>CM026075.1:35007443-36207443 GCA_014839685.1 Anableps anableps | reverse complement strand
CTTCCTTG
The DNA here is from genome assembly GCA_014839685.1 of Anableps anableps. Taxonomy (NCBI): domain Eukaryota; kingdom Metazoa; phylum Chordata; class Actinopteri; order Cyprinodontiformes; family Anablepidae; genus Anableps; species Anableps anableps. The sequence continues at coordinate 36,207,435 of CM026075.1, read as the reverse complement.
CATTTCTTCTTAGTGTAGGTGCTGTGGGCACTTTAAAAAAAATCATTGGCCACATTTAAAAAGCCAATAAAACAATAAAGTGTTTTTCTGTTTTGTTTTGTGCTTCCTCATAAGGTTATTTCTGTGCGCTGCTTCCAACTGAGGAAGATCAATTGATATTGAATTCATAATCGCACCACAGTGGAGCCTCGCTCACTAATTCAAACTAATGAAGTGCTGGCAAATCCATAGCGTTGTGGGCCTGATCATTGGATTAATTACCCCAGCCAGGCTATTGTATTTCAATTAGGCCCAATACAGTGCTCATCTTTTCATTAGTCAACAGACACCAAAAGTAACAGAAAAAGAGATCTTCATATTCGATTAAAAAGTTATTTTTCCAAAGGAAATACTGTGAGAGAGTAGGTAGTGGAGATATCTAAAAGAGAACTGAATGTAAATACTGGTAATTAGACTCCACTGAGGACTCATAATGGAGTCATTTTTCACCATTTACTGGGAGAAATGGCTGCTCTGACCTTGACAAAGCAATTCATTCAGATCAGCGTTGGCCTCGGACCTGAAGTCAATTTAGGTCATGCCGGTGCCTGCAGCCCACGCAGCACGACAGCTTAAAATCTCCGAGTTTACAACCGCAGGAGGCAGGAGGGTCCTGCTGACTCATAACCAGAGCTGGAGCTGGTGGAGCCTCGGATCAAATTATGTTTATAGGCATTAATAAACGGAGAAAAAAAAAAAAAAAAAACACCAACTGGACGTACATCTGGGGCTTTAAAAGCAACGGTGAATAATTAACAGTCGTTGGCAAGCTAAGAGTTTTTAAAGGCCGAGTTCGCCTTATAAAGATGAATTAAAGGTTGTGATCAAATTGATTTGAAAGTTTATGCCAAGTGAGGTGTCTGTTAGGGAAGTAATGGATGGATGGCTTGTTGTCTCCAACAACTTCGGAGTCAGATAATGTCCGAATGTATTCCTCTAAAGGTTTTCTTCTAAAAGCTCACTTTTAGTTCAGCTGTAATAAATAAATAAAAGATAGGCATTTAAAAGATCAAATATTAGTAATAGCTACATATTAATTCTAATATTTTTGCATTTAACTGACATCAAGGTGGAGATAATGCACCAACTGTGCTTTTCCAAGAAAATAAAACTGCTATATTCTGTGCAAAGCACTGGTTGCTTTTGTTGATGAAATAATTTCAACATAGTTTTAATAAATATTCCTCTTTTCCAAATGAAATTGACCCAATAAATAAATAAAAATTCCCGTATTATGACTGAAACGGTGAAAAAAAAAAAAAAAAACTTCTTACTTTTACCAACTAATAAATCGACATCAAAATGTCGGAGGGAGATGAAATTTAATCAGTTCTGGTTGTAGTCCTGTGGAAAGGAATAACCACGAGGCTTAATATTCCTCAGAAGAAGGAAATAAATGAAGAAACAAGATGGAGGTCCCTCCTGATGGACTGCAGCCTGATACGACTCAACCAATCCAATAAAAAAAGGGAAAAGTTTAGATCCAGCAAAATCGATTCCTCTGTGGCTTCATATTTTCGCCAGAATCCCACCGTGTTTTATTGGAGGAGCACCGACCGCACATTTCTGGCCGATCACGATAAACGCCACGAATGGCTGCTGCATGTTTTTATGATGCAAAGCTCTTTGAACTGCCTGTTGCTGAACTGGGCTATATAAATAAATTTGACTCGACTGAACGATGTTTTAAAAAGCCCGACCTGCTGATTCTGATTTTGGTCCGTGCCAATGTTTTTGTCTGAAAAGTGGCTAAACATAGCGACAAAGCCGGCGGCATGAGCTGTGTTTCCACTGGAATTACGAAAATAAATTTGCTTAATGGAAACACGCCAATTTTGGAAAAAAAAACCAAAAAACAAAAACAGTTTTTTTTTTTGTTTGTTTGTTTTTTTTAAATAAAGTTTTCGCGCTAGGATGAGGTGGTTTTGGTGTCGTGGCGCTTTTGTAGAATCGCGTCTACAATTTCCCCAACAAGGCGCTAACATACCGAGCCGCTCCCAAGTATTAGGAGCTTGTCGAGCCAACGCCTCAATAAGACGCGACGTCTCCTCTGATTGGCCGATGGTGAGCGCCAGCGCCGTGGCTGAAATATGAACATATCTCATGTCGCCGCCGTGATTTTTAATTTCTTGTCACGTGAACAAACTTATTCTTGTGAGATTTTAATTCCATTTCTGATTTAATGGAAACACCACAACTGGGAAATTGCGTTTTTCAACGAAATTTACTGTCATCATAGTTGACTGAAATTAACCTGGAAGTAAGGACTTAAGAATAAAACCTTGGTGAACACCAGACTTGTCAGAGATTCTCTACTGAATTTAGGTCTGTACTTTAACTAGGCCGTTCTAACACATGAACATATTTGATCTAAACCATCCATTGTATCCCTGGCTGTATGTTCTGGGTGGTCGTCCTGCTGGAGAGTGAACCTCCACCCCAAGTCTCAGGTCTTTTGCACCACCCGCAGCATGATGAGGCCACCACCATGTTTCACTGCAGAGATGGGGTGTTACTGCCACATGAACATGATTTTATTGAGATTCATTTACACAGTTTGACTCTTCTGCACACTCAAAAAAGTGACAACTGTCTACTTAAAAAAAATATGGCAAAGTAACAATTAAAACTGAGTAGATTTTAAGAACGTCAGCTTTAAGTAAAAACTATCGATTTAATTATGTTTATGTGGCATAATTCCTGCGGCCGAAGTGTACGGGAATTAAAACCAAGGAGTTCCCATTAGGTAGAATTTATTGGTAATTTAATAATGTTGATTTTACTGATAAAATATAATTAAATTCTACTTAGTAATTTTGATCTGACAGTATTCATACAGAAATAAGTAATTGCAGTTGACAAATAGTGATAATTTCCTAGAATCAACATGTACCAAACTACACACTCATTTTTTTATGAATATGCTACCAGTTTTTATTTTGTAAAGATTAATTTAGCCCAGTCACACTTTTTTTTCTGCAGGCAATTTTACTTGTTTGGGTGATTTTAAAGGCATGCCACACTTTTCAGATTTTTTCCCCCTCCATATTTTAATGCTACTGCTCACATAAAATCCCAATAAAATACATTAAAGCCAGTGGTTGTGCCATGAGATCAAGAATATGAATATTATAGAAATGTTGAGTATAGATAGCACTTTTTTGTTGCATGTTGAAGGAGCTCAGACGCAGAAAAACAAAACAAATTAAGTTTTAGGTTTTCTAACTGACGAACATTTATCATGGAAATCTGATATAAACCATATAAAAGTTAAAATATTCCAAACTATCGCTGTTTTAAATAAGGTCAAAGAATTATTAAACCAAAAAATATATCCTGTATAACTCACTGATGTATTATGTGGAAATGGGGGGGGGGGTAGTACCTGTAAAACATATATAGATTCAGTTTTGCTTTTACAGAAGAGAGCTGTTAGAGTCATAAGATCACACAAAGCCAGTATTTATACAGTTTGACGTATTGAAACTTCACGAACTGATAGAATACAATATTTTAAAATGTATGCACAAAGCACATCAAAATTGTTTTTACCAATATTCCAAACAGCTTTGCAAAAAGAGAAAGCAAATGCAACTTAAAAGGAAATGAGATTTTCAGAATGGTGACGATGGAAAATGGATTTTGATTAAAGGTGTTGGTTTGTGGGACAATCTGGACAGTGGGGTAAATTAATCCAAATCTCTTTCTGCATTTAAAAGAAATGTAAAAATCATTATGATGAAGCGATATGGCATTGAATAAGGTATTGAAATATGTCTGTAGTAATCTTGTGGGCATTGGGGGCAGGTTTCTACTTCTTCCGCTCTTTTTCATTCATGATTTTCTTTAGTTCTTACGTGAACTACTCATATCCATTATTGAGTGAATGAAATAAAAACCAAAATGCACAAAAACGATAGAGCGAGTGATCTCCGTCCTCCGGAAGATTCTAACCCAACCCGTTTTCAGACCGCCGCAGCCTCGGAGAACCCAACGTGGCGAAATGTTGTTTTCCCTCTTCTTTTATGATATAAATCGCGTTTTTCAGATGCAGAAACCTTTTAACGTTTAAAGCTTTTGTTGTCCTTTTCTCCCAGCAAAAATCATGTGAGTGCAACTCACCCCCTCCCCCACCCCCTCAACTGTACAATTTGATCTGGAAGAGCGTCTGATCCGGACCATGTGACTGCTCATGACCAGCGGCGCTCTCTCTCTGCACACTTGACTTGTGTTCTCACTTATCAGATAAAAAAAAAAGTTAAAAAAAATCAAAGCGAACACACACTCTGCAGCCGAATGCACCCATGCGTGCTCTGCAGCTTCGCTCCAAACACACACAGTCACACACACACACCGCCTGCAGCCCATGAAACTGGCAACTTCCTGGCTTGTCCCGGTTTATGCGTGTGGATTTATCGCCGGCCATTAAAATATATTTGATTTTCAGCAGGATGGGCCTCCACTGCTGCTTTCCTCACTGCAACTCAAAGCCATCTTTTACAGCCTCTTGCTTTAACCTTCTCCCCCCCGATCGTAAAGCACCAGCAGGCTTCTTCCACCTCTGATTCCGCCTCTGAACGGACAGGGTGTTTGCGTTTCTTCTCTCTCGCCCTCGCCCTCGTCTCCCCCCCTCCTCTGGTGCAGAAATATACTCTCTGCCCCCGAGCTATTTTTTCCTAATTGTCTCTTTTCCCCCTGAATGATCGATTCGTCAGATTCGCCCGGCAGTCCGAGGGCGAGGAGGATTCTCCGGCTGCTGCTTGTAACCACGCAGAGGTGAACACTCTTAACGAGCTTTCATGGGGATACACCGGGAAATCTTTCCCACTGTTTATATTCACATTTTTTATTTACAGTTTGAGGAGGCAACACTGAATTTTTGGTATTTTTCTCAACACAAAGTCTGTTTTGGTTTTTTTTCTAATTTTCTTTCACTGAATTGTTGTCAAACGCTGCAAAAACACGAAATCTCGCCAAGTATTTCTGCTCCAGTTTCCAGTGTAAATATTTTGAATCCACTTGAAATAAGACAGAACTAACTGACAAGTAACTTTCCAGCAGCTATAGGAGCTGGTTTTGAGTCAATAATCCCTGAATATTGATGAAAAAGTTCTAGTTATCAGTGAAATAATCTGCCAGTGGGACAAGATGTTTTAACTAGCAGATTATTTCACTGATAACTAGTATTTTTCATCAATATTAAGGAATTATTGACTCAAAACCAGCTCCTATATATGCTGAAAAGTTACTTTTGAGTTAGTTTTGTCTTGTTTCAAGTGGATCTAAGATATTTGCACCAGAAACTAGAGCAGAAATACTTGGTGGGATTTCGTGTTTTTGCGGTGACTGACTGCAGCGCCCAAAACTGCTTCGTTTTCACACCAGTTCTCCGTTGGTTTCCAATGGAAAGCTTTGCGTTTGTAAGGAGCTGGAGGCATTCTGACGTTGCAGAAGCAAACAGGTTCTAAAAAAATGTGTTTTTTATTAATTTATTGCATTTCATACAGCAGCTTTCAAGACACCAGCGCTGTACAATAGTCCGTTTATAAGGACGAGGAGACATTCCAGAGAGTAAAGAAGCATCAGCGATTTGAAGCGATTGCAAAGGTCCGCTGTGAACGGTGCCATTAATCAATCAGTGGGTCGTGAAAATGTTTTAAAAGTTTTGAAGAAAACCAATTAAAATCCTAATGAGACTATATTAGAATGCTACATGATTATCTGATCTGATCGAACAACGCCAAACTGTTCTCCAGCACCAGTGCAGCTTATCAGAGAAGCAGCAGAAGAACATCTCTATTAACTCCTGAGTTTTGCTGCTGAAGATTTTCCGCCATTGTGGCAGGGAAAGTCTGCACACGCTCCGTTTCCTTCCAGCTCTGCTGCAGCTTCCAGAAACCGAAGGCTTTAGAAAGCAGCCTCGGGACGGGACCCTTGCAGCTCCACGCAGCACGCGTGGAAACGCCCGGGTCAGTTTGGATAAACCACGAGGGAGTTCACCCGGCGCCTCCTTTCACATGTCCAGTTGACATACGTGGAGAATGTGTGTTGTACTTCCTCTCCTCTGTGATCTGCTTCGCAGCATTCCCCGGGCCATTTTTAGATCAACAGCCCCTCGGCCTCAGACCATGCTTTTGTTTCTTTCTGTTCCATTTCTACCTCTTTTTTCAGTCTCTCTCTCGTGTTCTCGTCTGATGAAGCTCAGAGCAGCTAACGCAGGAGCTGCATATGCGAAGAAACCAGACACAGCCGTGAGCCATCGTCTTTCTAACATATTGACGTGGAACAAAGATCATCGCCTCCAACTAAAACTTTCTAAACGTGAACTTCCTGTCTTTTCAATCAAACCAACCATAAAACACAATATCTGCATCCAAATCAAATCTCTGTCTCTTGATTGGTGATCTTCTAACAAGGAAAGTCAGGCTGTCCCTAACCCAACCAGTCTCACTGCGAAAACACAAAATCCCACCAACTATTTCTGGTCTAGTTTCCAGGGCAAATATCTTGAATCCACAAGACAAAACTAACTTATTAGCTACTTTTCAGCAGATACAGGAGCTTGTTTTGAGTCAATAATCCCTTCATATTGATGAAAAAGTTCTAGTTTTAAGTGAAATAATCTGCCAGTGGAACAAGATATTTTAATTTATAATATGGGAGAAATGTCTTCTTGCACTGGCAAATTATTTCACTAATAACTAGAACTTTTTCATCAATATGAAGGGATTATTGACTTAAAACAAGCTCCTATATCTGCTGGAAAGTAACCCGTAAGTCAGTTTTGTCTTATTTCCAGTGTACTCAAGATATTTTCAACAGAAACTAGACCAGAAGTACTTGGTGAGATTTCGTGTTTTCGCAGTGTGGGGCTCTGTGACGTAGACATAAACCAAGATGTACGGCAGTAACGGCAACATTCACCTGCAGTAGCCTCCGTTCAACCCACAGAGGGCAGCACTGAGACCGTTTTAGGCAAAACATTGCAGAACTAAACAAATTTACATGAAAATGTCAAAATTTGCAGAGAAACATAAAATTAGCGCCTTTAAGGACCTAATTAGACACTTTATCAGGAACAAACGTTGATTTGGGGTTTAGTCACTCTTAAACCGGATATCCCTTAAACTCCTTTGAGAGGAGTTGTTCCTTCAGTTAGGATCTCCTGACCATAGGTGAGGGTTAAATTCCTGACAAACCAGTGAATTTCAAGGCTTACCTTGAAATTCAGAGTTTTAACATGTAACTTGTCGTTTTGGTAACCGTGATGGACCGTAGAAACACCCTCATTTCTGCTGATTAAGCCCCGATCCATCTATCCATCTTCTGCTCTATCTTCCAATCATTTGTGTAGAAAATACCAATATACTCCAAGTCCTGCATCAGAGGCAGAGACTTGCCCTGACCCAGAGGGAATATCTCACCTTTTTCCACCTGAGAACCATTCTGTCCAGTTCACTCAGATTCATTTCATTACAGTTAAATCTAATTCAACTACGAAACAATCCAATATATCATCCTCCCTTATGCTTCTCATCTTTCATCCATTACCTCTTGCCTCCCAATTTTGCGATTCCTCTTCACATCCATTCATCATTCCTTTCCTTTTGATAGTGCCAGATGCCTTACTGGGACAGAAATCTCATCCTTCCATACCTTCATCAGATCCTTAAGACAACAGTTTATTGGTGAAAACAGTTTATTCATGACCGACATCTAAAAGAAAACCATTATCTCGTTGAGACTTGAGAATCTGAACGTTTCAACGACTTTTTCCCCGCTTCCTTCCTTCCGACAAGTGACGAGCGCGCTGATGAGAAAATAATAGAGGTCCTTGAAATAAGACGTGGGCAATGTCATGTCCTCCCTCCGTGTGTACAGTCTGCAGCAGAAAGAAGCGGCACCTTCACCGTTTGACAGCTGCAAGAACGCCGAGCAAATTCCCAAGCAGGAAAGCTGTTTGGCAGAGCAAATCAGATGGTAGACTGACACCGGGGGCATTATGATCGAGAGGTTTCCATTCTGAGTGTGTCAGCAAACAGCTTCCTGCTCACTTAGTTGTATTTAATTACATCTGCACATAAAACCCCAACACCTTTCCTTTAAATGCTCGACCAGGTATGAAAGCGACTTTTTAATTTATGTGCTACGTATAGGAATTGGTGACCAACGGCCACCTGGAGCTTAACCTGCTCAAGACTGTGGAGATGATGGTTGAGTTAAGGCGAAGGCCCCCTACACTGCTTCCCCTCACCATCCTCAACAACACTATGGATCACTTCCGGTTCCTAGGAACCATCCTGCCTCTGGACCTGAGATGATCCCCAGCAGAGACTGGACTTCCTGCGGCAACTCAAGAAGAACAACCCACCCATGGAGCTACTGGTCATCTTCTGCATGACCAACATTCAGTCTGCTCTGTGTTCGTCCATCACCGTGTGGTTTGGCTCCTCCGAAGAACAGGATGGGTCCAGAATGCAACCAACAATCAGGTCTGCAGAGAGGATCACCTGAAAGCACTCTAGGATCGCGTCTGGAGAGGCTTGTCACTGGCGCAATAACGTCTCCACGCCTTCTTTGCGTTACCGCTTCATGCAACGCAACAGCCTCTCTATCAGAGCGTGGACATCGGTGTGTCAGAAACTCCCAGCAGACTTTCAAGCCACGATCAACAGTTTCCATGATTTCTTTGGAAAGCAGGTAACTAAACCGTTTCGGCTTCAGCTTTAATTCAGTTACGACTATACTGAGTAGAATGCATTGAAAAACGCTAGAGTCTAAAGAGTTTTAATTAATTACCGTCAACAGATTAAACTTATCTGGGTGTAAAGTTGTGTTTACTGTGAGGAAAACAAAACTTTCTGCGTCGCAGTGGAGAAGATAAAGAGAAGCATATTAAAAAACAAACGCGTGGAGGAGGATGGATGAGGTGAGTAATCTTACCATCGTCTCCCGATCCCGATCCGGCATCTGCAGAGAGAACAAACACAGTTATTAACCACAGGCTCCTGCAGCCACACACATTAGCTGAATGAGCCGGTGTCTGCCTGTGGAAGAGTTCGTCTGGGCCTGTTTGATTATAAGCTTGTGGTCGTGTGTTGAGAGGATGCTTTGTGTTGTTGTGGGGGAGATGAGATTTCTCCAACGATAGTGGTGAAGCATTACTTCAAGTCAGATTTAAACGGGAAAACGAAACAAATAAGCAGGCTGGAGCTCGGAGGGAGGCACGCAACGCTTCCAGCTGCGGCTCCGTTTGTGTGTCAGCGAATCCTTTTCCACGGCTTTCCCCCTGAATCTATGTAAAGCAGCTCCAACTTACTCAACCGTTCAACAACACAGCTGTAAAAAGTGGGGGGGGGAATGCTCAGGAGCACTTCAGAGCTCCTGTAACCCGATCAGTCTCATAAAGTGATCCGCTGAAACGCACGGAGACCAGATGGAATCATGGAATCTGAGCAGACCTCTGACACCGATAGGAGCATGGCGTAAGGTTCGGGTCGATGAAATGCATTTTTAACAAGAAACACGTCTGTGTCGTGATGATTCTCTTACCATCAGCAGATGGACCGATGTGTCTTGGGGTGGGGGCAGCTAGTTCTAGCAAGAAATATCATCAAACAGATCAGATTTCAAACGTTTTAATAGTAATTCTGCACCATTGGTTTGGATAAAGCCTCCATATTAAACAGTAACTGAACCCCAAATCAACTTTTTTTTTTTTGCAGATAAGCTGCATAAACTGAGCCTTAAGGGTGATATCCTTATATTTATACAAGGAAAGATGACCAACGACCCAACGCCAGCAAGTGAAATTCAGAAATGCTGCATTCAGACTGTGCGTCAAAAGGCATCCAACGCCTCAAGTCAGACGCTTGATATCGAGCATCCAAATCACTGCAGATGCTCGTCTGAGCAAAGTTTGGAAAGTCGTGTGTCGGCAGGAGCCTCTTGACCTTTGGTTGTTTTCCTCTGCTGGTCTCTTTGTCCAGTGGAGGATGAAATAGACCGAGTGGCTTGGCTTTATTTACTGAAATAATATCTAGCTAGTTCAGAGCTAACTAAACATTTAGCTAATTCAGGGCTTGCTAAATATTTAGCCAGTTCAGAGCAAACTTAACATCTCGCCAGTTCAGAGCTAATTAAATATCCAGCTAGTTCAGTGTTAACTAAACATTTAGCTAGCTCAGAGCTAAATATTTAATTTGGAGGTAAATAGTAAGCTTGCAAACTAAATATTTATCTTCAAACTCAATATTTAGCTTGCTAATTAATTATTTAGATTGAAACTGTGACATTGAACAAATATGGTGAAAATATGACTCTGAAAAATGATTTTTTTCACTTATGACAGGCTAAATAACCCAAATTATTGCTGTTAACTTTTTTGCATGTTCTCCTGATGCTACTTGGGTTCTCTCCGGGTACTTCGGTTTCCTCCCACAGTCATAAAACATGACAGTTAGGTTTGCTGAGGTCTCCATTTTGCCTTTAGGTGTGAGCATGCCGGTATAGGCAGCAGATGGAGAGAAGATACAACGTTGTTCATTCAGACTGACTGCGTTTTTATTTAATTTACAGATAAAATCTTATTTACAAGGATGATTTTGTTGATTCAGCTCACTTTGTAACTGTTTCCTTCGGTGACCTGAGAGAAATTGAAATAAAAAAGAAAGCAAAACAGAGAAGCTGCCTCTGCAGAACTGAACCTTTTCCCTCCAAGACCAAATATTAATCAAGGTTTTATTTCTCTCTCGAATAGAACTCCAACGCACATCTTTAATCACAGAAAGAAAAACCTCCTTTGAATGTTCTCTGCTAAACTTCCCTCCTTCATCGCCTTTCAATCTGCAGACTTTTATTGACCTTGGAGCATGCGGGACACTGAGTGTGCGGTGTTTCGTGAAAAGGCTTAGCTTGAAGGATCAGGCTCAAGTCAGAAGGGGCTTGTGTTAAATCAATAAAAACCTTTAGTTTCAGAACAACAGCAGAGGTGTGAGGAGGCAGAAACGAAATGGCAACTGAGATGAATAACGAATCACATTTTGTACCTTTCTTTCTACCGGTTGAGGGGTTAGAGGTGGGGGCACAATGTTTGTTTGGAGAAGAAAAGGAGTGACTTCTTTGTTTTAGAGCCAACTAATGAGCAAAGAAGAAGAAAAAAAATCTTTCCAAAGATTTTTTGCTTTAATCCAGCAGTCTGTACTGTCAGTATTTATCCATCTGGACAGAGAGGTTTGGCATTGGACACCGCACTGCAAAAACACAAAATCCCACCAAGTATTTCTGGTCTAGTTTCCAGTGCAAATATCTTGAATCTGCTTGAAATGAGACAAAACTAACTTATTAGCTACTTTTCAGCAGATATAGGAGCTTGTTTTGAGTCAATAATCCCTTCATATTGATGAAAAAGTTCTAGTTGATTAAGCCCTGAGCCATCTATCCATCTTGTTCCACTGGCAGATTATTTCACTAATAACTAGAACTTTTTCATCAATATGAAGGGATTATTGACTTAAAACAAGCTCCTATATCTGCTGGAAAGTAACCCGTAAGTCAGTTTTGTCTTATTTCCAGTGTACTCAAGATATTTTCAACAGAAACTAGACCAGAAGTACTTGGTGAGATTTCGTGTTTTCGCAGTGTGGGGCTCTGTGACGTAGACATAAACCAAGATGTACGGCAGTAACGGCAACATTCACCTGCAGTAGCCTCCGTTCAACCCACAGAGGGCAGCACTGAGACCGTTTTAGGCAAAACATTGCAGAACTAAACAAATTTACATGAAAATGTCAAAATTTGCAGAGAAACATAAAATTAGCGCCTTTAAGGACCTAATTAGACACTTCATCAGGAACAAACGTTGATTTGGGGTTTAGTCACTCTTAAACCGGATATCCCTTAAACTCCTTTGAGAGGAGTTGTTCCTTCAGTTAGGATCTCCTGACCATAGGTGAGGGTTAAATTCCTGACAAACCAGTGAATTTCAAGGCTTACCTTGAAATTCAGAGTTTTAACATGTAACTTGTCGTTTTGGTAACCGTGATGGACCGTAGAAACACCCTCATTTCTGCTGATTAAGCCCTGATCCATCTATCCATCTTGTTCCACTGGCAGATTATTTCACTAATAACTAGAACTTCTTCATCAATATTAAGGAATTATTGACTTATAACCAGCTCCTATATCTGCTGAAAAGTTACTTGCAAGTTAGTTTTGTCTAATTCCAAGTGTATTTAAGATATTTGCACTAGAAACTGGACCAGAAATACTTGGTGAGATTTCGTGTTTTTGCAGTGTGAGCCACCTTTTATTTACCGACTCTTAAAGAGAGTCAGATGATGCCTGCCTCAGCTTAGCGCTCTCCTGTGGGGAGGAAACAGGAAGACTTTGAGGGTTTGCTTCGCTTCGCTAAGCTAAAGCTTAACTGTTCCTCAGAGCACAGCTGCCATCCTGGGCTAATCAGCTTCCTCTGGAGCTTTCCCATCCATTGACTTTAAATCAGAACTTTATTCTCTTCAGCTGCAGGTAACCAGAACAGAAAAGAGCCTCTTTTTTTTTCTCCTTCTAATGTAATTCAGGTTTTCACTAAATGTCACAACCTCTCTGAGCTGGTATTCAAAAAAAACCGCAAGGCGGTCATGTTTGTATGCTTCACACTCAGCATGCAGGTTGCACCACAGCAGGCTATCTGCTTGCTGTTTAGACTGTAACGTCTGGTCTCTTGGCCCTGGGAGTTTAATGCGAGGCTGCAGGAGAGATTGTGATGCGATTGAAGGAAAGATGCTGGGTGCCAGTCATGTTCTGCAAACACAAGACACCTGCTGACATCACCAGATATGTCAGGTCAGGACTTCCAATGGGATGGAAATGGGGTTCGCACAAAGAAAGCTTCACGGCCAGGCAGAGATTAAAGGAGGAGCGGCAAAACCAAATGAGGTGGGTTAGCAGTGCTTGCTAACTGATGGTGTCCTCCAGGACGTGTGACTGTGAAAAATCGTCTCTGCTGCCTGGATATTAACCTGTTAGCGTGAAAAGACTGCAACATTAGCTGCGGTTCCATTACAAAGGGTTGTTTTCACACAACTTACACACCAATACATAATACCCCTGCCAGGTAGCCACTATTAATAGTTGGTACATGTAACGTTAGCCAAAATATACCTCCTTGTACATCTGTAACATGACATGATTAGTGCACAGCTACAATACTCCTCAATGAAACAACTGCTACTACCAACGACTTTTTAAAAAAGATACAGTGGATGCAAATTATGGGGGAAAAATTTGCCTGTTTGCAGATAATTTCGTAGAGCGTATCTAAAATATTTGAAGGAAAATTCAGTTTGTGAAGTTGAAAGACCTGGACATAATGCTACGTGGCACGCTACTGTCTGGCTTTCACAAAACAGTCAATCCAGGAGTACCGTTACATTTCCTTGGCTATGATTGGCTGTGCCTGCAAAAGCGGAGATGCTAGCTTCTGCTGTAGCGCTAAGACAGTTTCCACTGTGCATATTAATGCTTATTAAGGTATATTTGGTGTTTGAATAATTAAAATTGGCAGATATTCAGAACTCTTTAGGAAGCGGCCCACTCTGGCATGACAGACGTCAAAGCAACCATTGCGCTTCCGTAAAGCTTGTCCAAAAGACAGTTGGTTGCTTAATATCGCTTTTATTTAGTTGATTTCACCGTAGAAATGGTCACAGGCTGCTACGCGGTCGGCGGCACAAACAGACAAGTATGCTAACCAAAGCTGTCATTTTATTGTAAACCTTTCGATGAGGAAAGAAGATGGCGAAAGAAGGAGCCGTCAATCGTAAGGACTGGCAGCCCTTGGTGTATTCGCGGATTTGCACTAAACACTTTTTACGAGGTAAGATTAACGTTCATATACTTCATAAGTAAGTTAGATTAGTAAAATGCAAACAAATATTGAATAATGGTGAAGGTACTAATCTAATCTTTAGTAACCATGGAGGAAATGCCTCATCATTCTGTAGCCTAGCATGTACAAAAAACACTGGTAAGCAGCTAGACTTTTGTACAGTTTTAAGTCTGCTCCCGTGTACGGGGAAACGCCGTTTATGACATAGTGGGATAAATCATGTGGAGTGAATTCAGGAAAAGTTGGTGATTTGATCAAAACAACAAACATTTAAGAACGGAGAAGGTACGAGTCAGTTTCTAAGCTAGCTATGTCCAACTTTTGTAAATACTACTGTCTGTGAGCCCCAACTAGATGTGCTACTTCCACACACAAATTAGCTCGACTTGAAGAAGTAGAAACCATGACTATAGTGGGAAAAACAACTGGAAACAATCGCAGTCGCTCCATTCAATAATCCCGTCCCTCACTTCCGATGTTCATTATGGCGACTCAAGGTGATTAAGCGCTTTTAGAGAGAGTCTCAAGAATTTGTGGATTTCAGCGACTCGTAAGCAGCTGGGGTCCCTAACCCCAGGGGCGCAGCTGAGTACTATCCGAGGTGTATGCAGACACATTAGAGGCACCCCCACGAGGGTTTTCAATGCACAAACAGCTGTTAAATACAGAATATGCTGACTGGAAATAATTATTCCGCCAAAGTTTTGGCGCCCATAAGCGTCACATATAGTGCATTCCCACTTTCTGCGCCACTGCCTAACCCCCATGAATACCAGGGGCCCACTGCATATTTGAGCCTATATGTACAATTTTGAGCTTGTATGGATCAAACAGAGTGGACAATGAATTCAAACTTCTCCAGCTCCTGCATTTAATTTTAAAAACTAAACTGGGTGAGTGTGTTTAAGTATCCCAGCCTGTTTAGCACCGTTATCAAAACTCATTTCCAGGCATTGGTGGATTACTGGATATCATCACGGCCCCGTTCTTGGTGAACTGAACTATCCACCAGTAACGTCCCAGTCAGCTTGTTGGAGAGGTTTTCTCCATTCATCTCGCCGTTTCCGTCCCGTCTAAGCGGCCTTGTCGGTGTCGTCTCCAGCAGCAGCAGATGGCTCTTCTCAGCCAGAAAGGCTCCCGTGAAGCGACCGCAGAGACGGCACAGAATGGCGAGCACGGCGGAGCCCCCGGCAGCTAAGCAGACACAAATCTGGCTTTGGATTTGATGAAGAAGCGAACAGGAAGTGGGAATATTAAAAACCTCATTCATCAGGTCAGAGAAACACGAGCAGTAAAGTTTATCCTACATCAGCAACAACTACTTAACGTCTGCTGCTCTTTAAAGAGGAGATTTATAGACAGGTTCTTGTCTTCTTTTCCCTCAACACCTTATGAGGAGGTTGGCCTGAAACAATTAATCAGATTAATTGTGATGAATCAGTTATTGAAATCATCGTCAACTAATTTAGTAATTGATTAATCGTTAACTGGAGTATACTGACTCAAAAAAAAGAAATTTGCTGAAAGAACGACACACTCAGAGCAGCAAATAAGCCAAAACTGTACAAGAAATATAAACATCTTGCATTAAAGATGAAAAACCTTCTTTGTCTGTAAATATGTTCTACCCAGAGCTCCTCTAGGGCAGTTTTAGCTTCACCTGGTTTCAGCAAAGAAAATCTCCAATTAAGCACCTTTTTTGATCCAATTATTAATCGGTTAATCCAAAAACTAATCACCAGATCAGCCTGACACTGTGTTGATGTGAAGTCAAGCAGAAAGAGCTGAACTTTTCACATGTTGATGTTGGAAGGATTTTACAAATGATCAAGAGTTCACTAAAGGAATGCCTTGTTGTTGCATTTTAGGTGTGTATTTTCTAATTTTAAAAAGGAATTAAATTGTTTATTTGCATCTTTTAATGTGTTTCTAATATTGTATAAAAAAAAAAGGCTGAAGAGGTTAAATGAAAAATCCGCAGAATGCGGCAAATTTTTTGATCCGATTAATCGATTAATCGTCAGAATAATCGGTTACTACAATAATCGTTAGTTGCAGCGCTACAGCGGGGAGTTTTCTGTTTAACCGTGAGGCTTGTTGTATGATATGATCCCCCCCACCCCTCAGCAGGAAGCCAGCTTTAAACGCAGCCCAGATGACACATATCCATTACATTGTGCACTCTTACTGCTAATAGGATTTCAGAAAGCAGGATGGAAGCGAGTGAAACAGCAGCAGATCAGGAGATAAACACAGTCAGCAGAGCTGTCTCTTCCCCACTCGGCTGCTATAAGCGGGACATTTTTTCCATTTTCTGTGTATTTTAAAGGCGGTTTTGCAGATACTATCAACCAATCAAACACCAGAGCTGAGCTTTATGAGAGAAAATCCCGCCCACCATCGTTTCCCACGTGAAAGCGTCGTGTTTAGCGGTTATGTAAAGCCGCTCCCACACAGGCAGGGGCGTCTTAGTGACGGTTACCATGGACGACGGCGTGGGGAGCGCCCTCGCACAAACCATAACCGTATTTCACACTTTCAGCATTAAAATGAACACCAGTATTTATCAGCTAAGGGTGGACAGTCGTTCAATCTGGGGAAAGTGAGAAAAAGAAGGGATAACTGAGCTGACAGTGGTGGTGAAGCTCTCCGCTCCTGAGCTAAAACGGGTTTGAAGCTGTCGACTCTCCACCTGCACAGGTGGCATCTGGTCACAGTACCACAGCAGCTGCGCTTCCAGGGCAAAGCTGCGCAAATCTCTGTCCATTTCCTGCTAATGTCGAAAAAAACCCCACACTTTCACAGTGGCGGTGTTTCCTTTACATAAGAAATGAAATTAAAATCACACGTCAGTAAGCTTGTTCACGCGATACGTCACTAAAAACATGCCGCGCCATGATCCTCCAACTACTTCCTGTTGTCTTCTTCTTTCGCGCCAGTGGCAACATCCGGTCATTGGTCATGTGACCCGTGTGATGTGAAAAAAGTGCAGTTTTACGAAATAAACCTATTTTGATATGGTCAAAAAAAAAAAAACAAAAAAAAAAAAACAAAAAACCTCATCCTAGCGGCAAAACTTTTTCTTGAATAAGGACAATTTTTTGAAAATGCCATGTTTCCATGACGTGAATTTATTTTCTTAACTTCAATTCTCACAGTTTCATGGTTAATGGAAATGCAGCGAATGAAACTCACTGCAAAAGAAACCTGCACAGGCTCCTGAGGACTTTTTCCTACTCATTGGACAAATCGCCACATTGGGGCCAAAACGCACCGCTTGTGTCCGACTCTCAAAGCTCCAAGCAGATTTTTTCCTGACATGGAGGCTCCGACACGACAGTTCCTCTACGGACCACTGGACTCGCGAGATTGAGTCTTTTTAGTGTCAGAGACTTACTTGTCCATTTTGCGCCTGCTATGCTAGCCACACACAAACAGATAATTATTTTAACTTATATTTTATAACAATATTTGAGAAACAGAGCAGATTTTATGATTTGAAAACAAGGTATATTTTTTTTTTGTCATCTTCCCTCCAGCTTTCTGACGCCCCCTGGAAAAACACTGATCTAAATACAGCCAGACATCCCCAGCAGCACATCAAATATTGCTTTGTATCATAATTTATAAGAGAGTAAGTTGAAGTCAAGTAAGGAAAACAAAATTCGCTAAATAAGCTGATCAAGAGGGTTAGGGTTTATGCTGCAAACAGATGAACGATGCAAACTCCAAAACACGCAAACACAAAAAAAGGAAATGTAACAGGAAAACGCTACAAACAAAAAAAATGCTGCCATCACATGAAATAGAAGAAAAAAAAAAAACATGCAATCAACAAAATTGCAAACGGAAGATGCTACAATGATAAAATGTTGCAACCACAGGCAAAAGGAAGAGGGAAAACGCAGCGATTCGTAAAAACAACAGCAAATATAAAACGTTGCAAACTTGCATCACAAAACGGAAGTCCTCCAAACCACTAGGGGGAGTCGAGCAACAAATCGTAGGGGACCAGACTCAGTAAAGTCAGGATGTCAGGATTTAATGGGATGTTCAGAAGAAAGTTAGAGGAAGAAAAGATGTGTTATACTTCATGTCTTTTACTTGTCCTTTTGCACTTGCTATGCTACGCTAGCTACACATGAACAGATTGTCATTGTTTTAACATATTTTGTAATAATAATTGAAAAACAGGTCAGATTTTATGATTTGAAAAAAAAAAGAAAGAATTTATTGGATTAAATGTTATTTTTATTTTTGCTTTCAGAATATTATTGAACATCAGGATGTTTACGCAGGTAACACTGACCCCTAGTGGTCTGGAGGACTTCCGTTTGGTGGAGCGAGTTTGCAGCTTTTCATGTTTGCAGTACTTTTTGTTTCTATTTCCTGTTTGTGCTGCATTTTTTTGTTTGTTTTCTGTTGCATTTCTATTTTGGTGTTTTGGAGCTTGCATCTTCCATGTGTTTGCGACGCGTTTACACCTGTTTGCTGCGTGTTTTTTGCACCTGTCGGCCGTCGTAATGGGTGGTTTTGACGCTCTGAATAACGGAGGTGACAGAAAAGCAAAAAGCAGACAAACTGTAAGAGGAGGTGGCGCTTTAACTGAGAATGAAATAGCTCGCAGTTATTGTGTCGTTGTCAGGAAAAGTTAATTCAGTCATAAATCACGGCGTATAAAAAAGCAGTGGAGAAGAGCTGGTGTGGCTGCTGTCGCCGGCCTATTCATTCCCTCACACTGAATATTTGTGTACAGTGACCTCGTTCCCGGTTATTGCCGTAATAACTGGACCGCCACCACAACAGCATCCCTGTTCAAATCTCCTGAATTAGGTTTTCTAAAGTGCTGCCTGCTATTTGAAAGAAAGAAAAGAGTCTTTATGCTGTTTCTCTGCCGGATGATTCAGAAACGGATCGCACACACACTCTCACTGTCATCACATGGCTTCAATAGGACCTCACACACACAAGCAGCAAACACAGGGGTTCAAAACAGGCTGGATGGTTCATGTGACTGCATGCAGTTCTGTTTTATAGCACACACACACACACACACACACGTCCACCTCCATCTCCCCACGTTCCCTCTGCTGAGCCGGCCCATTCACGGCTCCTTTAATGGACTTCAGCCGGCAGCCTGTCAGAGCGGCTAACTGAGTCAGCGACTGCTCCACTCGAGCCAACATCCAATCTTGGCGTAAGCTCTGATTCACACAGCTCTAAAAATCAGCGAGCGTCACCGCGCCGGTGGATTCGCTCAGTCACATCTAAGCACATTATTCAGAACGTGACTCATTAATTGGTATATTCCTCCGTGGGCGTTGCTGCTTTTGCTCGTCGAGCTCATCCCTTTAAACGTGTCATTTTAGGATTAAACGCGTTAAAGTGGCCTGATGAAATCAAAAGCAAAGAGGGTAAAACAAAAGGCACCCTGCTTTCACAGAGCGTTACGTGTAAAAACTAGCAAAAATATCAAGATTTAATGGAGTCCACCTGTGGTGCTTTTATAAAACTCAGATCCATGCCAGGATTCACAACTGGTGCCGTTAAAAGGATTGTTCAGGTGGAAATATAAGGGATTTATGTGGATCTTACTTTGACTGCTCCCTTCTGCTCATGGGTCCAAAAAGATTCCTAAATGCTGCTTCACAATAAACGCTTCATTCATGCTTGGACCCCTGCCCGGCATGTTTAGGGTCACCACTGGGTTCCTGCGCATCCAGAGGAAACATCCCAGTGAGAATTTTGTTCATTCAGAGTTTGTTTGTTTGCTTGTTTCCTCTCCGAAAGATCAGAGTCCTGGTTTGGAAAAGCGGTCCTACATCACCACCAGCTGTTTCGCTGCAGCCAGCAGGAGGCTTATGGATTCAAGCTATCAAATAAAAAGGGTTACGGACCATCTTTAAAACTCCCAAGTTAGATTTGGTTTTAGTCTGCCTAACCTAGACTAAAAACAGCCCGCAGTAATACTGGTTGAATGACTGAGCATATGAGATCATTATTTATCATCTTTACACTTTTTTCTTCCAACATTGTTCATTACATGATGACTGAAAGTCAAAGCAGCATTTGGAACGGCTGTCAAAGGTAATTACTATGGTCAGGCTTACCGATATTAGCAGCTGCTGTTTATAATCCTGCGTAAAACACAGAATGTATAAATACCAGCGGTGGGCACACTTCTGCTAATGTGCTAATTGTTTAATTTTTTGTTTCGTCCTTTAGAGTTTTTGCTAACTTCAAAAGCATTAAGCACACTTAGCTTCCCCTAAATGAATATTTCCAGATAAAATCTAAAGCGCTAATTTACTGGGCTGTTCTGGAAACTTTCAGTTGATTAAAGTTCCACATCTGTGTTGAAGTTTTGGTTATTGACTGTTATTGTTTTAGCATTTTTGCTAACTTTGAAAACATTTAGCATACTCAGCTTCCCCTAAATTATTTTTATCAGATAAAATCTAAAGCACTAATTTACTTGGCTGTTTTGGAAAATTTCAGTTGTTCAGTTTTGGTTCTCGACTGTTAAGAATTGTTTAAGCAGTTAGACGTTTATATTCATGCTCTTATTTTGAAGTGGGTGAAGACTGTTTACGCACCAGTTCAGTTTCCTCTCCTCACGTTCTCCACCCTTGATGCATCGCTGTAACTCTGCGTGCTTTCTGACCGAAGCCCTTTTGTGGTTTATTAGGCTAAATCAGCAACAGAGTTAGCAAAACTCAGCAACTATAAAACTGAAACCATGAGTTAAAGGTCTGTTCCAAAAAATCACTTCCTGAAGCGCAAACTGTACAGGTCGGTGTGTGTTGACAAATTTGACATACAATGTTGTAGCACATGTTGTGTCATTGACAAATGGTGGGTATCAATGTGGTCGAATTTAGCGCATTAGCTTCTGCTAAATACCATATTGGTTTAGCATTTTAGTGTTAGTGGAACAAATTTTATTAGTGCTTTAGGCTTAGCACAGCTAACTTTTTAGCTGCGGTGCCCACCACTGATGAATAAGATCAGCAACTGAAATTGTTTAGAAACAGCATTTATAAACACAGACGGTGGTTTAAAAACAGTGTTTATAAATCAAAGCGGTGATATAAGTGGTGTTTTTCACTATAGGACAATCATAATAAATTACATTAAAAGAAATTAATCTATCTTAAATTACATTAAAATCAACAGAAATGACAAATGTAATAAAATAATATAATTAAGCTGAATAAATTAAAATGAAATAAAAGAAACTTAAATCACGAAATAAATTAAATTGACTTTTTGCTAAACTAAAGTAAAAAAATATAACAGACATTTTGACTAGAAATCAATATTTTTAGTGGCATTATTATCCAGTTTTGTGCCATTTAGCATTTAGCTGTGCAGCCTTTATTGTTCCTGCTGTTTGAAATATAAATCAACTAACAAGGTTTAAACTTCTTGGACTTTATTTGGTCTAAATGTTGTCAGAGGTCGAGTCTCTGGAACGCTACAGAAATTTAATTGTCTATTGAGCTAAAAAAAAAAAAAAAAAAAAAAAGTGCTGACGACGGTTCCCAATGAAATGGTGCCGATCGCTCACTGAGATGCAGGAAGGGAAAGGAATCAGTCGTGTAGAGGGTGATCAGAAATGGTGATGCCTTCTTTATGCAGCACTCCTGCTCTTCACAACGCAGCTAATGGAGAGCGCGGCCTTTCCCAACCGCTGACGCCCACTCAGCCGCTTCAACACCAAACTCCATCAGCAAACGCTAATCCCAACTATGTGCAAAAATTACACAAAGTCTTTTTTCTTTCCAGCGGGGGGAAAGATGAACCCCTCAGGTGATGCCATCGATAAAACGGGCTCATGAAAACACAATGAATGACGGCCGTTAGAGGAAAAAAGGTTGTTGGACAAATTCGGCGTCTGCTTCGTCCATGTAATTATGTAAAGTCTCTGTTGGTCTGCCAAATAAACAGCCTCTATTGCAACAAAACAAATCTGTGCTAATTAAATGAGGACATAAAGCGGGGTCTGCAGCTATAACAGAGGATCTGTACGCAAGCAGATAGTTGAATTAAACAGAAGACAATCATAAGCATGAGGCGCCAGATTCATATTAGGGCTGGCCGATATGG
The DNA here is from genome assembly GCA_014839685.1 of Anableps anableps. Lineage (NCBI taxonomy): Eukaryota > Metazoa > Chordata > Actinopteri > Cyprinodontiformes > Anablepidae > Anableps > Anableps anableps. The sequence goes on along the minus strand of CM026075.1, from coordinate 36,185,399 downwards.
CTTGAAAATAAAATCTCTGATTTTTTTCAAACCGGATCCGATTTCCGACTTAAATCGCTTTCTTTTCTAAAAAAAGAATTTACAAATGACAAAAAATATTTTCAAAAAATGGCTTTTATTTCAGTCATCCCTTCTGTGACGGAGTATCAGGGTCAGGCTATGAGAATAATGAGGCAATTTTACAAGAAGAACGTCTTAAAATTACGAGAAAAAAGTCGTTTTAATGAGAAAAAAGCTTGGATAATTAATATTTTGTAATTTTTCGTGTTGGAGTTCTCATAAGATTACCGCTTCATTCTTCTATTATTCTCATATTATTATGACTTTATTGTCAAAAGACTTTTTTCTCGTATTACTACGTCTGTATTCTTGTAACAAGATGGCCGCCCTGGACGCGATGACGTCACTCTGAGCTACAGAAACACAAGGAGCGCTTTGGTGGGAAAAAAAAAAAATCCAGATTTTCCAAAAATTCAATCTTCAAAAACCTAAAGAAACCCAAAACAGAGGGAGCTGTTTCGGGCCTCGTCAACGTCTCCCCTTGTCGCCTTGTGTGAGAGCTCTCCAGTGTTTCAAACAGCAGTTAAACATTTGAGGATTAAACGAAGCAGCGTTTCTGCCCATTCTAGGAAAAGACTTGAACAAAAGATTTTCGATTATATTAATATTTTTATAGCAATCTTAAACCCCAGCTCAACTTTCTCTTGCTGATAAACTGTCTAAATTGGGCCTTAAGGGTGCCAGCTTTATGTTTCTGTGCAAATTTTTGACGCTTTAGCGTGAATTTGTTTAGTTCTGCGATACCCAGCCTAAACCGCCTCATCCTCCGAGAGCGACTCCTTCCAGCGTTTTAAGTGCAGTTTGATGAGGATCGGTGAATTTCCCAGCATAAAAGGCTAAATCTCTAAAAACAGGTCAGAGCAAGCGAGGAAACGGCACAGATTTGAGCAAAAAGCAGGCGTAGCCACACCGACGAGCACGAACAAGGCCAGGGGGGGTCCCCACCAGCTAGGGGTGGGCCACAGGTTGGTCCCCAGCAGGACGGAGAGAATCACTGCCGCTTCCTCTTAACTCATGCTACTGCATCTCGTTTAGGCCTCGTTAAATATCAGAGTTTAATATGCAGGCTGAATATGAAGCTAAGCTAAAACTAGACTGGTTTCTTTATCAATCTGGGATCTGCCCCATATTTCCACTTCATATGTGCAGGAACTTTGCCTCCTGACATCAATAAAGCCTTCCCAAACATGTTTGTGCACTTGTTCAGCGTTCTGCATGAGTGTGCTGACACTAAGCTGCTCTGCAGGTGTGTGTGTGCGTCATGATGTGAATGCACATACCGGCGGGACAGTCTCCCTCGGACATAATAAGGACTTCGGACTGCAGCTTGCAGGCGTCTCTGCGCAGGAAGCACTCGTTCTGGTAGTTCTTGTTGTTGGAGCCGCACACTGGGGCGTAGTCATTGTTGCACTGCAGAGAAAAAGATGAGCAAACATATCATAAACACATTTATGAGGGTCTGAAACTGAGCGAAAAGCTTCCATATCTGACAGCCAATCATCTGCATCATCAGTTCCAAGAACCAGGAAGGATTTTTCCCACCTGGAGGGAATAAAAAGCCTGGAAAGCGTCAACAAGGTGAAGTTCAGCTGGAGAGAAATCAACCTGAGCCTGGTGATGCGGAAACACGAGCCAACCCAAAAACACTGCAACTTTACCCAACAGCAGCTTCGCCACCGGCTGCAGGTGCAGGAAGCACGTTTTACTGTCCCTGCAGACGGAGATTCAGCACCTCGCAGCCGCTGAGGAGAAATCCGTTTACAGACAGAAAGTTCACCGCAGTTTCCTTCATGTGCCGTGAAAAAACCCAAATGATGACAGAATATTAGGGCCAAGCGAAGAAAACAAAGTCTAATTACGAGAATAAACTCAAAATATTACGAGAATAGTTGTAACACAAAAGAAAAGTCGTAATAATACATGAATAAAGTTGTAATAATATGAGAAAAAACTCAAAATATTACAAGATTAAAGTCGTAATAATACAAGAAAAGTTGTTACGATAATAAAGCCATAATATGAGAATAAATGTATGACAAAAAGTCATGATATTATGAGAATAGAGTCGTAATATTGCAAGAAAAAAGTCAGTGTTATGAGAATAAAGTCATAATAATACAAGAAAAATGTGGTAATAATATGAGAATAAACTCAAAATATTACGAGAATAGTTGCAATCCAAAAAAAGTTGTAAGAATACGTGAATAAACACAAAATATTACAAGACTAGAGTCGTAGTAATACAAGAAAAATGAGAATAAACTCAAAATATTATGAGATTAAAGTCAAAATAATACAAGTCGTTATAATACAAAAGTAAAGTCATAATAATACGAGAATAAAATCGTACAACAAAAAGTCAATATTATCAGAAGAAATCCATAATATCGCGAGAAAAAAGTTGTAATAATATGAGAATCAACAAAATATTATGAGAAGTTGTAATAATATGAGCATAAAATCATACAACAAAGTCATAACATTATGAGAGTATTATTGCGAGAATAAACTCATAATATTAAAATAAAGTCGTAATATTAGTAGAATAAAGTATTAATTTCTAACTCCTACATGAGAAATAATAAAAATCTAAAATAAGGAATGTTGAGCATCTTGTGAAGCCATACTTCACATCAGTTTTACAAATGAAATGATCAGAAACGAGCGGTTTTGAGGTTTTGAGGAGGAGAGGATGACGTCGGATCCTCGTGACTCCGTCGAAGCTTCGCTCCCATTCAGGCAACGTTTTCAGGACTGAAGGTGTTTGGAGGGAAAACATGGAGAAACGCCTCCACAGGTTGCCGCGTCCCCAGAGGCTGCTCCAGCTCCAGCTCCAGCTCCAGCTCCAGCTCCAGCTGCAGCTGCAGCAGCCGGAGGCTTCCAGGGGACGGAGCCTCTGTTCTCACCGGCCACGCAGCAGCGACCCGAGCTGGGAGGAAACTCAGCTCTTTCCGACTTTAAAGCGCAGCGTCCTCCCATTTTAAAGGAACAGGACGCACGCTGCGACACGTTTTTGGGGTTTTGAAGGGAGAAAAAGCAGCAACTTGTTTTGCTTTCGTGGTTCTCTTAATTCTGCTGCGGATATCTGGGAACGGCCACATTCGCTCTGCAGAAAAATAGCTTTCACCTCCTGCTGATCTGCTCGTGTTGCTCCACTGGAGCAGTGGGAGGTTAAGTGACTTGCTCAAGGGCACTCTGGAAAATAGCTGTTAAGGTACAGAGGAACATTACTCATTCATATCCCCACACGGTTTGTTGGCTACAGAGCACGTCTGGGTTTTTCAGATGACTGATGGCGCTGCAGGACTGAGTCTCAGGGTTCCTTTTTTTTTTTTTTTTTTTTTTTTTTTTGGTGAGGGGAAGCAAAGATATTCATTTGATTTCATATTGATTTTTTTTTTTTTTTTTTTTTACTGCTGCACAACCGGAATAACAAACGTGATTATTCACTGGAAAAATACTACCCACTGTTCCCGGGGAAGAGGCCCCGGCTATCAGAGGCGACGGAGGAGCCGCGGCAACACAGCTGCTGCAGGTCACCTGAGTACATTAAAATTTGGTGATGAGTGAACAAGTCTTCCTGCTGGGTGGAAACATCACAAACTGAAGGACTTTCCTCACACGGATAAGGAATGACTGATGGATTATTTACACCTGAGGGAAATCACAACACGTGTCATTCTGATGTTTATGGGAAAACCTTTTAAATGAATATTTCAGTATCGGCTGTCTTCGGGATGGAAGGCTTGTCTCTTGCTGAGTTAAAATCAGAAACGTCCAACTTCAGAGCGCCCGACGTTGCTATTGAGGTTTGAGGCTTCATAATGTGGCGAGTTTAAGGCCGACGTACATCATACAGGTCCTGTTAACTCCAGGAGAAGAAGATCTTTCAAATGAAACCAGCCTCAAGTGTCGAAGCCCTTCTGCTCCTGAGTTATGATCAGTCCAAGTTTAAGGAAAAACATGACCGGATCGAGGATCAATCATGAAGCATTACGGATCATAACAGGGTATAAATCTGTCATTCACCACTATTTATAAACGATCAATTCAAAATGTTAAAAACTAAATTCATCACTGATGGACAACATCTCCCACCCCCTGCATGAAGCTGTTGCAGAGCTGGAGAGCTCCTTCAGTGGCAGACTGCTACATCCTAGGTGCGCTAAGGGGCGTTATCATAGCTCCTTCCTCCCTGTCACACCCTATAACCATCACTGTTCCCAACAAACTCAACAAGTGCTTACATCCCTGCTGGTATTTGCACTGTTTGTACTCAGTTAATTAACATTTCTGCTGATATTTGCACATTTTATTGTCACTTATAGTCTGTTGTTTAATAATGCTCAAATACACATGCACATTTTGAACATTTTTAAATTAACCTACCTAGTTGCACATTCATTTGGACTGAAGTATGGTATTTTTAATAACTGCCCAGTATTTTAGTATTTGTTCTGCTTTTATATATTTTATATTCTCTTTGAAGAATGAAGCTACTTGCTTTGATTGTCTGTCACTTTGCTGGCTCGAAATGTGTCAAAAACTGGCAACATTAAGTCTGATCAAAACTGCACAAAGTTAAGAAGTTATCGAAAGATGTTTTTTTTTTTTTATTTTTTTTTTCAATCTCATATGTCGTAACTGGTAGATTTATGGTACTTGGAAAAAAATATCATCACCACATAAAAACCCGAGAAGATTTTAAAACAAGGCTATGAAAAGATAAATAAAAACAGAAGTGAAACTGAAATGGCATTGGATTTAAAATGGCTTAGAAAAATAGGTGAAAAAAACAAAATTACTTCCAAAATACAAAATCTGACCAAGTTTTAGCCGATTTTTATCAACACAGTCAAAGGCATGAAGAAAAGTAAGAGGAAAGTAAGATAACACTCAAAATCTCAATGGAGAGTTTATTTAAGCCAGGTAACCACTGAGCTAGCATAGTGTTAGCATTTACTACAAAACCAGTGGTGAGCACAGCTAATTCTTAGCTTAGCACTTCTGCTAACGTTGAAAACATTTAGCACACTAAATTAATTATTACGGATAAATTTTAAAGCGCAAATTTACTTTGTTTTGTAAACTTTCAGATGAATAAAGTTCTAAAAATCTGTGTTGAAGTTTTGGTTAAGAATCATTCAACTAGTTAGACGTTTATATTCGTGCTCTTATTTTGAAGAGGGTGAAGACTTTTTACGTAGCAGTTCTGTTTTCTCTCATCAGGTTCTCTTTTTTAATCCCCAATAACTTTATTTAAAACAAGAAATACACAGGAACAAAATGAAACAGACAGCAGAGAACAAGGTATAAGCAGATATAAACATAAATTTTCGTAAATTTCGTTTAGCACATTTGCTAACTTTGAAAAGATTTAGCGTACTTATCCCCCCTTAAACTACTTTTTCCGGATACATTCTAAAGCAGTAATTTACTTGAACAAAATAAATTTACAGGTTTAAAATAATACACAAACTTTAAAGAACAAGATATATATATATGACTACAATATTTAAGAGCGATATAGAACATATAAATTATAATGTCAAATTTAAATTGGTGGTCATAAATTCTAGTCTTAAGGGCAGAAATAATTTGAATTAAAGTTAGCATTTTAACATTAGCTTCTGCTAAATACTGTGTTGGTGTGGCGCTTTAGCATTAGCAGAATGAATATTTCTGATTAGTGCTTTAGGGTTAGCATAACTAACTTGAGTTAGCGGTCGCCACCACTGCTACAAGCACAGTAAAGGTTTGAAAAACAAAGGAAGAAAAATATCTTTGGTATCATTTCAGAAACTCAAGACAGAAGAAGCGATCAAATGTGGATCACGTTTTATACAAGCTGAGATGGAGGAAGACAAAGACAGTAAAGGGAGGATCTGGCCCCCGATCAAAGGGATTTAGAGAAAAACCAGAAAAAAGTCTGCAGAAATGATCGGGAGGAAAGAAGATGAATGACGTTGGGCTAATGGGAAGAAACAAGCCCACATGGAGAAAGAAAGAGGGGGTTGATGAAGGGCAGCACAAGTATAAGAGAGAGACGCGAGAGACAGAGCCCTGGCTCAACAAAAACTTGGCACACTATGAAAAAGAGCTGCAGTGCCTGAAGAAAAGGAGGGGGAAAACATAAGATCATAAAAGAAAAAGGGACGCTGAAAGACAGAGGACTGAAAATCCTCTTAAAGGAGAGACGGGAAACATGGCAATGCCACAAAGGTGCTTGGAAAAACTTCCTGCAGGGCTCAGGGTTTTTTCTTTTGGACGCCATCTCCTCTCTTCCGGCTGTCCTTAACCTGGGGACTCACTTTTCTGCCAGGCGTGGTGCAACAGAAGGCAAAAGCAGCCCAGCAGAACCCTGTGGGTGTCTTTTAAGAGTGCCTTCATTTCCGTGAAAACTCACTTGATCTCCCACAGAATCTGGCTCCCAAAGCAGAAGAGGGATAACAGGGCAGCAGATCTTCAACCTCTGTCTTTCCTCCAGAAGACACCGAGAAGAAGACCCATCAGTATATGTTACTGTACAGGACAGCGCCTACTAGCCGCTACAGCTAGTGACGCTCACTTGCAGCCGCCATTACCATGCACAGAGTCATGTCCACAAAACCGGCTGTACCGATGCAGGATGAGCATGAATCTGCCGCAAATTGTAGCGTCCTTATTTCTTATTAGTTTTATATAAAATATGGCTTAAAGCTGCAGTACGTAACTTTTACAATGCATTGGAATGGCGCATGTGTGACACACGATAGTCACGTGATGTCCAATTCTGTAATATATATCAATGGGAAGTAGGCCTGTCACAATAAGCAATTCATCAATTAATGACATGATAACTGTTGGCTTCACTCCTCCCGTTCCACTAGGGGGCTCTAAAGTTACTTTTTGCATTGGTTTAGGTGAGTTGACGGCGGACCGGAAGTGAGGTTGTGTTGCCGTCAGCGAGCTAAATTAGCCATAAAACTACATCTTACTTGCTTTTTGAGTATTTCCCAACGTGGTGAGTTGATGTTGAATGTTGTAAGCCATGGAGAGATATGTTTTTTTTTGTTTTAAATGCGGGTTTCTGGCAAATTGACTTAAGGTTAATGAAAATGCTAGTGGGTAGCAGCTAATTAGCAAAATGCTAGCTCTTGTTTACCGCACAGTGGCGTTTAATGCTGATGTTTATTAAACTGTAAAGTGTTCAGAGAGTAAACTATATGCGTTATAATTTGTTGGTTAAATCAAGCATAATTCTTGATGATATGCTCATGTGGTTTACTTTAAAGGCTAAACTTGATCATTTCCATTCTGATGATTGATATTTTTAAGAACAATTTTGTTAACAGAGACATTATAATCTATTTTATTTCTAGTTTCAGTTGTGTGTGGTTTTTATTTCCATTTTATTTATTGTTTTTGGTTGTGTTATATTTTGGATATTAAAAATATATTTAAAAATTACTATAGAACACAGAATCTTAAATACAGAATCTGGGGAAAAAAAAAAAAAAAAAAAAAAAAAAAAAATATATATATATATATATATATATATATATATATATATATATATATATATATATATATGGGACTCACCCTGAATGGTTAACTGAAGGGCGCACAATCCTGATCCAGAAGGATCCCTCAAAGGGTTCGGTCCCATCCAACTATCGGCCAATAACCTGTCTCTCTACAACATGGAAGCTCATGTCAGGCATCATAGCAGCTAAGGTAGGTGGGCACATGGATAAATACATGAGTACAGCACAGAAGGGCATCGGCATAAATACCAGAGGAGCCAAACACCAACTCCTGGTAGACCAAACAGTCGCCCGAGACTGCAAAACCCGACACACCAACCTGTGCACGGCTTGGATTGATTACAAGAAAGCCTATGACTCAATGCCACACACTTGGATCATTGAATGCTTAGAGATGTACAACATCAACAGGACTCTAAGAGCTTTCATTGCAGCCTCGATGGGGATGTGGAAAACCACCCTTGAAGCCAACTACAAGCCAATTGCACAAGTGTCCATCAAATGTGGCATATACCAAGGAGACGCTCTGTCCCCACTGCTGTTCTGCATAGGTCTGAACCCCCTCAGCCAAGTCATCAACAAGACTGGCTACGGATACCGACTCAAGAACGGAGCCACCATCAGTCACCTCCTCTACATGGATGACATCAAGCTGTACGCTAAGAGCAAACGAGACATCGACTCACTGATCCACACCACCAGGATCTACAGCACTGACATTGGGATGTCATTCGGACTAGAGAAGTGTGGTCGGATGGTTACACATAGAGGGAAGGTCATCCACACAGAAGGGGTCTCACTCCCAGAGGGAACAATAGCAGACATTGAGGACAGTTACAAGTACCTGGGAATAGCACAAGCAAATGGCAGCCTCGATGAGGTCACAAGGAAAGGAGCCACAGCCAAATACCTCCAACGAGTAAGGCAAGTCCTGAGAAGCCAGCTCAATGGCAAGAACAAGATCCGTGCAATAAACAGCTATGCCTTGCCAGTAATCAGATGCCCTGCAGGAATAATAAGCTGGCCAAAGGAAGAGATAAAGACCATGGATGTTAAAACTCGGAAACTACTAACCATGCATGGAGGGTTCCACCCTAAATCCAGCATCCTGAGACTATACGCGAGCCGTAAGGACGGAGGCAGAGGACTAGCGAGTGTGAGAGCCACTGTCCAGGATGAAACATCCAAGATCCATAAATACATCAAGGTCAAAGCCTCAACCGACGATGTACTCAGCGAATGTCTCAAACAATGGGGACCAGAGGATGAGGTGCTGGAGGAACCATCATGGGAGGACAAGCCCCTACATGGGATGTACCACCGACAAATAACTGAAGTGGCTGATATCAGGAAATCCTACCAATGGCTGGAAAAAGCTGGACTCAAGGACAGCACAGAGGCACTCATCCTGGCTGCACAAGAACAGGCCCTAAACACCAGAGCGACAGAGGCTCAGATCTACCACACCAGACAAGATCCAAGGTGTAGATTGTGCAAGGAGGCCCCTGAGACAGTCCAACACATAACAGCAGGGTGCAAGATGCTGGCAGGGAAAGCGTACATGGAACGTCATAACCAAGTGGCGGGCATAGTGTACAGAAACATCTGTGCAGGATATGGACTGGAAGCCCCGGGATCAAAGTGGGGCACACCCCCAAAGGTGGTGGAGAATGACCGAGCTAAGATCCTGTGGGACTTCCAGATCCAGACAGACAAAATGGTAATGGCGAACCAACCGGACATCGTGGTGGTGGATAAACAACAGAGGAAAGCCGTTGTGGTGGATGTAGCAATACCAAGCGATTGCAACATCAGGAAAAAGGAACACGAGAAACTGGAGAAATACCAGGGCCTCAGAGAGGAACTGGAGAAGGCCTGGAAGGTGAAGACCACTGTGGTGCCTGTGGTCATCGGGGCCCTCTGGGCAGTCACCCCCAAACTGGAGCAGTGGCTAAAACAGATCCCAGGAACAACGTCAGACATCTCAGTCCAGAAATGCGCAGTTCTCGGCACAGCCAAGATACTACGCAGAACCCTCAAGCTCCCAGGCCTCTGGTAGAGGACCCGAGCTCAGAGGTTGAGAAAGACCACCCGTGGAGGGTGAGAAGGGAATTTTATATATATATATATATATATATATATATATATATATATATATATATATATATATATATATATATAATGAAAAAAAAGTGATGGTAATATATATTAAAAAAAAGGCTAAATAAATACAAAAAAATGAGAAAAAAAATTATGAACTACAGGTAACTAATAAAACAACAACATTATAAATAAAATGTTAAATTAAATAATAGTGATCATATTGAATGGTCTTTCAGAGGGCAAACACGATCAATACGTTACTCGAAAATGGTCTTAAAATAACAATATTATTGTTTATCGCAATAATTTCCGGGACAATTATTCATACAGTAGAATTTATCGTCTCCGGCCGAATGCTGGCGAAGGTAAGAACATAAGCGCTCATTCTTCAGATTATGCTCTGATCTGCCAACTTCTTTTTGACTCAGGAACAGCTTCTCCTGACGTGACAGCCGCGAACAGAGCGAGCTGATATTACAGATTTCAAACTTCTTCCCGAGTCGTGTTTCTTTCACCCACATCGTCTTCAGACAGCCCAGGAGCGTCACGGCGTTGTTTTAGCCGTTGTCAGGCTGCCGCCGCTTTGATCCCACATTCTTCTTGATAACCAGCAGCGCCTGATGTCGACAGTCGGAGAAAAATCAGCTCTGTCAGCTGTTGCACTTTGCTGCAACTCAGCTGAGACGACTGTCAGGCTTAATAGAAATGAGAAAGACGGAGGTGCGCTGGGAGGATGCAATGTGAGGGAAGGACTGTGTAGGAAGGGCTGAAATGAAGAGGTGATAATGAGAAGTGGTGAATGAGACAGAAGGTGAAACAATTTGATCCTCCACAACGCTCTGCAGACAGAGAAGACGAGGCCGGTGGCCAGGACCATATGGCACAGCCGTATGTCCCCACTGGCTGAGGCTTCGCTGAAGTCCAGGACGTTTCCCCCGGATATCGGAGACAACCTGCACTGCAAAACCACAAAACCCTACCAAGTGTTTCTGCTCTAGTTTCTACAGCAAATATCTTGAATACACTTGAAATGAGACAAAACTGACTTACAAGTAACATTTCAGCAGATATAGGAGCTGGTTTTGAGTCAATAATTCCTTAATACTGATGAAAAACGTCTAGTTATACGTGAAATAATAATCTTCCAGTGGAACAACACATTTTAACAGATTATTTCACGTATAACGAGAAGTTTTTCATCCATTTTTTTCCATTTTTAATTTGAATTAAATATTTAACTCAGAGCTAAATGTTTTGCTAATATGCTAATTCACTTGCAGATAAGCGGAAGTGGACTATCAAAATAAAAGTTTTGAGAGCTTCCATCAACTCCTGCTGGTGAAGCCTTCAATGCTGATGCATCACTGTTTCTGTAGATTCATTGGTAAACGTCTGTGTTGCCTTGAAAACGGCTCATCCTTTGTTTGTGGCTGAAATGTTCAAGAAAAGAGGAAAGCTGATGATACAGAAGTGACATGAAGCGATTCGAAAGCAGGACTTTGTGAAGACCCAGCTTTTATCTCTGTTATCGGCAGGTGAACTGGCATATTACCTGAATATTTAGCTCTGAGCTAAATAGTTAGCTTCAAAATAAATATTTAGCTTGCTAAATCAATAAATATTTAGACATAACTGAATACTTTTCTAAACAAGTGATTGTTTTCTTAATGGTTTTATCTGCAAAGTGTCAGAACAAATAAGCTGCTGCTGGCCACGCCCCCCAACTCAACGTTTGAGTTGGGTTGGGCTGAGTTTTCACACATGAAGATGGCTGCAAGCAGATGCGCTATTATACAATCGTTCATCTTTGAAAAGCAGAAGTAGAGCCTCCTGCACAACCAACAAGAATGCAGCAAGTGGTTTCTGAACGGTGAGTCAACAACAAAACGCTTCCAGCAGCCACTGCACAGCTCATACCGTGGTAAAACCAGCTGGCCAATCATGCTGGAGTTCTGCTTGGGTTGCTAGGTGAGGGGCAGAACTTGGGTGTGGTTGCTAGGTAACGGTGCAATGTAACCTTACATTCGGAAGGTTTTTGAAACGGCTCGTTTTCCAGACACCAAAAAACAAAGTTATTGCTAAAAAAAAAAATGGCTGGATGGTTTTTTAAGGACCTGGGCTGTTTTTAGGAGCAGTTGAGACCTAAATGGAAGAGCTAAGACATGCAAAATGTGAATTTAGCACAATAGGTCCCCTTTAAAACAAATTTAGAGGTGAACGGCTGCTGTCAACCGAAGATTTTTACAACAAACATAAGCTACTTCATGCAGCTTTCTCTCATCAATCTTAGGATATTGTTGTGATGCTGTGTGTGTGCAACAAATGAGGCAAACGTAGTGAGAGGAAAAACTTGGAGATGTTCTGACACTATTCTCTCCAACAATAATGGAGGTACATTTTTCAGAAACAACAGCACAGAGAACCGTCAACGCCATGCAAGTTGCCGTACTAATTATAACATTTGACTGTGTCCAAATGTGGGGAAAAAAGGTTAAGTTTGTAAAAAAATATATATCATAGTTCACTGGTACAAGCACTAAATGACAGATGCATCTGGATTTCTTCCAAAAACTGGATCTAATCACAGCTGCTCAACCAGTGTCAGGCCTGGCAGACACACATCCATAAAATCAATGCAAACTGGTTCATCTTTATGTCCCCGTTGCATCCAGAGCCTTCACAGCGAATAAGATTGTGCAATGTTGCTATTGCAAGCCTGCTACACAGATTTTGTCTTCTCCAACCCCCAGTCAGTCGTAGCAAATGGGCGACACATTGAGCCAGGTTCTGGTTCTGTTGGAGGTTTCTTCCTGTTTAAGGGAAGTTATTCGTCTCCACTGTCGCTACATGCATGTTCAGTCGGAGGGATTGCTGCAAAGTCAACAACACAATGCGAGCGATTGTCTGCTGTCTCAACATCACTCAATGCAATCCGCTGGGTTTCCTTAGAAGAGTTTGAACCAGACGACATGTTGGTAATTGTTGCTTTATAAATAAACTGAACTGAATTTTGGTATTAAGTCTTGTTTGTGAAGTGAATGTGACATTAGAGCAGTTAAGTCTTGACTCAGTAATGAGTGAAATTAGCATTCTCATCCCTGATGCATGCCGTCTATTGTGACTATAACACTCCATTGCTGGAGGTTATTTCGTAAAATTGTTATCCTTAGGCATTTTTATCTTTTTAAGAACATTCAACATCAAATTTTATAAATTTCTGTGAATTATTTAGAAAATTAATGAGGTGTGATATTTACCCAAAAGAAGCATAACTGTGTATTCACAGAAAAATGGAAAACATACACTTGATAACGGCACATTTTTAAATGAATCAAACGGGAACCATTTTAAGACTGAACTGAACTCTTTCATAAAGTCAGGCTGTTCCAGGTTCACACCAGGAAAATCCTTTGGTCCACTTATTTTTCTTTTTGCAAGTTAACTTCAGGGTTTCCTTTACATGTAACTGATCCCAACACAGCACCACAGCAAAATTATATATATATATATATACTAACCATAACCATAATCAGTTTAAAATGAATTTAAATTAAATATTAAGATTTACTTTATTTTGAAAAAAACAACACCGCCAGCAACTGCCTGTGTAGCTGCTAAGCTAGCTGCAGTGCGCTGTGCTGCTCTCAGGAGTGAAGGAAAACTAAAGACAACAGTTCGAAATAGAGGGGGAGAGAAAAGGTGAAAGAGAGGTACCTGAGGAAGGTTAAGTTGAATGTATTTGTAGTTCAAGCCTGTGAAAACGACCCTAATGTTAGCTTATGTTGCATTTGAACAGCAGTAATGTAGTTAATTAATATCGTTTGGCCTTCATGCCTAATGTTTCAGATTTGTTTTGAACAGACCTCATAGCTTAATGTTGGGTAATTTTTCTACTGAAATTCATTTCTGGTTGCATTTTCTGAGGAGTACATTAAAATATTTTCAGAAGAACAAGGGACATGAGGAAGATGTTACGGTAACATTCGATGGAGATGCTCAATGTTATTTATTGTGACTCAGTTCCTTCAAGTTCTGAGTAATATAGAAATGATAGTGATCTGTATCGTGACACGTGTAATATTTAAATATTCCTAATGTTCCTTGCGTGATATTGGTGATTAAAACAAATCTAATGCTTCCCAGTTATATTAGACAAGAACACGGGCTGAAGTAGCGGAGGAGGGGAGTGAAGGAGAGAAAAGGGGAGAGGCAGAGTAGGAGGTGAGCATGTTTCCATCCAACAGGGCGTTAAAGTGCTTTTAAAAGAAACCCAGAAAAATGCTCTCAGCCAGGCTGTAAACTGGGCCATCACATTATGACAGCAGAGCTGGAATTTCAGTGTGAATATAGTGAATAAATTTTTTTCAAAAAACATTCAGTTGAAATGGTCATAATTACAACCATGCTGTTGTTCTACAGACGTATCAATATTCACACCAGAAGCAAACTGCACCAGTTAGTTTTGAATGAGACCACCTCAAAAAGTAGGTATTGGTCCGGTTGTTTGATGCAGACCTTCTGTAAAAGGTCCGGACCAACGGGGGAAACGAACTTGAACTGAGTCAGGTGTGAATACGCCCTAATTAAGACAGAGAACACACAGGAAGCTGAACCTAGACATAAAAGGACAGGCAACTAGCTCAAAACAGGAAAATAAACCAAAATGGACAAAGGAAAGAGCACAAGAAATAAGTAGGAAACTAAACACAAAGGAATCGATATATACAGAAAGTCCCCAATGATAATAAAAAAATAAATAAATGCGAAAAAAATATAAGCAATTTGATTTGAAAGTTCATGGCTGTACAGTCAAAAAGAGACGACACATGTTTAACTTTCATGGCAGTTATCCCAAAGACCAGACTGAGGTTTGCCAGAGAGAACACAGGCATAGACAAAGACCTCTGGAATAACCTTCTTTGGATAAATGAATCTAAAATGGAACTGTTTGGACACCAGAAAACAGGAAATATTTCAGGTAAAGAACTTCATAACCAACTGTGAAGCACGGAAGTGGAAGTGTCATAGTTTGGGTATGCTGTACTAGAAAATGGCTCCCCAAACAGCATAAGCTTCTGGGCGGGAACCGCCTTTCCAAACCCACAGACAATGCTAAAATATATATAAAACATGACCTTTTTCTCACATTTATTCGCTGTTCGATAATTATTACAACCGTTTAGCATAAATGCTGCCTCATACCTTCTGATTCCAGTTGGCCAGGAGCTCCTCCGGTCTGTTTCTTGTCAGAAACTTGCCCATTTCACGCTTGCTATGCTACGCTAGTTACACATGAACATACTGTAATTATTTTAACATATATCTTATAATAATAATAATAATAATAATTGAAAAACAGATTAGAGTTTATGATTTTAAAAATTAATGACTAAAAAAAATTATTGGATTAGATTTTTTTGGATTTAATTTGTGGCCCCGAGACTGATTTTGTGCGACCCCCCGACTGCAATTCAAGACTGACACAGATTTGTCTTTGTAAATCCACAGGTGGACTTTTTATTCCTAATGACAGCAAAATTATTCCAGATAGTTTAAAAATAACCAGGCATTTAATTTTCTCCTTGATTTCATGGTAAATAGGACCCCAACTATGCAGTGACTTTCCTCACAAGCAGATTCTGGTGCTCCCAGATCAGCTTCCAGCGAATGACTGCATTAATCCAGCAAGCTTTTCTCAAAGAAAGAGTGACAGAAATCCTGTTCTAATTGCTTGAAATAGACTAAATGTTGTTCTTTTTCAATCACTGCCTTTATTTTTATAAGGCAAACATGCAAAAAAAACATTTTGGAGTTTCAAATGTACAACAATTTACACATCCTCTCCCTATATAAAAATCTGACAACTTAATATGTTTAATTAAAATATTGCATGCTGAGTTTATTCTATTTTTTTATTAAAATGTTTTAAATTATTACATTTTTTAGGCCGGCAGGTGCTTCAGACTTGACGATTTTGGTCCACATGACAAAAATTTGGACACCCCTGGGGTATGGTGTCCTAATTAAACTAAATTTTGTGTCTTCTTGTCATTAAATCAGTTTTTTTCAAGGGGTAAATTAAAAAATGATTGCATGTTATGTGAACATTTCTTTTGAAAGAACTGAATATTTAATGAGGTGCTCAATGTTCTCACAATCGTACAGAAGAGCTGTTGATCAACGCTCCATTTACAGCTGGCTTTGCAGGAATTATGTTCCATTTCCAAACTGTTTTCCCTTCTTTCTCTCATTCCTGTTGTCGTCACCTGCAGTCTCGTTTCTGCAAACCTCCTGTAGGGGCTGCTGTGGTTCCGCCGGCTCTCAGCTCTCCCCATCCAGGTTCCAGTGCTTGAATCTGGGACTGAAGCCAGGACCTGAAGTCTCCCTGGCTGCCTTAGATCCTACACACACACACACACCCTAAAACATGTGGGGCAAGCTGTCGATGGATCCACTGTCGGAACAGTTTGTGGGTCAAAATATATGAATCAGGACGAGAAGGAAAGGAGGGAAAGGTCCGCAGAGGAGAGAAGGATCAAACTGATGATAGCTGAAGGATGGTGAGGAGGGAACAAGCAGGGTAATGTTCAGGGTGGTGGCGGCGGCGGGGGGGGGGAGCTGCTCAATGCAAACCACATGGGAGCAGGAGACAAAGGAGAGGAGACACGGGAAGTGAAGGCAGGTTCACGCATCGTTGGAGGGAAGGAGCTCTGCAAGATGCAGCAGGACCAAAACATGACAGAATATCAGCTTTAATAAACTGGAATCTGGAAAAAACATCCCTCAACCCCCCCCAGAAAATCATCATCATCATCGAACCAAGAGACAATTAGTCACGTATTGCTCACAGGAGTCAAACCGAGGTATGTGTTGTATTCACATCGCAGCGGGGGGGGGGGCATTATGCTGAAGTGAGACACGCTCTGTAACAAACATGAATCATTACTGAACGACAATGAGGCGATGTTAGTGGTCAACAGTTTTATGAGAAAAGATTTTGGTGAATTAAAGCAAGATTCTAGATCAAGTTGGAGATCTAAAAATGCTTGTAAATGCTGCACTTCAGTCACCAAGCCAATAGTCTCCGTTATTCCGTTTCATTTCAAACAAAAGGTCACTAAAAGCAGGGCCGGGCTTACAGGGATGTGGGCCCCTGGGCTGGAAACCGTTTTGGTGCCCTATCCACGAAAGAAAAATTCTTTAGCAATGCAAACTACAGAACATTAATAGGTAGTTCTATACATAACTGCGTATGAACTGATGATACCAACTGATGATGGTAGGTTTAATACATCCCTTGGCTAGTAGCTCCATGTTGTTCCCCCAAAATATTACTATATCTTCATAATTTTCAAATATTTGAGTATTGTTTATATGAATAAAAATCCCAAAATATTATTACAACTCACCCAATATTTGTGTGTGACTCTTTGATAAAGTACAATGTCTGCAAAACATGTATTCATTGAATTTTTTTTTTTTTTTTTTTTTAATCTGTGGGCCTCCAAAAACTGGGGCCCTGGGTAACTGCTCTTGTAAGCCCTTTCTAAAGTCTGGCCCAGACTAAAAGTAGTGCCTTGAATAATAATAAAACCTGTCCAAACTTTCATTTATATCCAAATATTCTTGCTGATGATGGTAAAACCTCTGAATACTGCTGTGGTGAATGATTTACCACAGACGCGATGATCAAGACTCATTTGGATGTGACGTAATGGAAGAAAAAGCAGTTTTAGTATTGGACTTAAAGCAACATAGAGAAACTGATCAAGAAACTAACTTTAGCCAAACTGAAAGTTACGATTAATTCAGTCTCGATTAAAAACATAACAGGTACCCAGACTAGAATATCCCGCACTGTTGAACATCTTCCAAACTTCCCTTCCTAACACACAAGGTAATTCAGTGAGTGCACAAAGTTCTTTACAGGACAATAAAGCGACAGAGGTAAATAACCCCACATACCAAAGAAATACATTAACAGATTAACAGCACAAGCATTGCATTAAGAAAAGTGAAAAACAAATAAAAAATACATTCATAACTGATAAAGAAATCTTGAGCCTTTATGGGAAAGTTGCAGTAAACTATATGTTTCAGTCCTGATTTAATTACGCCAGCAGCAGTTTCTATACATCTCAAGTTTTCTGGGCGTTTGTTCCAGAGCTGGGTAGCATACAAACTAAAGTTGAGATCCTGGAAACACTGAGTCTTAGGTGACCTGAGGGGTCGAAATGATTCATAGCTGACAGTAACTCTGAAATGTAGGCTGAAGACCATTAAGTGCTTTATAGACCAATACCAACATATTAAAATTTACCCTTTTGCTATAGATGTTCCAAAACTCCAGATGTGGAATAAAAGTGGCCTGAGAACGGAGCCCTGAGGAACACCGCAGCTAAATGTTCACATTTCAGATTGGAAGCGTTTACCCCTGACACTGAATCAAATAGCTTAGGAAAAGGCATTTGCCTTTGTTGTGTAGCAGTCCAAAACTGGTCCAGCACACCTAAATAATGTGGTTGAAATGGGGGAACTGGTTCCTCACAATGTAATCACAGTTTTCAGAGTCCTACCAATAACCTGTATTTTTGGTTTAGGTGTGTCAAAACGAGGAGCCGTTTGTAAAATTACACAGTCAAAAATTAGTAGTAATAATTTGGTTAATTTAGAGAAAAAAAATGGAGGGTTTCAGTCATATTTTCACCGTATTATTCATTCATGTATAAATGTCAGTGTCAAACTAAATATTTAATTACCAAGCTAAATATTAAGTTTACAAACTGAACAAACTGCAACTGAACTAGTTGCAAGTCAGCAAGCTAAATAAGCCAAATACTTAGTTAACAAAAAATTTAGCACTAAATAAATATTTAACTGCAAACTAAACATTTAGTTAGTGTGCAAAAGATTTAGTTTGTTCAAAGTTAAATATTTAGTTTGAAGCTAAATATTTAGTTTAAAGTTAAATATTTGGCTTCAAACTAAGTTATTATTTAGCAAAACATTTAGCTTCACATTAAATATTTACTTAGCAAGCTAAATATTTAGTTTGGAGCTACATATTTTGTTCCAAACTAAATATTTAGGTAGCAAGCTAAATATTTAGTTCAAAGCTAAATATTTAGTTTAAAGTTAAATATCTGGCTTCAAACTAAGTTATTATTTAGCAAAACATTTAGCTTCACATTAAATATTTACTTAGCAAGCTAAATATTTAGTTTGGAGCTACATATTTTGTTCCAAACTAAATATTTAGGTAGCAAGCTAAATATTTAGTTCAAAGCTAAATATTTAGTTTAAAGTTAAATATCTGGCTTCAAACTAAGTTATTATTTAGCAAAACATTTAGCTTCACATTAAATATTTACTTAGCAAGCTAAATATTTAGTTTGGAGCTACATATTTTGTTCCAAACTAAATATTTAGGTAGCAAGCTAAATATTTAGTTCAAAGCTAAATATTTAGTTTAAAGTTAAATATCTGGCTTCAAACTAAGTTATTATTTAGCAAACCTAAATATTTAATTTGCAGCTAGATATTTAGTTAGCAAGGTAATATTTAGTTAGCAAGCTAAATATTTAGTTTGAAGCTAAATATTTAGCTTCAAATTAAATATTTACTTCGCAAGCTAAATATTTAGTTTGGAGCTACATATTTTGCTCCAAGCTAAATATTTAGTTTAAAGCTAAATAGTTAGTAACTTACTTTGAAGCCAAGTTATTATTTAGCAAAACTTAGCTAAGTAAATATTTAGATTGTAGCTATAATATGCTAACTCACTTGCTGTAAACCAGAAGTGGACTGTTAATATAAAAGCTAGGTCATGCGAACTGCTACATAAACTCCTGCTGGTGAGTTAGCGCCGTCACTGTTGCTGTGGACTCACTGGTAAATGTCTATATTGCTATTAAAACGTCTCTTCCTGTGTTTTAAGCTGAAATGTTGTACATGTCAAGAGAAAAAGAAACAATGTTGAAGAGGCGACATGAGCAACAACTGAAGCGAATCAGTCGCACCAGGAGTCTATATCGAGGTTTGCAAGACCCAGCTTTTATTTTGGTAGTGCACTTCCGGTTATCGGCAAGGTAATTGGCAAATTATCTCAATATTTAGCTCTGCTAACTAAGTATTTAGTTTCAAACTAAATATGTGGAGCTGCATATTCAGTTTGAAGACTGGAGTTTGACATCTGCGCGATACATGTTCAACGTAACATCAGGACTGTGTCCCACTAAACTGACTCAGCTGTGGTTGAACCCCAGCGCTAAACCTGGTTTCTGATTTGTAGATTCCAATCCGAGGCCAAACAACAGGACTTGGATGTTCCGCCATGGATAGTAAAAGATGGGAAAATAACAAATGTGTTTAAATCAAATCTCCGAGACAAACTCTGGGTTATGCAGAAGCTCTGCAATAGTTTAGTAAATCAGGCCCGAATAATTTATGAGCAGGAAATACACAGAGAGAGCCGTTTGTATTCTCGAAGGCAGCTATGAACAACAGAAAGTCATCACTCGGCGTTGGTGTTGTTTGCTGCTTTTCCGACACTTGAACTAATGTGCGTTGGAGCTGAGAATAAAAGCTTCTATTAGCTTTCTGAAGAAGCGATTAGAGGCTATAGGAACAGTTGTGTGTAAGATTAAAAAAATCATAATTTGCCCACTCCAGTTAAAGTACTTTAAAGCACTGGATCTATACAGATATGCCCTTTCAGGATAAAAGGGACAAGTATGTGGAATCGTTTAAACTCTCACAGATCTCCAAGTCAGTCACAGAAATATCATGTTTGTCTTCTTTGTCTTCGTTTTCATTCCTGTGAAAGCAGGAATGACTAGGTGAAATAATGTAATTGTAATATCACATAATTACATAATATGGTTAATATGTGTAATGATGAACAGTGTATAATTTCTTTGCAAAGAGCTGCCATTACCCCCTGAGCTGCTCTTTGAGAATCCCAGTATTAACAGATTTATGTGGTAGAATTAACCCTGCATGTAGTTAATCTGAGCCAGCATTAACAGTGAAAATTCAACAGATTTTCTGGGTTAAAATAGCAGACAAGGCTGAGTTCAGCGCTAATACGGATCATTCTGTCGTTGTTCCCAAACAGCAGTTGGGAAATTGATTAATGTTAAATGGAACCATTTTATACACATTTTATGCTTTTTATACACTGAGGCGCTCCAGTCGTCTTTAGAACTGTATGCTACAGCGGACCTGCTCCTGAAAAAACAGCTTCTCCACTGCTTAGATGCAGAAGGAAAGCTCTGAGAGCAGCAGATAACCTTGTCCCAAAGTGCACCACCACACTGAAGGAGAATTTATTGGTCTGCTTATTTAATAGAGACCATACAGATCAAGATCTCTCCTTAGATAGAAGTACAGCAAGAGGGCAGAGGGGGAATAAAAGAGCATGTGGAAAGGATGTATGGAATCATGACTCAAGAAGCGTCAAATGATTTGAAAGCAAAGTGATTTCTTTTGCTAATATGAATGTAAAGCTGCTGTTATACCATCTAAAAAGCCACAACATACACATGCAAACATGAAGAAATTAGGTGGATATTCAGTCTTTCTAAACTGGTGTGTGTTTGGATAAAAGCTGTTTTCTGCAGCATCAGGACTGGAATGTTACTCAAAATGCGCCGTCGTGGTCTCGTTTTACGTTTCTTTTCTATTTAAAGATCTGGAAATGAAAGTTTAATGATCTAAGCAGGTCAAATAATAATAACAATCAGAAATATCTTTATTGGTTCCCCAGGGGGGGAAAATGGTGAACAGTGTAATCAAAAATCTGAGAACAAGCTCCGAGGTGAGTGACTCTTCTTCAGCGTAGACAGAGCGTCTGCATCACATCGCATGAGATTAGGCAACATCAGTGTTGCAACATTTGAGTAACAATTTTTAAATTTCAAAGTAGAAGAAGATATTTGCAGCAATTATGACATCTCAGGGTCATGATATTCAGGTTGCACTTTTTTTTTATTATGGCTGAAAATATTCCTCCTTTTACAGGAAGTGAAAAGACTCGCCAACTATCTGCAAAACGTCCTGAGTGCGGTTAGATCAGTCTTGATTTTTGTCTTTTTTCCTGTCATATGAAAACACCTCCAGACCTTCCACTGCACTGGTAACAACATATCTATGTGTAAAAGCAAAAGGACACAACAGAAAACAGCCCTTATCTTTTCTGATTGAGATAAAAATGGGAAAAAAAAAAAAAAAAAAACGGTTCTGCCGACGTCTTCCAACATCCGTTTCCACTTTGCATCAGAGTTTGCGAGCAGCAGTAGCAGCAATCGCATCTACAGACATCAAGTCAATTATGTGACAGACTCAGTTGTGCCGCCGTGTTATCTCAACAACAGAAGCAGGAAATCTGACGGACTTCCACTGGCAGCCTTTCTGGCATGACCCTGATGCTTCGCTCCTTTTCCAGTTACTGATGGATAACTAGAAGCACCGATGGAAAGGGGCCTCTCTTCATTAAGACAATGACATCAGTTTTTGCAGATTCCCTTTATGAAAGCAGATGATTCATAACATTTGTAACCATCTGTAAACATCTCACTTCCAGCTGACTAAAGGTGTACTTTTCCGGCTGATCCCCTTTAGGTGAAGAACAATTTTCAACTTACTATTTTAACAAGTTCATGGGAAAATAGGGTGAAATTTGTTTATTTCATTCATTTACCGTTTAAAATGAACACGTCATATGTTGACAAAAGTACTGAATGAAGAAAAAAATGTTTAATTTATGTTAAGATGTAATAAAAATGTACATCTTTTTGGAAATGTTTTTTTTCTCTCTACTTTTATTGAGGAAAAAGTGTTTGTGTCACTTTGTGGTTGAGTTCTGTGTTTATCAAAAGAGAAAAACAAGCAAGTAGAAACTGAAATTTCTAAAAACAACTGCATTTAATGAACTTGCTCCCACACCTTTTCATTGTTCAAACATAGAATTAAAGCTTTAATCTTGTTATCTTTAGAAAACATAAATTTGTGCAAGGAAGCACAACAAAAATGAAAACGTCAACCCTTCCTGTAAGGACTTCTTTGATATTGTATAAAAAATAAAATTAGTATTTTGCTGTCAAGTCCTTCTAATTAAGTAGAAATATAAAATTTTGAAAAGCACATAGTTTACTATTGATATGCACTTTGGTACAGAGGCCAAAAGCAGGAAGTGGACTACAGCGCAAGGCATTCTGGGTAAATACAACCAAAACAAACCCATGAGTCTGGCGCTGGAAATGGCTCGTGGTTCTTCATCAAAAACAAAACAGAAATCCTTCAACGGTTAAAATCTGACACCGCTCAGTTTTTGTTCACATTTTGTGAAGAAGGAAGTTGCGCTCAGCGTCTTCTGAGGTTTTCGTGCCGTTTCCTTCAGTGGTTCTTGGTGCAGCGCCCCCACAGGCGAGGAGGGGAACAGGTTGTTGAAAGGGTTTGGTTGGTTTGACTCAGCAGACAGGAAGAGAACCGCAGCAGTTGGACGTGGAAGAAATGCTGCAGTTTTGGTCCCAATCGAACCGAGTCTACCGGACTATCAGGTGTGAAAACACTGTAAGAAGAAAATCTCCAAATACACAAATTTTCTGCAAATAATTTGAAATCACCACAAAAATAAATAAATAAATAAATAAAAATATTACGAATTGCAGTTCCACTGTATTAGCCACCCATATGGCCACAAGATGGCAGCAAAGTGCTTCCAGTGTGTATGTATAAAATATGCATCACTGCTCCACCAGTCTACAAGAGGTTAATACGTTCTAGTATTATGGGCTGGGTGGAGTCAAAATGAACTGTATATGTATGTTTTACAACAACGTTGCAACACAACAGTTTTTAGCTGCTCCCGGCTGTCTGAAAAATTGGTTTACCCAACATGTACTGCTTTACTGTTTTCCCACACCGGTGAATAAAACAGCTGACTCATTTCCTTAGCCTCCCTGCAGGAGCCGACCAATGATTCAGGCAGGTTTAAGGGAAAAGGGGGTGAGGACTGCTCGGGTTCATGGTGATCACGCACAGCTAAAATCTTCCCTGGTGTGACCCAGACTTGTTTCTGCAAGTCCTACCCAAGGGTACACCCCCCCCCACAGGTTCAGGTAGTGTTATCACTACCACTGTCCTTACATTGCTCTTGGCTCTTCAAAAAGTACAAGAGGCAGTGTGTGAAATATGCTCCTGAGAGAATGGGACACCGTTCCAGCGCTCTATTAGTCATAAATCGTCATGAACTCCTTTCGTGTGAACAGATGCTGTGTTTTTGCTGGTGTTCCAAGTTGTACTGTAACAATGACAAATAATGCCAAGTTTCTAGAAATATTTAGGTGGATCAAGTGTGAGTTCAAGAATAATACATTAAAGAACAACAAACTAGGCATTAGAGGTGGTTGATGTGAACATAAAAGTAGTTTTTGGATGAATTTGTGATTATTTGGACTGTTATTGATAGTAAGCAGACAGGAAATGGGCAGAGAGAGACGGGGGAAGACATTAAGATCCCCCAGACCTGGGGATGGCCTAAAACTGTGTTAACTAAAGAAATACTAGCAGTTTTGCAATATTTGATTTCCTCCCAATGCGACAGCAAACAAAGAGGTAGGACTGAACAGCAGAAGAGAAGGACGAACATAGATTTACCCACATATCGCCACTTAACCACAGAGCAGTAGGGATGCACCGATTGTAGTTTTCTGGGTGATCACCGATTTTTAAAAAGCCGGACCTGCCAACTCTGATATTTTGGCTGATACCGATATTTTTGTCTGAAAAGGTCGCTAAACATAGTGGAAAAAGTCGGTAAGTTGGCAGCGCAAAAGGGGACAGCAGCTGATTTTCAGACCTTTTCGGAGGGAGATGAGATCGGTTTCACGTGCAAGTATCGGCCAATTACGAGAAATCGGGCCGATTTATTGGTCCACCCCAATAAAGCAGATGAGTTAAGGCTGCTGTCTGAAATTCCTGGTATGAATGCTGCATGCAGAGTATGAGATGCCTTTTCTTATACAATCACAATACGAAAAACATATTCCCAGGTCCCCTTCTAACTTAACACAGGCAACAATAAAGGAACGAACAGTCTACAAAACACCGTAAGTACCACACTAAGGCAAGTCGACACTTCTCCAGAGAATGTCTGAGTGTGTGGGCCTTTTCACTATCCTCCTAAATACAGAGTCAGTGGTTCAGAACTGCTGAAAGGGATTTTTTTTCCAGCTAAAGGACACTCCTGGGAACCTTTTTGTGCAAGCATCTCAGGCACTAGCCCAACATAAAAAGGGGTATGAAATGCTTCACTACGCTGCTCTTCCTTCATCAGCATGTGTGGCATATAGAATGAATTTCAATGACAACTTTGACATTTTCTGCAGAAGCAGAAAACTGTTTCAAGAGGATGAAGTCCACTGATCTTTGCTGGGAGTTAAGGTGCTACAACAATTCATTACACGGCCCTGAGAAACTCCCTTTGAAATGTCCGCGCGTATCTAAAGTTATCAAAGGAGAGATGGAGCTAACCTCTTCCTGACTGCCCGTTCTTTAAACCCCAGCATGATTACGTTTAACTGCTATAATCTGTTCTTGTGATAAAGATTTGAAAATCTGAGATGGAACTAGAGCTCTAAATATAAAGGTTGGTAACCACTGGTAGTTTACACATGGCTACAATAAACAAAGGAGCAATCATTAATCAGTCAATCATTTTTTTTAACAGTGCGCTTTACACCACAGTGCTTTACAGGGTCAAAAGAACATAAAAGACAAATCAACAGGTAAATACGACACAAACACACAGCAAAGCAACCAAAATAAAACCAGAAGTGTCACCACACATTTGAGTAGAAAAAAGCCTTTTAGAATAAAAAAGTCTTAAGTTTTTATTTAAAAAGGCCAAGTCTGGTTGTGGATCGAAGCTCTAAAGGGAGCTGATTCCACAGTCGAGGTGCTACTGTGGAGAAAGCACGGTCGCCCCAGCGTGGAGCTCAGCAACTCTGATAAATGAGGAGGAGCAAGGCCATTGAGGACTTTAAAAACAAATAATAAAAGCTTATAATCTATTCTAAAAGGGAAGGGAAGCCATTGAATAGAGGATAAAACGGGTGTAACATGGTCCCGTCTAGAAGTGTTGGTTAAAAGACGACCTGCTGCATTCTGCGAGAGTTGGAGGCGGTTCAAAGGTGACTGGGTCTACACCAGCATAAAGAGCGCTGCAATAATCAATTCTGGAACTGAAGGCATGAACAGCCTTCTCCAAGTCGCAACAATTTAAGAAAGGCTTAACCTTCTTTGGAAGGCAGAAATGACAAAATCTGGAAAACAGAAGCAACTTGTTTATCAAATTGTAAGGCCTTGTTTAGGTTTTTTATATGGTCAATGGTAGTAGTGGTCAGATTTCCCAGACCAGTTGCAGCTTTATCACCAAAAAGGATCCACTCTGTTTTTTGGTCATTAAGGAACAGAAAGTTCTGGCTCAACCACTGTTTTGATTGCAGAGATGGAGTTAAGAAGAGAAATTGGTGGATTGCTGCATCCTGGCCTTATAAGTAGATCTGTAAGTCGTCTGCATAGCAATGAAAGGTAACATTGTAGCGATTCATAATAGATCCCAACAGTTACATATACAGAGAAAAAAGTAAAGGGCCGAATATGGAGCCCTGAGGTACTCCACATACAAGAGGGGCTGTAGAGGATGAGAAGCCATTAAGAAGGATAGAAAAAGTTCTGTCAGACAGGTGGAACATAAACCATTTCAAAACGGAACCACGTATGCCAACAAAATTGTGAAGTCGAGACAGAAGGATAGAGTGGTCCGCGGATCAGGAAGACATTTTTCACAAAATCAGAAACAGAATCAGCTGCCACAAAAACACAGTATTTGCTTAAAATGGATGAAGAAAGTAGTTTTGTTTTGTTTTTTTGACAACATCTCATAAAGTCTCATAAACTGAGTGAATTACAGCCTAGAACACTCCGCTGTTTGGATCACAAGTCGGTTCGTACGACAGAAATGCGAACTGCTAATTCTCAGCAAATATCTTCTGGCCCTGGACCAGCTGCATGTTCACCTAAAAGCACTGACAAATGTCATTCTGCTTCCTTAATGTTCAGCAAGTTAATAAAAAAATGAACAAATAAAATGACCTAAAAAAAGATCTGGACTTGTAGCTTTTTTGTTTGTTTGTTTTTTACAAAAGCTGAGCTGAAACTGAATTGTGCAGTTACATGCACAGAAACAAAAGCAGACGCTTTGAGGCATTCGTGACAACACGATTTTAAAAAAAGCAATAGAGCAGCTAAAAGAAAATTGAAGTATAATGGCATTCATAAAGAATCAATAGTTACCAACAACAATACTGCTCACTCAGCATGTGCAGCTGCTTTCTGCAGAGCTGCTGCACGGCCCGACTCCGGGTTAATAATGTTTTACCCTTCTCCTTTGTGGGACTAAGCCCATAATTATCAACTATTTAGAGGAACGTCAGTATTACCTCAGTGAAAGAAGGTGCGTTCGCTGCCAGTTTCACAACGTTTAAAAACAGTTTACACGAATGATGAACATGCTAAAACTGGATTTCTGCTGGTAAAATCCCTCATTTATTTTAAAAACACATGACATATGGTAATTTTTCTAGTTTTAGTTTAATCAACAACTGCATCCTTGCCGAGACTAATATCTCTCCCAGTATTATACGTTTTGTCAGCTTGCAGAATTAATTACAGCACGCTGGCTGCCCTGACCAAAAATAATTAGTGGTCTGATAGTGGTCTGACATTTAACACAGACTCAGAAAAAGTGTTGATTTTTCTCGAGATCGCGCCGAAACATTGGATATGAACACATGAGCACATGGTTGGCTTATGATAAACCAGCATCAGACATATTTGATTAAAAGATCTGCATTTGTGAGCCATATTTGCACATATTTCCTTCCAATTCGCAGCACAAGCACTCCATCTTCTATTGTGTTTCAGCAGATTAAAAGTAACCAGGGCCTATTTATTTGTTATTATCAGAATCTCCTCCAAATATTCGATGCATTTCATTGTCCACCCACACAGGTGTTTGTGCTCGTCGTACCTTGATTGGATCTCTTCTAAGGACGGCGTGGGTGACTCAGCTGACACGTAGTGCTGTTGCACCTGTTAGGAGGGAGGATTTCAAGTTTTTTCTCTGTTTTCTCCTCTAACTCGGCTCATCTCCTGTGAATCATTTGATTTTCCACTCAAATTCTTACTAAGCATAGAAGAAAATGCATTCATGTACGGGCACAGTAATGATCGGTCAGTCATTTAAGCAGGATGTACGATCAAGTCTTGCCTTACTTTGAGATGATTAATGTAATGTAATTAATGTATAGAACATATTTTTGCTTTGGTATTTTAATTAATTTCAATAAATTGAAGTCTATGAAACACATTTCTTGCTTGTCATAACTCCACACTGCAGTGGATCTACAGTGGTAACCGAGCTTACTCTGCACACACAGCTCAAGCATGCTGCACAACGGAGAGCAACATGCAAACACAGGCACAGAGACCTGACTGATAGCCTGATCCATTTCCTGTAACCATTAGAGGCGGCCCTCGATTATGCAATCCATCCCAAGGCTATCATCCACCTCTATCAATAATAAACATCTCCAAACTAGGGCTAGCCTCGGAGGATCGAGGAGGCACCGCCCAATTTGCATGGAGCACTGTGCCTGCTGGGACCTTCGCTGAGTTCGCCGTTCGCTTTCCTCGTCCTCAGTTGTTGTTCAGCCCCCCAGCAGCAAAACCTTCGATTCTCACATTCATCAAAGCCGCAGCTTTATCAAGTGTGACAAAGACGCGTCTGTGCCGACGGTGGCGGCAGAGAGCACCTGAGGCTCGCTGACAAGAGACAGACGCTCAAGTCTGCGATGCCTCCATGTGATGTGGTGAGAATCTGGCAGTCTTAACCTGCCATCGGAGCGACGGCTTAGAAACAACAAAATAGTCCTCCTGTTGTTGTTTTTAACAATAAAGAACACACGTGGCACTAATGACTTCATATTTCAGTTCAGCTTTCCATACCAGAACTGCTGTTTGCATTTTTGGCTTTACTATAATAAAACCTTCGAAAATACAGGAATATATCTTTTCTTAGGTTGAAACAGTAAACTGCATACTAGAGAACCATAGTTATATGAGTAATACCAGGGTGTCTGCAGGTTTCACCAACTCAAATTTAAGACTTTTTAAGACAATTATGAATGAAATTTAAGACCTGTAAAGCAAAAGAAATCCACAAAAGATGATAAATTGGCGACAAATTTGCAATTACCCATGATGGACGTACAAAAGCTAACTAGCTAGCTATCAAGGGTATATTAGCAGCAAGTTAGCAGTAGCCTCAACTGCCTTGAGTCACAGAACACAATGAAGATGTGTGGGGGTGACTGAAACTTTAGCCTGACAGAAACGTCCTGCAAGAAAAGAAAAAAACGAAACAGGATGTGGAAAATTAAATAGTTCTGCCACGACAAATTTTAAGACTTAAGACCTGTGATTAACATATTTAAGGCCAACTTGCATTTTTTTAAAATGAATTTTAGACATTTTAAAGCCTTAATTTTAGTTACATGAATTTAAGACTTTTTAAGAATGCGCCGACGCCCTGAATAAATACAATAGTCGCGCTGGGCGATATGACTTAAAATAAAATCTCGGATCATTCCGATTTTGATTTTTCTTTTTGCTCGCTTTCTAGTAAAAAAAAAAAAAAAAAAAATTTCAAAAAGTGGGTTTTATTACAATCATCCCCTCTGTGAGTTCTGCAACGATGTATTAAGGCCAAGCTGTGAGATTTTTTGTTTAATTACCAGGATACAGTCAATATTAGCAGAAAGAAGACATAACTTTACCAGAAAAAAAAACATCTTATAATTACGAGAAGAAGGTTGTTTTAATGAGAAAAAAGTTTAGTTATCTGGATCAAGTGTGAGCAGCTCAGTTCGTGTGGATCTTTCTTCGAAACAAACCGTTGTCTGTATGATCGTTTCAAAGTCCTGCTGCTGATAACAATTTGATGCTGATGTGTTAAAAGAAGTATTTCAAAGTATTAAGTATTCTCTCTAAAACTTATACCACAGTACAACCTCACAACATGCTCAACATTCTTCGTTTTAATTTTTTATTTTTGGTGTTCAAGTTCTCAGAAAATTACTACTTTATTCTCCTAATATGACGACTCTATTCTTGTAATATTACTTTATTCTCGTAATTAAAAAACAGGTGACCTTGGTACGCTGACATTACTCTGAACAATGGAAACCCAAAGAGTTCATTGTTGAAAGAAAATCCAGATTTTCCAAAAATTAAACCTTCAAAAACCAATTTTGTCAATTAATCAACAAAACTGATTTGCCATGTCATCAAAATGTCATTTTTCAGTTGACACAAAAATGGATAAAAGCCCTTCAAGAGAAATGGAAAACAATGAGTTCATCTAGGTTATCAAAAATTTGAAATGGTTGATGCAAACGTTTGGTGTACCTCAAGGGTGTATATACGGTCCTCTGCTTTTTGGTTTGAATAATAATAATTTTTCTAAATGCAACTGCTCAAATGTACATGGATGATGGTGTTTTATATCTACATGAAAAACCAAGCAGTAAGTTTTAATGTCCACAATTACTGACTGGCTCTATAACTCATATTTCCATCTATATAGTAGTACAGCTATTTATATGTTTTCCTCTTGAAATGGAGATTGAGATGTTAAATGTTAGGGAAAAGAATATCAATTGACTGTGGTTTTATGTATGTTTCAGATATAAAAGCTACATCTAAACTACTGAGGCCCCAAAAATGTATGTATGAATGCTGTGACTGGCTGTCATTCAAACTGTTGTGCAACCAGCTGGAAACAGACAAGAAGAACTGCACAACTGTTTGGTTAAAAACGGCACATTTACATCCTGGACGAGATGCTCTTAGATGTATTTATGGTTATATCTTGTTCTCTATTGTCCATGTTTTATTTAGTTCCTGTATGTTTCTTGTTTTAAATAGTTATTGAGGAAAAAAAGAGAGGACATGAGGAAAGGAAAACAGTCTTTACCCACTTCAAAATAAGAGCATGAATATAAATGTCTACCTGCTTGAAAAATTCTTAACAGTCAATAGCAAAAACTTCAACGTAGATGTCGGACTTTATTCAACTGAAAGTTTACAAAACAGCCAAGAAAATTAGCGCTTCACAATTTATCCGAAAAATTAGCTTAGGGGAAGCTAAGTGCGCTAAATGTTTTCAAAGTTAGCATAAGCGCTAAATGAAAAATTAGCTTCCCTATTAGTGCGTTAGCGGAAGTGTGCCCACGACTGTATGTAGCAAAATATGTCTCTTGACTATTTCTTTGCTTTTTAGGGTGTGGTGTGCCTTAAACATAGTTTTCAAGCAAGTCTTTTTAATTCCTAACCCCAAACATTTGCAACTAAAGGTACTGGACAAAAAGTGTGAATAGGTATTGACTGAACTCAGCTCTACAGCAACACAATCATGTGACAAGTGCTGCCATCTCTTCATTTTCTATTTAAACTATCCTTCCTAGTGAAAGGATCAGGGCCAAATGTGGGCATCATCATGCAACAGGACGTCAAATGTCTACGTCAGCATAGACATAGCAAGACAAAGTCTTTGTCAACAAGGAGCAAGATGTAAACTCAATGTCTGTGTTTCGAAAGGAAATTGAGGAAAAGGTATTAATTTTAAGTATTTTTTGTGAAACTGAAGCATTTTGTTCTGTGACCAAACATAGCTATTATTAATGTCTTGTAAAGCTTTCAATCTGTGGAGAATAATTGCCTTTCCCCCCATTTGTTTGGTCATTTGTTGAATAATGTATAAGGATGGAAGCACCAACTCGCCAGCACCATGTTATTAATTATTTTAGTCTCTCACTGAGATAAAGACTGAATAATGGCTGATATAAATTCTGTTCTTCTGGATTTTCAGCAGCAACATGCTGTTTATAAATGAAGATAGATTACATTCAGTTTGTTGCACAAATTTCAGGTTACAGTTTAAAATGACCTTTCAGTTCAGTTTATTAATTTGATTCAGTTCGGTTTGTTTATGCATTACCAATTCCCAGCAAATGTGATCTCAATGTAGGCTACAGGCGAAGAAGGTTCAACTCACATTCAATTCTTCCTCCTGAGAAATCTTTCACTTTCAATAATTGGTGTCAAAACACAGAATATCTCAATACAGCGGTTTTCCCAGGGTTAGAGATCACAGCTGACCGCGAATCGTAAAATTCGCAATTACTTGAGACACTAACTAAAACGCTTATAACTGCCTATTTTAATAGCTTAAACACCAACTGTACCTTAATATGCATTTATACGGACAATGGAAACCGTCTTAGCGCAACTGCAGAAGCTAACATCTGCAGCCTTATCTCTGCTCTCGGGAGGTACAGCCAGTGAGCGCCAAGGAACATAAATGCAACTCCTGAATTGGCTGCTTTGCAAACGCCAGTCAGTAGCGATTGAAGTAGCATTGTATCTCCGTACTTCAGCTTCCCAAGCAGCATTTTCGTTTGAAAATTTTAGATATGCTCTAAATTTAAAAAAAAAAACTAAAAAACAAAACTGCTAATGTTTTGTTTTTTAGTTTTTTATATATTCCGTAAATAATTCGGAGTTACGTTCCACAGCAAAAAAATACAAATACAGAACCACGAACGGGCAGCGGATCGCTGAACATCAAAACCTCAGTACATGTTTATCAGAATTATTGGCACCCCTGCTGTTAAAGCTGCAGTATGTAACTTTTTATGAAAAGAATGTTTTTTACATATTTGTGAAAATTATCATTATGTTATGACAGTATAAGACAGATGTGAAAAAAATCCAGCTCCTCTGCCTTCTCCCAGTGCTCCCAGTACTAACTGCAGAAATCCACCAGTCAGAAACAACCAATCAGAGCCAGGAGGAGGGGCTTAGTGCTGTCAATCACCCTCATGTACACGCTGCTCACCCCCCCCCCCTGCTCTCAGCTGGATCATTACAACATAGCCTGATGCTAATGCTAATGCTAGTTAGCATGGCCACCGATGATGGCGGATAAACAGTTTTCCTGGTTTCTCCACCATCAGCGCATTTAGCTGCGCTAAGCCCCTCCTCCTGGCTCTGATTGGTTGTTTCAGGTCGGGGGCGGAGCATTTCTTTAGACAGCAGTAGCAGCTCAGGGAGGAGGAGGAGGAGGAGCTCCATCTTTACACAGATGATCTGCCTCATATCAAGCTGTCGGGACATGGTGACATATTTCTGTAAAAGTTACATCCTGCAGCTGTAATATGCTGAACAACTCCAGCCACACGCTCACCAGCAGGTCCAGAGTCCTGCTTGGGTTCTCTTTCACGTTTTCTTGTCTTCAGTTCTGCTCACGAGTTTTCCATACACCTGATGTCGAGGTGCAAAGATTCTGATTTAAAACGTCTCGGTGTGGTGAAGAAGAACTGGATGCAGTGAGACGCAGGCCTGAGCAACATCAGTAACCCAGACCAACGGATGCAGCTGAGGTCAGCGGAGGATTCAGGGAGGAAAAACAACAATAAATCTTCTCCGTGCCGACACCGCTGTCTCTCCACAGGCCTCCTGGACGGAAACGTCTGTGCAAGTGGCAAACTATTTTCCCATGATACCCCGCCATGTTTACAGACGCTGGTCGAGCACTTCCAAGGAAGGAAAGCACAAAGAGGTAGGGAGAGGGAGAGGGACGTCACTGTGACAGCAGGAAGATGGAGGGAGATGCGGGGAGACTTGGAGGCGGTTGGCTTGTGCCGCTGCTCTTTAACCGTTGGCAGTCTCCTCTTGATTAGGGCCCAACCTGCCAGTCCTTGTGGAGTCTGCCCAGGCGAGTCGCTGGAGACGCTCTCCTCTGTAATGGTGTCTGACAGGCCAGCCAGAGCCACAGAGGAACTGACACGGAGGCTCCGTTTCTCCAGCAGAGGCGCCTGACACAATCCCTCCTCCAGTCCAGCATCTCCCTTCTTGGTTTCTGCTCTAAATCTGGATTCATGCGCCTGGAACCCGCTGCTGCTGTGGCACAATTAGCATGTTTTCATTTCAGAAACCGAGACAGGGCTTTAAAACATTTCATTTGCATCCGATCCAGGCTCACACCAACTTATCTGTGCTAACAAAAGCTCATTTCTGAAAGCTTCCTGGTGGTAAACAGCACACAGGAGCACATTCTGTTCAGACGAACTGAATTAAACAGCTTTCTATCTGTGTGTGAAACACAACTTCTCCTTTACCCCCCGGCTCAGTTTCAGCTCAGCGCTCTCGTACTTCCAGACCCAAACCTCCTCTCCTCACTCGTCCTCCTGGTTTTAATTAGTATATTTATCTCTCTCAGACAAAGAGAGGTGACTGCAGCACAGCAGAGAGCCCGCGACAGCTACCTGACAAATGAACTGACCCAAATCACCTAAACAGATATAATATATACACACTTTATTTTTACAGCAGTGGACCTCATCTGTGCTCATAAGACTTTAAACTGCAATATTTCTGCTGCTATTAGAGGACGCAACAAGATGGCAGCGATGATGGGAAGCAGAACCAGATGGGGGGAAACTCTCCAAGTGTTCGAGTTCAGAAACGTAAAAGCTAATCAGGAAAATCAATGTTCTGGCATTTAAGGCATTTAAAAAATGATAATAATAATCAAAATTCCTCTGATGCGGAAGGATGGCTGGATGGATGGAATAAAAGCAGATTTTATCTGCTGGAACGAAGCTGTTTGCAGTAACCTGTCAGGGACTGGCAGCGTTTCCAGTAATTCAGCTGAAACTCCACATTTAAACACAACTTCAGGCCCATATTCTCAAAGATTCTCCGAGTCCACTTAGAGAATTTATCTTTTATATTGGACAATTAATTTAATTTGACATCATTGCAACTGTAGGAGACATAGTTTGGTAAATACTGCTTCCTGTTTGATGACTGCTATGAATGTCGCCGCCTTCTCCGAGCGAACGAGGCAATTAGTCCAGTTTTTATCGTTTATTGAACCTTCAGAAACGACGGCGGCCGCAGTGCGCCACAGCAAAGGAGAAAACAACTGAGAAACAGGAGAAGAACTCAAAACCACTCGTATTCTTCTTTTTGTATACTGGTTCGATAATTTTGATGGATACCTGCGTGACGTTTTTACGACGTAAAGCGCCTGGAGCTGCGCTGCTGCTGAAATGTGCTGCAGAAATAAACTTGACACCAGATGGATTTTATTTATTTTTACCTCCTAGGATCAAGTAGATTATCAGACAAGTTTATTTAATTTTTTTATGGTCGTTGGCTTTGTAATTTTTGATTAAACTCCATTTAAGACAATATCAAGCCTTTCTGCACATGTTCCATGATTGAATTATGAACCAGCAGCTCCAGTCATCACAGCAGAGGTCCCGCTGTATGCAACGGTTGCCCTGACAAAATCCCAAGCAGCGTGTTCAACAAACAGCTGCTCGACTTCAAAGCTTCCCTCAAGAACAGAAATTAGATCAGAGCAGAAGCAGGCAGCTCCTCACTAATAACCCGGGAATCTGTCGGCGCGTGCGCCTCGTATCCGCCCGCGTGTTCACCGTCGGCTCCGAACTCAGCCGGTCGTCTTCCCGGACGTCTGGTATAGCAGATGTATTACGTTACATTTAATTTTTACCTCTGATGACGACAAAAGCCTTGAAATACATCAATCTTTGGTTGCAGCAACATAATCTGAGAAATTTTGAAAAATCCAACATTTAATTTGTGACAATTTATTCAGAGTTTTAACACCTCCTATAAAATAAATGCAACCAATTTATTTGTTTAAATTTAAGTTTCACCTTGTTAGGTTGATAAGAAGGTCTAGAAACTTGGATTGAGTAACCCAGAAATTCGTGCTTTCCTGCTGAAAAAACGTGTCGTTTCGCCGGGGCTACTCTGAGGCACGCTTCAAGCTGGGAAAGACAAGAGAACATGCCATTCAAAACGGACAGAGGTGTTTTAATCTCAACAAGTCATGAAACGACGCTGATTTCATCATATCTGCATTCAGAATAATGACAACTGGAACTGTCACCAACTGCGTTTCTGCTACAAATGTGCACAAAACTCTGTCGATATTCTGGCGATGTCAAAAAAACAGAACTGTTTCCATTAAATAAGAAATGCAATTAAAATCACACATGAATCTGTCTATTCAGGCAATATGTCATTAAAAATCATGGCGGCGACGGATGCAAACGCTCACAGCCACGGCGCTGGCGCTCATTCTCAGCCAATCAGAGGAGACGGCGGCGTCTTATTGAGGCGCTGGGGCGACTCGTCCCTCATACCTGGGAGCTACGTATGCTACGGTTTTTGGGAAATTTTACCGAAGAGCTGTGGGTTCAACATTTCCGAACGACGAAGTTTTGCTGAACAGCGCGACGCCGTGAGACGCGTGGTGGAGCCGGCTGTGAATGCTCCCAGCAGGCCAGGCAAATTCACTTTCCTAAATCTGGTTTGTGAAATTTTATGGTCGATGGAAAGGCAGCTAATGTGGCATTTATACTGCTGTAATAAAAGATTATTTTATGTTGAGGCTTTTTATTAGCTGATGTCCAAGTTCACGCCTTAACGCATGTGATTAATCTAAAAAGTTTAATGTGTTAATATTACATAAAGCAGATTAATCGCATCACCTATTTTGACCAAAAAGCCTGTCTCTTGAGGACGGTAACTTAGTTCAACGGTACACTGTCTTGTGCTGCGTTCAGCAATGCAACGCTGCATTGTTCGAATCCCATCCTTAGCTCCTTCACCATGTCTTTCTTCCCTTCTCTCTGCCCCCTTCCTGTTACATCAAGGCCACTGGTAGTGCCAAAAAATTTTAAAAAAACCAAAACAAGATAACGCCGCAATGGACGTTTGGATAAAACCAAGGTAGTACCTACCCTACTCCCTGCAACGGGGAATTATTCGTCCACCGAAGTACAAAGTACAGTTTATAGTTAACATTTCTACACTGCAAAAACACAAAATCTTACCAAGTATTTCTGGTCCAGTAAGACAAAACTAACTTACAAGTAACTTTTCAGCAGATATAGGAGCTGGTTTCAAGTCAACAATTCCTTAATATTGATGAAAAAGTACTAGAACGAGACATTTTTCTCATATTATAAATTGATTTTTCTTTTAAACCTTCCTTTTTGTATTTGATGTCGTATTTTGGATTTGTTGTATATTTGATGCTGCTCAGCAAGTTATTTTCCTGGTTAAATAAAGGATATATACATACATATGAAAACCTGGAAAACTGAGATGCTTGGTTTGAGACAATAAAACATTTTTTGCAAACATGAGTTTTTACATTTCAAGCTTACAAAGTTAAGCAAAGTGATTAATTGTGAGAAATCACAGCGCTAGAGTGTGACTAATCTGATCACATTTTGTTAACTGACTGACAGCACCACTTTTTACACATTTTTATTCAAGCTTTACCGAACCAGGCAGGACAGATTAGCACCAATTAGTGACTGCTGTGGCCCGCAGGAAGGAGAATACGTAGGTTCGAAGAAATCTGGACTGCTTACTGACCCACATCTGAGGAGCAATCATGTTTTTTTTAAACATCTCCAGTCCGTTCACATGGGCTTGATTGAATGCAAATATATGGAATGGGGTCTGCATCAGAGGCTGCTATCTTTACCACCTGATCCTGGGAGAATCAGGGGGACAGGACGGATTTGATGTTGCTGCTGGAACAGCAGCTGTGAATCTGTTACCTCGTGTGTGATCGTGCAAAGTGAGCAACGAAACGTTTTCTCAGTTTTCTGCGCTGCGAAGGTCGAGCCCATGAATGTCAGACGAACCCACGGCGGCCTGCGTTCCAGCCCAGCGTGCTGTGAGCCATCGCCACCCGACGTCAGGCGGCTTCGGGTGGTGAAAAGTGGGAAAGTAATTTGAGGTCAGGCTTCGCAGTGAGTAGTGGCCACATTAAAACAAGCAGCAGGGAGCTTTCTGAAGCCCAAATGTGCTGTCAGCATTATGCTGGGTTCTTTTACATAAACCCAATGAAGTCTTCGCAGGTTAAATCGGTGCTGTGACTCAGGACACATTTGGTTGCAGAACTTTAGTCCAAACATTATAAGTTTTTCAGAAAAAACACTCGTCTGAAAGCTGTAAAGTTTTCTGTGTGATTCCCTTTGAAGCCCAAAGGTCCAGAGGCTCAAAATGAAGCCATGAAGCAGTGACCGGCAGGCCTGTCACCAGAACAAATTTTACTGGATGATAATTTGTGCCAGAAAATATTGCAATAAACAATAATATTGTTTTTTTGAGACCATTTTCAAGTAATACGTTGATAATGTTGTAATAATTCAAGTTCGCCCTCTCAAAGACTAATAAACTTTAATTCTGTAAAAAACACTTAACATTATCACTATTAATTAATTTTCCATTTTATTTCCAATCTTAGCATTTTTTTAGTTGCCTTAATTTCGTTATTTTTTTCCCATTTTTTTTGTATTTAGTGTTTTTATATTTACCGTCTTTTTTTTTTCATTTTATATTTATTTTATATTTTTTCCATATTCTGTATTTATTTAGTAATTTTTAGAGATCTTTTAAATATCCAAAATAAAACACAACAACCAAAAACAATGAATAAAATGTAAATAAAAACTACACAACTGGAACCATAAATAAAATGGATTATGATGTTTCTGTAAACAAAACTGCCCTACAAAAAATATGAATCATCAGAATAGAAATGATCAAGCTCAGCTTAATTTATCATGCAATTAACTGATTAATTTCTTTATGCAACAGGCCAAGCAATTGGGTATTATGATTTCTGATACATGGATCAGCAGTATTAAAATTTAAAAAATGCATAAATCAAACTATAAACAATAATATCACAATTAAGTTGACATAACAAGAAGTAGAAAAATCTGAAGGATTGTTGTGTTCAATCGCCAGGCCAGTTTATATTAGCAAAGCAAGGTTATGCTAATCCATTACATAATGTAACATACAGCAAAACAGTAAATAAAGTTGTTAATTCAATGTATACCTGCATTATTCCTCCTAGGAAGTAAAGAAATGCTTGTCTACAATTCCAAATTGTAGGACGGCAATTTACTACAAGTGTGTAATGAAAGCAGGCTGGCTAAGACTAGCAAAATAAGACTATACTAACGGCATGTAACTTAGCAAACGTGATTCAACATGGCCTAGAGCAGTCTATTGTAATGTAAGATAATGTAACAATGTGAAATAACAGTGTAATGTAAAACAGCATAGACTCATCTAGCGTAACATAATAAATTCGAGGGAACTATATCCTTATTAGCTGGTTCTGCCAACTTAGCTCAAAAACTACAAATCCTACTGTTTTTCCAATTTGAAAATGAAACTTTTAGGGTTCATTTTCACCAGCTGTGTTTAGTTCACTTAAATCCAACTCTAGTCCGTTTGCCTAGAAAGTCCGGTTCACTTGGGGAGGTGTGAACGCGCAATCAAATTATGATGCGGACCAAAAAGGCGAACTCTGGTCCATCTTGGTTTGGTCAAAGTGAACTCTGGTGCAGTATATGAATGCAGATGTGAACGCAAAGTGGACTGAAGACCGCTTCAAAAGCAGGAAATGAACTATAGTGCAGGGCATTCTGGGTAAATACAACCAAAACAAACGTGTGTGTCTACATCTAGTGGGAGAAATGGTGCGTGGTCTGCTAAAAATAAAAGAGAAATCCTGCAACCGCTTAAATCTGACCACCCTCCATTTCTGTTTACATTTCCTGAAGAAGGAAGTTGCGCTCAGCGTCTTCAGAGGTTTTCGTGTCATTTTCTCCAGTGGTTCTTGGTGCAGCGCCCCCACAAGTGAGGAGGGGAACAGGTTGCTGAAAGGGTTCGGTTGGTTTGACTCAGAGCAGAGAGGAAGAGAACCACAGCAGCTGGAGATGGAGGAAATGTTGTGATTTTGGTGCCCGATCAGACCAGGTCTAGCAGACTATCCGGTGTGAAAACAGCCTAAATCATTTTGAAAAAAATTGAAAATAATGTTTTTAAAAACTGTAATGAAAGTATGCTGCTTAAAAGTTCTTATTGGCACTTTCGGTCTGATTCTGTAATAACTAGCTAGCATTGTTTTGCTAAGGTTAGCTCAGTTCACGTTCAGTTGAACATCTCCAAAATAGAAAAATAACCATAGTCTTTCATATTTTAGTAGAAAAATAGGAGTAAAAAGATTTAAATTTCAAAACAATATTCTAAAAACAACGTTTGCTGCATAAATTATATTCTTCAATGTCGTTTGAAATATAATAAACCAAGTGGAGTACTTTATGTAGTTAGTGGGTTGTTCAAAGAGTTTTTTTATGAGTCACAGCTCTAACATTACATTACAAAGCATCATCACAGAGAGCAGTAAAATGTGCTCTTTATTCTGTGGTGGTCTGTTTCAGCTGAAGTGCTCCGCAGCTCCGTGAGTGCACATATTTTTAGAGTGGACGAGCCCTTTGGGAATCGGCAATGTGACCTGGCATTAACATAACCAAACCCGGAAACTAAAGCTTTTCCCAACAGATGTTATGAGAGGAATTAGAAGGAAATGCTATGTGATTACTGCAGGTACCGTGGGACATGGTGGAAATAAATAAATAAATCGCTTTTAGACGAATGTGGCGTTGAAGTACGTTGGATCAGAGCGCTGAGAGAAAGTCTTGGTTCCTTCCAGAGTCGGTTTGTGGCGACGCTAATGCTTCTTGGCAATGAATAGTGTCCATTGATTCAACCACATCAAGCTCACTTCCTCTTCACAGAGCCCCTTACATGCATTTTGAGTATGAGGGAGAAAGAGAAAGAGAGAGAGAGGGGTAAAGAAAGTGGGAAAACATGCATAGCTTTGGTTGGAGCAAAGGAAATCCATCCAGGATGAGAATTTATCCCACTCCCGTGTCTCCCCTGACAGGCCTGAACAAACTGCCACAGGAGAAAAAATCTGGACTTATTTATCTGACACTGATTGAGAGTGATCGATTGCTTTCAGGGCTTTGCAAGCATCACTTGCAAGGGCGAGGAAGGTCACGTTTACTGCGCCTGATGAAATAAGGACAGCGTACATCAGAACCTCCACGCAAAACAAACCCAGAACACACGCGGAGTTAACCTCAGACTTACGATGTCAAGTCAAAAATTTTGGGGGTGTAATCTGCTCTTCCCCGACTGCGCCTCGGAGCAAAGTGACACCAGTATCAGTGGCAGATCTGCTGGAGAGGAATGAAAGCTGTAATGTCATTTATACTGTTAACGTTTGCTCTCAGGGAAGTACGAAATGGAGATAAAAGCTGGCCAGATCTAGTGTCAGCGTGCCTACGGCTGCTCGCGCCGATGACCGTTCTGATAACGGCAAATGGATGGGGGTGCGTACTACGCCTTTACCTCACTGGCTTCATTCATCTGTGCTCTTTTCCTCAGCGAGCTTGTAGACGTTACACCAGAATCAATACTGGGCTAACTCGATTCTTTCTTTTTTATTGTAGGTTTGGTTGTAAAATTAAGTATGAGTCATTATAGAGAACAGTAAAAATTCACAAGCTCATGCCATTGGTGCTGTATGTGGCTGTGTTTTATGAATGTGCAGACGGCGAAGGGTCCACCAGGAGCCATAAAGCAGGCTAATACTATGAAACTACCACCACATTGGGGTAATAATGTCTGATGCAGACAGAGCCTTTGATCAAACTAATTAGCTAACTTTTTATTTCATGGAAAACACACAATGATCAGCCATAACTTGAAACAAGGTGAAAAGAACATACTAGTCCGATGTTTTTGTCAGGTTTGGCATACACCGTCAGAATAGCAAACCGGAAGTCTACTAGGCTACTTTATCAAAACAGCACACCGATGTTTGTGAAGGGGCATGCTGTTTTAATGGGTGTTACACTGAATCAGCATACGCAGTCTATCTCACTGAAACATAATAACACAACAAATTATTAACAATGTCTTCTTTACAGAATGGTTGGTTACTGGGGCCAGTCAGGTTGGGATAGTTTGAGGAATGCGTAGAGAAAAGAGACGTCAAGTCCTGTATCTAAAGAACTGTACAAACACTTATACTTGCTCAATAAAACCCCCAATTTGAACTACTACACGCTTGAAAGTATGTTATATTGATGAAAAAGCTTTTTATTTTGACGTTTACCACGCTTTACATATCCCGCTAGCTGTTCGCTAGCTTGAATGAAGTAGCGAACAGCACAGAAAGCAAGGCTTTCTGTGTTTTAATAAAGCAGTTTTAACTATCACTCCAGTATACCTCCAACTACTAATTTTTGTGTATCATATCACACATTCACTACACAACAAAAACGGTGTGCTGTTTTGATAAAGTAGCCTAGTTTACTTCCGGAATGCTATTCTGACGGTGTATGCCAAACTGACAGGACACCGGTCCTATCGAAGGTTGGTCAGTCCTATTTAGCCCAGAAACATACAATATTTAAGAACCATCAGTCCTTATGAAATTAAAGTTAGTCATTGTTAGCTCATTTTATCAACCCTAACAACTTTTCAACCACAATAGCACCCAATGGCTGCTGGAGATAGGCACCAGCCCTCAGCAACGCTGCAAGGATGAGCAGGTTATAGACAATGGATGGATGGATGGATAGACAGAGGGCAACAC
The DNA here is from genome assembly GCA_014839685.1 of Anableps anableps. Lineage (NCBI taxonomy): Eukaryota > Metazoa > Chordata > Actinopteri > Cyprinodontiformes > Anablepidae > Anableps > Anableps anableps. The sequence continues at coordinate 36,143,000 of CM026075.1, read as the reverse complement.
TGTCTACTCAATGTTTTTCCAACAATTTTTGCTTTGAGGGATTATACTGCAACCCAAAAAGAGGAAAATTAAAGTTTGTGGAACATGTCCTGGAATTCAAGATGCTGAATCTCCAGAGACTACCCCCATAGCATCCAAAAGATCCATGTCAATGAAAGCCCAGTGGTAGACGTTGACGTTTGACAATTGTTTCTGACACATTAGGGGATGATTCATGCTGTATCTGATGTTCGTCCACAGATACTATTGGCTCTAAATACTTTAGGTCTGCAGTTTGGTTCTGGTACTTGTTGCCGCTGGTGGTACTCAGGCATCCTTTAATTTAGCAGCAAAAAGGGTTTTTAAAATAAAAATGTTGCTTATTTTGTTGATATATAGTTTCCAACTAAATGCTGAAATAAACTCTTTACTAAATGCAAGAATTTCTTGAAGATGCAGTGGACAGATGTAAAAACCCATGTGGAAACTGAAATGGATGCCAACCAGTGGTGGGCACCGCTAACTACAAAATAAGCTGTATTAGCCCTAAAGCACTAATCATAAACATTAGTCCTGCTAACGCTAAAGCACTATACCAAATGGTATTAAGCAGAAGCTAATGCTAAAGTGCTAACTTCAACAATGTTGATACCCACCATGTGTCAATGACAAACCATGTGTTATAACATAGTATATCGCCATCAACATAGTTAAATTGTTATTACAACACTTTCCTGTACAGTTGCGCTTCAGGAAGTGATTTTTTGGAACAGACCTTTCACTCATAGATTATAGTTGTTGAGATTTGCTAACTCTGTTGCTGATTTAGCCTAATCGACCATGGTAGGGCTTCGGTCAGAAAGCACGCAGGACATCGGTAGGTTTTGAACTGATTACTGTAGTTATACACCAATGCATTCTGCATACAGAGTAAACATCATTTGCTGCACCGTGTGAGAAACATGAGAAGTATCTGTTTTGGGATTGTTATTTAACAATATTCTGGAAGAATCTGACAAATGTTTTTCATTAAAAAAGTTTGAAAATTACTGAAACAATTAAAGCTGTTTTATTTAGAATGGAAAAATGTTGACTTTAGTGATATAGAAGTTTTATATCTTAACTTTTTATGTTTTCAGTAAATCCTCTACACACTATCTTCTCAAGTCAAGTTTATTTGTTTAGCACGTTTCAGCAGCAAGGCAGTTCAAAGTGCTTCACATCATAAAAACATCAAGTACACAGCAGAATCATCAAACAAATATCACTGCATCAAAATCAAAGATCGTCAAGCAAATATAGTTCGAAAATATTGATCAGTATTCTACTTACTACTAATCAAAGGCAGCTCTAACAGGTGGGTTTTTAGCCTTGATTTAAAGGAACTCGTGTTTCGGCTGTTTTGAAATTTTCTAGGAGTTTGTTCCAGATTAGAGGAGCATAAAAACTGAAAGCTGCTTCTCCATGTTTGGTTCTGGTTCTGGGGATGCAGAGCAGACCAGAACCAGAAGACCTGAGTGGGCTGGAAGGTTGATACAACGATAACAGGTCTGTAATGCATTTTGGCCTCTAAGCCGTTCAGATGATTTATAAACTGACAGAAGTATTTTAAAGTCTGTTCTTTGAGCTCCAGGGAGCCAGTGGAAGGACTTAGAGGCTGGGGTGATGTGCCTCTATCTTCCTGGTCTTAGTGAGAACACCAGCAGCAAGCGTTCTGGATCAGCTGCAGTTGCCCGATTGACTTTTTTTAGGCAGACCAGTGAAGACACTTGCAGTAATCAATGCGACTAAAGATAAACGTATGGATGAGTTCCTCTAGATCTTGTTGAGACATTAGTCCTTTAATATGCCTGGAAATGTTCTTCAGGTGATAGAAGGCTGACTTTGGTAACTGCCTTTATGTGTTTCTGAAGGTTCAGGTCTGAGTCCATCACTCACCCATCAGGTAAGAGATGAGGGTCTACCAAGGTGCAGAACGAACAGACTGAAGCAATCTTTTATTCCTACAATCATTTGGTTTTTTTTAAACAAACTGTAGATTTATGCCCTGACTCAGTTGCTATCAAATTGCTGTAGTTCAATTTCATTTTTAGCTCATGTTTTATTTTATTTATTTTTTTGACATTCGTCTTGAATGAACCTTCTTATTTTTTGTTGTGTAAAAGCTTGTGTGAATGTGTTGCCGTCACTGCTACTTGTTGCAAATGAATTGCCCTTCGGGGACCTAATAAAGTGAAATGTTTGACTGACTGAAATATAATATTTACACCAACAAAAACCTAGTTTCGATATTTTTCTTATCTTCTGTTATATAAGATTGAAGAGTCCTTAAAACAACTTTAAAATGCTAAAGCCATCCAAATTATATTATAAGTGTGCCACCAACCCATTAAAATAAATGCTAGTGGCTAGCTAAGGTGAGTCACCGAAACCATCCTAGGTCCTGTTTAGCAAGAAAAAAAAAGTTGCAAAATGTTGAGGGAAATTCAATTCCAGGTGGCACTTCCATTGGTATTGTAGCTGTTGTGGGGGTGAGGAAGAGCCATGACTGCAAGTGTAGAGGTAGGTCAGTAAGGCACCCATCTCTGAGAGCTGCTGGATTAACGTCAAGACCTTCAATCACAGCTGTATCTTAGTTGCTCCAGAGGCAAGTGTTATCATCGATGCTGAAGGTTTCTCTCTTTTGGAGGTAAACATGATGCATGTGTGCCCTCTGAAATGTCTCAAACCCAAATAAAATTCTGATCCAAGTTCAAATAGCCAAATAACATAAATAATAACAGCCACTAGCTGCCTGATTGTAAAAACATCCATAATATCAATCGACCCTTACCCCATTGCCTGATTTACAGTACCATGCCTATAGGCATAATTCACATCTTTCACCGTGTTCAAATCAACCCCAACAAATGCTTTGTTTTCCTTCTGGAAAGAAACAGCAATATAAAGCAGCTCCAGTCCTGCATTCTGCCCAGCTCACAGCAGTGCAACCACTGAAATCTGATGCCTCTTTCAACAGTATTACGTACAGACATGATGCACGAGGCAGATGATGCACAAAACATCCTGAACAAACACTAATTCTTCATCTAGCAGAACAAACTGAGTAATATATCCACACAAGTTCAAATAAATTCATCAGACAGAGAGCTTCCAGTTGTTCCAAACTGGAACCTGTTAAAAGGTTTTGTCAACCAAACATCCGAGATTAAACTGAGACCTTCTTGTCGGACCAAAGAACCAGATTGAACAAACGGGTAAAGCTCGAGAGGCTAAAGTAGGTTATCCTCAGGGATGGATAGTAATGAATTGGAGCTTCTTACCCTTAAAGTCGCAATGCACGTCACCATATTCCCAATTCTTAGGCACTCCCCGTCAAACTTGCATGTGTTGGTGTCGCACAAGACAAGGTCCGTGTCCCGGTCATCAAAACCTGAAACCCAGAAATTCAACAGGAGACGTCAGCCGTTCAGTGATTATGGGATGAAAGATAAAAGAAGGTTCCACACAAGTGACTGAAGCCCAAAAATGCCAAAAACCACAAAGAATATTATTTTAATCATTAGAGGTTTATATCTGAGACAATCAACATCAACATAATCAAAGGGTATAATTTTAATACATTAAAATCAGGTTTTGGTATTACAGTATGTAGTTTGCTGCTGGAGCCTAAGGCTACCAAGAGGACAAACTGACCACTTTTCCTCACTTTCTTCTCCTAACTACTCTCCAGTTTGCATTATTTGCTGTTATTCCCAACTGTTAACTTTTTGTTTTCTCTCAGTTATTTCTCTCCATAGAAGCTACACACTGGTTTAAAACCCTTCCTCCCCGCTCCTGCTATTAAACTTTTTTACTTTTCTCTAACATAGAAAGTACTCCTGGATCAGTTCTGCTGTTTCTTTTTTTGCGTCTCTGCTCCGTCTTCTCAAACCCCCCAGTCGGTCGTGGCAGATGGCCGCTCGTGCTGAGCCAGGTTCTGGTTCTGTCAGAGGTTTCTTCCTGTTACATGGGAGTTTTCCTCTCCACTGTCGCTGTGTGCTTGTCCAGGAGGAGTGAACACTGCAAGTCAATGACTTGATACAATCTGCTGGGTTTACTAAGATAGAACTTTTTAAATTAACTTGAATAATAAACTGAGTTTAATGCACTGTTTGATAACGAGAATGAATCGGAATGGCTTTTTTTTTCTTTTTTTTTTTTTTAAGTGCCTCAAGACGACATCTGTTCTGAATTGGCCCAACAGAAAGAAACTGAATTGAACTGAATAGTTTATCAAGAATTAAAAAAAAAAAAAAAAAAAAAAAACGTGAGAAAAGTTGCTGAAAAGTACGGAAGTGTTTGACTGCCAGAGGTTGGAAATAATTCAGGAGCAGCATCTTCACACGTCGCTTTTTACTGAAAAGTTTTACGTCTCAAAGACAAGCCTGTTTTCCCCAGAGGAGCTTCACATGTGGTCCATAACGAGAAAGTTTCTTATTTTTTACGAGGAGAGTTTTATCAGTCGCTGTAACGAGAAACTTTTACGTCTGAGCGAGAAACTCTGTTTTAAGTGAAACATAACGAACAGTTCGCCCGCCCACTAACTTTACTGGGTAGGGCTGACTGATAATGGATATGTAGGATGTGCTTCTATTAAATACATACTGACATGTTCTACATGCTTATAAACACACATATAATAATTTGCATTACTGATTCAATTTTTTTTACCCATGTTTCATAAATTATTGAAACATTTACATAATTATAAATACATAACTTATCATTTAACCCACAATATTTATTCGTGGCACTTTTCTACTAAAATAGGATCAAGGGCGTATTTTGGTTGTTTTGATGATACTGGGGCGCTGAAGACGGATCCGACTGCATTATTTTCATGTATTCTTTTTAAGTTGAATGCTTGTTGGAGTGCGGGCTGGCGGGCTGGCTGGCGGGCGGACTCTCAGGGGCATGGTGCTGGGACATATCCAATCAGGCCGTGTTATGAATCTCAAATGACATACTGAATCAAATCACAGTCATATGAGCAGGACACCTCAGCTCAGGGCTATTGTCTACCCTGAAATGATTGCTTACAAGAAGCCACCCCTATGTACATGAAGCCATTTAGAAAGGTAAATGGTTTACATTCAGACAAATTCCAGCTGACGAGGGAGGGAACGTCTTCGTTGGGGGCAGAGGGCAGAACGTATTGGGACAGAAGCATGTCATTCATTTTGGAGTGTAAATAGGAACAGGAGGTTATTTTTAAAAAGCTTCGTCCGTCCTGAGACGCAGCCTCTCTGTTTCGGTTGTTGAGGATAAAGCTGCAGACAGCTGCTGGGCCGTCGCACGGCTAACACAGAGAGGACAGACGACAGGACACACTTACACAGGCAATTTAGAGCCACCGGCTAACCTACACCGTCTTCAGACTCTGGAAGAGAACCAGACACAGGCTGAACATCCCCCCCAGTGCCCCGAGTTCAAACCCACAACCTTCTTCCTAATGGCCTCTGCGCCAAAGCAAAGAAAGAAGGAAGACATTTAAAAAGACCACAAGCACCCACTACCATGAGGGGGGAGGGTTACATCTGGCACCAGCTCATAGCTTAAGTTAACTATTTGATTTACATGAATAAAATTAGCCTCTTAATCGATCCAAAAATCAAAATTTGAACACATTTTAAAAAACCAGAGATTAATGTTTGAGGATGAATTACCTAAAAAAAAAAAAAAAAAAAAAAAAAAAAAAAAAAAAAAAAATCACAAAACAAACAAGATAGAGAAAGAGGCTATCACTTATCCTACAGTCGACATCTACAGGATAAAAGAGGGAAATTTGCCAGAAAAGAATGTAAATGTTATAAATATTGTCAAAGCTGATTAAAGGTTTAACTTTTATCAAACACTTGAGTTTCAACAAAGGGCTTGTGGCTTTTTGTCATATTACATGAGGCGACGTTCACACAGCAAGTCTTGATGCTCAGTTCTGATTTTCTGCTGAATCCGATTTTTTTTTTTTTTTTTTTTGTGTGTGGTCGTTCATGTTGCTGATTAAATGCGACCGCAATCAGACTTCTGCGTGAACGGCTAACAACCCCAAACTGACCACGCCCGCGCAGAACTTCAAGCCGTTGTTTACGCATCCGGCTTCTTCTGGCGCAGAAATATGACGCGCGTCTCACGCCAGGTGACGTAAAAGCCGGATTAAATGCGACACGACCAACCAGAAGCAGATATAAACTTAGGGAAGCAAGTGGCCATGTTGCACTGCGAGGAGAAGACAAAAGGGCTGAAGCTGTTCAGAGTTTATAACAAATAATCACTGCTGAATAACAGGGTGTTCGCACGTCCTTAAAATGTCTTAAATTCATGAAAGAAAATGGAAGTTGGCTTTAAATCCATGAATCACAGGTCTTATATTTTACTGTAGCTGGACAATTTAAGGAGTTTTCTACCAGGCTGCAGGTAACAAGCTGCTCATATTTAGCTAGCGAGCTACAGCTGTGTGCCATGTGAGGAGATCAAAGCTGCTGCCAAGACCAGCCAGAAATGTCACAGTTCTGGTCCCCTGAAAAATAAATATATATGCATTTCTTTTGCACATTTACATCATGATATAGGTCTTAAATTTTATTCATAGTAGTCTTAAAAAGTCTTAAATTTGAATTGCTGAACCCTTCACCAACCCTGAAGAAGAAGAAGAAAAAAATCCACAGTTAGGGTTTAACTCAATCTAAAGTGAATTAATCATGGATTATTAAAAGATGCTTATAATCGTTTAAAACTGAAAGCTACTCCAGGTCACAACCGGCTCGACGGGACGCTGTTTTGGCGAATCTCAGAGCTTCGTCGCGGATATTTCCCATCTGCTGACTTGAGTTAGAGGAGAAACTAAATGCCTGCAATGATGGAAGTAACGCTGTGAATCCTGGCTGACCTCAGGATGTGATTATAATTCTTCAGTTAACGATGCATCTTAATGCGCTGCATCCTCTAATTACAACCATGGACACTGAAACCTTTTTTCCAGTAATTCCTGTGGTTATGTAATTATTTCTTTTCATATATCATTTCAGAAAGGACACCAGAGATCTTGCTTCAATGTGAAAAAAGCCGAATCGTCCTCCTTGTTGCCTGGCCAGCAGAGAACACCCAAATATTACTCAACCCTTATAAACGGACGTGCATCAAACACGGAGGCGCGTTTTATCTGCAGGCTTCGCACCCAGCCGCTGCTTGGGGGGGGTGTGGGGGGTGGAGACGGGGCAGGAATTAAAACCACTCCCACTTTTCTGCTTGCCATCTGCTGGCTGAATTTCACCAGTGACGCTCCTCCATCTTTGCTGCTCGCTGCGTTTCCGTTACAGACCTTTGTCGATGTTCTGCAGGTGTCGAAGAAAACAAAACTCAGTTTCGCAATCGTTCGTTAAAAACATCATCCTCGCACGACATCGATGCTTTTAATGATGGCACTTGGTCAAACGCAATGTTTGTTACTGGTTCCACGGCCAGTGGCTGACGTGTTTCTGACGTGTTTCTGCTTTCCCGACGTGACGCGCTTCGCGCTTCCTGGCGTCTTCTTCCGGTTGTTGATCGCGCGACTTGTGCGGCGCGGGAAAAAAAAGTCTTGTAATATATTTTCTGGAGGGTAATTTTGTTTACAGAGACTTCATGAGCCATTTCATTTATAGCTTCGGTTGTGCTTGGTTTTTATTTCCATTTTATTTATTGGTTTTGGACATTCTGTATATTTTTTGGGGGATATTTAAAATACCGTCCAGTTCCAGTGTGAAGTGCTGATCACAAAATTAAAGTTTTTTAGTCTTTGAGAGGGTAAACTTGCATTATTACGCCATGATCAATATATAGTATTACTTGAAAACTGTCCTAAAATAACGTTCTCATTTATGGCAGTATTTACTGGGACAGTTTACGGCCCAGTAAAACCCGCGTCCATGACAGGAGCATGCTGAAAGCTCGGCCTTCCTGCCTGGCTCAGCATCAACGGGATGAGCCTGTCTGTTGAGCAGCTTCGGTGTTAACCACGCAATAACTGGATGCAAAAGGTTGGATTTAACTGGATTTAAATAAACCAGGTAAAACTAAACTATGCCGCTGGAGCTCTGCGTTGAACATATTTACAGACAAAGATGGGGTTTTTTTTATGTTTTAATTTTTTGTAGTTTTAGCCTAATTACTGTGTTCTTTCAGCAAATGGCCTTATTTGAGTCTGTGTTCTCCAGTTAACAATTAACCGATGACTAAATTAGTTGAAGATTATTTTAATAATGGAGTTTCAGCCCTATTTAGCTGATGTTACCAGGAACACTCTCTAATGAATCCTGATGAAGCAGGAACTGATTTTTTCACATACATCTTTTCTATTTTGACTTCAAAACTGTGAAAATAATAACCACGTCTGTTGTGCGTTTCTTTTAAATCCTGTTTTTAAATATTTTCTAATTTAAAAAAAAAAAAAAAAAAAAACAGGCTTGAAAATAAATGCACTTCCTTTCTTCCCTCCTGAAACTGTCTGTGGCTCAATCTGCCCGTCTCAGCTCTCATTAAGGAGAAACTTCTTCAGAACAACAAGCTACAGAAGTGAAGTCGGCCTTTTTGCTGGCTGTTCGGGTCGCTCTCCTTACATAACAGCAACCAGCTGTGACCTCGCAGCAGCTTCTGCACTTGGCGGTTCTTAGCGTTGGTAAAACGTTAAATGCAGCTCTAGTTTTCATAATGCGGCATTCAGGAGCAGCTTGAAGTCGAGAGGCCACGGCGCAATTAGGACTTCAAGCTGCATATGAACATCAAAGCTGCTCATCTTCAAACTTCTGAGATAAACAGCGAGAGTTTTGTTCCCGTTTGTCTCTGCTCATGCGGCGCTGCCTCCAGGAAAACGGCTTTAACTCGGAGGAACGTCCTGCAGCCGCAGATCACCCACACCCAAAATGGCAGTCGCTGCGTCAGATGCATCTTTTATTTCAGTTTCAAATGAAACGCCTTCAACCCCCAGTCCTGCTTTGGAGGAGGACAGGTGCATTTTGCTGCTGCACGCAGGGATGGAAAGAAAAGATCGCTGTCACCATGTCAACATTCCCATCAATCCTTGTTGACTTTTGTTTGGTTTTCCCTGCTCACACCGCAAAAACACTAAACCCTACCAAACGTTTCTGCTCCAGTTTCTGGTGCAAATATCTTGAAAACACTTAAAATCAGACAAAACTAACTTCCAAGTAGCTTTCCAGCAGATATCGGAGCTGGTTTTAAGTTAATAATTCCTTAATATTGAAGAAAAAGTTCTCGTTATAAGTGAAATCATCTCCAAGTGGACATTTCTCCCATAGTATAAGTTAAAATGTCTGGTTCTGCGAGCAGATTATTTCACTTATAACGACTGAAATGAATATGGAGAAACTTCCTTCAGCTCACTGCTCTTGCTCTGACCAGTTTCAGCCATCGCCCCGTTGTGCCAAAAGGATGCAAATCAGCCAGCGTGAGGAAAAGTCCTTCCAGAACGGCTGAACTCGGGCTGCGTTCTCACGGCACGTCTTCGCGCTCAATTCCGACTTTCTGCTGAAATCCAGTTTTTTTGTTTTGCGTGTGGCCGTTCGTGCTACGAGTTCAATCTGACCGCAGTCGGGCTTCTGTGTGAACGGCTTGCGACGCCGAAGCGACCCGCACGCAGAAGGTAGCGGCAGGAATAATGGATGGATTTTAAAGTGATTCAGCAACGGGAAGATCAGAACGAGACGATGGAGGCTGATAGAAAGAAAGAAAGAAAGAAAGAAAGAAAGAAAGAACGGCCTTCAGCGGCGCATCGACTGCAGGTCTGCAGAGAAGTCTGTTTGGATCCGTGGTCGGATCAGGACCGATGCGCTTCAGAGGCTCGGACGTCTTCCCTAGTTTCATAAGTAGGATTTTTTTCAGCCTTTGTTTACGTCCAGATTTACGACGTAAAAGTCGGATAAAAGCGACATTCTGATTCAAGAACAATCGGATATGTATCGGATTTAGTACCGCATACGGAAGTGGCACAAATCCGAATTATTGGAGCAAAGATCGGAACTGGGCCGTTCAGACTGCCGTGAAAAAGTTAGAAATGGGCAAAAGAATCCAATTTGGGTCGCATTGAGTGCATACAGTGTGATCGCAGCTTACCATAATAAATGGCAGATGGAAATAAAATCGTGTTTCATATTATTTAAGGATGGCTTGTCACACTTGTCCAACAAGGTTGCAGCCTTTTTCCAGCTGAAATGAATCAGATATTTGTTGGTAAATGTGGATTTTTTTTTTTTTTTAAATCGTAAAGGTTGACTGTATGAGCGAAGTACAAACGTTGTACATGAAAAGCATGTCGATTTTATCTAGATTAGAAACCCACCTGTTAGAGCTGCCTTTGAGTCGTAGCAAGATCAGCATTTTTTAATTATACTTGATGATTTTGATGCATATTTGCTCGACGATTTTGATAATTTTGACGGATACTTGATGTTTTTACAGTGTAAAGCAATTTGAACAGCCCTGCTGCTGAAATGTGGAATACAAATAAACTTGACTCGACGCAGCTCCTGTATTCGTTTTAATTCGTAGATGTGGAACCAGGAAAGAAAACAAAAGCAAACATGATGAAACCGTCTGTTTTTTAACATTTTATCACAAAAATGCAGAATCAGAGAAGCACTCCAAGCCAGATGTTGAATAAAACCGTCCCCTCTCACGTCGACATTCTCATGATGATGGGCACTCGTACACATCACCCTTTGTAAACGAAGCATACCAATCGATGCACCTTTCCACTCGTAAAAGCCCTCACTGGCGTGGAACCACCTCATCAGGGAATAATACCCCCGTGCGAGAGAAGCCGGTGCTAGAAACGAACCTGCTATTTGGCAGAGTCCTGAATCACCGTGGAGTGTCAGTTCTCTGTTCAAATATACAATCATCGAGCCCAGAACAGTGACATGAGAGGTCTTGACGCTCGGAGTGTTGCGGATGGAACAAAGCCCTCAGCCTGGAGAGGGCCACATGAGGCAGTCTGGAGAGCCACAAAAAAATAAAAAGGGAGGAAAACTGGCGGTCAGGCAGCTGGCATGTTGATGGTACTCAGTGGAGGGAGGCATTGTTATGATGACAGTAATACTGTGGAGAAATCCTGGAAAAATCTCGCTTCTCTTCTGGCCTGCTGCTGGGAAACGTTTTGCTTTACATGTGATAAAACTCTAGGCTTCTAATTTCATACTTTGATTTTTTTTTTTTTTTTTTCCATGTTTCTCTGAGAGGAAAATATATTTAAAAAAAACAAAAGAAGCAATTGTTTTGAAATGAAAGGAAGAGAAAAAAATGTGAGTCCTCCACATGCCATTAAACCGTCTTCAGAAGCCAGAACCAGATGTGCAGCCTGGATGTTTTCTGCAGCCTGGAAACTACAGGAATACTTCCATTACTTGTAAACAATAACGCTGAGGGATTCATTACCGCTGGAGGCACTCTCATCGTCTTATGAACAACAATCCAATCATCACTTACACACAGGAAGTCAGTTTGTCTGCACTAGAAACACAAAGAAATTGTCTCTGTGAGGCGCTGACAAAGGAACCGGCGACGTTAGCTTTTGTTTCGGACATAAATCTCTGAAGACTTGAATGAACCGTCGATAAAACGCCGTGAAAGCTCGATGACGTGGACGCTTTTTCAGAATCAAAGGCAAGCAGACGGTAGGCTTCAAGCCAAATTTCACTAAAAACTGGGAGGAAGATTGTATGCCCTCCTATGTATCTCGATCATTTAGCAGTTCTTCTTTCATGCTGGACTGTTTATGCAAAAACAACCTCCACTAATTTATTACGGCGTACATTCAGGCTCATAAAGGGCCAAGGCAGGTAAGAGAAGAGAAAGTAATTGACCTCGGGGGAGTAACTTCCCACCAAAAACTAAGAAATCTTGAGATCAATTGAGCCTATTTGGAATAAAAAATAATTGAAAATTTACAAGCAAACACAAATTTCAATGATTGAAGTCATAAAATTACAATATCAACTCCTTGCCGTTGTAAAGTCAGACACTTCAAGAAAAACAGCCATTTGTCCTCTCAGACAGAGGTGGTAAACGTATGTGATGCACATCTGGATATTTTCCAGATTGTAAGTGGCAGATCCGGACAGTTTTCCACTGTGTTGTTTTTTCTTGCAAATTTACGACCTTTCGACATCAGAGGACAGTTTTTTCATGCATGTTTTCTGTGTTTTATTTTATGATTGTAATGTAAATCAATTTTTGTAACTTCTTACGGGTCTGCAGATGCAAATTAGCTTATGCTATATTCTAGTACAGTGCATGAAATGGCAACATTTATGTTGTAGGTGTGCATTGTCCCTTTTTAAATAAAGTTTATATAGTTTGGATTCAATTTAAAATGTCCCAAAATTGATCAATTGTTTGGGGTTTTTTTTAAATCTGCTGTCTGTTGGCCTCCATTTTGTAACTACGTGGGACTTCGTGATGTCGCCACGCAGCCGGTGCAAGAGCGTAAGAACGCGTGGAAAGCACCAGAATAAAGAGGAAAAGACAAAAATGAAAGAGCGATGGATCCAACCGGCAAACATTTGGGCTCAATCCCCAGGAAGACCGAGCCTGTGCTGAGTGACGGTGGCCCCCCACCTTCTTCAAGTCAAACGTTTGTGCTATGTCAAGCAAAGTGGTGTCAATCCACTGAGCTACACAGATTTTAGTTGCACTATTAATCTATATCATTTTCATTTGATTTTGTTAATGGAAATGAAAATTGGAATTTAAAAATTTTTTTTCTGCAAATCTTAAAAATAACGGTACAAACGTTTGTTGCAGAAACGTAGCACAGTTGATTGACAGCATATTTCGTTTGATTTTGTAAATGTGGACTGGCTCGGTGACCTCTGATGATCTCTGGAAACATTTATTAATATTTATTAATTAAATCTAAAATGACAGCGGCACAAACGAAAGTTTTTTATGCACAGACGTTTAACACCGTTTAATTTGGAGAAGGTGGGCCGCTTCACCATGTGATTAGCAGCAAGTAAAAGACGGATCAATATTTTAAAATATTTGCTTGATGATTTTGATGTATATTTGCTAAATGATGCTGATGATTTCGATATTTATGACGTTTCTACGATGTGAAGCACTTAGAACTGCCTCGCTGCTGGAATGTGCTACACACACAAACTTGACTTGTGCAAGGTTTTTATAGATAGATAGATGGATATATAATCACGTTTCCTGGGGGAAACCCTGATGCATATGATATGTATAATTATGATCCCATATGGATCACCGTAGAGTCAAGCTTGCACATTTAATTGTCGTTTTTAAAAGTCCTTGCAGGTTCTTCGTAAAACCCTCCAACTTTGAAGAAAAGACGGCTCTGATAAATCTCCACGCTGCGTCTGCAGTTCCTCGGTTTCTTACAGTCAAACGAGTTTTTCCAGTCATGAAACATGTTAGCTTTTCATCACAATCACGTCTTGTAAGCATAAAACAATCTCAGAGCTCTCTGCAGCTTTACTTTCGATTCCCCGGAGAGGCAGCTGTGCATATGTTTGGAAGACACCAATACTTGAAAACCAAGCCAGTTTGGCATGTTTACCAGGCGGTGGAAGCTGAGGTTTGAGTATATTGTTTTTTTGGGGGGAGGGACAAAAAAAAACATGACTATAAAATAAAAATAAGTTAAGGGAAATTTTGCAAGAGATTGCATCTTCCCAGAGCAGGAGGTTAGAAGTTCAGCAGCTTCAGTCGTGTCAAAACTTCATCCAGAATCTCAGTGATGAATCAAAGAAAGCGTCTGCTTGTCTGTGCTTCATCTGTTTGGACAACAGTTTGTCTGGTCCACTTCAAATCTGGCAGGTTTGTTACTTGAGGCATGTTTGAGGATTCTGTAATAAGCTCTGCTCTCATCTGGTGGTCCTCGCCTGTTCTGTGGCTCCATGTTGGTGTTTATCACAGAGCCTAAGTTTCCCTTGTTTCTTAGCAACATAACAAAAGGTCACGGCGATGTGACACTCACTACGGAGGCTCTGATTCCAGATGCATGACCTTTCTTGCAGATGATGCAACAGGTTTAGATAATCAGCATAAGGACACAGTGTTTGTTTGAGACGACCTGAGCCGGTTATGTCTTGTTTTGTTAAAGTTGCTGATATGAAGATGAGATACTGAGAAGCATACATGCTTCCACACATCCTGCATGAGGTTCCGCTCTGTTAAAGCACCGTCATGCTCAGAGAACATGACCCTCTGGGTTCTTTTAAGCGAATCGGACGATTTTTACCTAGAATGGCGCTCATCGACTTTTTTCTGTACATTCAATGCATCAAAACTGACATAATTTTGAGCCAATAAATTCATCAGCCAACACCATCCATCAAGCAAAAATCAGATCAATGCTACAGACAGATGCTTTGTTCCATAAAAGGAGATCATTTTGTAAACTTTTCAATTTCTGTTGATTTCAACGCTAAATAATCACAAACAACAATCAGACTAATGCTGTTTTCACTCCAGGTAGTCCAGCAGACGCGGTTCAATTGGGGACCAAAATTGCAACGTTGCTACATTTTCAGCTGCTGCAGTTCTCTTTCACGCTCCACTGCATCAAACTAACCAAACCCTTTCAGCAACCTGTTCCCCTCCTCGCCTGTGGGGGCGCTGCACCAAGAACCACTGAAGGAAACGACACGAAAACCAACTTCCTTCTTCACGAAACGTAACCAGAAATGGAGCTGCGTCAGATTTTAGCGGTTGGAGGATTTCTCTTTTGTTGTTGCCAAAAGACCACGAGCCATTTCTTCCACTAGCGCTAGACTCGTGCGTTTGTTTTGGTTGTATTTACCCAGAATACCTTGCACTATATTCCGCTTCCTGCTTTTGGAGCGGTCTCCCATCCGCTTGGCGTTCACATATGCATTCGAACCGCACCAGAGTTCACTTCAACCAAACCCAAACCAAGGTTTGTAGGAGAACCAGAGTTCGCTTTTGGTGTGAATGACAACTGAAAGCAACAGTGGTCCCTAACCCCCACAAATACCAGGGGTTAGCAACCACAGCTGCCCGCTAATTGCTAAAATCCCTGAACACTTGAAAGCCCTTCAAAAATGCTTAGAACTCCCAATTTGAATAGTTCAAACACCAAATAGAAGTTAAAATACATGAATATGCACATCTTAGTGCAACCACAACAGATAAAATCCACAGTTTTCCTTATCCCTGTTCTTGGGAGTACAGCCAATCAGCACTCCTGGATTGGCTGCTTTGTATACGTCAGCCAATAGCTTGTCAAGCAGCATTGTGCCATCGGTGCATCTTTAATGGTATGTTCTCTTGTCTCCCCTATTTTGAAGAGTGGTTAAGCAGCTGTCATGGCATATTTATACCACAGGAAGACTGGAAGACGTGTAATATTAATGAAACATTCGTTAGACATTGTTTAGATTCAGGTGTTTTCAGATTCGTTGGGCTGCGGTTGCCACTAAATACATCTTGTATTAACTTGTACCATGTAGTTTTCAGTGATGTTGTAGTTATTATTATGAACACATATATTGTTCGTTGCTATGGTTTTTCAACGTTTTTTTGTTGTTGTTTTTTTTTCTCTGTCTGCAGATGTAGACGCAGATTTCTAGGTGTTGATTTGTATTCTCTCGACCTTTCTCTCTCTCTCCTCTCCCTTTCTTTTCAGTCTCCATGTTTATTACTTGGAGAATCTTGGAAACTTTATTAGAATCAATTTCTAATCAAGTTTTCTATATTTATCAAGTGAAAAATCAAAGTGAAAGCCGTAACGCTCCACTTGTGAAAGTAAATCTGTTGGGCCTCACCTTGACACTCAGACAACAACTCTGAGTGCGACACTGCCGGACAGGACATGGTAAAAAAAACCCAAATGTTTTAAAAAACCTCTGATATGTAAAAAAAAAAAAAAAAAAAATTAAGTTCAAAAATACTTTAGTTACATTCATTTTACAGACTCTGTTCGGGATCCCAGTAATTGTTTTGTCAAGAATAATTATTTCATAACGTGGAGTTTTTCTGTCACTGAATAAATCTATAAACAGAGGCTGTTTTCAACTAAACTTTCAGTGTGAAATGATGCTATTGCAAGTACAGATGAAGTCATTTTCATGGATTTTTGGACACCTTTACCAAGAGTGGCAAGTCTGGAGGGAGATGTACATCACACCGACAAAAAAAGACGCAACTTTTGTTTCATGAGAGCCAAACTGGCAGCTATGCTAGTTTTCTATAAAAAGATGAAAAAACAGTCAAATAAATCAGGATTTTAGATGCTATGAAGCTGAGACCAAACTCATGAGAAAATGTCAATGTAACTTTAAAACAAATTTCTTTCTGGTTGTAATTAATTTACATTTTAAATCAAACTGAAATCAATTTGCCCTCGAGCTGTGCGCCACAATTTTGCTTAATTAGGAACAAAACCAGCTTTCTGACACAACACTCGAGTGCACAGACATACCCATCAGAACACAGATCTGCTCAGGTTTGATGCCTGATATGAAATAAATTAGAAAGCCACATAAAAACATCCTGATAAAATTTCTGCTGTGCCTCCTGTTAGACGTCTGCACTTTGCATTATTCAGCTGCAATAAATTAGTCTCGTTTGTTCTCCTTCCTCCTTGATTAGAACCGTTTTAACAGAACAAACGTAGCAAAAACAGTTAAACATGAGCTTCGAGAGCGTCTCATTAAATACGAAATGTATGGGTTTTTATCACTATTATGTCATCTTCCTGCCAATAACACCTGAACACGGCCCTCGTGCACGTTGTGCAAGAGGAAAACTTATACTTCCTGCCGCTACAGGAGGAGATTACAGTCGCCTGAATAATTAACGAAAACAAGCTGCCAAACATCAAATATTGAACAGGTAATGTTTATATGTGAACAATTAAGATGGCAAGAGAAGCACTTTCTGGTCTAAAAGAGAGACGTTGTCGGCCAAATGCATCTCCTCCCATCTACCTGGAACTCCACTTGGACAAGACGATCGAGGAGTCCTGCTTTCGCGTTTTAAGCATCGCGCTGATCAATAATGAAGTAAGGTAAATTAATAATGAAGGCAGAACAACCACAGTGGTGAAACTTCCTTTTGTGACCTCTGTCATACTTAGGGGAGAACTTCGCAACACATTCTGAACCGTAGAAGGTCAGAAAAGAGGCAAAGGGGTAAAATTACTATAAATGCATTAAACTTTAAATTAATTTAACAATGTAGCTTCTATTATATAGCCAGCTGCTAATCACTAGCTATGTTTCCATCCAACTCTCATGCAAATTTTATTTTATCTTTTGAAATGCCAAACATTTTTTTTAAGAAAAAGGAAAGTGCGAATTAGGCGCGTTTGGACTTAGAAATTTCAAGGAGTTTCATGCCTCTGGTAAGGCACAGACCCACCAGTGGATGGCGACGCTTGCTACGCCAGAACTTCTTCAGCTCATCAGTTTCTGTCTCGCCTTTTGCGCCTTAACTCTTCTTCAGAAAAGCCAGAAGCCACCTCTGTCCCACAGTGACTTGGATAAGAAGCTTGACTGGAAGTACTAACGCGTCAGATAACTTGTTAAAAAGGGTCGGATTCGAGTAATGAGTTACTAAACAGCGCTTTACTGACATCACTGGTTCAACGTAACAACAGCTGACCGTAAAATTAAAATATGAGCTATAAAAGTTCATGAAATGACCAGATTGTCCCCGAATAAACATTTGTCTGGTCTATAAGGAAATCCAAATGAACAACGGGCATTTCTCATAGTTTATTATCATCTGAAAAAAATTCCTTAGGATAATAATTTTGATTATTATTAATGACTTGAAAAGCTTTAAAACTGCCAGTTTTAGTATCTTTACAAATTTCTCCACTGTTGGTTCCATGACAACCGAAATAAATATCGATAAATTGAAAATATGAATAAATCCAGTTACTGTTCACAGTTTAACGATAAAAATCAAACTTCTTTATGTAACTGGTATGTGATGAGGCGTGTTCTGAACGGGTATGTCTTTAACAGGCAGCATTTGTGTTTGTTGGACAATGACTGCTGAGACATGGAGCCATATTCTTACTTAAAAACATTGAAAAGAAATTATAAATAGTCTTTTATCATCTCCTTTATCACAACAGAACTACAAAATCGTGATTACAATTTTAAGTCCAGACTTTACAGAATGAGGAAACTGGGAATTTCAGAAAAAATATGCCGTTTTTTTTTTTTTTTTGTTTGTTTGGTTTTTTTTTAGATGTGACCTCCTTATCGCCAGGTAGGGCCGATTAAAGGAAAGCTGTCTGATATGAATCAATAGCTGATTGACTGGTGCAGCACAACTGTTTACAGTTCAACACAGACAGACATGCAGGACAGTCGCTTCTGACGAAGCCAAAAGAGCCAGTTCTTTGCCGAGTTCTGATAAAGATTAGAACGACCTTCGACTGCACTGGACTACAATTGGATCTGAATCTGTATGACTGGATTGTAGTGGAATAAAATGCATTGATTTAAACTGAGTTTGTCCTGAATTAGAATGGATAGAGATAGTGAATATGTAAATATGAAATTTATTAGTGTCTTTAGCTGCAATCTGTAGAAGTTTATAGTTTACAAAGCAGCCAATCTTATTTATTTTCCTTGGCATAGACTGTACCCCCAAGAGTGGATAAAAGTTAGACTGTAGATGTTAGCCTGCTGTTTCTATTGTGCATATTAATGCATAGTAATGCATATTTTGCATTTGAACTATTAAAATAGGCAGGTTTATGTATTTTTAGAGGGTTAAGAACTTACAGATCTTGGCTATGTGGTCCACTGTATTTCTCTAGCAATTGTCACAAACATTGAATGATTGTTTGACAGTAAAAAATGTTATGGTATTACATTTTTAAGTGCCATTTAAACCTGATCTGCATGATAATTAGTATATGTTAAGCCAATAAGGTTGACCCTTACTGCCTTAGATAGCCCCACCTGATTTAAAAGGTAGGAGGACAGAACATGTTCCTTTATCTTCAGCCGCATCATCATCAAAATATATTCAACATACTTGTATTACATTCTGAATAAAACCATGAGCCAGTTTCTATCAACAGTTTAACAAGCTCAACTAAAGTTTTTAAAAGTTAAAGATCTTAAATCACCAGCATGGTTTTATCCTTCAAATCCTCTTCTGTAAACTGGTTTTTAAGAAGAGTCCTAGGAGACAGTCATGTGAAGCCTCGCTTCCCTTCTTTCTTGAGCTGGTGTGAGATGTCAGTCAGCTGTGTGTTAAAGCTGAAAATGGGGGGGGGGCTTCCTGAACTTCTTCTCTTGTGAATAAGACAAAGTCAGGCATTTAAACATTCTTTACACTTTCAGGAAATGCAACAGCAAAGCGCCAACTGTTGTACTTAAAAAGTAGATTAGCATAAAATGAGCTAACTGGAATCACAACTAAACTCCCGATTTCTTTTCAAACAGCCTGCTGGCTCTCTTGTGTTGCAGCTGGAAGTGGATATTAGGATCAGGGCTTTAAATACGACAACTTATTGTATCTTTGAGACTCTTATGTTGAAGTGATAAAGGAAGTACTTCTCTAGTTGTACTGACAACTGGCTGGCTCACAACAGTTATGCTAGCGCTGAAGAATTAGCCTGTTTTTATTTTTAGAACAGAAGGCTATTGGTGTTTGTGAAGATCTGACTAAATGCAACGATTGCAGAGATTATTTCTAAAAAGGTCAATAAGTTTTAAATACTCTGTTCAAAACTTTCATCATTGTTGCATTAAATCCCATCTCTGCTTGCAAGTTTTGTTCGAATGCCATAATGTTAGCCACGAATGATGCTAACATTAGCATCTCCTTCATAGCGTTCTGTCATATTTATTTAGGTAACACTGGACTTTTTTAAGTCTGGTTCAAGATGTAAAACACTGAGACTCATCAAATAGAGCCTGGATAAAAGTTTAAAACACTTTACAAAAGCTTTATTTTATTTGTGAAGACATAATATAAAAACTCTCCAAAGCTTTCCTTGACATTATTGGTATTTGCAGCCGTTAGGATCACAGCTACCCGTGAATAGCTGTAATCTGCAAATATATGAGACCTCCCCTTCTACAAAAGCTTATAACTGCCTATTTCAAACGTTTAAACACCAAAGATACATTAATATGCACGGTGGAAACCATCTTATCACAACAGCAGAAGATAACATCCACAGTCTTCCTTACTTCTGCTCCAGCCAATAGTGTCAAGTAGCATTTAAGCTAGGTTTTTTAACTTCCCAAGCTGCATTTTTGCAACAGAAAAATCCATAACTAGGGTAATTTTCTGCAAATAGTTTGGAGTTATGTTCCACAGAAAAATTTGTGAATACTCAATTCTTAGGAATCCAACCTTGTGTTGTTGGATTTATCATCACACCCCCCGACTCATTACAACCTTGAGAGCGAGCTAAAAACTACATATGGATTCCAAATGAATTGCCCATATAGGATTTATTTAGTCGGCCCAAAACAAAAAGCTCAGTTTGAGAACAGCCAGTATGGGGCAAAGCGCCACAGGTCTCCACTGAACGCTTTGAGCTAGAAAAGGTATGAAAAGATAGCTAGCAAGTCAACACCTGACTACAACTACACACAATTAAACAGCACATAGATTTATGAATGCAGTGGAGACAAATGTCCAACTGACCGCCTGACGACGCACCAATTTACCTCCTGCTAAATTGTTTTTCAATTCTTTAAGTCAGTGACATATTATGTGAACTGGAAAAACCTGGAACTAATGAGCTGAAACAGGGAATATTGCCACTTATCCAACTGGAATCTGACAGACTTCGCTCAATAGATCAATTTCTCCCCTTGTGCTAACACAGTAGTCCCATTAAATGGATCGTCCGTCCGTTAACTGCAAGAAACTGCTGACCGGTTCTAGGTTCTTCTTTTAGAATCCGATGAAAATGAGCCAGAACCAAAAATCTGCAGCATAAATTCCAAAACCCTTCCATGGAAGCTCATGCAATCACAGCACATCAGGATACGTGTACAAGTACAGAGTTTTAGCAACTCCCAGAGACACAAAGCACCTCACAAGCAAGTCTATCTCTGCACGAACGAAGAGTCACTTAGTGTCAGAACTGTTATTGTACGGAAATCCTACATCCCGCCTCGGAGAACTCTTTATCTCTCCGGCTTTCAATCCTCCAGATTTAAAACCAAGTGAAAATCTTTGTTGAACCAACCGTTTTTGACGAACTCTTGAACACTCGAATCCTTGTTCCGAAGTGATACTGTCGGCCTCTTTCTCCCTGAACAGAAAGGTGGTGGTTTTGTTTTTAAAGTGCATGAAATGAGAGAACAACTAAGCCTCAAAGAATTACTGAGAGTTTATGAAAGGGCTATAATTATAACAGAGAGGGTTTTATCTTTTTTTTTTCTGGTGGACCAACATTCTCCTCCTCACGGTTTGCTCAATCCAATTGATTCTCGGTGTGTGTGTGTGCACTATGTTCTCGGCGTATGCACTTAAGCCTCCTCAAGGCGTGTTGGATAAAAGCCTTCGCCGAAATGCATATGAGAGTGTGTCAGGAAGTGTGTGTGTGTGTGCCATTATCAGTCATTAAGCCGGGAACCCTCACCACGCCGGACGGAGAGCAGCAGCGGATGATTCGATGCATAATGCAGGGTGGAGGATTATCAGAGGGGCGTATCTGGATCCACACAGGATCAATCGCCGGCATAAATGACTGGGAAATATCATTAATATGTTTAAACAAATGAGCTCATTCATCACTGAACATGGGAGTTACTGTAGACTTTAACACAAAAAAGTCAAGCCTGGAGAAATGTCAGCTGGAAAAGCATCAGTGGTCAGTTCTGACTTGTTTCTATCATCCAAAGTTGTGCATTTAGAGGCAAATTAATCAGAAAATGTCCGAAACGTTTCAGGCAACACTGATGAGACACATTTAAGATGTTTCTTCAAAATGCTTCCCACATCCTCTGGCTTACAGATGGCACCATGACTCCATATTGATGTCTGGATGTTGTGAGCTGTAGTATCAATACCTCTGCTGCTCCTGCTGCTGCTGGGAGAGATCGTCTTGGAGCTATTTTTAAGGGCTCAGACTCGGACGGGCGGCAGGGGAAATATGTGTCTGCTGCAGCTCGGCTCTCTTTATGTCTTTTGAGGAAGAAATGAAAATCGACAAGTTTCACAGCCGTCTCGGTGCTGTGCGCGCTCAAAAATATGGCTTAAAAACGGCAGGATTTGCAGAAAACTTATGGTTTTTGGCTGCATGTGGACTATTTGTCCAAGAGGTGTCTGGGTGTTTGTTGCGCGCATCCCAAACATTCCCGGTTCTGTTTGCCTCCCTGCAACCCTGAGCTGCACGCACGCACGCATGCATTTATTTATTTATTTATTTTTGCATGCATTGGTTACAATCTGCAAGACTAACAATAAAAATAAAATTATTCATCCAGAACCCCCCCACCGACTCTGATTTCGAGGCTTTGGGGTCCGCTGTGCACCAACCCCAGCATGGGTTTAAGGACGCAGCCGCCCAAAAAAAACGAGAGAAAAACAACCCTAAACTTTTATTCTAGTGTGGAAGGACTTGGATAATGAATCACATCACAAGAACCGGAGCAGAACCGGGTCTCACCGGAGCAGTTCCAGCCGGTCGGCGTCTGGCAGTCGCTGAGGGAGGACGGGAAGGCGCGCAGCTGCTCCACAGGTAAAGTAGCGAGAAAGGAAACGATGGCGATCCGGATCCAGCCTCCCGTGAGAGCCGCGGCCGTGACCGCCCACCGGTGCGGCCGAGCCTGAGCGGCGGACGGACCCATGGCTCTGTCTCTCTCAGTGGCCCCGGCCGCGGCACGGGCGAGGCGGGGAAACGGCGCGCAGCAGCGGGGCGCCTACAGCCCGACGCCGGAGCATTTTCCGAGCCCCATGGAGCAGTGGCCCCGGACGAGGTGAGCCGATCCGAGGCAGGTGGGAGGAAAACAAAGCAAGAACCAGAACCAGGACTGGAAACCGGGGTGGGTGGGGGGGAGGATGGGATGGAGGAGGGTGAGTGGGATGGAAAAAGTTGGCGAGGCAGGCTGGAGGACCTAAGGAGGAGAGGATGCTGAACTGTGAGGAAGAAGGAGACAGGATGGAGAGGGGGGAGGGGGTGGGATGGAAGAAACAGGTGATTTAGAAATAAAAACAATAAAAAGTGAAGCCAGGATCCAGCGAGGGGGGGAGGAGGAGGAGGAGGAGGAGGAGGGGGGCTGAGGAGGAGGATGGAGATGTGTGGTAAAATATCCGCGGTGAGACAGCAGCGCTCCTCCGGTGCGTTCAGAGCCGCAGCTTCGCTGTTTCTGTCCGCCTCTCTCACCAGCAGCTGCTGCTGGTCACGTGGAGGATGATGCGACGAGGAGAGAGAGAGAGGGGGAGAGAGAGAGAGAGAGAGGGATGGGGGGAGGGGGGCGTCACAATTAAAATATCTAAGTTTTAGAGAAGGGCTACAGGCTGAAGGAAATAAAAAGCAGGGGCTATAAAAGGCGCAATGTGCTGTCAGCTCAGTCCCAGCAGCTGTTGATGGCTGCCCTGCACCAGTGGCGCAAAAAGTGGGAATGCACTAGGGGCGCCACGCTGGAGGGGGCGCCAAAACGAGGGCGGAATAATTATCTCTTGTCTGCATTTTCTGTATTTGACAGCTGTTAGGGCATTGAAAACCCCCGGGGGGCGGCTATAATGTCTCAGAAAGTACTTAGCTGCCCCATACACAGACACATCAACCACCACCCTCCCTTCATTGTCCAACAGCTTGCTCCTTTCTGAAACAACACGGATGCTTCTGCCTCTACCTTCCAGCTCCAGAAATAACTCCACACTGTTGGTTTATTTCCGGGAGGGACTCTGGAATCACGCGTGCCCCACATCTGCTGGAGTTTAAGAGGTCAAGTCTGCGGGTTGAGAACACTCCGCCTTTGATTGGAGTAAATTGGAGACATGAGCATGATAAAGTCCTGCGGGTGGTGGACGGGAGGGGGGCAGAGGGGGGAGATACCCCGTCACAGTGAGGAAACAAACTTGATCTCATGATGTTCTGGGGAGAAGAGCTGCAAATACATGGAAACAAACAATAATTTGATTGCTCATCGCTGACAGATTATTTCATGGGTTCTCATTTAATGAGGTTTATGACATACATCAGCTTCAGGAAACAACAGCTTTTCACAGACAGCTGAACACACAGCAGTTCTTCCATTCTTGATCTCCAGTTGTTCAAATAAAAGTTACAACATCCATAGCTCCTCTAGGAACCTGTCTAAAGGGTTCAGCAGTGTGTTTATTGTACATTTGGGGTATTTTTCAGAAGCACATTTGTGAGGTCAAACACTGATGTTGGACAAGAAGGTCTGGCTCTAAAGATGTTTTCATTCATTTATTCTTTTCCTCTCAATTTCAGTTTAAAACATAGATGAGTCGTTTTAATGACTACCAGTGGATCTACAACAGTGACTAAACCAGTTCACCAGGAGGAGTTTATAATCGAGGCCACAAAACCCAGCTTTTATTTTGATAGTCCACTTCCGGTTATCAGCAAGTAAATACTTAGGTGCAAGCTAAATATTTAGTATCAGAATAAATATTTAGCTACTAAAGAAATGTTTGTTTGAAGCTAAATAGCTAATTAGCGAGCTAAATATTTAGCTTCAGACTAGCAAAATACAAGACAAGCTAAATATTTAGCTTCCGACGAAATATTTTGCTCACAAACTAAATATTTAGTTTGAAACTAAATATTTAGCTTTCTATCTAAATATTTTGTTGGCTACATGTTTACTTGCTAATTAAATATTTAGTTTGAGACTAAATGAATAACATGGTGAAAATATGACTTTGAAAAAGGAACCTCCAATTTTTTCCTATATGACAGGCTAAATGACCCAAACTACTGCTGTTAGTTTGTGCAGCTTGTGTAACTTCACAAGCTGCACTCCATATTGACCAAGCAGAAATCTCTTTAATGTTTCAAATTGTTCAAAATGTCGATGCTAACTGGATTTTTATGTTCTTGGACAGCAAATATATATAAAAAAGTAAAATAAAGATATTTACCATTGGACAAATGTGTGGATTTTTAATAGATTATTGGACATAACATTGTTCTTTACACCTCTTGTCTTCCTCTGCGGATGGCGTCTTATCAGCCCTAATGTAAAGGCTGAAGCCCGTAAGAGAAGGGACATTTATGAAACTACGGTCAAGTGATTTCTCGAGAGCCTCTGAAACATTAAATGATGATTTGTATTTTGGTCAGCTGCAGACGAAAATGAAGTTTAATGGTCTGCCATCCTGAAGGTCGTGGGTTTGATTCCTGACTTCTGCTTTTTTGAAAGTCTGCCTGAATAATATACTGCAGCTGGCGTCACCTGTAAGGGACCGTTTAGACTGCTAAATGTTATATCAATGAGCGAATACAGTTTGTAGTGTAAAGCACTCTTAGAGGTCAAGAACACCAGTAGAGTGCCATGTAAATGAAGTCCATCATACTGTTTACCTCAGTCCTTTCATCCAAGTGCAGTATAAGCTGAATAAATATCCACAGAGTGGGTTTAAAGAGTGGCGTGGAAGTGGAAAGACGAGGCTAACAAACAGAGTGGTAGGAAAGCAGCCCAGGGTTGTCTTTGTTCTGGCTTAATTTTGATTTCAAAGGAAGCTTGCTCTCTTTGCTTGCAGCAGTTTCTCTTTGTCCCCTGAATCATTTGGGCAAACTGTGCCACTGCTGCAGCTTTCCACTCAGCCTCGTATATAATCCGTAAACACAATCAGAAAAAAACCCGTCACAGTTTTAGTGAGAGAAAATGTGTGAAGTGGCTTCAATCTATAGTTTCAGATGCTGTACAGCTCTTAATTTGTTATGTTTCTATTTTGAGTAATAAAATAGAAATAGAAAAAGCTGCCAATCTTTGTTAAATCTGAGCTGTAACTCATTTTAAAAACTTCATGGTTTACATCTCAGTCGATTTCTCAATAAAGCAAAACAACATGTTTTTTAACCCAACAGAAGAGGGATTGTTTCTCTAACCATTTCCTCCTGGGTTGTTTACAACATTAGCGGATCTTAAATTTTTTTCATCTCAGGCTTCCCTTTTAGAGAAAAAGAATCCAGGTTGCTCTGATGGGAGCATTAGTTTTGAACAGTGGTGGATACCACTAACTAAAAGGTTAGTTGCGCTAACTCTAAAGCACTAATCATTAACTCTAGTTCCGCTAGCACTAAAGAACTACAGCAATATGGTATTTAGGGAAAGCTAGTGCTAAAGCACTAACCATAAACTTTAGTTCTGTTAACATTAAAGCACTACACCAACATGGTATTTAGGGAAAACTAATGCTAAAGCACTAATCTTAAACATTCATTATGCTAACGCGAAAGCGCTATACCAACACAGTATTTAGAAGCACCTAATGCTAAACCTCTAATTGAAACTAATTTTATATAGAAAGAGAATGTGAGGAGAGGAAACTTAACTGCTGTGTAAACAATATTCACCTCCTACAAAATAAGGGCATGAATATTAACGTGTTACTAATTGAACTGAAAATTTACAAAACAGCAAAGTAAATTAGCACTTTGGAATTTTTCTGGAAAATTATATTTAGAGGAAGCTAAGTGCGCTAAATGTTTTTAAAGTTAGCAAAAGCACTAAATTGCTAAGCTAAAAATTAGCTTCACTATTAGCAGAAGCCCACCACCAGTTTTAAACACCGTTACCGTTAAAAGACAGACATGAGGTGCTCTTGCAGTATCAAAGTATTGAATTTTAAATTTTTGTGTCCAGAAATATGTCTTTCTTTAAGCCTAGAACAAGGGTGGAAGTATTCCCACCCCTAACACAGCAGCTTGAGCAACAGGTGGGGTAGGGGGAGCGCTACTTAAAGAAAAACTGCAGTAACTGTGGCTCATTCTCTGACATCTTATCATCTCTGAGCAGTTCTGAAGCCGTCATAAAACGTGATTCTTGAAACCAGATTTTTACTAGACAGCGTAGAGTCAAACATCAACCTGACGGTCCCAAAAACTACCGACTACAGAAACAAGAAGTGACTCTTCTTCATGACAAAATCTCCAAACAGCTGTTGAAATTGCAGTGCCGTGAAATAATATCGGTCCCCTTACAGGTTTCTTCAGATTTAGCTTTTTTTTTATCACTTAAATGGCTCGGATACCCAAGCAACATTTCATAACACACAAAGATAACCTGAGCGAATTCAAAAAGCAGCTTTCATTTAGGTATCCAACCCAACCTGGCCTTATGTGATAAATTAATTCCCCCACTTTTTAAATGTTGAAATAGCTGCGACTAACTACAATTTTTGGGTTCCTGAAGATTGGCAGAGTTGTAGAATCAGTAAATCAGTTACATTAGCGCCTGTCTGACCGCATGAAGTAGGGTTAACGATCTCAAAAACACATCATGCTCGGATTTAGAGAAATTAAAAAACAACCAAATGAGAATCAAACTGAGTCTTCTCGACTGAAGAAAACAAAGGCCATGAAGTGGCCTAGTCAAAGTCCAGACTTAAATTCGGTTCACATACTGTGGTGTGATCTTAAACAGGCCATATGGTTCGCTTTATTAAAGGTTTAGTAATATTTTTCTTCCTGTTCTATTTGCTCTCTTTGGAATAAAGAAGCTGTTTTACTTGTCAGCAACAAATTGGGGGAAAAAAAAAGAGGCTAAGTATAGCAAACGTTGAAAGGTTTGTTTACGATTATTTTATGGCAGGTAATGTAAACAAAGCAGCGCTGCCTTGTATTACTCAGATATTCAGCTTGGCTGTAAGGATGATGCCAAGACAAACCTTTGAAGAGTCTCCAGCCTGACTCAAAGGATTTGGACCTCTGTGACGGCGCCTGGCCTGGCTCGCTCAGATGACAGACAGAACCAGAATAATATCCAAACAGAGGCACACATTATGGGCAAGAGGGAGGCTTATTATTACATCATTATGAACAAAATTAAAGTCATAGCGCATAAGATGTTTCTAATGTTCTTTAGAATAGTGTTATGTGGTGAAATGCTCTCTCACGAGGTCAGTTTTTAGCAATCAACATAACGAGCTAGTCGAGAAAGTTTGGTTTAAAGAAGGTTTCTGCTTTAGAGGATCAAACAAACATCTTTGCAGGTGACATGTTATGTGGAACATGAGAAAAGTCACAAAGAAAGGACTAAAAGCAGATCAAATGTTCGAGAAATAAAAATACATCTGAGCAAAGAAGTTGAATCAAAGCTTTTCCTTTTCCAACTTTCCATTTTTGTTGAGTGCCCCAGGTTGAATTCAGTTCTTAACTTCTTGGCAGTACTTAGACTGACAGCTCTCCTGTTGATGCTTGCTGCTCGTTAAGGTCTTCAAACACTTAACTATCGATTCATTCGCATTTTTCATATCATTCGACTGTTTCAAGCACATTTTACAAACAAAAGGTTTAACTATGTGGTGAAATTTGTTTTCTTTTTTCCATTTTTCTTCTGTAAGACAGAGGCAGCAGAATGAGCATCGACCAACAGCAGCGACTCAGTTTCTGCTGGCAGTGCTGGTTGATTTAAGCTCTTTCAAAAAATGATTTTAGATTTGCAATGAGAAACTCCAAGTTTGTGAGTATGTTGGAGAACAACTTTATCCAAGGCCTCGTTCTTGTCCTTGCAGCGTCTGAATAAGCATTTGTTGAGTTTTGTGTTTTCAATGACTGGAGCTGTACGGACCACTTGCGGGCAGTTCTGGTCACCAAGGGCCAGTGATCAGCTTGTCAAAGGTGGCTCGCTGCTTCAACATACTTAATTTCAATGTATGAGCCATTAGCCTACCTGAACTTAGTGACCACCTAGAAGAAAAATTAACAGTTTGTATAGTGGCCCGATAGGGTCAATAAAATGCAAAAGCTACAACACAACAACAGCTACAATAACACAGAATATATGCTAAAATTAAAGTTATGATAGCAAGTTTTTTTTATAGCTTCTGGTTTAACTTAAAATCCCCGTTTAGCAATGGTGAGGACACTTCCACTGATCCGCAAATAATGGAGCTAACTTTTCATTTAGTGTTTTTGCTAACTTTGAAAACATGTCGTACTAATCATAATCATAAACAGTGTTTATGATTGGTGGTTTAGGGTTAGCAGAGCTAATGTTTTAGTTTTAGCAAACTTCCGTTTTACTTCAACTTCTGTTTTGCATAAGTTCCATTTTAGCAGAAATTCCCTTGCTACAAAGAACATAAGTTAGTTGTTGTTCTTGTTATCCTTATTTATTACAAGATGCATTACATGCTGGTTAAACTGAAAACAAAGTAAAACCAAAATTGCAATACTTAGTATTGTATAATAGTCAAATAAATACTTAAAACACAGATTTAAACCTTTAAAGTAAATCATAAGCATATCATCACCAATTATGCTTTATTTAACAAACTAATTATAAAGCATATAGTTTACTCCTTGAACAATTTGCAGTATAATAAACATCAGCTATAAACACTACTGTGCATTAAACAAGCGCTAGCATTGTGCTAATTAGCTGCTGCCCACTAGCATTTTCATTAGCTTCAAGCTAATTTGCCAAAACGCACATGTGGAATAAAAAACATATCTCTCCATAGCTTACGACATTCAACTTCAACTCACCACGTTAGGAAATACTCAAAAACGCAAGTAAGATGTATTTTTAAGGTTAATTTAGCTCACATGCTTCAGTTAACGCCAATATAAACCCACTTTCGGTCTACTGTCAACTCATTTCCGGTCTTCCGTCAACTTACTAAACCAATGAAAATAAACTGTAGCGCCCTCTAGAGGAACGGGAGGAGTGAAGCCGACATCCGTTTTAATATAACTTCCACTTTAGCATGACTTTTGTTTTAGGATACATTTATTTTAGCATAACTTCCATCTCAGCATAATCTCTGCTAAACTTCCGGTTTTTTGTACATAACTTCCGTTTTAATACAAATTCTGCTTTAGCATAAATTCCTTTTTGGCTTTTGTTGTTGTGTCGTGGCTCTTGTATTTTGGTGACCCGTCTGGGCCACCGTAGATTTGAATCAGGTGTTTAGCAGCAGAGAACTCTAAGCCTTGCAGGTCCTTGATGACTGGAGTTTTTCAGCCCTGCTGCAGTCTCATGTCAGCTGTAAGGTCTGGCTTTACAAATTTTGACATATTCATTCATAACTTTTTATGAAAAACAAAACAAAACAAAACCACAACAAAGTTTAGATAGGTAGAACAGTTCTTTAGCTACACTTTTTCCTGTATTCAGTTCTGGAGGAGTGGTATAGGTGAACTTGTCAACGGCCTGTTTGAAGCTCTAAATGAGCTAAAATTCAATTAGCATTGAAGTAACATAGAAACGTCCAAATCTCTCTTTGTTCTTTGACTTATTTATATTTGCATCAGTCTGACTGAATATGAGGTCTGGTATCAGCGACATGCCTGCTTACTGAGGTCGCCCTGAATGCAGGCAATAGCCCCCGGGCAAAAGGCTAATTACATTTCTGACTTGCTGAAATGGACACCGTCTCCTGAGAGGACGTTCTGGAATAACACTCAACCCTGGATTGGATAGCTGCTGATTGATTTTTACCTCATAATTACTTTGATATATTAATAAATCATCCATTTATTTTGAAAATCCTGGAGCTGGGCATGTCTTGGGAATCAGCCGCTGGTGTACGTTACCCGCTGCAAAGTCTGAAAGGTTAGAGTGCACATACGGCAGTGCGCTATGTAATTGTGTCATTTGCTGCTGAGACACTTCATCACAACTTGATCCTTGGCTCTTGAAACTGCATCCATCTGTTTATGTGTGTGCACGAAAATAAGAAGCAGGCGTGCAGTCGTCACGTCTTCATTGTGAGAATCTTGGAAATAGAAGCCTGCATGTCTGGCCTCCGTAACGCGCTCTACACAATCATCAGGACAGCTGCAGGAAGGCCCGCTCATGTTGAACTCTCACTGCTCTGCTCGCTTTTTATCTTTCACCTCAACAAGACGTACAGAACTACTTCTAATCCAGCACTCGCTTCACTGAAAACAGAACAAAATCCTAAAACGTTCGCTTGTGTTACATCAGTCGGTTACTGGAAGAATTATGAGTGAAAATGATCTGAATTCACTTACAAAGGCATTTTAATTGCTCTGCCATGTAGTGTCTAGTGTAAGGCTCGGCGGTTGAAACATACCTTTCTGTATGTGAAAGTCTGTAAGTGATCAGTGCTGCAAGCAAACACGTCTGAACACATCAGAGCACAGCTTTGTGACAGTGATCTGAGGTTTTAACGCCTCAAACAGCAAAACACTTCAAGCTCTGTCTGCTGTTGGAGAACCACAAGGGATGTTGGGAAATCCACTGCAGTTGATATTATTAAAGCTTTCCACCATAAAGTTGAAATAGTGTAACTATGACGGAGTATTAGGGCGAGACTAAGAGATTTTTTTGTTTTTTGAAATTACCAGAATACAGTCATAATATTATGACAATATAGTCTCAATATTAGTAGAATAAATACAATAATACCAGAAGAAAGTCATAAAATTGCAAGAAAAAAGTTGTTTTAATGGGGTAAAAGCTTTGATAAAGTTATCAAGCTATGACGTGAGCAGCTCGTTTGGTTCGTGATTCTTTCTTTGAAACAGACTCAGTTGTTGCTCAATCATTTCAGTCCTGCGACTGATAACTTGATCCTGATGTGTTAAAAGATCGAGTATTTCCTTATCTGTAAAACCGATAAAGCATAACTTCACAAGATGCTCAACATTCCTCATTTTATTTTTATTTATTCTTGGAGGAATTCTACTTCATTCTCCTAATACACAACCTTATTATAATATTATAACTTTTTCATCGTATTATTATGACTTTATTCTTGAAGCCTCGCTTTCTCGGTTCACTGCTTCCCTTAAGCTAGCAAACAGCTAGCAGGACTGTAAAGTGGCAACCTTCAAAATAAAAGCTTTTTCATCAATATAACATAAATAAACCAAAACATTGCTGTACTTTAAATTGGAGGTTTTATTTAGCAAGTATAAGTAATTGTTAAGTTGTTTAGATACAGGAAAGACTTGACGTCGGCACATATCCCTTTTCTTTATGCACTCCTCAAACTAGCCCAACCTGACTGGCCCTGCTAACCAACCGTTCCGTAAACAATAAATTGTTAATAATTTGTTGTGTATTATTATGTTGTTTCAGTGAAATACACTGTGTATGCTGGTTCAGTAACACCCGTACCCGTAACAGCGTACCCTTTCATAACCATCGGTGTTGATAAAGTAGCCTAGTAGACTTCCGTATGACAGTGTATGGCAAACTGACCGAGAGGTCTCACTGTTCATTAAAACTTAAGAGTTGAATCCACTGCTCTTCTGTAAAATCGCCCACTGAAAACACCACACGTATTCGTAGCCGCTCCCAAGTATAAGGAGCCCGTGGTTCCAACGCCTCAGTCAGGCGCTTCCACCTCTGATTGGCTGATGAGCGCCAGTGCTGTGGCTGAAATATGAATATATCTCATATGTTTACAGTCGTCGCCGCCATGTTTTTTAACGACTTATCCAGGGCTCAAACTGGAGCATCACAGAGTCTTTGGGTCCCTCGGTTTTTGGCTCTCCACGATGGGTCCAGTACTGTCTGCCCTCCAGCACCATCAGTCGATTCAGTGACGCTGCTATAGGATGAGCTAAAGGGGTAAAATATCCAAAAAATTAAAATACAAATACATGAAATGGGTGTATCGAAGGGTAATATGATCCACCCACCATATATCAGAATATGTTTAACACCAGAATATGAGAAACTGACCCGGGGTAGATTTTCGAAGCTAAAGCGTTGCAAACTTTACATTTTTACAGGATTTTAAAAAGTCCCTTTTCAGTTCATATATTCACTACTTTGTTATATTGTTGTCAGTAAATATGAATCATGGCCAGAGAAATAGAACAATATGGTTTCTGCTTCACTTGCTTGATTTTTCCTATAAAGAAAAGAATCAGCATACCCTGCTGTAATTACATTCATGTACCTGAGTGTGTGCATTCATGGGCATATGCTCTGAACTAATTATATAGGGACAGATGTTCACATTTGTGCAATATGTGAGGCTCAGTGCATCAGCAACTTTCACATCAACTGAGCCAACTAGCTGCACCCTGATCCAATCAGGTCCTTTCTAACTGTGAACAGTTTGTTTTAATGAGAAGGTGATAGGGAGAGGGACAGAAGGCATAAAGCCTGCAACGTCAGCCGTTCACTCTGCCGCTTTCAGAAATACTGGAGTTATTGCAAAACATAAGAACAGTCCCTTTTTATAGCCAAAGGGTTCGTCTCAGTGAGTTTGGTTTTTAACTAACGCTTGATCAGGTTGAAGGCTGGCAGCATTGCAGCAGCAATGGCTGGTTATATCACTCAAATTTAGGGCTGATGAGAAAATAAGAGACAAAATGCCAATCAGATTCAAAGATCCTTGAAACTGTGGTTCGGTGTAAAAAGTCTGATGTGCCTCAGGGCAAGGCATTTAACCTACAGATCTGAGTATCAGTGTATGGATGTTTGTGAGATAAACCCTCATCCTGCTTTCACCCCCACAACCAAAACGTAGCGCTGCAGACGGCTGTTGTCTTCCTGTCCTCAGGTTCTCAGCCCCAATCTCTTCGCTGTTGGAAAGTCAATAGAAGGTGAGTTTTCCACGTGAGGCTGTGTGGAATCATAGGGGGGCAACTGTTTGTGATTTGCCACTAAATTGTGCCACTATATTTATGCTGTAATTCCTGTAAATAAATGAGAACTTTTGCGCTTTGCAGGTACTCTGACATGTGAGTTCTACCTCTGCAGAGATCTAGCTGCGGTACCATTCCAAACTTTTTCGATATTCTCCTCCGAATGTGGTGTTAACATTTTTTTTTTTTTAAAAAATGCAATCAAAATCAAACGTGAATAAGTCTGTTCACGCGATAACTCATTAAAAACCATGGCGGCGATGGATGTAAACACACTTACAGCGCTGGCGCTCATCTTCAGCCATCAGAGGAGACGTCGGCGTCTGATTGAGGCGTTGGAACGACAAGCTCCTTATGCTTGGAAGCGGCTACATATATGTGCGCTGTTTTGGGGAAGTTGTAGTCACCAATTTTACAGAAGAGCGAAGGATTCCGTTAACTTTTGATGAACTGTGCGACAGGAGCCGTCAGCATCGTCACCAGATCATAACAAGACGAAGGAAGCTGATGGAAGAAACGGCCTTTTGTATGGCACTGACTGCAGCTTCTAGAGAGAAGTCTGTTTGGATGTGTCGTCGGAGCCAGGAGTCGTGGGATTGGGATGTGATGCGTTTGACTGACTCAGACTTCTTTCATAATTTCATAACTATAGTTTTCTGCCGTTGTTTACGTCCAGATTTACTGTGTCTGGCTTCTTCTGGTGCAGAATTATGACGCATGTCTCACATCAACGACGTTAAAGTTGGATTAAATGCGATATGACTGTTCGGACATATGGGTCACATGTATCTGCTGTGTGAATGTGGTATCCTCAGTGTATAGCTCATCAAAAAGAGAAATATGTAGGACGCTGGGTGGCTCAGTCGGTAGCGCAGGTGCACCGTGTGCAGAGGCTGTAGTCCTCAACACAGTTATCCTGGGTTCGATTCCCAGTCTCGGGCTGTTTGCTGCAAGTCTTCACCTTCTCTCTCCATCCTCTTTCCTGTAAAATTCGTGTTCATTAAAGGCCTGTGGTGCCAAACAAGCAGGAATATGCAAAAACACTGCTTTGAATTTTGCTAGCTTATCATAAATGTACCTCCAGATGTCATTTTAGAACATAGGATTAACCAGTTACCATTTAGCTTACCTTCAAGGAAAACATTTATCTGCTTAGTCTGTTTTGCTATACTTGAAAATGCTGGCAGAGAGCGGTAGGTGATCATTTTATAATCACTAAAGTCCGAATTGCTGAAACACAACCAGCAGTTTTTTGTCTTCGTTGCGGTAGAGCGATGAAGCATCAGAGTTGCTGGTTAAAAACAAAGCAGTAACATTAGGCCACACAGAAGAATACAGGAAACCTTACACTTGCCCTATTTGTGTAGTTCCACTTCAAGTGGGTCACCTTAGTTTTTCCTAGGACTGTAACCTTTTAGATAGAGACAGGTGTACCTTATTGATGAATTTTACATGACATCATTTGCCCACACTGCAGAAAACATATTTTCCCCCATATTATAAAACAAAATGTCTTGTTCCACTGGCAGATTATTTCACTTATAACTAGAACTTTCTTATAAATCAATATTAAGGAATTATTGACTTAAATCAAGCTCCTATATCTGCTGAAAAGTTACTTGTAAGTTAGTTTTGTCTCATTTCAAGTGTATTCAAGATGTTTACACTAGAAACTGGATCAGAAATACTTGGTGACATTTTATGTTTTCGCTGTGCATACGTGTCTAAAATGACTTCTGTGTTGTTTCCGAACATGCTGTGGTTGAGGACTTGGATCGTATTTTCTCATGTATGCTGTCGCTTTCTAATTTTGTCTTTTTGAATACACATAATGCTCGGACGTAGGTATGCAACAGGCCACGCCGGTTCTTCAGGTGTTTAGATCCAGGTGTTTGTCAGATGCACTCTCAGTTGGGCTGCACTTGCCACGAGCTACATCTTGTATTACCTGGTACTGTGTACTTTCCAGTGATTTTCTAATCGTCATTACTATATATCTGCATGTTTTTTGTTGCTGTGGTTTCTCGGTGTAGTTTTTTCTCTTTCTCCGGGTGTAGAAGCAGACTTCTAGGGTGTTGACTTACGTTATCTCTATGCTTTCTCTCCTCTACTCTTATCTCCTTTCCTTTTAAACCTTTTTGTCACGTTTCTCCCTTTGTTTTCTCCTTCTTTTCTGTCTTTGTGTCCATTACATTTGAAATAAACCCAAAGCAATTTCTAATAAAATTTCATATATATATGTCAAGTGCAGCATCATGGCGAAAGCCGTAACGCTCCACTTTTGAAAGTATATCTGTTGGGCCTCACCTTGACACTCTGAGAACAATTCTGAGCGCCATACTGCTGGACAGGACATGTTAATCAACAACAAAAAAAAAAAAAAAAAAAAAAAAAAAAAAAAAAAAAAAAAAAAAAAAAAAAAAAAAGGGGCAATGGTGTTCAGATTACGCTCTACAGAAGCAGTGTTGGAGGTCCAACATGACTTTTCAACTTTGGAAATGTTTGGATTTTAAAATGTTCCTCTTTGCTTCACACAGCCTTGCAACCAAATCAGGAAACATCAGAGAGGACCACAAGGAAAAGGGAAATCAATTGGTTTTAATTGTTATGACAGGAAAAATCTTTATATATGAATAAAGAAAAGTGTAACAATATTAATCCGTCTCAACAGACATTTTTTTGGCGTTATACTCTTACAGCTTTAGTTTGGAACAAGGTTTGTAGGGCGCTCCTATCTTAAGCGACAGCCGGTTGTTCTGAGAAATTAGTGCAATTGCCAATGGCAAAGGAAAGAACTATATTGAGATTATATTACAGTATCTAGGCTAAATTACTGACGGAGGCGGAATGAAAGTGAAATTCATAAAATGATATCAAGGTTTTCTCCACTGACCTGGTTCATTAACGGAAGTGGTAGCCTGGAAATCAGAAGGTTGTCTGTTCAGTTCCACCACATGTTAAAGTGTCCTTCTGCAAGGCACTTCACCCCAAAACGGCGTGAGTGTGTGTGTACGAATGGGAGAATGTGTTTTTGAGCAGAACCTGCAGGTCTGACCATGGTTAGAACAAAATATTGCTGCTTGTGTCCAAAAGGTGGAATGAAAGACATGAAAGTTGTGGTTTATAGCACAAATACACACATTTTTACATTTTTTTTAAATTAAAGGGGCAGTATTATGTATTTTCCAGGCACATTGAATCATTTTATAGCACAATCCAGTAACAACGTTACTTTCAGTTATAAAAATGCTGTTTATGTCAAATATGACTTAAAAGAAATTTGCTTCGCAATTTAACACCTTAAAATTGGGCCTCTGTCTCTTTAAAAACTCCTGCTCTTTCTGAAATTCTGTCTTCAGGAAGTCATCACAACAGTGCTCCTCCGTTAACCCTTTAACAACCTTTATATCAGCGTTTCACTGAGCAGTAGCTCATATAATGAGCTCAGCAGATGCGCAGTTCCACCAGGTCTTTGCTGATTGCTGCTGGCTAGTCTGAAATAGCTGAGTGGGGGAGTTTGGGGGAGGGCTCTGTGAGGTGGAAGCTCGGAAGCTTGGAAACTGGAGCTCCGAGGAGGAGCTGCACCTCGGTCCCCACCAAAGCGTTTTGCTCAGCTGAATGGTTGCCACGGGAGATTAAAGTATTTCTCAAACATGCATGAAAGAATCAAGGCAACACTCCAGGTATGTTTTTGATGTGGGAATAACATTATAAGATGATGTAAAGCTCAAAAAAGTTGATTTTATATA
This sequence comes from Anableps anableps, assembly GCA_014839685.1. Lineage (NCBI taxonomy): Eukaryota > Metazoa > Chordata > Actinopteri > Cyprinodontiformes > Anablepidae > Anableps > Anableps anableps. The sequence continues at coordinate 36,105,479 of CM026075.1, read as the reverse complement.
ATACTGGCCCTTTAACCTACCCACTTGCACATTTCTTTGGATCGGAGTATGCTTTTTCTAATAAACTGCACAAAATTCATGTTGAAATTTTGCCCTTATTGGACAGTATGTTATGGTTTATTCTCTTGTTATTAGTGGTGGGACTCGATTAAAATTTTTTATTGAGTTAACTGAAAGGTTTGTAAATAATTAATCGAATTTTAATTAAGCTATGTATCAACAAAATTAGCAACATTTTCAGTTCAAAACCCCTTTTTGCTGCTAAATTATTGAATAAACAGACATCTGAGCTGAGCAGCAAAGATGTTTCTAGATTTAATCTGCTCTTCAGGTTCTTCCAGCATCAGGTTGGAGCAAAGTTCATCTTTCCAGAGTTTCAGGAACCCCTGATCATTCATGGAGCTTCTTTAGAAATGTGGACTGTGGATGCTGACATTAGCGTTGCTGCTACATGTTTAGCATTGAGATGCTATTTTAAGCTAGCATAACTTCTCTGATAGGCCGACTGCTTTTAGCACAACTTGAACACAACTGGAGTCTTTTCCAGCATCACATTGGTTCTGGAAGCAGAAATTAACCCCCAGAGGACCCAGAGAAGCTGCTTCATCCTCCATCGCTGTTTTTTGTGGATGTTGCTTGTGCATCAGGTTTATGGCCGTACCAGAAAGGCATGAATACAAAGGTTCTGGCCGGAACCTTTGTATGTTATAATTTTTTTTTTAAAAGTGATTAATTGGGTTAAAATTTTTAACACGATAAAATCTAAGTAAATAATGAATCGAAATATACACATTAAAGTCCCGGCCCTAGGTTTTTATATATTTCATTATCTTTGTGTGAATCTACATGCTTTGATTGTCACTTTTCTGCTGTTGCACTGGAATTTCCCCACTGTGAGACAATCAAGAATATTTCTATTCTCTATTTGACATGTCAGTTGGTTTTAGGGACCCCCACATACAACCAGGCCCAAGAAGCCTCATTCTTCAGCTTCATGGCTTCAATCACCCCCAGTGTCACGTTGCCGCTGATGACCATATGTATGGAAAAACACCAAGAAAACAATTTCAAACTCTCAAAAAAAATGTTTTTTCTTGTTCTGCTGAGGACTTACAAACACACATCTATGAACTATCTTGTTAGTAAGTTGAATAAAAACAGAAGAAAATGTAGAAACTCCTATGTGTTTAAGTATGAGGCCCTGATGCACAGCTTGATTCCTTTCTTGTTCCACCAGTTGCCGTTTATGCTGCTTCTATTTCGAAACAAGAATCCACCTGTGGAGCTAACCAAATGCGTTAGACATAATTAAAATCATACACCTGTCAGCAGCGAGGTGAAGGTGTTTGTCAGAGTGAAAATGAAGTCATGTGGTGGAGTGAAATGCCTGTAGAGCTGTGAGACGAGGCTCTGAAAAGTTCCCATCGGCGTCTGTAACTCAAGAGGTCCACACCCTAACCTGGCCCCCAGCAAATTATTAAGTGAGGCATACAGTGTGTGGAGCTTTGCTTCATCCTGAATATCAATTTTACAGTTTCTTTACATGTTTCCTCAACACCTTCTCTGATTCAAATGAAGAAAATCCCTTCAGGCATAATACTCCTAAAATAAACGTCACAAAAAGACCTTCTTTGTAGTATTTTTGTCAAATATCTTGAGTAGTTAGCAGGGCTTTTTTATGCTTCTAGTAGCTGCAAAAACAAATGACAAAGCTGTCATTGTACAATGTGCACTGACTTTCAAAGACTTCGGCTGTTTCTAACAAATAGTTAAGGTCTGTAGCCATGATTTCCAAGAAAATCTCAACTTCTGATTCAGGCCTCAGGACTGTTTCCTTTGCCTCGATCTGTCAGTCAGACATAAATGAGGTCAAGTCCAGAGAGGAAGGGTCTCACATAGAGTTAAGGATTTATTTTTGGTTCACATTTAACTTCATGTCCAGTGCTGCTGAAATACCTGAACATCAATTATCAACTCTTTCCTTTTCTTCTTAATCCCAGTCGAGGTCATGGGGGCGATGGAGGCGACAGCCAATGGCGAAGAGACACGTTGAAATGCAACTAAGCTGAAACAAACTGCTTGTAAAAATGAGGTTAAAGCTGCGGTATGTAACTTTTATGAAAAATATGTTGGGTTTTTTTTTTTTTACATATTTGTTAAAATTATCGTCATGACAGTATAAGACTGTGAAAAAAATCAAGCTCCTCTGCCTTCTCCCAGTGCTCCCAGTACTAACTGCAGAAATACACCACTCAGTCAGAAACAACCAATCAGAGCCAGGAGGAGGGTCTTAGCGCTGTCAATCACCCTCGTGTACGCACTGCTAAATGTGCTGATGGTGGAGAAAGAACTCACCGTTCCAGGAAAACTGTTTATCTGCCGTTATCGTGGCCATGCTAACTAGCCTTAGCATTAGCATCAGGCTATGTTGTGGTGAACCAGCTGTAGCGTAGCAGAGAGCAGGGGGAGTGTGTGAGCGGCGCGTACATGAGGGTGATTGACAGTGCTAAGACCCTCCTCCTGGCTCTGATTGGTCGTTTCTTTTTAAGACCCGTATCATGACAGAAATGTACAAAAGAAAATTGTATCTTATGGAGTCGTGTCAAGCTTTTTTGTCCAGAATTAACATAGCACCGTAAGGGTTAGCACCAGAAGTGAGCCAGTGGCAAAGACTAACATCGTCCAGGCATTTGTACTTACCAATGATAGATGCAAAAAAGCTAACTAGCTAGGGTTTATTAGCAGCTAGTTAGCGGTAGCCTCAACCGCCCCGAGTCGCAGAACATAATGACGATGTCTGTGTGCAACTCAAACTTTTGCCTGACAGAAAAGTCTCACAACAAAAGTAAACTGGAGAGAATATGAGATTAGTCCTGCCACAATAAAATGTAAGACCTGTGATTAATGTATTTAAGCCCAGTTTACACTTTTTCAAATTAATTTAAGACATTTTAAGGCCTTAATTTTAGATACATGAATTTAAGACTTTTTAAGGACGTGTGGACACCCTGAATATGTAAACAACATGTGTTATATCGTCCTCAAATTTGCCATTACAAACCTTTCTGAACATTTTGGCTTCAGGAAGTGATTATTTGGAAAAGACCTTTCATGGTTTCAGTTTTATTGTTGTTGAGTTTTGTTAACTCTGTTACTGATTTTGCCTAATTAACCACAATGGAGCTTTGGTCAGAAAGCATGCAAGACATCAGTAGATTTTAAACTGTTTATTGATGCATTCTGGGTACAGAATAAACATCATTTGCTGCACGCGATCACATGTGGAGAATGTGAGGAGTATCAGCTTAAAGGCTCTCAAAACAATTCATATAAGTGAATTTTTCCATGTATTTGTTTAATTACACCCCTGCTTCTTTGTTTATGTAAGTGTTGTTCTTCTTTATAGCCAACCTTATTCGATTGTTTGTTGTATATTTGCTATTTGCTCAATAAAGTTTCTTTGAAAAGAAAAGAGAACACGAGGAGAGGAAATGGAACAGCTGCGTAAACAATCTTCACTTACTTCAAAATAAGAGCATGAATATAAACAACTAGCTATTTGAAGAATTCCTAACAGTCGATGACCAAAACTTCAACACAGACGTCGAACTTTATTCAACTGAAAGTTTACAAAGCAGCCAAGTAAATTAGCGCTTTAGGAAAAGCTTTCAAAGTGCTACAGCACTAAACAAAAAGTCAGCATTGCTATTAGCGCTTTAGAATTTATCCAGGAAAATTAATGGAGGAGAAGCTAAGTGCGCTAAACGTTTTCAGTTTGCAAAAGCGCTGAATGAAAAACTCGTTCTGCTATGAGCGCATTAGCAGACCACTCCTAATGTCAGTAAAGTCATGTGAAAAATTAAGTACATCCTCTTTGGGATTAAAAATTGAAAGCAGTAATCTATAAATCAGGATCTGAGGAGTTTTGGGTAGGAAATATTTAGAAAAATGTTTTTTTTTTTTTTTTATTTTAAATACAAAATGTATATATTTTTTTTGTACATTTTTGGCTTAATTACAGCCCTGAGTGTGTGGTTCTTTCAGAAAATGGCCTATTTTTTGAGTCTGTTTACTCCAGTTAATGATTAATCCATTACTAAATTAGTTGATGATAATTTCAAAAATCAGTTCATCACAATTAATCCAATTAATTGTTTCAACCCTCATTTTTTAAGAACGTCTGCTATATTTAGTTGCATCGCCTTCACTGTTTCGCTTTTCTTGATCTTATGAGATGAATTTATTGTTATCGGATCTTACTGTGTTTCCTGAAACCTGGTTTGAATAAAATTATTAACATTGACAGTTGAAATTAGGAAAATGACTTTTCTCTTACTTGCAGATCTTCTATTCTCTCTCACTTCTGAATAAAATGAGCTTTACTGACTCCTTGGAATGAGACCATTACAATTTTAAACAACTTGCAATGAATTTCACACCAGTAGGAAGCATTCCAGGAACCATTTTCCTCTGGCCCTCAGGCTGCTGGGAGTGGGGGGGACATAAAAACAGAAATAAGGCCATCCACTTGGTGCTAAACCGACGTTGGATCTGTTCAGTATGGGTGAGACTCATCTCTCTACAGTCCTTAAAGCTCTTCAGGTAATACTCTTTTTATCGTTGGCTTGCTTAAATCTTCTGCTACAGGTCAATTGAACTAAATTCAATTGTGGCCCTGGAGGGCGGAGAAGTTACCTCATCCTCCCAGACCCCTTAAAGTAATTAAAACTCCAGTTGGCCTGGCCTCTAAGATGCTTTTTAAATCATCTCGTTTGCAAGGGAGGGACGCCACAGACCTTAGGGTTTCCAGGCGGCGGTGAAGCAACCGCAGACATGTCGTGTCATTTGCTTGAGCGGCCCACTCGGCTAATTGGTTAGGCAGAGTTAATTTGCCCCCTCTCTTTAACTCGGCTGGCCACTGGAGACAGGAAGTGAGAGTAATTATGAAGTTGAATTAAATGTAGCTTTCACAAATGACGAGGAGAGTTCTGATGGCACACAATCTGTCCACAGGTTGGCTTAATGGGTGCTGAAACTCTCCTTAAAGCTAAACAGTCACTTTCTGTAATTTGCTGTAATTTGGAAGTTTGATGCAGTCCTTCATGGTAATGGTTTGGGACAGAAGAGTGCAGTTTGGTCCTTTAACAGTTTGCCTGAAATGAGCACTGATAATGATTTTTACAAAAAGGGAAATTGGGTCCAAACTGTGTGACAAAGACTTTTCTAAAAGGTTCGTGTGGAGAATAGGCAGCTCTGAACCTCAGCCTCATTAAGGCAATATCCCAGAGTACAGTCATGGTCACATGTTTGTGGGCTCTCTTTTACTTCTAATGCTCATTTAAAATACAAGTATGATAAACCAAAGGAGCCATCTGAGGAGGCGATGCACCTAAAAACAAGGCTGAGAGCCAGAAACAGGCTGGTGAAGATAGAAATAAAGTCTTTTTAAGAGAAGCAAAAGCAGAAGGAGGAAATTGAAAATTAAATCAAAACTAACAGCAAATCCAGAGCAACAGAAAACAACTTAAACAGCAAGAATCTGATTGGGAACAATGGAAAACCAAGAGCAGTACGTAACCTGAGGGCAGACGTGTCTGAAGTGCGTCTTCTAGGGGCCGTTTGTTTCCGCCGTGTTGGCGGGACACCGGGTCCTCAGAACTGGAGCTGGACACTCATGCTTTATGCCTGGTTCACACAGCGAGAATTTTATGCTGATTTTCGTCCCGATTTTCTCCTTCCGGCAATCTTAAGAACACCCCAAATATCGTGATGGCTCTTAAGGTAATCTGAAGAGGTATTCCAGCCGTGTGGTGTGTTACGAGAGATCTGGTCCGTTTGGGAGGACGTTGGGACCGCTCCGATCTAAAATAGGAGATATTCAGTATGTCGGATTGTGTTGGCCCGATATCGCAATGTATGTAGTGTTTCCCCCGAGGACAAATGAGAATGCAGCCTGTTGAACATGACGTGCAGCCAATCAGAAAGCGAGGTGACGGAGACGCCAAGGGAAAGCCAAAATACACAGAAGACAAAACAAACGCCATGGCGCCCCAGAAAGTCCGATGGGCATCTTTGTACTGTTTTTAGTGTTGAATATAGTCCACAAACTATCGCTGTTGCTTCTTCCCAGTCGGCCATGTTTGTTTACTCTGATCTGGTCTCGAGAGGTTTTGCGAGATTTCCCGTCTGACATCTGAATTTAAATTCAATTCAGTTCAATTCAAAAATGCTTTATTTATCCCAAATGTAACTCATTTAGTCAAAGAGTTATTATAGATGGTGATGGCCATCTATGGTCCGTTTTACAACCAGTCTGAAGAAGCCTCTGACTGAAGAGACTCTGTTTTCCAATGACAGTCTCATGAAGAGGATGGTCAGGGTTGTCCATAATTTTCTTGATTTTATGCAAAATCCTTCTTTGCGTCATCATTTCCAGAGGTTCCACAGTCGTCCCCAGAACAGAACCAGAACTAGCCTTCTTTATCAGGCTGTTGAGCCGTTTTAGGTCCCTGGCTCTGATGCTGCTGCCCCAACAGATGATGGCAGAGGAGATGACGCTCTCAACAACAGACTTATAGAAGATCTGCAACATCTTGCTGCAAACCTTGAAGGATCTTAGCTTCCTCAAGAAGTCCAGTCTTCTCTGTCCCTTCTTGTAGACGCTTCACTGTTGAGTCTCCAGTCCAGTCTGCTGTCCAGATGAACACCGAGGTATTTATATTCCTCATCCACCTCCACTTCTTCTCCCAGGATGGAAATTGGGTTTGATCTGATCCTGTTTCTCCTGAAATCTACAATCATCTCCTTTGTTTTGTTCACATTCAAGATGAGATGATTGTTTCCACACCAGGCCACAAAGCGGTCCACCAGCTCTCTGTACTCAGCTTCTTGTCCATCTCTGATCCACCCGACAACTGCAGAGTCACCTGAGTATTTCTGGAGATGACAGGAGCCTGACTTGTGCTGGAAGTCTGAAGTGTACAGAGTGAAAAGGAATGGTGAGAGTACAGTGCCCTGTGGTGCTCCTGTGCTGCTGACCACCTGGCTAGACACACAGTCCTTCAGTCTCACAACCTGTGGTCTGTTTGTCAGAATGTTGGTGAGTGAAATGGGTTTCTGTGTGGCGTGTTGCTCCTGCCGTGTGCCTCGACGCCACACACTGACGACCAAACTTGTTATACCTAACATTTTTTATCGTCATGTGTGTGGGCTCTGGGGATGGGAATCAAGAACCTGTTCTTGTAGAAAACCGGTTCTCGGTAGTTCAGTTCCTTGGAATCGTTAACCTGCCTGCTAACCTGTGACATGACGTGTTGAACAAGCTCCGTATTTTGATTCAGAAAATATCCAAGATGGCGTCGCAGCAGAAGCGCTCCAGAGTATGATTAGATTTCACAACCAGACGATACCAGGGCCGGTTGCAACATGTGCAGAGCTTTAATCACAATAAAGGGATGAAGTACCTCAAACATACTCAGACAGTTGACCACACAGCAGGAAGCTGATTGGCACAAATGCAAAGTGTTTGATACGTTCCTTAGCAACGGTAGTGACTCTCGAGGGGGTGGAGCTTCCTGCACAGCATCTCTTGCCATGAATGTCCTAGGTAATGTTAGACTCCTCCAGGTCCTGGTTATTGTATTAATATTAGCGCCATGCTGTATTAAAAGCACCTTTTGAAAACAACCTTTAAGGCTTGAAAGATCCTTCCTGAAAAGGCAAACATGCAGATTTGTCTGCTCAAAAACTGTTGATGTGCAAAAAGTTGCGTTTCATGTTAAAATGTTAATTTGGCAGAGGGATTCTTAAGGATTCCAGCTTTAATTGTGTTTGACTCGAGTACAACGTGGTGCACATTTTGAATTAAAGAGTTTATTTCCTAATTCAAAGAGAATCGATTAGGAATTGAATCAGTGATTTCTTATTCATTTCCATCCCTGGTGATCTCCCAGGTTTGGAAAATCCTGCCGTGTGAACCAGGCGTTAGATTAGGGCAGGGGTCTCCAACCCCGCTCCTCATCATCTGTCCTGCAGGTTTTCGATGCAGCCCTGGTCCAACACACCCTAGTTAGCAGTTAGCAGGTGTTTGCCAAACTTAGTGGCACGCTTCAGAGGTAATTCAGTCATTCGATTCAGGTGTGTTGGAGCAGGGATGCATCTAAAACCTGCAGGGACCAGGGTTGGAGACCCATGCCTTAAGGCAGCGTTTCTCCTCAGGGACAATCTTTCTGATTTCCAGAAGCCACACACTTCAAATGGCTGAAGGTTTTACAAATACAGTTTCCTATTTCCTTTAATGTGGCCTGTCTGCTCTGATGCCAGCTGCAGTCTTGATTTAATAAAGTCAATCAATCAGGATAGCATCTTTAAATTTCCATTTTGCAGAGCAGAACTGCCCTGGCACACGTGGGCAACCCTCTATGTGGTCGACCTGCAAGTAAAACCAAAAGCCTGCGTTTTCATCAGGTTGCAGCAGTGTCACAAACAAGTCTTCCGTGTTTTTCCAGTCTGAAGAAACCAGCATCTTCACTGTGGTAAATATTCAACAGTCCTAGAAAGCAGCTTTTAAAGGACGCCCCGTCAGGCTGCAGTGCCTCAGAGTTTTAAAGGTAATGTCACTCGCTGGAACTAAAGCTCAGTTACTAAAATCATCTAACAACCACAAACGGCTGAACTCGAAACTCGTAACCACAGTCTTCAAACTGCACAGATGTGAAACTGAGAAAAAAAAAAACCCTTTCAGCAGCTACAGATGGTGAGGCTGAATGTAGTTTTAAGAATGAAGCTAAAAAACAGTCCCTGAATACGTTAATGTCGAGTAAACAGTGAAGAAAAGGCGGCGACTGCTCCAGCTGCTTGTTTCAGGAGTAAAATCCTGACAAGAATTTAAGATTCTTACCGTTGACAAAGAAAATGGCCGTCTGTTGCTCCTTCTCAATGCACAGGATGGAAGTAAATTGAGCTAAAAAAAATAATGAAATCGATCAGTTTTCTGTAATATAGTCATTTCTGATTAATTCAATTCAGAAATACTTTATTTATCCTAAAGATCAATAAAATGTTGTCGTAACTCATTTAAGTATCTTCAAAGAGCTGTTGTGGACGGTGAAGCTGTGGCCAAAGAGGGTCTTCAGTAGCAGTCAGTCTTGCAACGTATCTGATGAGGCCTCTGACTGAAAACAGTCTTATGATTGCCATGACATGCTAACAGCTCAATACCCAGGCAGCAGATTTGATATTTCACAGTGACATGTCCTGGGCAACACCTTCAGCTCTGCTAATCCACCTCATCTGCTTTTGCCGCTCCTCTTTAAATCTGTTTGGCCATACGATAAGAAATCCCGTTTTGGGATTGTAGTTCAAGTAATATTTCAGTTTTTGAGATGCTAATCAGCTGCTTCCAATTGTAAAAAACAATGCCTTGTTGTCGGGCTGGGCGATAAATCCATTTTTACCAATTAATAGGTTTGGTTTTTGAAGATTTAATTTTTGAAAAGTTGGGATTTTTTTTCACCAATGCTCTCCTTGTGTTTCCATAGTTCAGAGTGATGTCAGGGCGGCCATCTTGTTTAACAAGTGTTTTTTTTTTTTTTTTTTTTTTTTTTTTTTTTTTTTTTTTTTTTTTTACAGTTTCTATTTATTTAGACTTTGAGTTCAGGTCAAATCTATGATGACATATAAGGTCAGGCTAAGATTTTGTTTTTCAACAAAAATAAAGTCATGATGTTTCAAGAATACAGTTGAAATGATATGAAAATAAAGTCCTTATATTACCAGAATAAAGTCAGAATATTTGAAGAATGAAGTAGTTTGTGAGAATTGCATCTTTATCCTGCTAATGTTTTGACCATATTCTTGTAATTAAGCAGCAATTATCGTAGCCTGGCTCTGATACTCCATCGTACAACTCACAGAAGGGATGACTGAAATAAAAGCAAATTCTTGAAAATATTTTCTGTCATTTGTAATTTCTTTATTAGAAAAGAAGCGAGGAAAAAAGAAAAAAATAGATTAAAATTGGAAATCAGATCTGGTATTTAAAAAAAAAAACTGATTTTATTTTTAAGCCCAGTCGCCCAGCCCTGTCTTGTTGCTATAGTTGCGCATTAAAACAACTGTCCGAAAGTAAAAAAAAAATGAGTGCAAAAATCCTTCCAGCTGCATAACATCCAGAATTGTCCAGAAAAGAACCAAAAAATGATGAAGAAAAGTCTAGAAAAACAGCAAATCAGAACTAAAGTAACAGAGCTGCTCTAACATGCTATCGCCATGCAGTTCTGGAATGAATCGATCATAGTTAGTGTTATCATACAAATAATATGCTTTGACTCGTTCATTTATCCAAGAAATTATGTAATGAGTTTTGTTACCTGCTCAACAATTCACAATGTATGCAATAATTCAACAAATAAAGCAGTAAGATTTTTGGAATAAAGGTGTGTAAATCATTGGCTAGCCAAAATTTAAAAAAGATTTTGCATGTTTATTGTATTAAAAGAAAGACATTTAATTTGTGAATTTTTTGGGGGGGAAAACTGAAAGGAAACTAAAAGTTTCAGGTCTCAGAACAGAACTTTTTGAATCATATTTGGTGTATTTAGTCAAGCTTAATCAAATAATTAGAAGCAGATTGGGGTGCAACGAAAGTCCCAAAATAGATGCAACCCTATTTACTATGAAATTAAAGAGAATGCAAAAAGCATTTTCCAAAATAAGAAAAAATTTGTTTGCAATAACTCTGCACTAATTAAAAACAAGGCAAATACAAAAATCAGTCCAGGGGCCACATATGGCCCCCGCACCGCACTTTGGACACCCCTGATTTAAGGCCAGCCCAAGTTTTTATTGTATAACTGGAACTGTGCGCTTTATTAAGAGGAGACCAAGATTTACAGCAACCATCAGTTCAGATGGATAAAGATGGGAAAAAAATGATAATAACAATTAAAGGGTTGCTATGATTTCTGTCCATTTTGTGGGACATAAAGAGTATAACCTTGGATCAGACAGTGACTTGAGTGGCCACTTTAGCTTTTTCTTTTCTCTTGCTATAAGTTTGCATTTTAACCTCTTCATTTAATTCAGTTCAATTCAATAAAACTTTATTTGTCCCCGAGCGGCAAATTCAAGGCACAGCAACTAACATGCAAGAAACGACACATAAAAATGTATCTCCAGGCTCCTGAAACTGCGCTTTGAATTCCCAAAACTGTAGGAGTTTCTTTCCTTTTCTCTACTCATGCATATAAAAGATGTGTTGGTAATTTTTCTGAATGTTTGGGGGGCTAATAAATAATCAGACTTAAACAAAAGTGTAAAAACGTAGCCCCTGATACTATTCTTGCTCTTTTGGACTCCAACATGCCTTAAAACCAAACTGCATCCTGCTCCTCCTAAACACAAGGATCCAAATCAATGGCTGGAGATTTGAGCGGCGATCAGTTCTTTTTGCGGAGGCTGCCTCTGTGGGGGGGCGAAGCCGGTTACGCCCCTGCAGCCCTTCCTCAGTGATCTGACATGTGCAGCGCTTCGCACCATTGCAAGCTTTGAGGCAGTGATCAAAGGAGCAGGCTCTAACCGAGCCAGGAAACAAAAACGGAAACAAAGGAACAAATGATTGTGTTCCCGACCCAAGTTTGATGTTTGATCCGTGGCTCATCATCGGGTCTCCGCCCACCGACTGCAAACCGCCATCTCCCCGTTTCTCTTTCCTCACCGGTTCTGAACCAACGCTTCCTTCAGTCTTATGTGTTGATAAAAATAGATGTTCTCCTTTAGATGTTCAATGGTACGCAGCAGCTGGGGTTCATAAGACGTGTAATAGTGATGATCCTCCAGCATCCGTCCGGCCTGAAGCAACACAACACTGATGCGTAAATGTTAAAGTCAACTGTTTGCTCTGAAAATACGAAGAGTATACCAAGAATACAGTCCTACCCCAACATGGCTGTCCATCCACACAGAAAGGCCAGACAAGAAGAGCATCAATCAGAGAAGCAGAAAAGAGGTTCATTGTAACTCTGGGGGAGCTGCAGAGATCCACAACTCAGGTGGAAGCGCAACAATTGGATGTGCACTTCCCAAATCTGGCCTTTATGGAAGACTGGCAAAAAGAAAGCCTTAAAAAGTCCTGTTTGCAGTTTACCACAAGCCATGCAGGGGACATAGCAAACATATCCAACACTGCACACTCCCCTGAACTCAGCATCCCAGCAGTGAAACATGCTGGTGGAATCAACGCGCTTCTGGGATCATTTTCTTCAGCTGGAACAGAGTTGATGGGGAGATGCACGGAGCTGAAGACTCAGGCAGAGGTTCACCTTCCAGCAGGACAACAACCCCAAACATACAGCCAGAGTCATAATGGAAAGGCTTAGTCCCCCCCCCCGCCCGGCTCAGATTTACTCTGTAAACAAGCTGAATTCAAACAAAGTTTACAATTTTAAAACGTCTGAAACTGCTATTTAAAACATGGGGTGGTTTATTTATGACTTCAACTCGTATATTTTGCAAAAAACCCAACAAAAAAAATCATCATTTTCTAAGAAATTGGTGATTTTTATAATTTTTCTCCATTTCTGATGTGCCGACTTGTTCCTACATTTCGTGTGTCATGTCACAAGTGATAAAATAAGCAATATTACTTATATTAGACTTGAGACTTAGGGTGTTTTCACACCTGATAGTCCGGTAGGCTCAGTACGACTACGGACCAAAATCACATTTGTCACATTTTCTGCTGCTGTTTGCTTTCACACTGCACTGTGTCAAAGGAAACAAACCCTTTGAAAAACCTGTTTACCTCCTCGAACCACCAAGAACCATCGAAGGAAACGACACAAAAACCTCTGAAGAAGACACTGAGCGCAACTTCCTTCTTCAGGAAATGTGAACAAAGATGGAGCAGCGTCAGATTTTAGTGACTGCAGGACTTATGTTTTGTCTTTGGCAAAAGACCACAAACTATTTCTCCTTCTAGCGCTAGAGACCCGTGTTTGTTTTGGTTGTATTTACCCAGAATGCCCAGCCCTATAGTCCGCTTCCTGTTTTTGGAGCGGTCTCTGGTCCGCTTGGCGTTCACATCTGCATTCAAACCGGACCAGAGGTCGCTTCTTTGGTCCATCAGATTGCAATTACGTGTTCACTCCTCCCCAAATGAATCAGACTTTCTAGGTAAACAAACGAGGGTTGGATTAAAATGGACGAAACAGGGCTGATGTTGTGTTCTATGTGCTTTATTTTAGGGTGTTCTGCTGTCTTAACACTTCAAACCTGGTTAAAGTTCCAGTGCTAATTGTCTTCGGGTTTCTTTGTTTAGTAGAACCGTATATCTCCACCATTGCCTGTTTTGCTCTCTTACCTGCCTCGCTCTGTTGTTGCATGACTTTCCATCATCAGGAAAACAAATCCAGGACTTTCTCCTGACACTTCTTCGTAACATCAACTCCAAACCTGTCCAGCCTTAACAACATGGATTTTTTTTGACCTGTTGAAACTGGTTGTCATTTCTTTTTATACAGTTTCACAAAATGCAGTGACATCCTGTTGCATTTGACAAAACTTGACAGTTTCTACCGAGTAAGGATCACGTCCAACCAGCAAGGCATGACAACATTCCTGTAAAATAATGGCTGTCTGCTAAAAGCTGAAGGAAAAATGTTTCCTAAAATGAAATAAACTCAAAGAATTTTAAAATAATGTCAGTGAATTCAGTTCTAGGTTTGTGCAGTCAACCATATTTCTATTAATCACCACCATCACTAGCGTAGAGCCTGGGTTGTTACTCAGGTTTGCTCTGTTTACTGCTGTTCTCTATGATGTAAATTCCTGGTAACATTTTCACTTTCATCCCATTACTGTTTTTCCTTTATTGTTTTGTTTTCTGGACGTCTTCACAGAACATGAGTCATGGTTGGTCCCGTCCCAGAACCCTTCTGTTTATCACAATATCTGCCAGCCAATAACTAAGCTTTATTTTTTCAGAATTTGATGAAATGTAAATTCTGCTGTATTTTCTTTAAAAATATCTTGGAAAGGATGGTGACCATAAGCAGCACTAACAAATTAAAGCGACTGTGCAGCTGTCATTTTGTGTGTTTTAGAGGAAAAACAGTTTTTATCTAATCAGTTCAGTTGAATAACTGTGTGTCATTTTTAACAGATGGCCTGGGTTATCCAGTCGTGTTGGGGGAGTAAATGCAGTCCATCCAGGGGCACGTTTAAGGACCAACCTCTGACATGAGTGGACTGTCAGGTGCACAGCTCAGGGTATCCATCCGTCCATTGTCTACACCAGAGACTTTTTTGTTGTCCGTCATTTTGACTGCCACGGTCAAAAAAAAAAATCCCATCATTATCTATTTTTACCTGTCAGGTTTTAAATGACAATAATGACATATTCAACTGCATTTAATTTTCATTTGGTTTAATTAATATTCACTAAGGTTTTCAATAAGTTGAAGAGAGAATCTGCATTGTGCCATGACACATAGAGCACATGTAACTTTTTCCTCCACAGTGACAAAAACCGCTGACTGTGGCCCCAGTAATTACATATAAACAATGAAATTAAACGATTGCATTTAAAACATGAACGGTTCACCTGCTGCTGCCCCTCACCTGGTGCAACTCGCCCAGTGTTCTCTGGTGAGCATTTCAGTTCTGCGCCATTCTCTGTTAATGATGTTCATAAAGGCCTCAAAAGTTTAGATCCAGTGAAATCTCAGGGACCTGATCTAATAGAGCCTTTATTTTTAAAAATGGCAGCTATCCTTGTAGCTGAGCGCCAGACAAGTCTTTTTAACCTTACTATGGAAAACCAAAAAATTCCTTCAATTTGAAAATCAGCCTTTGGTTTTCCCTCATTAAAGGGTGGTGATCCATCAGTTTTTAACAAATTATAGGCCGGTATCGAATCTTTCAGTGCTGGAAAAAATTCTAGACTCTATCGTGAGTGACCAAGTTAAGGACTTTTTATCTTACAATAATATCACCTCATCCTTTCAGTCAGGCTTTAGAAAGAGGCATATGGAGTACAGAGAATGCTGTTTTGCTGTCTTCACACAGGTCATCCTGCTTTTACACCCCACAGCCAAATGGTAAAGCTGCAGTTGCCCATTGTCTTCCAGTCTACAGGTTGTCAGCCCCAATCTCTTTGATGTTAGAAAGTCAACACAATGTGACTCTCCCATATGAAACTGTCTGGAATCTTCTGAGACACAACTGTTTGTGATTTGCCAATAGCTTGTAAACCGATTGTGTTGCTATATATATATAATAATTCCCTTCTCACCCTCCACGGGTGGTCTTTTCTCAACCTCTGAGCTCGGGTCCTCTACCAGAGGCCTGGGAGCTTGAGGGTTCTGCGTAGTATCTTGGCTGTGCCGAGAACTGCGCATTTCTGGACTGAGATGTCTGATGTTGTTCCTGGGATCTGTTTTAGCCACTGCTCCAGTTTGGGGGTGACTGCCCCGAGGGCCCCGATGACCACAGGCACCACTGTGGTCTTCACCTTCCAGGCCTTCTCCAGTTCCTCTCTGAGGCCCTGGTATTTCTCCAGTTTCTCGTGTTCCTTTTTCCTGATGTTGTAATCGCTTGGTATTGCTACATCCACCACAACGGCTTTCCTCTGTGTATATATATATATATATATATATATATATATATATATATATATATATATATATATATATATATATATATGCCGTAAATCCTGTAAGTAAATGTGAAATCTTGCAGGGACGCTGCGTGTGGTTTCTCCCTCCGCAGAGATATTTTATAAACAGTCAAGGACTGTAAGGCAGCTAATTTGGGATTAGCACTCTGGTGTTGGGATCTACAGATAAAGGAGAGGCACTGGTTTGGGGCTGAAACTGAGACGGTCTAGGACTGTAAGGCAGCTAATTTGGGATTAGCACTCTGCTGTTGGGATCTAGAGTTAAAGGAGAGCCACTTGGCTTGGGGCCGAAGCGATCTGGTTGAGGACCAACTTCTTTACCATTTTAATATTGCAGCATAGTACCATAACAACTGCTTTGAAGGTGGTTGACGACATTATTGTTGCTCTTGATAAGAAGCAGTGGTCTGCAGCTCTCTTTGTGGATTTGTTTTTGTAGACCATGAAATTCTGATAGCCAGGCTGTGGGATCCTGTTTTTTCGGAACAAGCTGTTGCTTGGTTCTCAAATTATCTCAGACATAAGACACAATGTCTTAAATAAGATAATTTGTGTTTTGAAGTTGTAGCAGTTCACAAGAGGGTGCCACAGGGATCTATATTAATTCCTCTTCTATGTGCCTGATGCTAATTAGCATTTTTATGCAGGCACCTCAGTTATTTATTGCACTGGATCCACTCCTACTTAGGCCATTGAGCTATTACAAAAAGCCTTCGCTGTTATCCATTGCTCTTTATTAAATTTAAAACTTATTGATACACACCAAAACTAAATAGATGTATTTTTCCAGATCCAGAGAACCACAAAAGATCCCCCACTGTGTTCTCTTCCAGTGGGAATGAAATAGCGCTGGTTCACACATATAAATATTTGGCCATTTTGATTGATGATTCCCTCACTTTCAAACCCCATGGGGTTTAGCCTTGTGAAAAAGGCTAAAATTAAAGTTGTACTTTTATTGGGACTCCCTTGAAAAAGAGATTTTTAAACTCAATGGGATTTTATCCTGGTAAAACAAATCTTTACTCTGGCCACACTCATATCATCTGTCCTCGATCCCCTCTTGATCATAAGATATCTCTTTGCTCTTGCTGATATCTTCCATAAATTCATCAAAAATGTTCCTTTCCTATGCAAATCATACACACCTCTATCTTTCCCCTAACCTCCCCATCTGACTGTTTGCATGAGATAAAACATTCACCTCAATCTTCCTCAAAATAAACGGTTACATAACTGAGCTTCTCCTCACTGGTACATAAACAAGTAACCCAAGATCCTTCTTTATTACTGACATTTCAACTGTTTTCCCCTCCACTGAGATTATGGGTTCTGAATAGTAATTTCTTTCACGGCTCCAATAAGTAATTTCATCTGGGTTGCTAAATTCCCCCTTGCAACGCCTTTTAAAAACTATACACTCCTCTATTTCACATATGGTCAGGTTTGAACCACATATTTCAGTGTCATTTATTAGGATTTTATGTGTCTTTGTATTCGGTCCCCCTGCTGCTAATCTTTTGGGGTGTCTCTGCTGGCTTCGCACATCTAGCGACTGAAACTATAGCTCGACATAGCTGAAGTTCAGACAGGTTGGAAGAGAAGAGAACATCTGTGAACATCCGTTTTCAAGTCTGGACTTTGATTAGGCCATGCCGACACATGAATATGTGTTGGATCTCCAGTGTTTTGCATGGTCTAACAGGTTTTCTTCCAGGACTGATCGTATTTAGTGCCATCCATCCTCACGTGTCTTGGTAGATTTGCATTGATTTACACAGCCTATCTGCTAGCCTGCAGTCTGCTGCTTTACAGATATGTCACTTTTAGCCTGTTAACTGTGCTATTACAACTGTAATGCCTTCGTATGTGAGATAAGTGGCCCCCTTTCAGTTTTCACAGCATGAATTTCTAAACAGCAGACTTGTTCTTTCTTGTCAGCAGAGGAACATCCACTCCACCTCCCAAGCCCCTTCCAGGGTTTGTCGACCTCTTCCACGGTTAAAAGCAAAGTGTAGCAGAGCTTTAGCCAGACCTAGATCTACATATCTATTTATTTTGTATTTTGATGTTGTTGGTGACAACATTACGGCCCTCTACTGGCACCAAATTAGCATTCTAGGGTTTTTGATGTAGACTTTGAAAGCAAAGCAAAGCAACTTTGCCATTTCTTCAAAGTTTAAGGTGTCTGAAGTTATTGCAATTTGTAAAACAAACAAAAAAAAAAGAACAGATATATTAAAATCAGAAATTCTTAAGTTTTAAATAAGCACACAAATAAAGATTTAAAGACCTTTAGACTTTTTCCTCACTTGTCGGCTGCATTCCCACCAGCCCTGTTTAGTCCACTTAATCAAATTGTAGTTCGTTTACCTGGAATGTTCGGCTCGTTTGGGGAGGTGTGAATGAATCGAACTCTGGTCCACCAACAAACCTCAGTCTCGGTTCAGCTGAAGTGACCTCTGGCACGGTGCTAATGCATATCCAAAAGCAGGAAGCGGACTACAGCGCAGGGCATTCTGGGTAAATGCAACCAAAACAAACGTGAGTCTAGTGCTAGCGAAAGAATGGCTCGTGGTCTTTTACCAAAATAAAAAGAGAAATCTCACATCCATAGAAATGTATATCCCTACAGCCGCTGAAATCTGACGCCACTCAATTTCTGTTTCCATTTCCTGAAGAAGGAAGCTGCGCTCAGCGTCTTCAGAGGTTTTCGTGTCGTTTCCTTCAGTGGTTCTTGGTGCAGCGCCCCTACAGGCGAGGAGGGGAATATATGGCTGAAAGGGTTTGGTTGGTTTGACACAGAGCAGCGAGAAAGTGAACCGCAGCAGCTGGAGATGTTGCAGTTTTGGTCCCGAATCAAACCGAGTCTACCGGAGTATCAGGTGGGAAAACAGCCTAATATCCCAACTCAGGACCCACTTTTTTAAAATTGCTTTTAATGTCTAATATTTCTTTGATTGTTTGTTGTTTTTAATCTTTATCACTGTACAAATAAATAAAATACATCCACAGCTGAAGCTTAACTTCATTTCAGTCTATTTTTTCCTCACTCATCTTTATTATCCATAACACTTCAACAGGGATCCTTTCATTTTTCCAGTGACCATGCTTAGGAGATGTTTGAAAAGACCTGGGTCACGGCAGGGCTGCAAAGACCCCGGAGAACAGCTCTGATCCTGAGACGCAAACGAGGCCACTTATCGAGATCTGTGGGTGATGCTGAAACAGGCAGGGCGGTGAGATGGCTGCAGCAGCAGCGATCAGGGCTGACTAACAACAAAGCTGGAGGGAGACAGAA
Source organism: Anableps anableps (assembly GCA_014839685.1). Classification (NCBI taxonomy): domain Eukaryota; kingdom Metazoa; phylum Chordata; class Actinopteri; order Cyprinodontiformes; family Anablepidae; genus Anableps; species Anableps anableps. The sequence goes on along the minus strand of CM026075.1, from coordinate 36,086,502 downwards.
ATAACTACAGAAGATTCAAAGCAGCCAGAGAAACACAGCAGCATCAAAACAAAGCCACTTGGGAGCTGCAGAGATCAGCTACGTACGCTGGACAAGCAGCTCAGAGTCTCGGTGATGAGCACCAGAGTTAGATAGAGATCTTCCTGGCCTCAAGCAAGAGCTGAAAGAAAACGGACGAGAGAAAAAGAAAATACTGAATATGATCACAGCCATATACCTTCAGCTTACAGCTAATTTCAGTTTCACTTCAATGACTACAAGTAATGGATGGATTCCCAAGGATGTGGGGGCAAAAGGTAAATATCTGGCACTTAAGAGAAACACGACACAAAGTGTTTCCAGCTGTGAGAACGTGTTTGAGAACAACCATGTGTGAAAGGCTCAGAGCAGGGGTGTGAGACTGCTTTTCATTTTGGGCCATATCAACATCTTAAATGTCCTTAAAGGGTCGGTTGTGCCAGAATGTGGTGATAAAACCCATTAACAAACTGTTAAAATATTCAAAAACAGCTGTCTCTGCATTCAATAAGTTCTTCTCAAAATTAATATTTAAAATCCTTTAACACTGATCAGTCCCTCCAGGATTTCATGATTGTTTTTGTGATTTTTTTGCAATCAAAATCACATATTTTGTTGTGCTAATTTAGAAATATTTGCAAGACTTGCGCTTATATATGTCAGTAAATGTGACCACAAATGGCCCCCGAGCCACAGTTTGGACACCCCTGATGTCGCGGTCTTTTCTTTTTTTTTTCTTCGCTGCGTGCGAAGTGCTGTGAAAATCAAGTTTGAGTCACTGATTGATCAAGTTTATGTCCTAATATGTAAAACTCTGGAGCTGAACAAGGGTGCACTTTCTATTCACCGTGACGGTAACTCCAGGCTGTAATGAAAGGTATCCACCCAGTAATGATGAAACTCTTATTTACTCAGGTTTTTACTAAACATACATATGCACACATTTTCTCAAGGCTAATTAGAACAGCAACTGTTCTGATCCACTTATACCAAATAATTAGGTCAGTAATAATAAATTAGCATAATTATTGATAACCCAGTTCAGTTTTTATCCCAGAAAACCGGGTTTCCACGCAGGAAGGTGTGATAAGTGGGTTTAATATGAAAATATAAATACCTTAGCTGTTTATTTTACCTCTGTTTATGATGCTACATTTTCACAAGAAGTTTTTTCAAACATTTTGTGTTTCTCCAGTGCAACCAGTGTGATTTTATTTGAGTAAAAACAGCACATCCACTAATGAAATCACCATTTTAACGCCATGTGATTCATGCGTTGAACAGAAACTCCAATGTTATGTTCAGTCCGGTATCATGTGAGTAAAATCAGAACAAAACTCCATTTAGCAAACGCTCGGCGTCAGTCGAACGAACTCCTCGGATCAAACTTGTGTCCAGCGAATCCTGAGGTGGAGCGTATCTCAGACGAGCAGCCCTCTTTGTAATTAAACACCTCAATGAGCAGATTACGAGTTTCCCCATTTGGAAATTTCATTACCATTCCCATAATTGGATTTCAGATTTAATTAGAATTCCTGCTCCAAACAGCATGTGATTCAGCAGGAAATTTAATCAGAGGTCCCAAACTGGTTTGACCCACCTTAGTGTTCAACACCTTTATGGGATAAACCCATAACCAAGTTTGCAGCTAAGCTTCTTCATGGAGGAAAGTATGAGATGTATTATTGTAAATATCCAGTTATTTCTGTCACTGTTATGTTTATCCAGGGTTTCTGCAGGTTTCATCAACTCAAATGTAAGACTTTTTAAGACCATGATGAATTAAATGTAAGACCTTGCATTACATATATATAGTAATATATAATAAGTAAGTATATATAGTGAGATCAATAGTAAATATTGTGACATTTTTACTTGAGTTGAAGACATTTATTATTGTTCCTTTAACCCTTTTTCACTATTTCTCATCATAGCTGCATCTTTGGCTCTCTGTTCTCTTTTAGTTCCTCCTCCTCAGCTGCATTTCCCTCCATGGTCACGACTTTGCTGAAATAAAATGCTTCACCAGGTCAGACTGGTGCTTGACCACCGCGCTTAAAATCACCAAACCTCCCACTTCAGTGTTTGTGTCGCACCACATGCTGCTCTGAGACCAGTGCTAGCAGTGCTAGCAGTAGCAGCGGCGACCGTTATTTGGGGAGCTTTGTTAGCCATGCTAGGAAATCAAAACTGAAATTTCTGGGGCCTGTTTGTGGCTCTTGGAGGCAGCTTTGTGCTTCTCACACTTCGTATGGATCTCTACCTCCAGAAACACAGCTAAGTACTTTCTGCGGTGTATGCAGACACATTATAGGCACCCCCACGAGGGTGCTTCACAAAGCGTCGCATGTAGCGCTTTCCCACTGTTTGCGCCACTGTCCACAGTCCTAACACCCGTAATACCAAACTGTTTTGTACAGACTGTAGCATCGTAACACAAACGTCATCCCGCCAACTGGCGATAAACTGGCCCATGACAGACGCAAAAAAGCTAGTTAGCAAGCTAGCTTGCTAGCAAGGGTATATTAGCAGCTCATTACCGGTAGCCTCAAGTCACAGAACGCAGTGAAGACGTCTGCACACAACTCAACGGTTGCCTGACAATAAAATTAAAGGAAAAAAAAACTACACAGAATATGCGAAACAAAATTTAGGACCTGTAAATAACACATTGAAGGGCCACGTTACATTTTTGTAATGAAGTTGGTAAAAATGTTAAGGCCTTAATTTTATTTTCTACATTTTTTTCCAACATTAATTTAAGACTTTTTAAGTCAAGTTTATTTGTATGGAACATTTCAGCAACAAGGCAGTTCAAAGTGCTTTACACAGAAAATAAACATATTACAGTAACCAATTATGAAACAAGCAATAAACTTTTTGTCAAATGCCATCATCAAACTCATCCACTAAATAATCATCAAACCTACTGATCAATGTTCCAGTTACTAGGAAGGGCAACCCTAAACATCAATCCCCAGAACCAGAATGAAAACCTGGAGAAGCAGCTTTCACCTTCTATGTTCCACTAATCTGGAACAAACGTCCAGAAACCTGCAAAACTGCCGAAACACTGAGTTCCTTTAAATCAAGGCTGAAAACCCACCTGTTTAGAGCTGCCTTTGATAAAGAAAGTGGAACATTGATTGATGTATTTGATGATTATTTACAGGATGATTTTGACAAAATATTATGTTTATTCCTGTTTTGTTTTGTTTTAATATGAGCAGATCTTATACAATCTGATCCCCCTGATTGGTTGTCTCTGATCGCCTTTTCCCTTTGGTGTTGTTTCAGTGAGTCTCTGAACCGGCCTCTCACTACTTGCACTCGGGAATCACTTTCACCAGTACCTTGTTTAGTAATCACTCCCCTGGGTTCGTATGCCTCCTGATTCCCCAGGTTCGCTGTCAGATCCTGCTCTTTAGCTTCAGGCTTTATCCCAGCCAAATCTCCTGGAAGTTTTCAGATCCTTCACAGGGACTATGTGTTGCTTCAACCTTTTATCGGTGATCTCCTCCCAACTCGGCTGACTTTCCAAATATCAGAAACTGTTCCTTGTTTCTTTGCTTTTCTTTGCTCAGAAGAACCAAAGGAATCTCTGGTGGTGACAACAACAACCACTCTGCTTCTTTTGTTTCAGCATTTTTGCCTTCAAGAATTTCATAATTTGTATTTCAGAAATCTGAACTCAGGAAGTTTATTTTGCTATACTTCTCAGGACCTGGAATTCAATAAAAGCAAACTGAGAAATTTTTTTTTCATGCTTTCAAGGCCTGCGAGGGGTATTTATTCAGCACCGGAGGAAGAAACTCTTTTTCTGAAATTTCACAAAGATCAAAACAAAAAAAGACATAAATCAGCTTCATGAATAAAGTTTCATATAGTTCATCCAAAATCTTGGTGAGATGTCTGCTTGAAATCATTACTCGATAAATAAGAGAAACATGTTATGGTAAAAAAAAAAAAAAAAAAAAAAAAAGTGTAAATTACACATCTGAATTTTATGTTAGCAAAAACAGCAAAATAATCCTTAATGAGCTAAAACTGGCTGTCAGATAATTCAGGAGGAAACATTTTTGCAGTTTTTCCTGCGAAGTGTACTTCCATGGGAAGAGCATTAAGCAAGCATTCCTTTTAATTCCACAGGCGCCAAGGTTAATTGTGGAGTTAACCTCCCATTGAAAACCGAGCGTCACACGTTGATGCCTTGGAACGATGGAGATAATAAATCAAATGAAGCAGTTTGGAGACGTCGTCACGGTGAACCTGGAGCTTGTTTAGATGAAACTAAAACATGAGCTGTAGGTTTCAAAGGCTCTGCAATCACCTGAAACACAAAGGATAACGCACGATGACAGACACGGTGTTCGCTTCTGGCACACGGCTGAGACTTTCCGGAGACTCAGAAGCCACAGAGCTGCAGGCCCCAACCCGACCCGACCCGGCCCGGCCCCCCCACCGGAGCCCGAGGCGACGCTGCTTTCAGGATGTTTGTCTTTGAGATGGAGCTGCTCGGGTTGCACATTCCAGCGCTTGTGTGTAACCTGTCCACCAGAGCGGGAAGCAGGGCTGCCGTTTTGATTTGCACCGCCGTTGTTTGGACGCTCAGTCCATCAAACTGTGAGCTGGAACGAACCAGGAGCGCGCTTCGCTCCCGCAGCCCAGGGCTGCGCGGGTCGTCCATTCCAGCCATTAATCAAACTGAATGTTTGGACAACTGGGGATTTTTTTCACCAGCGCTCTCCTTGGGTTTCCATAGTTCAGAGTGACGTCAGGGCGGCCATCTTGCTCGACAAGCGTGTTTTACAGCTTCCGTTTATCTGGGCTCTGAATTCAGGTCAACGTTCCGACAGAGTTTTAGGGCCAGGCTGCGATTTTTTTTTTTTTTTTTTTTTTAACGAAAATAAAATCATAATGTTACAAGAATACAGTCGTAGTAATACAACAATAAAGTCTTATGATAATAAAGTAGTAATATTAGAAGAATGAAGTAGGAATAAAAAAAAATAACTAAGCTTTTCTTTTCATTAAAATGACTTTATTCTTGTAATTTTAAGATGTTTTTCTGGCAAATTTTTTATTTTTTCTGCCGATATTATGACTTTATTCTCATAATTAAGCTAAAATTCTTGTCGCCTGGCCCTGATACTTCACCATCCAACTCCCAGAAGGGATGATTTAAATAAAAAGCCACTTTTTGAAAATATTTGCTGCCATTCATAATTTCTTTTTTAGAAAACAAAGCAAGAAAAAAAACAGATTAAAATCAGATGGTGTGAAAAAAATGTGAGATTTTATTTTTAAGCCTCATCGCCCAGGCCTCGTCTTAATATTACCAGAATAAAGTCATAATATTTGAAGAATGAAGCAGTAATTTTAAGAGAACTCCAATGTGGAAAAAAAAAAAAAAATTAACTATTCAAGCCTTTTTCTCATTAAAATGACTTTTTCTCGTAATTTTAAGACGTTCTTCTGGTAAAATTGTCTTTTTCTGCTAATATTATGACTTTATTCTCATAATTAAACTGAAATTCTTGTAGCCTAATACTCCGTCGTACAACTCCCAGAAGGGATGATCGAAATAAAAAGCCACTTTTTGAAAATATTCTCTATCGTTTGTAATTTCTTTTTTAGAAAAGAAAGCGAGAAAAAAAGCAGATTAAAATCAGATCTGTGTTTTTTTTTTAAAGCCACATCGCCCAGCCCAACTGCAACCGCTTTTAAACGGCGGTGGTCTCCGGCTTGGATTCCTAATTACAGCCAACATTAGTCTTGTCTCGTTAAGATGAACCACAATGTCTCTTTGGCCTGGGGATGTAAACGCATGCAGCTAATGAAGGTTCAGAACTCTGCACACAACTGCTTCTTCCAACACTGCAAAAACCTGACAAAGGTCAGAGCAGAGAGAATCTCCAGAGCCCTGAAAAAACCCAGCTCCTCTCCAGTGCAGCTCGTCTACTTCACAAAGCAGAGCTGTCAGAGAGTTTGGTCGCCTCCGGCTAAGTATGAATTACTTTCAAGTGACTTTGTTTCATCTGTGATATCACCTAAGTCTAAACTTGTCTGGAAATCTGCACTGAGAGGGAGGGAACGGAGGCAAATATTGATTTGTGTGCCGCTAATAAAAGGCTTCGGGTTGACTAGTAAATAGGGACACACAGCACATCGTTGTGAATGGATGAGAACCATTTCAAGCTGATTTCATGAATTTAAACTCACTTTAGGACAGTACTGAACAGAACTTCTTCTAAACATGCAAAAATTAAACTAATTACGAAGAGAAATAGACAGATTCTTCCGTAAAGATGAATGCTGCAGCGTTATACAATAAATTAAACATGCAGTTTTCTCTTACACCTCAAACTCCTTGTGGGATATCATGGAAAAATCCAAAGAAATCAGCCAACATATCAGGAGGGGAACTGTGGCCCTCCACCAGTCTGTCATACTTGGGAACAATTTCCAGATGCTTAAAAGAGCCACTCTGCTTTATTTAAACAAACCCATGCAAGTGTAGGCACCTTTGGAATGTCATTCAGGAAGGAGCTGTGTAAACAGACTTCAAAATAAGAGCATGAATATAAACGACTAACAACTTGAAGAATCCTGAACAGTCAACAGCCAAACTTTCAAAACAGATGTCAAACTTTATGTTGGTGGAAGTTTGCAAAACAGCCAAATACATTAGCACTTAGAATTTATCTGGAAAAATTAATTTACGGGAAGCTAAAGTGAAGTTTACCAAACAGCCAAGAAAAAATTAATTTAAAGGAAGCTAAGTGTGCTAAATGTTCTCAAAGTTACCAAAAATGCTAAAGCAGTATATCTACATGGTATTTAGTGGAAGCTAATGCTAACATGAGGGAAGAAGGACTCTATAGCCAAATGTTCGACACAGATGTCAAACTTTATGTTGCTGAAAGTTTACAAAACAACCAAGTAAATTAGAGCTTTAGAATTAATATGGGAAAAATAATTTATGGGAAGCTAAGTGCACTAATTGTTTTCAAAGTTAGCAAAACACTTAGCTAAAAATTAACTCCGGTATTGCAGATTAGCAGAAGTGTGCCCACCACTGGGATGAATAAAAACATTGAACTACTTGAAGAGTCCTTAACATTCAACAGCCAAAGCTTCAAAACAGATGTCAAACTTTATTCAACTGAAAGTTTACCAAACAGCCAAGAAAAAATTATTTTAGGGGAAGCTAAGTGTGCTAAACGTTCTCAAAGTTACCAACAATGTTAGAGTGCTATATCTACATGGGATTTAGTGGAAGCTAATGCTAACATGAGGGAAGGAGGGAAGGATAGTCAAAATTTCGACACAGATGTTGAACTTTATTCAACTTAAAGTTTACAAAACAGCCAAGTAAATTAGAATTAATCCGGAAAAAATAATTTAGGGGAAGCTAAGTGCACTAAACATGTTCAAAGTTAGCTAAAATGCTAATGCTCTAAATGAAAAATTAGCTTCGCTATAAGCGGCTTAGCGGAAATGTGCCCACCAGTGCAAACCGACGACCTTTGTGTTGTGAAAGTTGAACACTGTTGTCCTCCGCCTGAACACATGTTGTTTTTCTAACAAAGAACGGGTGGTTTTAGCAATTTCTACACCTGAAAGGAGAAAGCTAGCAGGCAGACGAGCCTCTGTAGGTAAAATGGGTTCCGGAGCGTCAAAGGCCTCAGGGTGCCTCCTCCTCCAGACTCCTCAGTTTATAAAACAACGAGAGAAAAAGGTGGAGATGATCGTGTTGAACGTGCCTTCATTTGGGAAGTTTGAGCGTAAATCAGTTAAAGTAAGTGAATCATTGATCAATATTTTTGAATTATATTTGCTTGATTATTTTGCTGTATACTTGACTGATGTTTTTATGATGTGAAGCACTTTGAAATGCCTTGCTGCTGAAATGTGTGATACAAATAAACGTAACAAAAGTCTTTAGCAGGTGATCTAAGAGAAGAATGTCAACGTGAAAATGCTACTTTGGTAGTTTATTCAGTTTCCTTCTAATCTTAATTAATGTCTTAATGTTTCCTGAGTTTAATGCCATAAAAGCACTCTAAAAACTTGGGCTGAAGCAAATAATTTAATAATCAATCGTTAACTGGAGTATACAGACTCAAAAAAAGGCCATTTTCTGAAAAAACAACATATTCAGAGAAGTAATTAAACCAACACTGTAAAAAATATATATGCATTTTGCATTTAAGATAAAAAATAAATAAATAAAAAAAACCTTCTTTATCTGTAAATATGTTCTATCCAAAACTCCTCAAGTGGCAATTTTAGCTTCTCCTTTTGCTATTCAGTTATTAATCAGTTAATCCATAAATAATAATCAGATTAACCCTATTACTGTGAAGTCGAGCAGAAACACGTTATAAGTATTTTTTTTACGCTGCAGATGCTTCCTCAAGCATGCACTAAAGGAATGCTGCGTTATTGAATGTTAGGCAATAAAATGTTTATTTTCTTATTTCAAGTAGGAAAGGAATTCTTTATTTGCATCTTTTAATGTATTTCAAATATTGTATAAAATAAGCTTAAGTGGTTTAATGAAAAATCAGCAGAATGTGGCAATTTTTTATCCAGTTAATCAGTTAACCGATAGAATAATTGATTTCTAAAATAACCATCAGCTGCAGCTCCACGAAAACGCTTGTGAGGAGAGGAACAAAGAGGAAACTTTGTGGAATATTAAAGCATTAATGCTCCAGAAGATTCTACTATAACTTGCAAATTATTTGTGACAGCTGAAGATGCTGGATCCCACCAAAGACTCAATGATCTGGATGAGCTCAGAGTTAGAATTTCATGCCAAACATAAATGTTTTTGCTTGTCTCCAGCAAGCGCTGCACATCTGTGGCTGCATAAGAGTAGCTGGTGGTGTCAACACACAAGTAAATGCGTGGACGCACTGGCTTTTTTCCAGCAAAACAGATCTTATTCTACAGTTTTCAACAGATATTCTCATTTCAACAAGCCTTTACCACTTAACAGAAGCAATAATTATTTATTAAAAACCTCTGTTGCAGATATCTGCCCACATTAGCATTGCATGTGTCAGTATTAAAAGGGTTTGAGCTTCCAGGCATAACAGTGAGTTCTCAGAAAATTAGCACTACGCTGATAAACATGAAATGGAGCTCACATGGTCCGTGTGAGAGGCTGTGGAGTAATGAATAAAAGTGAAGCGCACTTCCTGTGTGAGGCGTCATAAATTATTTGTGGACAATCACGCGGAATTACAATTCCAACAAGACTGGTGTTGTTTGCAGTCTTGTGAAAGGGTTTTTCTAGCAGGAATGATCTTTTTTCAGTGGTGGGACTCAATTAAAATTTTTAATGGCGCTAATTGCTGGGTCGGTAATTAATTCATCGCATTTTAATCGAAAACTATCAACAAAATTAGCAACATTTTCAGTTCAAAACCCCTTTTTGCTGCTAAATTATTGAATAAACAGACATCTGAGCTCAACAGCAAAGATATTTCTAGTTTTTAATCTGTTCTTCAGGTTCTTCCAGCATCAGGTTGGAGCAAAGCTCATCTTTCCAGAGTTTCAGGAACCCCTGATCATTCATGGAGCTTCTTTAGAAACGTGGACTGTGGACGCTGACATTAGCGCTGCTGCTACATGTTTAGCATTGAGATGCTATTCTAGGCTAGCATAGCTTCTCTGATAGGCCGACTGCTTTTTGCACAACTAGAGTGTTTTCCAGCGTCCCAGCAGATCGGTTCTGGAAGCAGAAATTAACCCCCAGAGGGCCCAGAGAAGAAGCGGCTTCACCGGTCTTCCCTATTTGTGGATGTTGCTTGTGCATCAGATTTATGGACGTACCAAAAACGCAGGATTTCTGGCTGGAACCTTTGCATGTATTTAAAAAAAAAAAAAAAAAAAAAAAAAAAAAAAAAAAAAAAAAAAAAAAAAAAAAAAAAGCGATTAACTGAACAATTAAATTAATGAAAGTTGAGTTAATTAATGAAAATGAAGGCGTTAAAGTCCCAGTCCTGAACTGCGTCACCGCATGACATCATTAACATTAACATAGACGAGGTCTCCGTCGCGTTTGATGATTTCTAAATCTCTGCGACTTATATACGATTCATAATTAACCCCCAGCGGACAAAGAGAAGCAGCTTTGTTGTCCTTCGCTGCTGTCTGCAGATGTTGCTTGTCTGTCAGACTTAAGGGCGTAGAAACGACAACACAACAAAGGTTTCGGCTCGGGAGTTTTGTATGTAAAAAAAAAAAAAAAAAAAAAAAAAAAAAAGCGATTAATTACAATAAAATTCGTAACGCATTAAAATCTATATAATAAACGCATTAAACTTCCAGCCATTAACTGTGTCACCAGATCGCATCATTAACATGAGGTCCACTTCCTGTTCGACAATTTCTAAATAAATCCGATTTATATACGTTGTATAATTAATCCCCAGTGGGCCAAGAGCAGCGGCTCCGCCGTCCTTCGCTGTCTATGGATGTTGCTTGTGCGTCAGATTTATGGGCGTACCAGAAACACGTGGGTTCCGTCCGGAACCTTTGTATGTAAAAAAGAAAAGAAAAAGCGATTAATTGCATCAAAAAATTTTAATGCGTTACTATCAATGTGATTAATTATTCGAAATTAACATGTTAAATTCCCAGCCCTAAACTGTCAGTTTTGACAATTTCTAAATAGATTACGATTTATATGTGGTATAATTAACCCCAGTGGGCCAACGGAAGCAGCTTTATCGTCCTTCGCTGTTGTTTGTGGATGTCGCTGGAATAACAGAAACATGAAACAAATTTTCCGGCTTGGGATTTTGTATGTAAAAAAAAAGTGATTCATTTCACTAAAGTTTGTAATGCATTCAAATCTGCCATTAACTGATCAAAATGAAAGGGTTAAAGTCTAAACTGCGGATCATGTCCTTAACATGGATGAGGTCCCCCTCATATTCACCAATTTCCAAATAAATGCGACTTATATATGTTGTATAATTAACCCCCGGTGGGCCAAGAGAATCGTCCCTCACTGTTTGTGGAAGTCGCTTGTGCGTCAGATTTAGAGGCCGTACCAGAAACGTGTGAGTTCTATCCGGAACCTTTGTATGTTAAAAAAAAAAAAAAAAGCATTAATTGCACTAAATTTTTTGAACGAGTTAAAATCTGTGTAATTAATTAACTGAAATTAACACATTAAAGTCTCAGCCCTACTTTTTTTTTTACAATTCTGAGTTAAACAAGAAGGTTGAGACTAACATTTAAAACGTTTCCAGTGTCCATCAGCAGCTGATCAGTCCCCTTCGCTGATTTGACTCTAGACTGTGAGAAAAAAGGGTTTGCCGTATGTAAACATCTGGTTTCAACTTTGTGTTTTTTAAAAGATCACACTCCGGTTCGATCCGAACCCACTCGTGTGGCGATCTGGTGTGGAGCACTGGTCTGAGGCTGACCACAGTTCAAACAGAAGCCAGTCACTAAAAGCCTCCTGGCCTCGGCGCTCGTTTATCTCCATTAAGCTTCGACACTACATTCCCAATTTTGTTAAACAAATATGTGTAAAAGCGACACTTAACAAGCATACAAACACACTCGCGCGGCTCTCTTAACACACTCACCCAGTTGCCCTGTAATCTATTTAAATCCATCGTCACACCATCCGCCGCTGCTTCCACTTTGTGCCATAATTAATATGCAACAACAAAGCTGAGGATAATTGAATTTTCTTCCCATTTTCGTCGAGCGAGTATCATCCAGCGTGACACTTGATCAAAGGAGAGCGCCTGCTGACCGCGGTGCGGACGGAGGAGCCATTGGTTCAGGCTGAGTGTGGAGGAGGATTTTCAGCTTTGATAGCTTCATCTTGTAAAATGTTGGAAAACAGAAACATTATGAATCAAACTTTGCATGGCTGGCGAAGGTCTCCAATGTGTTATACATTACATTACAGGCAAGTAAAAGAGAGAGCAGAGGGAGTTTAAATCAGCTGCATGCTGTTTTACACATGTACGATATAGAAAACAGCAGACAGAGTTAGGAGTGATGCCGATCAGATGTTCAGTCCTGATCTTTAAAAGTTGCAGATAAATCTTCCTCCTGCTGCTTCTATTGAATTATTTCTGCAGTCCCATCTGTTTATATCACGCAAAATCTGACTCAATGAATCTTTTCTTTGGAAAGTATTTGTCATAAGGTTTATGTCTCATCAAAGAAAAGCTGGAAATCCTGGGAATTTTTCTTTCCCCCGAACAGAGAGTTCGTTGGCTGCACTTTTGACTTGCAGCACGAAGGTCCTGGGTTCGAATCTCGGCCTTGGTATCGATACCAAGTCAGAATCAGATCGATACCAGTGTGATACATTTCAGATTCCTTCTTGAAATTTTGCCTTATTTTTGTTTTGTCGTTTCTCAACGCTTCCTCCAAACAGATTTTGCCTTGATTTGCTCTCAAATTATATATATTTTTTTACACTTTGTTTACTGAAGAAAAATGCTCAGAAGTTTGATGATATATCAAACTTCCATAAAAAGTATCGGTATCGATATCCAGCGATCCAGTATCGCCCACCTCCGCTGTCCTGGGTGTACGCCACGTGTTGGCGAACGGTCGCTGGAGTTAAGCCTCAGCTCCAACGTGACCCTGCAAGGATAAGCAGGCATAGAGGATGAATTTATGGTTTTGATAAACCAACGATGAAAATGGGGAATGACCGGCATTTATACCGTGTTTTATTAAGTCTGAGGACTCCAAAGCACTTTACACTACAGTCAGTCATTCAGCCATTCATACACACATTCACAAAGCGTTTGCACAGCAGGCAAATGCGACCGAAACCTGATTTTTTTTCGCACATATCCGCCGTTTTCATGGCAGTCTGAACGGTCTAATTCCGATCTTTTCACCCAAAAAAAAAAAAAAAAAAAAAAAAAAAAAGATTTGAGCCGCTTTCTTGTATGGAACTAAATTGGATAAATATCCGTCTGCAGTCTGAACTGTCGCGACACATTTTATCCAACTTTTACATCATTGACGTGAGACACGCATCATAATTCTGCACCTGAAGAAGCCAGACGCAGAAAATCTTGATGCTTGAAAATTATGATTGTGAAATGATGAAAGAAGTCTATCAGTGAGGCGCATCGCATCACAATCCCAGCACTCCCGGTTCCGACTACGGGTCCAAACAGACTTCTCTACAGAAGCTGCAGTCAGTGCTTCACAAAACGCCGTTGCCATTAATGATGCTTTATTTTCCTTCGTCTTGTTCTGATCTGGTGGCGATGCCGTCGGCTCCCGTTGCTGAATGACTTTCACATCCGTCCACAGAAAAGCCATGCTGCATCCACAGAAGTTTGTTCTTAATCTAAACCTTATTAGATCTTAAAACGCCCCCAAGCACACACCAGGGCCTCACAAAGACCATCAGTTTACCGGGTTATTATTTAATACTGCAGTGAGTTATTTATTCAGTGTGAATTGGGTTTAAAAAATTAAGGATTTATTCCTTTCAGTGAGCAAATATGACCGTCTGGCGCATAGCCCCCCTTTTAATTAAAGCTCAGTCCATCAAAATTAATATAAATACTGTCAAGCTGTACGGTTACAATGCAGGAGGCCTTCAAACATCCAATTATTTCACTTTGCCCGATCATGCCTTTCAGTATTGATTTGATATTCCAGAGGCACAGCTCATTAGGCTGTAAAGCAGGCAGCTGTTAAATAGCACATTTTGAAGCTGAACGCCTCATGAATGCAACGCGGGTCAGTGGCCCAGCGAGTCAGCACTTCCATCCTAATTCAGAACAAAAGGTGAGTTTGAGAGACTGAAGAACAAGATGGCCTCCATGAACAGGTTGTTTCTCAGAGCCAGTCTGGAGCTCTGAACCATCGAACAGGATGATAAAACCACTTCTTGTCAAACCTGTTTTTTAAGTTAAGAATAACCTTTTCATTGGAGAAAAACAGAATTAAAACTGTGGTTCCAGCCACAGCTGTGGGCCACTGACCAGTTCCACCATCAGGATGTTTCCCCACCAGTTTATCATTAAGGCTGCATTCACACCAGCCCTGCTTAGTCCACTTTTATTGAACTCCAGCACATTTGCTGACAAAGTCCAGTTCGTTTGAGGTGCGAATAGTCGCGTTTCTGAAAGTTCGTGTCGAGGGTGCGCGAGCAGAACAAGCTCGTTTATAGTTGATGCGAGGGTTGGTGGCGTGATCTCTGACAAATTAGCCTTCATAGAGGGATTTTATAAATGCCAGTGTAGGGGGACCTTCCAAATCATTCAGTTTGAGTGTAAGGAAATGCACGACCAGGCGGCGAGACAATGCACAAGGCCAACACGCGAGGGTGGGGACAGCAGGTTTGGCGTGCGCGCGCCCTCGCGCCTGGTTCAACGCGTCAACTATAAACCTGGTCCGCCGACAAACCTCGGTCTCAGTTCGGTTGAAGTGAGCTCCTGTGTGGTTCGAATGCAGATGTGAACGCCAAGCGGACCGGAGACCACTCCAAAAGCAGGAAGCGCACTGCAGCGCAGGGCATTCTGGGTAAATACAACCAGAACACACCTGTGAGGCTAGCGCTAGCAGGAGAAATGGCTCGTGGTCTTTTACCAAAGACAAAAGAGAAATCCTCCAACCGCTAAAATCTGACGCCGCTCCATTTCTGTTTACATTTCATGAAGAAGGAAGTTGCGCTCAGTGTCTTCAGAGGTTTTTGTGTTGTTTCCTTCAGTGGTTCTTGGTGCAGTGCCCCCACAGGTGATGGGGGGAACAGGTTGCTGAAAGGGTTTGGTTGGTTTGACTCAGACCAGCTGCTGCTGGAGATGGAGGAAATGTTAGAGTATTGGTCCCCAATCGAACCGAGTCTACCAGACTATCAGGTGGGAAAACATCCTAAATGTCACCAGTCACTGTGCGTATTAATACACAATATTTGTATGGAGAGCTGTTTCATTACAAACTGAATAGATAAATGAATACTGCTATTACTCAACAATTAATAAATACTCCTGTCATGATTGTACAGGACCCAAATGCAGAGCAGTCTGAGGAGGGAGCTGTAGTTGAAGGTTTAATAAAAAGAAAAGATAAATAAACAAGAACTTCCAAAATAAGGAGATGCATGGAGCAACAGCAGGAACAACCAGGGACCAGGTACATGCAGCATGACGGGGAATAGCGGGAAAAATAACGGGAGAATCCAACGAAGAGTGAATGAAAGAGAAGTGGTTCAATGCTAGGAGTTTGAACGCTGGAACCGGTGCTAACTGGGAAACAAGATGCAGGTGTGAGAGGAGAGCAGATGGCACAGGGGAGGAGAAAAGACTGGCAGGAACGCTAATAACTAAATACAAGGAATAAAATAACATGATCTAAGTAAAATAACAACAATAAACTGATCTTAACTAAAACTATGGAGGACCACAACCAACATCATTAAAAATTAAAGCAGAAATGTTTATATTTTCTTTTTCCTTTTCTTTATACAAGCGTTTCTCCTTTGTACGTTTCCTCGTCTCCTCTTTTTACTTCACCGTCTGCATTTCTGCCTCATTAAGTAAATGAGGAGGGCGGCCATCTTGGTCCAGCTCCTCTGCTATTGGTCAATAAACAGGAAGGAGCAGGATCCATGTGCGGATCGATTGTGCATGCCTGAGCCTTTGGCTTCAGTTTAGCAACCAAAGTGTTTCTTTCATTTCTTGATGAAATCGCATGTATAACAAAAAGGAAAAACAAAATATATATACATTTCTGCTTTTATTTTTAATTATGTCAGTTTTGGTCCTCCATAGCAAACAGGATAAAGTCTGATCTAATCAAAATAAGAATAACTAAGGCAAAACACAGACAATAATAAAACTATGAACCCAACATCCTGACAGCTCCACTAAATAAACAAAAGTTACCAATAAATTAATAATAAAAAATATTTATAACAAGAATCTTTTAGTGGGGAGCTTATTTTACCAATCACAGTTTATTTGTTTATTTATTTTCAGATTTATTTATTCATTTCAGGATGTGTTTATTTTGTTTACTAATTTCATAATGGTGTTTTATTTTGTAAAGTTACTTTGCGTATTTAATAGACTTTTATATTTTAACTCCGTTTTTATTTCAAGGTCTTTTTATTTCATGTTCTTATATTCAAATCAGGTGGTTTATTGATGTATATTGATCGTTTAAGTCATCTGAAAATTTCAAATTAGATGCGGAGGCTTAATGAGAACCTGCAGTTGAACTGGGATAAACTCTGATCATTGCTCCTGGCAGTCATTGTTTTTATGTCAAGCAGGTTTGTTCGTCTCTGCAGATCAACCAAGCCTCAGGAACCTTGGTGTGGTTTTCGACTCAGATTTTTCCCTGGAGAAAAATAATAAGATTATAATAACTGTTTCTTTTAGTGGAGGAATGTCTCCAGACTACAGTATGTCAAACACTGAGATGGAGATGATCAGTCACCCATTTGTCTCCTCTAATTTGGGCTTCTGTAGGAGTCTTTTAACAAGCTTAAAAACAAGAGATTAAATGACTTCAGTCAGTCCAGAATGCTGCAGTGAGGCTTTTAACCAAAACAAGAGCGAGAGAGAGAGAATAAAACTCCTGTTGTTGTACTTTCATGTTGGCTCCTGATTCATATTATAATTCAAGTTGTTAGTCCTCACTTTTAAAGCCCTGCATGGTCTAGTTCTGACATGCGTTGTTAACCTTTTAACGCTCCATAACCCATCCAGAAACTGCTGATCATTTAGTCAGAGGCAGCCGGCGGAACAACGGGCTCATGTTGAAACCAGAGGTAACGCTTCTTTTAAAGCTTTTAAAGCTTTTAAAGCTCCCAGGTTGGGCAACACGTTGCCATCTTCTTTAACATGGGTTGATTCACTACATTCTTTCAAAAAGCAGCTACTTTTAATTAGATAAGCTTTTAATTGAACAACTGGAGTAAAGAGTTTTATTTAAAGGTGACCTATTATGCTGCCTTGAACAGGTTAGGATAGGTCTATGGGTTACATAAAACATATTAACTACATTTTCTGCTCAAAATCGTTCTTAGATAAAGTCTGGTCAGTTCTGCTTAGAACGAGCTGTTTTAGGGTCTCTTGTCACTTTAAGCAAACAGATATACAATTAAACAACCGTTCATCTTTGAAAAGAAGAAGTAGAGCCTCCTGAATAACGAACGAAAAGGCATTAAATCGTTTCTGAACTGTAAGTCGACAGCAAAACTCCTGTCTTCCAGCAGCCATTGTACGGCGCGTATAGCAATAAAACCAGCTGACCAATCATGCTGCAGCTCTGCTTGGGTTGCTAGGTGAGGGGCTGAGCTCGGGTGGGGTTGCTAGGTAATGGTACAGCGTTATTTTTGAAAATGTTCGTTTTCTAGACACCAAAAAACATTAACTTGTTGCTAACAAATAGCTGGGTGGGGTTTTTTAAGCGCTTAGGCTGGTTTTTAGAAGCAGTTGAGACCCAAATGGAAGGACTAAGACGTGCAAAATGTGAATTATAAGTAATAGGTCCCCTTTAAACTTTATTTTCCATCACTTGTTTTACATTTCTCCATCTGCACCATATGCTTTTTATCCATTGATAAGTGCTATATAGTGGACCCCCCCTGCCCCCACCTCAGTATTCACCTTTTTGTGGATTTTTCTGTGGAATGTAACTCCAAATTATTTGCAGAAAATTTGCCTATTCCCAGATTTTTTCGAAAATATTCAAAAGGAAATACAGCTTGGGAAGCTGAAACACCGAGACGCAACGCAAAACGCAACCCCCAAGAGTGGAGATAAGGAAGACTGTAGATAATAGCTTCTGCTGTGACGCCAAGACAGTTTCCACTGTGTATGAATGCACATTAAAGTATATTTGGTGTTTAAATGGTTAAAATAGGCAGTTTCAAGAGTTTTGAGAGGGGTGGATGGTATTCAACCTGACTAAAATGCAGCAAGGAGTTAAAATGTGGTCCTAAAACTGTGTCGAACATAACTTTACCAGGGAACTTAGCTCAACACAACACCGGTCTACAAGCACAACATAGGTATTAGCTGAAAGATATAGTCTGTTTACTGTATCAGTTACATTGACATGACTGATCTTCAGCTAATATACTTAATGGTTCAACATTTATCATTAAATCTACTTCTTGACTCTACATATCAGGCTGTTAGTAATTAAGATTACATATATGTAAGACTATCACATTGTGTCGACTCTAAAGGCAAAAATGCAAAGAAACATCATGAAAACAATTGCAAAGTTCATCCTTCAAATGTTCCATAAATTATGTTTAATCCTGTTTGTTTCATAAGACAACATGGTGTATGAGTAATCTTAGCATGTTCTAACAATTTAATCACCCCTTATTTATAATGTCATGCTTTTTATACCACAACTTCATTAAAATTGCAAATAAAGTCAAAACAAAAACAACAAAGTGATCGAAACTCCTTTTATGAAGGCAAAACAAAATGAAATGTGCCAGTTTCATATTAGAGTCAAAAGTAAGCCAAAATGAACATGTTGCTTTTATTCTGTTCTTCTCCACAATCCCTTAATGGCTTCCTGTTTGTCAATAATGAGGCAGAATTTTTCTCCAGAGGGATATTTTACCATTAAAAGTCTGGTGTAACAGTGAGAGCCATGTTATAATAGGGACTGGCACAGCAACTTTGCAAAGACACACAATTTATTTACAGATCAGACAAGATAAAAAATCAAAAGCATAAAACACAAAGGACAAGTAAGGCTGTTACTCCTGTTTTATGAGTCTTAGTTATTGTTTTTTGTATTTATCTCTTGTTTGATGTCTTTTTACTGTGTACAGCACTCTGGTCTGTGTAGTATTTTAAAGAACATCATGATTAAAGCTGAACTGAATTGGATTTCAAGAACTTCAAAAACTAACTACAGAACAGTAAGTCATGAAGCTCATGATGTCCTCCTCGCTTTTCATGGTAGAACTGGTAGAAACCATTTGAACAGATTGGTATCCTGGCACATTTGGGTGAAGCTTGCACCAACCCAGTCAGGTAAAAGCAGCCCCTTGTGCAACACTTCACTTTGTAGAAGGGTCTGGACCCTCTGCGATTGAGAAACTATTGATTGCTGGAGGCGTGGACTCTGTTGAGGTTTTAAATTTTACCCAATCACCAATGTTTGGCCATGTATATAGCGCGCCAGTTCAACACTATGAAGCTTACCAGAAATTTCCTACGCTGTCAACAACCACCCCCCACTGCGAAGAGAGAGTGCCGAGCTGAAAAAGATGGCTGATAATGTTAATTTAATATTTGGAAGCGCGGCCAACACGGACTGAACGGCTTTGTTTCTTCCTCCGCTGCCATTGCTAAAACTACAGGCTGATTGCTATTCTAAAACAGCGCAGAAACTCGGCATCATCATTCTCAACTCTTCCTTCTGTTCACTGATTGGCCTGGTTGAAATTCTACCAGGCGAATCTAGATCAATGGGAGAAAACCCAGATGGAGCAGTGAAGAGAGATGGGAATCGAGCGGAATTGCTTAGGAAGGCAACGGCCAGGCAACAACCAAGAGTGTGGAAATCAATCGGCCACTCTTCTTCCGCCTTGGCGTAGACTCACCAGTACTTTCGCCACCTCCCGACCAGAAGAAATTGTTGAAAGATCCAGTCGAACGCAATTTTGAACAAAGCGAAGAAGCTACGGATGGTCGCGGTTCCATTTGGTAGCGGCCAGACCTCCACTCTGCTGGTCAGGTAAGAAATAATGAAGGAAATCCTACCCCGATCTGTTGGAAATCATGCAGCGTTCAGTTTGAAATGTAAAGAGCATTGTTTTACAAAGGCTCTGCATTTTCCTGATTCTCCAGAGAAGTGAGCAGGTAAAGAAAGTCAGCAGGAGAGGCTTCCTTTTCAGTCCTGAAAGTAATCCACATGGCATGAATCTGGGCGGCCACTGGGCCGAACTGGTCGTTTAAAGAAGCTTGAGAGTCGGCGGGTTGGTAAATGGTAAATGGCCTGTGCTTGTATAACACTTTATCAAGTCCAAAAGACCCCAGAGCATTTCACATTGCATTCAGTCATTCACATGTTCTTGTTGAGTCATGGACTTTACCTCTTGTTGCAAGGCAGCTATAGCAATCTCCTGTACTGGAATGTTGCGTACCTGCCGCCTGATGGCGTCTGTTGGATTCATGATGGCTCGTTTATGCTGATAGACATTCAGGGTTGAATCCAAGAAGTTTAACACTTCCTGTTTATTAATTCATAAGATAAGATTATTTCTATGAAAATGAATCAATATATGTTTATATACTTTGATAGCCGATCTAAAGCAACTAAAGAGTGAATCAAACATGAACCAAAAGTGTTCTGTCTTGACTGCAATGGCGGATTTTGGTGCAGAAACTGTTACTATAGATCCATGAGTGAATGCCTATAGCCATTAAAACGGTGCGTCCAATGTCTTC
The DNA here is from genome assembly GCA_014839685.1 of Anableps anableps. NCBI lineage: Eukaryota > Metazoa > Chordata > Actinopteri > Cyprinodontiformes > Anablepidae > Anableps > Anableps anableps. Next base: position 36,066,034 of record CM026075.1, on the reverse strand, counting down.
AGCTAGCATGCTTGACATGCAGAGAGGAAAAGAATAAATGATAAAACAAAAAACATTACTTGAGCGACGACTAAAGCCATTCAGTCCGCAAAATAGAGGTCCGCAAAATGCAGCTTTTATTTTGATATTCCACTTCTGCTTATTGGCAAGCTAATTTGGATATTAGCTAAATATTTAGTTCGTACAATGGAGTATTAGGGCCAGGCTAAGAATAAAATAAAATTACTAAAATAAAGTCGTAGTAGTGCGAGACTAAAGTCCGAATAGTAACAGCATAAAGTCATAACATGAGAACTCCAACACGAAAAAGCAGTTTTACAACTGCGGTAAAATGAAGAATGTCAAGCATCTTGTGAAGTTATACTTTGGTTTTACAAATAAAGAAATACCGGTACTTAGTCTGTTAACATGTCAGGAGCTGATTATTATGTTAGTAGCAGGATAATAATCAGATGCTGATGTGTTAGCTACGACTTTATTCTGGCAATATTGCGACTTTATTATCGAAATATTAATTTTATTCTCATATTATTACAACTTTTATTCTCATATTATTTGGACTTTATTCCTGTGATTTTATGACTTTATTCTTGTAATTAATTTTTTTTTTTTTTCTTAGCCTGGCCCTAATACTCCATCGTAAGTCAGCAAGTGAAATATTTAGGTCTGAGCTAAATATTTAGTTTGAAAAATAAATATTTAGTTTGGAACTAAATACTTAGTTAACAAACTAAGTATTTAATTTGGAGGTAAATATTTAGTTTGCAAGCTAAATATTGAGCTCAGACTTAAACATTTAGTTGGGAACTAAATATTTAGCTTCCTAACTACATATTTAATTTGAAAGCTAAATGTTTAGTTTGTAAACTAAATACTTAGCTTGTGAATTAAATATTTAGTGTAGAATTCTGACATTTATAAATGAATGAATAACATGGTGAAAATATGACTTTGAAAAAAGAAAATCCATTTTTTCCCCCCTCTGTAACAGGCTAAATAAACCAAAATATTGCTGTTAATTTTTTACTAACTTTACAAATGGCTCCCCATACCTGGGTTGTTCCTGGAAATCCCAATCAACGTCCTTTTTATATCAGGGGTCAGCTTGGCTCTACCTCCAGATCTTGGCAAAGTAGTAACAGATCTGAGTTTTCCTTTCATACAAATTTCTGAACTGGTTACTTGAAAGCGGCATCTCGGATACCTTCTGACTACTCTGTAGCCACCCAGCAGAGTCTAACAGTACAAACTATCCATACACTGTTACATGTTCAGAGAAAACTTCAGCAACCACATGCTGTTTGCACATGTAATTAACACATATCTCATTGTGGCAAAGATAAACAGCTTCATTTGTGTGCTTCCTGGGGACCTCGTTTGAAAATAACTGTATTTACCGTGTAAGAGCATGCATACAGTAGACAGTATCTTTCACACTCCCCCACTCCTGAAATGCAACGACAAATGATCACACAAGGAGGCCAAAACCAGTTTAAGGTGAGAAAAACAGAATGATGTAACCCGTGTAATGTATGCAGCTAACTCTGGATAGTAATAAGAGTGTGGAGATTTAAGGCAATTGCTTTTGCATTAGTGTGAAATATAAGCTAATCAGTGTTTTGGTGTGCAGGAAAACAGGCCACAAGATGAGATAAAGGCCTTCCTTTTCTCCCCCGGTGATGCACGTTGGTGGCTTGCTAATGGTGGCTAATTTGCTAGTACAGCATAATTGAGTTCCGGAAGCAAACACTCCAGGGGAAATGTGAACACCAACAGAGATAGTGGTCGGATGAGTGAGACAATGTGAGTGTGTGTGTGAATGTGTGTGTGGTTGGTTTGCTCACAGTATGACTACAAATGACATTCTCTTCTACATTAGTTTAAGTGTGGACCGCTGCATCTTCTGCTCACATTCAAACTGCTTTCCTGCCTGGAAAGGTACTAAACATTAAATTTAATGATGACAATTGTTTTTTCAGCAAACCTGCCTGCATATTTGTACAGTTTGTATGAATGTGCCACATAAATGAGAAACTGCAGAAACAAGTAAGAAAAGAAAGGACCCTCCATTACTGAACAGCTAACGGTTAGCTTTATTTATTAAAAACAATTAACAAAAGTGAGAAAATTTCCGACAAACGTCCCAACAAGTGGTCTTTGTTTCAGAGTATTTATGCTGCTTCAGTTTGTTGATGCAGACGATGGTAATGGAATAACTGAAATGCATATGTGTGGGCGGAGTGGATGACTGTGCAGCATGTTGACTACATCTGTTATTTTTTACTACCAGTATGAGATATGTGCAGTGGTACATTTCCCTGCAGCATTACAGTAATTGGTTCAGCACTGTCCGACTCTGTGGGATTGTAGAAGGAAGACCTTTCCTTTCAGTTTGCTTTGCATCTCTCTGCTAATCTTCACATTTCTTTGATAGTGATGTGAACAACTCAGCAGGTTGGACTCAACAAAGTGCTGCAAACTATTTTCTACTGGAACTGGTGTCAAATAAAACTTCTTGCTAAATGTTGTATAGTATTGACATTTCCCTTTAGCGTCTTGTGTGCACTTTGTATCTTTTTGCTGACTTAAGGGTTATCTGCAGATAGCCCCAATCCCCCAAACAGGCTGGTTTTAACACATTTTCTTTTTTGTTGTAACAAATCAAAGAAAATATTTAAGTTTTCATGAAATAAAAAAAAATTCAATTCATGTCAACATATTGCACTTGCTGATTCTGCTGTTGCCAGAGGTGGGTGGAGGCAGAGCGAATAGTTCAGATGGAAGAGTGACCTCAGTGTTGAAGGGTCATGATGTGGATGTTTCTTTCTTTTTTTTTTTTTTTTTTTTACCAGAAGTTACTTTATTTGCGGGTTCACACATGGGAGAAAGGTTCAAAAGATGTGGAATTTCGCAGAATCTTGAGGAACTTTCCATCCTTCCAAGTAAACTCAATCTCAGACTGTAATTTTGAGATCAGCTTAGCTTGGTTTATCCATACACACATTATCTTCCATATAATGGGGGGGTTAGTAGCCTACCCAGAAAGATTTCCTTCTCTCCAGCCACTTGGGCCAGCTTCTTCAGAGGAATCCCAAGGCATTCCCAGGCCAGCCGAGGAACATGGTCTCTTGAAAATGTCCTTATGTCCTTGGTCTTCCTCTAGGTGTCCTCCCTGTGGGAAGTACCTCACTAAGGAGGCATCCTAACCGGATGCCCAAGCCATCTCTTGATTTGGACAGGACTGCTATTCTGAGCCCCTCCCAGTTGACCAAACTTCTCACCGTATCTCTGAGGAAGACCCCAGACACCCTGGAGAGGAATCTCATTTCAGCCGCTTGTATCCACAATCTCATTCTTTTGATCACTACCCAAAGCTGGTGAACATAGGTGAGGGTAGGAACATAGATCAACTGAATAATCAAGAGCTTCGCCTTTCAGTTCCAGTACAGTGCTCATATCACCGCAGATGATTTACCAATGTGCCTATTGATACCATCAATAGGCGTAGGAGTATGAATACTACCTATTCATACTTAATTTTTCTGTCATTCGTGAACAAGACCCCAAGATACTTAAACCTCTCCACTTGGGTCAGGACATCATTCTTCACCCAGAAAAGGCACTCTACCCTTTTCTGGCTCAAAACCATGAAGTGGCCTTTATTCATTAGTAGTCTGAGAGCAAGAAGGGCAAAGAGAGAAGGGGAGGACATGCCGTAAATACCCCAAGATAGGGAATTGAACCTGGGATAGCTGTGTCAAGGACTGTAGCCCCTGTATATGGTGCACTTTCTCTACCACTTTGCTCCATATTAATACAATGTTAAAACCTATACTGGCGAAAAATCTTCATGACTCCATCCAACTGTAGGTCCTAAACCACAGAGTCTGGCCCATGATGGTCATGAGCATAGTATTAGTGGAGCACTGGTGATTAAACGATGAAGCAACTCAAAAGTTACTTTCCACAAGCAGAGACAAGTGATTACTTTTTCATTAGAGATGCTAACATCAGTGTTGCTATCTGTTGCACTGGTTTAGATGAGGGCAAAAATAAAGAGAACACAGCTGATCTAAATGTTCACTTGTTTTTCCACTTCTCATAGAAGCTAACATTAGCTCTGTGGCACAGCTATCAGTCAATAAGGGACTGAGGGGATTGGTGCAGAGTCAAGGACACAACGCAAGCAATTTTCTGCTGCCGCTATATTCTTGTCCAGGAGGAGTGAATGCTGCAAGTCAGTGACTCGATGCTCTGCTGGGTTTCCTTTGATGGAAACTTTTTAAACTACTTTGAATAATTAATTGGGCTTATTGTACTGTTTTATAACTAGGATCAAATAGAATGTATTTTGTAGCTATGCAGGACGTTCTGGCATCATCAAGCAGACTGTAGTGGAACGTACAAATGCGTCGAAGCGCCACAATAAAGAGGAAACTACAAAAACGAAGCGAGATGGATTCAACTGGTCCCCGTTTTCGTTTAAGGCAAACATTTGGGCTCATTTTGGTTTCTACCGAATGCTCAGAAACACAGAGCTTGAGATGAACTTCACCGTGTGCAAGGTTCGCAAAATGAAGATTGAACACTTTGGGAACACAACGAGTACGTGGAGCCAAGCTACAACTGAGCCAAGGTACACCGTACCTCTGGTACAGAGCTCTGTGCGGTGTTTGTCGGATTGGTCCGAAGTTTATGGCCATGTTTTATGCAGAAATCAGACAATAATCTTGGTTTTTGTTTCCAAAGGCGACATGAATGCGGAACGTTTATCTGACGCGGTGAGAAATTATTTACATTGAGTCAAATCGCTAAAAACTTTAAGATGGAAATTGCAACTAGTTTTTCTCCGTGACGCTTTGTAAAAACAAAACAGGGGATGCAGGGAGGGAGTAATTCCATTGATTAAGTTTTAAAATTTAATAAATGTGACAGTTAATGTCTCCATTTGTCATTTTACCTTGCAAAACAGACTGGAGTGGATCATGTGGAACCTTTGCACACCAGTAGGTTAAAGCAGAAATTATGAATATTTATTTTGACTCAAAAATCAATTCTGAATTGAATCGTGAGATAGTAATCGATTCTCACCCCTACTAAATAAAATGATTCGAATTTAACTATGATCCTGTGGGTGATACAATCCCTGGTAAATGTATAAACTGTTTAATCTGTCATCCCTTGCCGTTGAGTCTCAGAGTACCTCAACTTGCTTTAGTCCAGTTCTCAATGGAGATTTGCCAAGGAAACCTCCCATATTGCTTAACAGTTTACTTTCGATTTCTCCATTGTTTCAAGTTTGTGGACATATCTTTTTAACAGTGTGTCTATTCACCAGTGTCCAAAAAAACAGCTCTAGAGAAGAAGCTGCCATCATCTTACATACCTCTATCGTTAACAAATCATTGCAGTTTTGTTTTTCAGAATAAATATGACTGAATCAAATGAAGTTAGGCTGAACTGGGTTGTATGCAACTGGATATTAACTGGATCTGTTCAACCTGTAAAGGGCTTTAAGATGTCAGGTTGTGAATTGTTGCTGTATAAATAAACAGAACTGAAACTGGATTGTTTAATGCTTTTATTGTTTGTAATGTAGCAATGAAATAAGTAAAGCATTTTGACTAACACTCCAATTTCACTAAACACACACACACACAATAAACAGTGGTGTTGTTGAGGATGTTGCTTCAATACAAGTGATCAGTAGGCACCAGAGTTTAGCACCATGAGGACCTCTCTGTGAGGCTAAAGGAATAACAGTTTATCATGGACAACAAATCTTATCTGTTTGTGTGTTTTTTAGAACATTTATGTAAATGCCAGAAACCCTGCCTGGAAATTTAATCTTTTCCCCTGATGTTGGCTCAGGAAACATAAATGTACCTTTGGATCTGCAGCTGAAAACTGCTAAACTGCCCAAAGTACGTCTCAAGCAATTTACAACTATTAAGTCCCATTAAAACAATAAAGGTATCCTTATTATTCATGTGCTCAAAATGCTCCTCAAAACAGGGCAATTTTTGATAATTTGCATTCTTTCTTTATGGACAGCTGATACAATACTTTCAGCAACAACATAATAACTCACTTTGTTCCTGCTTTTTGCCCACAAACATTCAAACTCACTGAAGTTAAGCTGTGTGCTGCCAGCGACCCCAGAGTTTCAAATCTCAATCAAAAATCACCTTTCTGTCACATTTGCACCATTCTGACTCAAAAATAGATGACCTTTCTCCAAGTGTGTTGACACGGAGGCGGTGTGCATTTCATTGTCTCATTTCTGTGATGCAGAGATACTTGATGTCTGCCATAGTCGATTCAACCTGTCCTCCTCAATTACACACACCCGGAAAGGCTTGAGGTACCTGCTCATTCAGAGGACTCCACTGGAACCATAAGAGATGAAAAATGAACAGACATGACATTTCTGATGTTACTTTCAGCTGGTTTTGTTTTGTAAAGCAGGAACCTGTATCTTACTGGCTTTTATAGAGGCGTTCCTCCACATAACTGAAAGCACTGGGAGAAGGACCAACCATAAAACCCAGAGTTTATGGAACCAACACATGATGGGATAAATAGTTAGCTACCTGCTACATTCTGCTTTGTGTGGCTTTTATGACCGAAGCTAATTTAACAGCTGACTCATTAAAACAGTGTATCTTTAGAGGTATGCGCAGTCATGATTTGGCTTAAAACGAGTCGGTTTTGAGCAGTTTGGTGAGGTAGTCGGAGTCATGTGATTCTGTGTGGGGATTCAGGGGAGCTTCTTTATTCTCTCATATGTTGTTAATGCGTTTTTAACGTTTTTGCTGCCAATTTCAGAAGTGGACGAAGTTGTAGAGAAAAAGTGGACTAGGTCAGGTCACTTAATTACGATGGAGTATTAGGCCCAGGCTAAGAAAAAAATTTAAATGACGAAAATAAAGTCATAATATTGCAAGAAAAAAGTTGTATGAAAGTTAAGCCGAAAGAATACGAGAATAAAGTCATTCGGCAGTGAGTCAAAATCATACGAGAATAGTCATAATATTACGAGACTAAAGTTGTAATATTACAAGAAAAAACGTCTTAATAATATGAAAATAAAGTCATAATATTAACAGAATAAAGGCAAAATAATGAGAATAAAGTTTCACAACAGTCATATTATGAGAATAAAGTTATAATATGAGAAAAAAATCATAATGATATGAGAGTCAAAATATTACCAGAATAAAGTCGTAATAAAGAGATCAAATCTCATATGACATTAAAGTCGAAATAATATGGGAATAACTCATAATATTACAGGAATAAAGCCATAATATTAGTAGAATGAAGTAGTAATTTTATGATAACTCCTACATGAAAAATAAAACATTAAATTGAAGAATTTTGAGCACTTATTCAAGTTATACTTTGGTATGGGTTTTACAAATAAGGAAACAATTAATCTTATAACACATCAGCATCAAATTATTACCAGAAACAAGACTTTGAAATGATTGTGCAAATGACTGAGTCTGTTTCGAAGAAAGAGTCACGGAATAGATGAATTGGTCACGTCAGTGATAACTATCAAAGCTTTGCTCTCATTAAAACACATTTTTCTAGTAATTTTACAGCTTTCTTCCTGTTATATTGTGTCTTTATTCTGCTAATATTATGACTTTATTCTCGGAATTTCAACAAAAAATAAATAAATCTCTTAGTCTGGCCTTAATATACTCCGTATTACTTAGTGAAGTGCTCAACAAACATTGAGGGTTGTGACTTCTGTTGCTAATTTTTATCCCAATTGACCACAAATGTATGGAGTCATTTCATTCAAAATGAAATAAATAATGGGCTTCGGTCAGAGGGCAAAAGGCAGTCAGTAGGTTTAACTTGTTTACTGTAGAACTGTGTGATTACAGCGATGCATTCTGGTTACACAACAGAGCAGTTTCTGAAAATATAGAAACAAATAAGGAACTGATTTGCCATTGTGGTAAATTAAATACAGAAAATAAACTTTCCCCAGTTAATAAAGAAGCTATACTTAAGTATAAATCACCTAATATTTACAAATGATGTTTTAACCTGAGCATTGTAGCATATAAACTGGCTGTGATCTGGTTTATAGCTAAATGCTAACAGCTAAAGGCTAACTTCACACCCAACTCAGTTAGCTTAAATGATGCTAAATCACGAACATGCTAACAAGTAAAAACGGACATTTTAAAGGCTGTAAATAAACACCAGCAGCTGAAAAGCACTATCAGAAGTGGTAAGTAACATTTACACATTAATTTCACATGACTATGAACACTATTTACATCGTCGGTGACTGCTGCAACATTCTGAGCACATGCAGTGGAAAATGTGCAAAAAAGGAAGAGAAACTGCATAAAACGCCTTCAAAGTATAACAGCGTATATTTATATATTCATCATTCAAATTTAAAGGATGAATACATAAACATCCAACTACTAAAAGAATTTTTAACAAAGTGTTTTTGTGAGTCACAAGGTACAGCACAAATACATGGAGATCTTAGCAATTCAGTTCAGTTCGGTTCAAGGCTGCAACTAACAATTATTTTAGTCATCAAATATACTGATGATTAATCGTTGAATTGAATAAAAAAAATGGACACATTCTGCAAGTTTTTCCATTTAACCACTTTTAAGCCTTTTTTGTACAATATTAGAAATACATTAAAAGATGCAAATACAAATAATTTAATTATTTTTTTTAAATAATAAAATAAACATTTTATTGCCTCGAATCTAATAACATGTTCCTTTAGCGAACGCTTGAACATCTGTAGAACAGGATGCATCTGCAGCTGAAACATGACTTCTAACAATCAACATGTGGAAAGCTCAGCACTTTCTGACTGACTTAACATCAAGTGTAGGACTGATCAGTTGATTATTTTTTGGATTAACTGATTAATACTTGGACAGCAAAAGGTGATTAATTGGAGATTTTCTATGTTGAATTTGAACCAGATGAAACTAAAACTGCCACTTGGGGAGTTCTACGTAGAACACATTTACAGCTAAAGAAGGGGTTTTTTTTTTATCTTAAATGCAAAATGCATAGATTTTTTTTGTACAGTTTTCCTTCAGTGGCTTCATCTGGGAGAGAAACACAGCTAAACAGATGCAGTTGGTTACAGCAAAAGCTCAACCAACAGCTTTCAGAGACTGGACCGAGTTTCCAGCCTCACTTTGTTTTTAATCTGAATATAGAAATGAAATGTTTCATCTCCAACATAGTTCGTACACCTCGTTTTTCACGAGCTCAATTTACTCTTGACAACCGTTTTGTATTTTCTAATTTTAAAAATTCTGAAAGAAAAATCTAACGGAGTTAGGGATGCGTGTTGGGCAAAACAGGAAAGGTTTGATTTCTTTCATAAATGAAAGGAAAACGTGTTACCAGCTGTTTGCACCTGTAAAAGCTGGCGCGAGACCCGGATATCTCTGTTGCCATGGTGAAATTATATTTAACATGTTTATGCATGGCTTGTATGAAGCTGCATGTGTGCTTCAGTCTGTGTTTCGCAGCCTGTGACTGGCTGGGAAGGGCTCAGGTGCGAGTGTGTGGGCGTAATCAACCCTCCATTCCCTCTGCTGACAGCTCTTTTACTCTTTCCGTCTGAAGTCGCCGATTCACCAGGAGCCAATATATTAGTGCTGCCCGGCCACAGGGTCGTCTGTGGAGAGGTCCGGGTCTTTGTTGTGATAAAATATCACAAAGTGATGTTTCTGAAACAGCATCAAACTGTACTTTCTCTCGGTTTTTGACCCTGGAAGTTAATGCTGATTAAATATTTTACTGTTTAATCCTCAGCCACAGTTTCTTTGTTGAGTAAAGATATTTGATATCTGACAGTTTTACATCCCTTCTGCAAGCTGTTCATCTTTACTGCCTCAGCTTGGAAGAATAACTTCTAAAACCAGTTCAGCAGCATCTTGTATCTTAAACATGGTGGGATTTTATAAGCAAATGCAAAAGTTGGGGCTTCAGAGAGATACATTCATATCTGAAATTTGGCTCAGCGTGTTCCCTCTTCGTCTAAATAAAACCAAATGAATAATTAAGTTTTGTTCCAAAGATATGAATAATTCTGGAGGTTTTCAGGTGAGCAGATCCTGGCTGGCTATGGCTGCTTGTCTGCAAAGATGCTGCATCACTGAAAGCCTCACTATTCTCCGGTTTTAGAGTTATTACCAGGCACCAGTGATAGAACTTCATAATTTAGCCTTTCAGAGTGTTTTTTGTTTTTGTTTTTTTTTTGTTTTTTTTTTTGTTTTGTTTTGTTTTTTTGACAACTTAATAGTTTTTCCACTACTATTTTTTTTTTTTTTTTAATAAAACAATTTGTTCAGTTTGACTTTTCAGAAACCTCACTGGATTGTGTTCTTTCCATTGTATTACCAGTTTGAACCCCTTTAAGGTGTTTTCCCACCTGATACTCCGGTCGACTCGGTTTGATTCAAGACCAAAACTGCAACATTTGTTCCATTTCCAGCTGAGCAACCTGTTCCCCTCCTCGCCTGTGGGGGCGCTGCACCAAGAACCACTGAGGAAATGACATGAAAACCTCTGAAGAAGACATTGAGCGCAGCTTCCTTCTTCCCGAAATGTAAACAAAAATGGAGCAGCGTCAGATTTCAGCGGCTGGAGGATTCCTCTTTTGACGTTGGTAAAAGACCACCAGCCATTTCTCCCGCTAGCGCTAGTCTCGCATGTTAGTTTTGGTTGTATTTACCCAGAACGCCCTGCACTATATACATTGTTTTTTCTTTCTCCAATAAGTGCTAGCTACACGTAACAGTGATAAGTTGCATTGTTCAAATGCTTGGACCAAGGAGCAGGGTTGCAAGACACAAACTGCCTAAAATCTTCTTTAAAAACCCCGTGGAAGAATGTAGGATTGTCTTTCAAATCAAAGTGGAACTTTTGAGCCACAGTTCCTGAAGATATGTTCCAAGTCGGTGTCCGTTCTGACCCAAAACCTTCAAATGTATGCTGGAAAGTTAAATATGAAGAGGAATTTCATTGTTTCAGTATAGTCCAAGCATACTTTCAAATCAAAGAGGGCAGATTTAAGATTTCCAAGGCAGAACGGGCAAATATTGACTAGTTAAGAAGTTTGGTAGCTGGCAGAGTCCTGCCAGTGAAGACTGAATGCTAAAAGTGACTTAAAAGGTGCTTTAGCACAGTATTATTTTTAATGCATTGCTTAAAATGTTGTCATTTTAATCCCTTATACAGTTTTCTTTGCCTCAAAACACCACACAGCTAAAATAGTGTATTTATACTTCTAATGCCTATTGATGCATTTTCAAAACATATAAAGGCTCATATTGAAAGAAACACAGTGGTCAGAATTATGCCTATTTATACCCAATTAAGCTAATTTGTTCGATAAATATCAATCTTTGCCTAAATTAGAATCTGTTACCAAGAAAAAAATATTTTTTTCCATGACCATAAACTAATGCAGTTAGTATGTCACATTTATGGTAGAAAAGGCATTTTTTTTTTTGTACTTTAAAAAATCTGGCATTTAGTTATGAATTTATCCTTTTTTGAAAACTGGAACAGAGGCAGCTGTCGAAAGCATTTAACTTCTGGGCTTCACTTCTGACAGGAAATAACTTTGCTGATCTCGTCGTGCTGCCAGTGAGCTGGGCGCAGATAGAAAACATGGCAGAGCTTATTTCCTCGTCTCCACCACCATCACTTGGAATACTGATGCTCCATCTCTCCAGCTGAGAAACCAGAAACCTGCAGAATGGCGGCCAAAACCCACTTCCAGCTCCTCTGCCAACACCTTCTTGCACCTTCTGCCAGCTTTCCCTTTTGCATATACACTACAATTTAAGGGGCATCGTTAGCTTAATAAGGCTGCTCTCCTTATGAGCAAATCTATTATTGAACTATTACTATTATAGCTGCATAAGCAAAGGTATACTGCCTCTAACCTCAGATTTCTGGATATATTTAGTCACATAATTAGCTTTGAAGTCACACCACTTGGCAGCCACCTATATAAACATAAATTCTGGTTCAGCATTTCCACACAATGAGACAATATTATGATCATATTAAACAGAATATTTAAGCTTCCTGTGGGGTAGTTTGAGAACACACTATAAAAAGCAAAGAGCATTAGGAAAACACCTTTAGGAGCGATTTATCCAGCACTTCCTGCCGGGTGAAGGCAAACGTAAATTTAATGAAGAAGGATAGTGTTCTTGGTTAGCGTCCTATATACTTTCAGATTCAATTCAAAACCCCTACAGCTGTTTAAAGGGCCAGTATTATGTGCTTTCCAGTCACATAGTCCCATTTCACAGCATCAATCCAGTACCTGTGTTGCCTTCAGTTGTTATAAAAATGCTGTGTATATATGTATAAAAGAAATTTGACCTCGTAATTTAACACCTTGATATTGGGCCACTGTCTCTTTAAAAACTCCTGCTGTTTCTGAAACTGAAGTCATCACACCAGCGCTCCTTTATTTAACCCTTTTAACAACGTTTTATCAGCATTTGACTGAGCAGTCGCTCGTATACTGAGCTCAGAAGTTGCGCAGTTCCACCAGGTGTTTGCTCGTTGCTGCTGGCGAGTCTGAAGGAGCTGAGTGGGGGAGTCACGGGGGGGCTCTGTGAGGCAGAAGCTCGGAAGCTTGGAAACTGCAGCTCCGAGGAGGAGCTGCGGCTAGAAGATGGAGATTAAAGGATTTCTCAAACATGCATGAAAGAATCAAGGCAACACTGCAGGTATGTTTTTGATGAGGGAACAACATTAGAACAGGATGTGAAGCTCAAAGAAGTCAAGCTTACATAATGCTGCCCCTTTACGTATCTCTGGTTTTTACTGAGGACGGGTTTTCCATCTGGTCACTGGAACTGCTTTTCTTTAAATTATTTAGACGTTTGCATCAAACAGACACTCTCCAAAAATTAACTAAATTAACTGAATCCAGGTAAGCAACATTTTGACACATTTTTTTTTTTAAAGAATTTTTACTAAATCAATGACAATATCTGTAACCGTAAATTTAGCTTTAATACACAGGAATCGTTCAGTTTTAACCATGTTGTTGTGTAACATGATTTTGGACTCGCTGTTGGGCACTGCCCCCCCCACCCCCTGCATGAAGCTGTTGCTGAACTGGAGAGCTCCTCCAGTAGCTATGTTTCCATCCAGCTGTCATGTGACTTTTGAGTTAAATTGTAAAATGTTGCAGAAAAAGAGGGAATCAGGTGTGTCTACTGGTTTGGAGCGAATCACCCAGGCTATGCAAAGCGTAACTTTATAATATCCACGATATTATGAGAATAAAGTTGTAATAATACGAGAAAAAATTTGAATGACAATAAAGTCAAAATAATACAAGAATAAACTCTTAATATTACCAGAATAAAGGCATTATATTAGAATGACAGTAATTTTACTTTAACATAAAAAATTTAAAATAAGTAATGTTAACCATTTTATATTGTGGTACTGGTTTTATAAATAGGAAATATTTAATCTTTTAACACATGAGCAGCACATTATTATCAGTAGCAGGACTTTAAAACGATCGAGCAACGACTGAGTCTGCTTCGAAGAAAGAACCACGGCCCAGACGAGCTGCTCACGTCGGCTTGAGCATTATCGAAAACTTCCTTTTTTCTTGTGATTTTACGACTTTCTTCTGGTGAAATGGTGTCTTTATTCTGCCTTAATACTCCGTTGTTCTAAATGAATAAACATGCAAGAAACATTCTTTATCAAATCCACATATTATGAACTGAATAACTGAAACTATTATCACCTCTTTGTATCCGTTCCGTTAGGCAGCTGCTCAGCTTGGAGCCTTTTGCAGAATAAAACTCGATGGACTCTGTGGACTATTGAAACCAGACACTCTGCTCAGTGGTGAATTATTTCAGCTCTGCACACTTCAGTTGCTGCAGGATTGTTTGAGGTAGCACAAAGAGGCTTTGTTAGATGCTGTAACCAACAATCAGTGGGACTGATGTTCTTTCATCAGGCTGAGCTCCAGTCGCTATGTGGGCCTCGAATTGGGGGTTATTTTAAGTGCTTTCTAACATGCATCCATATTCCGCTGTACAGGTAGGGGAGGTTATCCAGAAAACAAATCTGAATGGACAGTAATTTGTTGATGCTTATTTGCCAGTTCACAATAGAAAGACATCTTTAAAAGGGAAGACGGGTAAAAAATGAAATGCAATCAAAACGTCCTCTGAAGTTTGTGCAAATTGTGATTTGGATTTATTCCAGATAAAGTTCACTTCAATAAATAAATTCAAACATTAACCAGGTCAAAGAAATGCTGTTTAAATGTATTATATTATGATTTATTTGTGCAAAATGTGTCTTAAGAAAGAAATTAATATATTTAATCCATTATGGGAACAACAAAACAAACATCTGCAGCTTTCCACCAAAGATCTCTAGAGATGTTTTTACCTCCTTTACCATCATCCTTGCTAGCTAAGAAAAATAATGCCGCGAATCTTCCCGAACCCCTTCGCCCCCCAAAAAACGATTAAGTTTAGAGAAATCCTGACTAATTTTAAAAAGCACGAATGCCACAATGCTTCAGTTACAATCAATTTATAGGAATTGTTGGGGGTGCAAATAATTGTTGCAGAGTTAATTTAGTAAAAACCAGTGGTGGGCACCGCTAACTAAAAAGTTAACTGGGCTAACCGTAAAGCACTAAGCTCTGTTAACGGTAAAGCGCTAATGCTAAAGCACACACGTCAGTAGATTTTAAAATGTTTATGTGATGCATTCTGGGTACAGAATAAACGTCATTTGCTGGACTCCGTCACGGGTGGAGAACGTGTGGAGAGGAAACGGAGCTGCTGCGTAAACACACTTCACCCACTTCAGAATAAGAGCATGAATATGAATGTCTAACTATTGCAGTTTTGGTCATTACAGTGGATGACCAAAACTTCAACACAGATGTCAAACTTTACTCAACTGAAGTTTAGAAAACAGCCCAGTAAATTATCGCTTCAGAAAAATTAATTTAGGGGAAGCTAAGTGTGCTAAATGTTTTTGAAGTTAGCAAAAACACAAAAGCGCTAAACGAAAAATTAGCTCCACTATTTGAGCATTAGCGAAAGTGTGTGAAAACCATTATTTCTTACCCTAAACTGCCAAAAACAAAAAGTCTTCTGCATATTTTTGTCTTGTTTCTAGCCTAAATATCTTCTACACTTAAAATAAGACAAAACTAGCCTAAAAATAAGTTTTCTGCAAGACACAGGAGCTTGCTTTAAGTTAATAATTCTTGAATATTGATAAAACGTTCTTGTTCCAGTGGCTGATCTGTTCACCCATGACATGGGAAAAATCTCTTGTTATAAGTGAAAACAGATCTGCTAATGGAACTACTACATTTTTTTTTTTTTTTTAGCAATATTTAATTATTATTGACTTAAAATAAGTTCCTATATCTGCTGACAAGTTACTTGCAGGCTAGTTTTGTCTTATTTCAACTGTACTATGATATTTGCAGTAGAAACTAGACAGAAATACTCGTAAGATTTGGTGTTGTACATTTATTTACCAAAGCTGTACCAGTTATTTTGGGGGGCCTTGCATTTAAATCCTTTGTTCAACCTTCAGAAGCCTGCGGACGTGCTGCTGAGGAGTTTCAGGCTACAAGGTGAAAACAGAGAGAACAAAAGAGGGTAAGAGATCAGTGAGAGACCTCTGTGGGGGAACAGCAGACCAAAAAAGGAATAAAGGATGATCAAAGATGAGGTAAAATGATGGATGGAGACTGTGGCAGGACTGCGCCATGCCCTCCGGTGGAGCATGGAAAGGCAGAGGCAGAAAATAACCAGAGTGCATCACTGGCTGTAACATCGGCTCCGTCTCAGTGTGGACATGCAAAGGACAAAAGCTGTTGGGAGGGATCTGTGGGCTGAGGACACACCGTCATGCTGGGTTGATTTTAGAAATGGAAAATGACAGGCTTCTAACCAGATATTTCAGTTTACATAGCAACACGTCTCACGTCTGAAGAACGAGACACATGATGAGGTGGCGGATTGTCGGGATCCATTTCGGTAACTGGATAATCACGGCGAATGGAGGAACGGCACGCTGACCCATCTCTGATTGGAGACGACTTTCAAATTTCAACCAAGATGGCTGAGAACTGAAGGCAAACACGAGCATCTCTGACAAATACTGTCAAAAAATGTTTAAATGCAGCTTAAAGATGCAGAGCAGACTTCTTCCCCTAAAGCTCTGGCTTTTTATCTGCTATTCCCTCCTCTCAGCAGCAGAAAAAAAAACAATCCAGACTGGGAGAAAACATTAAAGATCCAGCCCTCAGGACAAACTCCTGCTGGGCTCACCTGTCAATCAAAACCTCTTGCAGCGCAGCTCACTGAAGCTTGATTTTCTGTTTTCAGATGACATCAGTGATAAAACGATCAGCCATTTATCTCCAGGTTGGGCTAAAAATTACCAACAAGGCATCAGATTCTTGATGTAGCTGCGTTATCTATTGATCCTGTCAAGATGACACAAATAGAGAGAGCGAGAGAGAGAGAGAGAGGGGCAAGGACTAATAATAAAAAAAAAAACTTTCTGCTTTAAAGTTAATTCCAGCTTTATTGCAAATATAAAATTATTTTGGGCCTATTTTTCATAAGTTAAAAAGTTTTGCGTTTCTTTTTGAAATGTTTCGGACAAGTTATATTTAATATAGCAGAACTACTGTAGCTTATGATGGACAGATAGTCTAAGCAGGTCTTGAAGTTCAATTCCGATTTTTTGCTGAAATACGATTTTTTTTTTTTTTTTTGGCTTGTTTGTTCAAACTACGACTTAAATGCGACCAGCATCAGACTTCTGTGTAAACGGTGTACGACCCCAACGCGACCCGCATGCGCAGAAGAACGTAGACGTCACACAGCAGCGCACTGGTTACGGAAGGAGTCATGGACGCCGCCGTCTTTGGCTCGATTTTGAAGTTGTTGAGCAACGGGCGCCGACAGCATCGTCACAAGATCAGAGCAAGAAGATGAAAGCTAGCTTCAGCCGTTGTTTACGTCCAGATTTACCGCGTCTGGCTTCTTCTGGTGCAGAATTATCACGCAAGTCTCACGTCAACGACGTAAAAGTCGGATGAAATGCGACATGACCGTTCAGACTGGAAACGTTTCCAAAACTATCCGATACACATCCCGATAAAAGTGGCACAAATCTGATTTTTTTTTAGGTGAAAAGATCGGAACTGGGTCGTTCACACCGCCATGAAAAAGTCAGATATGGGTCGCACATGGGGAAAAAGTTGGAGTAAATAGTTCAAAAACATCACTTCCCTTCGTCTTAACAGCCCTGCATTACTTTGTGTTGATCTATTACATGAAATCCGAATAAAATACGCTGCTGTTTGTGGTTGGAACGGACCAAAATGTGTAAGTTTAAAGGGTAAAAATCCTTTTGGAGGACCCTGCAGGTCTCTTTTGTCTGTTAGATGAAAAAGCTTGAAATGTTGGCATGCAGGTTTACGTTTATATTTCGTCAGTCAATTAGGTCAGACCCTCCTGGGCGCCTGCAGCGGGCGTGCTGCGACTCACCTCCGAGGCCTTCTGTGGCGCCGAGCCAGACCATCCCATCTGTTTGCGCTCCTTGGATTGTTCTGCTTCAATCACAGTTTGGCTCTGATTTACTGCAGCAAAGTCTGCACAGGGGATGAAGTTTTGTTCATTGCCATTTAATGCTCAACTTCATCTACATCATTACATGATACAAGGCCTTTTCAGAGACTACTTGTACTTTATTGGCATAAAAAGCACATCACAGACCTGATTTGGCAAGCAGAGTTAGCTCTGCACACATCGGTGCCAGGCTGACTTAGTGGCTTCCTCCGTTGACGGCTCAGAGGTGGATCTGCAGGCAGTCTGGGTAACATCTTCGACCCTTCATTCTTTACTTTCACACATGACACTGCACTACAGAGCCACATCAGCCCTGGCTCTAAAGTGTGAAAAAGGCTGTAGCTCCACGGTGTGAGGCTTGACTCCTCAGACTGTTGGAGAAGAAGGGGCCACTGAGGCCTTGATCCCTGCACTGCTGAGGAAAACAGCTGGGTGTTAATTGAGACGAGGCTCCCGGAGGTACTGGACCCAGCTGCTGTTGGGTTGCCGCAGGGTTCAGGGCTCTGCAAAGTCCCAAGCTCCCAGACCTGCTGTTCACTCCTGTTAGCCACAGCACAGCAGTGAGGGTGGGTTGAGAGTTCTGTGAGCTTAAAGGGGACCTATTATGTTTCCTTGAACAGGTTAGGATAGGTCTATGGGTTATATCAAACATGTTCATTACATTTTTTGCACAAAATCATTCTTAGATAATGGCATTTCAGTCTGATCAGTTCTGCTTATTTTGAGCTCCTTCGAGAATGAGCTGTTTTAGGGCCACTTGTCACTTTAAATCCAAATAAGCTGCAGCTGGCCACGGCCCCCAACTCAACGTTTACACTCGCAGGTATCGTTCATTTTTGAAAAGCAGAAGTTGAGCCTCCTGCACAACCAACACGAATGCAGCAAGTCAACAACAAAACACTTCCAGCAGCCACTGTTCAGCAGTAAAACCAGCTGACCAAACATGCTGGAGCTCCGCTTGGGTTGCTAGGTGAGGGGCTGAGCTTTGCTGGGGTTGCTAGGTAACGGTGCCACGCCGTTAATTGTGACGCAACAATCAACAGTTTTTAACAACGGCTCGTTTTACAGACAACAAAAAACATGAACTTATTGCCAAAAGAAATGGCTGGATGGTTTTCTTAAGTGCTTGGGCTGTTTTTAGGACCAGTTGAGACCCAAATGGGAGTATAAAATCATGCAAAATGTGAATTTTGGATAATAGGTTCCTTTTAACACTAAAATTTCACTATAATCCACTACTAAGAAAAATGGTGACCAAGGGAAAAATATCCCACCTTTTACGCTTGCACGGTTGTTTGGCTTAGATAGACCTTACTGGCATTCTTTCTGTGTTTAACGTCATATTGCCCTCATGGAGGGTTTAATCGCTGTCACCTCAAATAATCATAACCAGACTGCCATGTCTCAGTATATTCTCCAGAAACAATTAAGAAGTTAGTCTTTTAAAAATTGTTCTCATTTTAAGGCAGTCTTCAAAGTAAAAAACAACATCAGATGCATGTTTGAGGAAAACATGCAAACTCCATGCAAAAAAGGCCCTCGGTTGAGATTTAAACCCAAGACTATCTGGCTGCAGATTAACAATGCTAACAGATTCAACACTGTGCAGCCATATTATATATCCATTTGTAAGAAATTCAATATTCATGATCAGTGGTGAGGACACTTTAGCTAATTTTGATAACATTTAGTGCACTTAGCTTCCCCTAAATTAATTTTTCTGGATAAATTCTAAAGCGCTAACTTACTTGGCTGCTTTGTAAACTTTCACTTGAATAAAGTTCGACGACTGCGTTGAAGTTTTGGTCATCGACGTAAGAATTCCTCAAGATGTTAGATGTTTATATTCATGCTTTTATTTTGAAGAGGGTGAAGACTGTTTACGCAGCAGTTCCATTTCCTCTCCTTGCGTTCTCCAGTCGTGATGCGATGCAGCAAATAACGTTTATTCTGTACCCAGAATACGCTGCTGGAGTTCCATAGTAAACAATGTAAAATCTGATAATGACTATAAAACTGAAAGGTGTGTTCCAAAGAATCACTTCCTGAAGCACAAACTGTACAGGTAGATGTGCAATAATAAATGTGACCCTACAGAGGGCGATACACCATGTTGTAACACGTGTCTCATTGACACATGGTGGGTATCAACATGGCTGAATTTAGTGCTTTAGCATTAGCTAAAGCACTAAATGTTGGTGTTGCTAATGTTTATGATTAATGCTTTATGGTTAGCGCAAGTAACTTTCCATTTAGCAGTGCCTGCTACTCTTCATAAGCTCTGATGATAAACTGCTTCTTTCAGTGTGACAAAAGAAAAATCACCATTTTTTTGGGGGGGGGGTTTCATGAATCGGTGAAAGAAATCATCTGCAGATGAGACGTAACTCCTCTGCTTTGCTGTGCAGTCATTGTCATTCATCAGCCTGCTTAGCTAGTTTATCATCATCATCTTCAATCACATTCACACTGGTAAGTAAGTACTGATATTTTTTCAATGCATATTTAAATATTTAACAGTTTGCTTATTTTAATCGTTAAAACACAGTTATTAGTTTTTTAAACAGGGTCTCAGCTATTCGCGGACAGCTGTGTTCACTAACTCCATCCAAATTCTTACTCAACAGAGAAGGTGGCCTCAGATTTCATCTTTCTAACACCTGCTCTGCAGCCCTGACTCTTGGTTTTTCAGCAATTCACACCTTGTGACATAAGAACAAAGCAACTTGTTAGAAACATATTTGAATCAACAATAACCCAAACACTGAGCTGAATAGAGGGTACTGCATGTCCTAATAGTCCCATAAGTGACTTTAATGACTCTGAGTGTGATTACTATGACTACAAATTATAAGCATTTTACTTTTAGCCATTTTCAGAGCCTTTTGGATGAGAGGGAAAACAGTTCCATTTAGGACCTTATGAGATATCATATAATAATGAAAACATTTAAAATATAATTTTTTAAAAATATATATTGATAAGTTGGACTATTATCATCAGGAAATTGCTTTTCATTATTGGTTATTTGTATCTATTTCTTAACCTCTACTTTGACTAAAAACTTTGACTTTTTTAAATAAAAAAAAAAACCCTATCAAATAAATTACTTTTTTTTTTCTTTGATAATAATATTAAAAACATATCCAATGATGCGTTAACTCACTCTCCTTTAATCAGGACCTTGATTTTTCAGTCATTTTTTTTCACGTTTAGTTTCTGGTATTTTAAAAAGTTCAGCTCGGTTTAATGAGGGCTCTGTTCTGATGTCGACCCGTCTTCCAGGGTCACTGATGGCTTTCAGCTGGAGGTGTGCTTTCATGATTAACACCAGATCTTGTTTTTTATTCAACTTGGTAAACAGACTCCCTGAAAGAAGAAGAAAAAAAGATAAGCTCTGATCTGACAGTGCTGAACTGAAGAAAGCGACTCGTAATGCCTACAGATACTGTCTAAAAATATTAGGATGATGGCATATTTATTTGAATTGTTCATTAAAACAAATTCAAGTCACATTTATACATCAGTTTTAAGCAGGCTGCACTGAAAGTAGAACAGTTTTCACTTACTTGGTCAATTTTTAAAATTTAGACATATAATGAATGAGTGACCCATACATACAACACAAATACAAAAACGTCTCTCAGTTCAAACTGGTGGACAGTCTATTACGATACGCATGACAAACAGTGGAACCCCACCTATTCCACGCTCAATATTCGTGAATTTTTCTGAAAATTTCATCTGTTCAAAGATTTTCCAAAGAGTATTTCTCAAATATTTAAAAGAAAATGCAGCTCGGGAAGGTGAAATACATGGGTGCAACGCTACGTGACATGGTATTGGCTGGTTTTACAAAGCAGCTAGCCAGGAGCAACACTGATGATAAGGAAGACTGTACATGTTAGCTTCTGCAGTAGAGCTAAGACTGTTGCCCCTGGAATGCACACTGAGGTATATTTGGTGTTGGGATGATTAAAATCAGTCAGTGATCCGTGTTTTTAGAGGAAGTCTAAAGTATTCACAGATTGAAGCTATTTCCAGGTTGTGGTCCCTTACCCCCTTCAATACCGGGGATCCACTGTACTTCCCTAAACCACATATTCATGCACACACGTTTAATCCTAATCTCTTGAGAGATAAATTAACATCACATGCATTTATTGTAGTGTCAGAAGAAGTCGGAGAAGAGACGCATGTTTCAGGAAAACATGCAAACTCCATGCAAAAAAAGGCCCTCGGTTGGGATTTAAGACCATCTGGCTGCAGATTAACAACGCCAACAAATTTAACACTGTGCAGCCATATTTTATATCCATTGGAAAGAAATTCAATTTTCATGATCAGTAGTGAGCACACTTTAGTTACTCCGCTAATCGCGGAGCTAATTTTTTTGTTAGCTAACTTTGAAAACATTTAGCCCACTTAGCTTCCCCTAAATTAATTTTTCCAGATAAATTCTAAAGCGCTAATTTAATTGGCTATTTTATAAACTTTCAGTTGAATAACGTTCGACATCTGTGTTGGAGTTTTGGTTCTCAACCGCAAAGGATTCTTCCAGTAGTTAGACGTTTATAGTCATGCTCTTATTTTGAAGTGAGCGAAGACTGTTTACACAGCAGTTCTGTTTCCTCTTCTCACGTTCTCTGCCTCTTTTCCCCAATAACTTTATCTCAAACAAGAAACAAACAAAATAAAACATGGACAGCAGAACATAAATTCAATATCTAAGGACATTATGGAACATTTAAGTTGTATTGTCCAAGTTTAATTGGTGCTCAAGGGTTTGTAGATAAAAACTGAACTGAAGTTAGCGTTAGCTTCATCTAAATACCATGTTGGTGTAGTGCTCTAGCGTTAGCAGAACTAATGTTTATGATTAGTGCTTTAGTGTTAGCACAGCTAACGTTTTGGTTAGTGGTGCCCACCACTGTTCATGATAATTAATATTGCAAACAAAAAAAATTACCTCTATAGTCGGGAGTTTCTTTTCATACAAACCTTCCTCTTTTTTTCGTAACCATGCGGTGAGAAACCGAATCCTAACCAGCTTGTATTTGATGCATAAGCCTTTTTACCAAAGGTGGTTTGGGTGCTAAACTGATTAAAGCAAAGTTTAAACCATTTCAGTGTTTGTGAGCTGTGTCCAGCATGTTTTCAGTGTGTCTGAATCTAATAGTTTAGATTAATCTCTTCAGCCTGTCAGCTCGTTCTGCAGGAGGCTGCTAATGACACATTTATTGTAATCAGCGGCGTTCAAGCAGAGAGACCTTTCAAACATGAAGGACACCGTACTCAAGGACCAGAACTGCCAACCTTGGTTTAAACATTGACAAACAGGTTACAATTAATCTTCAAGAAAACTGATAGGTGCCCCCCCCCCAAAGAAAAAAAAAAAACAGCGGCAAAGATGCTACAAAAAGCAGCTTGAATAAGACAGTGAGTAAGTAATGAATGAGTGTTTCAGATAGCGTGTTCTGTGGTGCTGCTCCAATGTTGCACTAAAAATTCACAATAAATAACGCGCTTACAAAAGGGAATTATGCTGTGATGTCAACAGGAGGTAAGCAAATCCAGTTAAAGAGCACGTATGTGCAAGTGAGTCCATATGTTTTCGTTCACGTGTGGTTGACAGGAATGCATACATTAATTTGACAGCAGCTTCCTCAGAAAAAAAAAAATCCCAATTTTCAATCTTTTACAAAAGGCATGGGAGCATTTACTTGCTTTTTTTCCCTTTACAAAGACCTCATGATATAAATTTTCTTACAAACCTACTGCATTCAATATATTTCCCCTGCATTTCACTAATAATTGTGTTATGTGTTATCAAGGCAGTGTTTTGAAAAATGTTAAACTTGTAGGGAGTAAAATGTCATCCATTAAAAGGGCCAGTATCATGTAAAATTGACTTTTTTGAGTTTTCCATCATGTTCTAATGTTATTCCCTCACCAAAAACATACCTGGAGGGTTACTTTGATTCTTTCATGTATGTTTGAGAAATCCTTAAATCTCCCATGGCAACCATTCAGCTGAGTAAAACGCCTGGAAGGACCGAGCTCTGCCTGTGAGGCGCAGCTCCTCCTCGGAGCTGCAGTTTCTAAGCTTCCAAGCTTCCACCTCACAGAGCACCCCTCCCTTATGACTCCCCCACTCAGCTCCTCCAGACAAGCCAGCAGCAATTAGCAAACACCTAGTGGAGTGGCACATCTACTGAGCTCATTTTACCAGCTACTTCTCAGTGCAACGCTGGTAAAAACGTTGTTAAAGGGTTAATAGAGGAGCGTTGTTGAGATGACTTCCTCAAGGCGGAGTTTCAGAGATAGAGGCCCAATTTCAAGGTGTTAAATTACGAAGTCAAATTTCTTTTAAGTCATATTTGATATTAACAGCATTTTTCCAGCAACTGAAGGTAACAGTTGCTTGACTGGGCTATAAAATGGGATCATGTGCCTGGAAAATGGATAATATTGCCCCTTTAAAGACATGCTGATAAAGATATTAAAATATATATTTGTAAGAATGTTTAGCTTATGTCTGGAACCTTCCTCTGAAGAATCTGAGAATCAGCCATGGAGAGCTGAAAGCACCACAGCAGATTTATTTACGGTCCTCCATTTATGCTGCCGGGGCCCTCGGCCTATCGGCTCCCTGTATGACCCACATTCTTATCAACAAGCAATTTGAAACGCAACGACTTCGCACATGTGGGAGCAACAGAGAGATAAATCCTTTTTATTTTCTGACATACGCAAGTAAATGATTCTGCCACTGCAAGACACGAGAAATTCAAAACGGATCTAATTTATGAAGACTCTTACTCTGCGTAACTTCATAGCATCTTCATGCATGGATAACATATCTGAGAAAGGAAGCAGTTTAGCTTTTATTTATTTAAACTCTTGATTTAAAAACAATGAATTTGAAGTCACAGCCCTGGTTCCTGACAGGTCAAACTTTACACAGAAAATGCTCATTTTGCTAAACCGGATACAAAATCTGAGATTTGCTGTCAGCTCATTCAGTTATGTACATTTTTACTGCGTAAAAAACTTTTTAGCACATGAGCGAAGAGTCATGGAAACAGTCAGGAAAAAAGCTAAACACACAGAAGAAACAGAAACAATTTGCTGACATCAACCAATAAAAACCTAAAGTAATCTTTGAGGAATTTTAGCGACTAAATATGATTCAGAAACTCTTCAATAAGCTTGTTTAAAGTGATTAATTTGGAATTTTTTCACTAAATTTATAGATTAATAGACATGATTAGAAGTAAAGACAGGAAACTCATTAAAACGTCCACCCCACACACCCCCTCTGCCACAGTCAGTGTTAATAATTTTACACTGATTAGTCAACTGAAGTGCGAGGCTAATCAGTCCCTCCAGTCTTTCGCGATTCCGCGATCACAGAAATTAACACAAAATCAACAGCTCTCTGCATTTTTTCACTCTAATGCATAACTGCGACTTTATTGCAAATCTTCTGCAAAATGGTCAAAAACATTGGGTTTAAGTGATGCTAACTCCCACCTGCAGGTGGCGGTATTTCCTACTCCTCTGCTGCCTCAGCCTGACTTGATGTCAAATTATAGTCCATGATCGATGTGGCGAGTCAGAAAAAAATAATAATTAAAAAAAAAAAAAAAAAAAAAAAAAAATCAATCTATTCAAGTTCTTTCAAGAAAAAAAAATGTTTTTTTTAATTTTGAATAGTTGGTGTTTCAGCTGCTTTCTGCTCTGCTCTCCTCGGCGCTAACGTTTCTTTGGATAGCAAAGCAACCAGAGAAGGTCACTTGTCAGACGAAGAGGATGCTGCAGCAATCAGTACAGTCTCATTTTCGCCATCAACATCATTGTGAAGTAGAAAAACTGATTTTTCGTCATAAGTTAGAATTTTTTAAATCAACAAAATAGCTGTGCACAGAAAAAACAGGCTTCTGCAGGTTTTACTAACTCAAATTTAGGACTTTTTAAGACCGTTAAGAATGAAATTTAAGACATGTATTGCGACAGAAAAAAGAAATTGCTTTTTTTTTTTGTTTGTTTTTACATTACAGAGTTTAAAATCCACTAAACCTCTGACTTCAGAGTTTGTGTCGCACCAAACGCTGCTAGTAGAAGCTTCTGGGTAGCTTTAGCCACGCCAGGGGATCAAAACGTTGAGATTTCTGGGGTCTGTTTACAGTCTTAATCCCCGTTGTGCCGCGCTGTTTTGCACAGAATTAACGTCGCATCTTATGGGTTAGGAACAAAAGTGAGCCAGTGGTGAAGATGAACGTCCTCCAGCCAACCAGTGATAAATTTTCACTTTCCCATAATAGAGGTAAAAAAAAAGCAAACAAACAAACAAAAAAAAAAACAAGCTAACTTGCTAGCAAGGCTATATTAGCAGTAGCCTCAACCGCCTCGAGTCACAGAACACCATGAAGATGTCTGGGCAATAGTCCTGCCACCATAAAATTTAAGGCCAACCTACATTTTAAAATGAATTCATGACATTTTAACGCCTTAATTTTAGATACATTAAGGCTTTTGAAGACTTTTTAAGGACACCCTGACAAAGGAGTTGTTTTGCTCGGGTTGGTCTAAGATAAGATTCAATGATTTTTCATGACAAGTCAGATTTAAATCAACAAAATGGCTGTGCACATAAAAAACAGGCTTCTGCCTTTAATTTAATTTATCTGCCATTTCTATCAGTGTACTTGCCTGTTCTTTCAGAATCCAGCGTCTGTTAAACCCTGACCTTCTGGTTGTGGAAACGTGAGTTTCCAGGGAGGGAAGATTGTGTTTTCAAGAATTTGCTCACAGCATTAATTACTGATTAAAAGCAAAATAAAAAAATTAAAAAAACAAAACTATGGCCACATAAAAATTTCGCCTCAGTTTTTCTTGTTTACAGAGTGGAAATCAGAGCTTCCAGCACAACAAAATGCTTCAATGTGTTTTGCTTGGGCCAACTTTGTGTTTTTAAAATTTAAAAACACAAAGTTGTTTCATTGATTTATTAATTAATAAATCAATGAAACGGAGTCAGTGACAACCAGAGATAATTTGACGACAATGGTTTAAAGACGAAACTAAAATGGGTGAAAGCTGATGGTTTAGGAGTCACACTCGGTTTTTTTTTTTTAAACTCTCAACTCAAATTCATATGGAGGAACGTGTTGCTCTGGTAGGTGGATAAAGGCAAAGCCATCTGTGAGCTGATATTCATGTTGGCGGCCGCTTCCTGCAGCAGGATAATGCACTCCAACTCAAAACAAAAACTGCTGAAGATCAGGTTTAAGAAACCGCTACTAATTTAGTGGAGCAAGTCTAATCCTCAGAGCTCGAACAGCACCCTGATGGATCTGCTGCCTTTTCCGTGCCAGGAACCGTTGGGCTCACCGGATCATGCCTCACTGTCAAACATGACCGCTTCAACACAAATGTGATTCTTTTGGCTAATCAGCGCATTCAGAACCGGTGACTTTGCCTCCCACGGATATTTCTTGGATATTTATACTACCAAATTATAAACTGAGTGACTCACCAAGTCCAAATCCCAGAGTGGTTTCAAAGGGAAGGAGCAAACAGCTTAGTGTGTGATCAAAGCAAACATTTATTCACCCTTATTCAGAAACATGTTCAGTTATTACTGTATGGATCAAAAGAGATTTGAAATCATTACAAAATAAAGCAGCTGTAGTGTTTAGTTAATGTTTGTTTTTAGGAGCTGGTCTATTGATGCTAAAGCTAAAGCTGTTAGCTGTATACACGCATCTCTGTGACAACGTGTCAAAACATAGAAACTACTTTTTTGTATGCATAAACACAAGGCGTCTGCACATCCTTAAAAAGTCTTAAACATGGATCTAAAATTAAGGCCTTTAAATTTCTTAATTTAATTAGGAAATATGTAAATTGGCCTTAAATACGTTAATCACAGGTCTTAAATTTTGTCGTGGCAGGATTATCTAATCTCATATATTCTATGCATTTTATTTTTCTCGCGGGACTTTTCTGTCAGGCAAAAGTTTGAGTCACCTGCAGACATCTTCATTACGTCCTGTGACTCGAGGCGGTTGAGGCTACCGCTAACTAGCTGCTAATAAGCCCTTGCTTGCTAGTTAGCTTTTTTACTTCTATTATTGGTAAGTAAATTATCGCCAGTTCGCTGGACGACATTCCTCTTCGCCACTGGCTCACTTCTTTTGCCAACCCCTACGATGCTACGTGCAGTCTGTGCAACAAAGCTAGGCACTACTATGTAAAATATGCAATTTTCTTTTGTACATAATTGTCTTAAATTTCATTCTTAATGGTCTTAAAAAATCTTAAATTCTTTAAACGCACCTCGAGCGTACACGTGCTGGTATCAGCGCTGCACGGTCCGGGTCATGTCCAGCAACTAGCCAGAGCCAACAGGCGAAAAACTTTGCAGAGTTTTCTTCCAAACAAAGCGTGTACGTTGAGTAATTCTGCTGCTGCATGCAGACAATGTGAGCTAAATGATGATTAGTTAATCCAAGCCAGTATCTCATATTAACCTCGTTAACAAGAATACTAATGTTGTTGTTACCTATTTTACATCCCTTGCTAGCTGGCTCGGAATAAACCCAATCCTCCTTAATTTCTGTGTACAAGTTGTGCTCACTGTTGCTCTCCACATATTCAAAATAAATCTTTATTGTCACAATAGAAAGCGCAAAGAGTTAGGGAGGAGGCGTTAGAGCAGAGGCAGCAGCTGGACGATGATGCAGGGTCTTCTCAGGTAAGGAGGGATTAGAACTTGCTGAGACAAAGAAGGAAAGGAAAGGTTATGTGCAGCAATTTCAACGTTTTTGTAAGATCATGTTATGGCAAAAATAAAGCTTTCAAAAAGTTTGCGACTTTGGAACTTTTTGAAACAGGAACCACAAAATCAGCAATTTCAGGCCGCAACAATCACAAAAAAACATCGCAACATCCTGGAGGGACTGATTTAAACAACTTTTCAATGCACTTGTTACTCCAAGTGAACCTCATCCAGCTCTTAAAAACAAAACAGGTAACAATACATATACAGAAGTTATTGGCAGCGGTGGGCTCACTTCTGCTAATCCACTAATGCGCTGTAAGTGAAGCTAATTTTTCATGTAGCGCTTTAGCATTTCAGCTAACCTTGAAAACTTTTAGCGCACTCATCTTCCCCCTAAACGAATTCTTCCAGATAAATCCTGAAGCACTAATTTCCTTGGGTGTCTTGCTTGTCGACTGCACGTAAAGTGAAATCCAGAAACATTCCCAACAAAAAGACGCAGCATTTTAGCTTCTCATGTGGAAATTTCGATAATTCCCGAAGAGGCTTTGATCCTCAGGAACGATTAGAGTAAATTTTAACACATTGATTTACCTAGTTTAGTTCTTCATGCTGTAAGAAGCTGCATTATCGTTTCCGCCTGAAGTTTAGAGAGCATCTCCTCACATGATCGCCCTGTAAACTGGCTCTTGCCTCTGGAATGCTAATGAGCCATTTTGTTTGAGGTTTGGCAACACAGCTATTGTGATGCAAATCTGCACCGCCACCACTGCTCAAGAGTAAAGAAAGTCTGAAATACCTGACATCAGATTTCCCAATTAAAGCGCCATTGATTTGTTTATGAAATAATCCCACCGCGCTTGCCCACTTCAAACACCGAGATCATATGAAAACATGCGGCGCTTTCATATGCAAATGTTGTATAAGGGGATATAAAGCAGTCTGTTTTCCTACGGCTCACCGCATCAGGCTGCGACAAAGACGCAGCTTAGTCTCATTTCTAGCACAAAACGCTCTATTAAAATCGTTTTAGCACGGCTCTGGTGAACCCGGTTGACAGCGCCTCCCACACTGGAGCCAGCAGAGCTTTTAAGCATCCGTCAGCATGGAGGCTTTTTTCTGTGCTTTCTGCCTCGGGGTCAGACCTTTCGGTGTTTCAGATCTACCTTCACTCGGTTTTCCCTGAAAGATGCACTTGAATGACAGAATTGTCATTTACTCTTAAAAATAAATAAGACGACCCGTTTCTGACCCGGCTTTTCAGTGACATACAAAATACTGAGTCTGTTTTGAAGCCGTTTCATGGTGTTGACAGACTAAACTTGGGTTTTTTTCTGGAGAAAGTCGTGGCAGTAAACAGGTTTACCTAATGACTGAACGAGACGCGCTTTCAATGCAAAAGAGGAAACATTTCAAACTCAAGCTGGCATTAAAACCACACTTGGTGCTGATTTAGACGTGACACATTTAACCAAAGGAGTTTGGTCTTTACAATATTTCTGATATGCAAACTGAATGTTTGTCTAAAAGCCAGAAACAATAAACTGGAACTAAAAGGCAGCTTAATTTGATTTGCAGTTTTCTCAGAACACTTTTCAGACACTTTAATGTTTGGATTTTCCAGATTTAATTTCAGTATGTAAGAAAAAAAATAACCCTTAATGCTTTATTTACAATATAACTGCGCTAAAGATGGAAACCCCAAAATATTGTCCAATCATCAGAACATCAAGCTGAACAGGCTGTTTGCAGAACACAAGATGCCTCCTGGATATGAGAAGGGACTGAGCTGAACCGCGTACAGTGGCAGAATCTGCCTTCACAGCTGGTTTGCTCAACAATGTGAGCACACAGATTACGATGCTGCTCTGACAACAAAATGGCAAGATGACATCTGAGGGACGGAGCTACACTTTTCTGTGAAAGCAAAAATAACAATAATTCAGTCTGAACTGACGGGAAGCAGCTCGGAGTCTGTGAGCAGGGCCCACCCAGGGCATTACCGCCGCTGCCGAAGGTACTGCTGATGGTGCGTCTTGATAGATTAGAGCAGGCGCTGCCAAACTTTTCCACGCCACGGCCCCCCAGACAGCATTCGCTTCTGGGCGGGGACCCCCGTTGCAGACCCTCAGACAATGCTCCAAAATATGTGAAGAAACGTCAACATTCTCTCTTCTCCATAACTGTTACATCCATCGAACATAAAGGCTGCCTCACACCTTTTCTTTTGAGTTAGCCATGCTATGCTAGCTTGAGGAGCTACAACTGGCAGCCAATCAGAAAGATGAACGTGGCAAATAACATTTCAATAAATTATTTTAACTTACACTTTATAATACTGATTGAAAAACATTGAGATTTTATAATCAAATTTTCTCATCTCAAAATGTATGAGATTTAATTTTTTAAGTTTTTGCATTTTTTGCCCCACCTGGTGAAACCCAACTTTGAAAAACACTGGATTAGAAGGTCAGTAAAAACATTATAATTCAGTGAAGAGATGAAACCTGTATTTTATGTAATTTATTACTGGCTTTGGAACTTTTAACGCAGAGGTGTCGAACTCATTTCGTTTTGGGCAACATCAACATCAACATCATAAATGTGTTCAAAGGATCGGTTGTGCTGGAATGAATTAATAAAACCTGTTAATAAATTAATAAATCCCTCCAGGATTTCACGTTAGTTTGTGATTTTTTTTTTTTTTTTTGCAATCAAAATCACTGATTTTGTGGAGCTACTTTAGAAATATTTGCAAGAAATTTTGCAATATTTGCGTCTATGTATGACATACATGTGACTTTTTGTTCCTGGCCAAATCTATCAGGTAAGGCTGAGGCAGCAGAGTACTGGAAGGAAGAAACACTGCCACCTGCAGGTGGGAGTTAGCATCACTTAAACCCAATGTTTTTGACCATTTTTGCAGAAAATATGCAATAAACTCAGAACTATGCATTAACGCAATAAAATGCGTGGATTTTGCATGAATTTCCGCGAAAAACCGGAGAAACTGATTGATGTGATTTGGAGTCTGGACGGCCACATAAAATGGTACGGCGGGCCGGATTTGGCCCCCAGGCCTTGAGTTTGACACGTGTTTTAACACGTTGATTTTGATTAAGTAATTAAATAGATTTTATTGTGTTAAAAATTTTAAAGCAATAAATCACTTTTTTTTGGACATACAAAGTCCAGTAGGAACCTTTGTATTCGTGCGTTTTTGCTACACCCGTAAATCAAACGCACAAGCAAGATATCCGCAAGCAACGACAGACAACAAAGCCGCTTGTCTTGGCCCACTGGGGTTTAATTTTAGCTGATAATCATATCTTCATTTCCCCAGCTGCATCCACTCACCTGTCATTAGCTCTTCTGATCTCTGGCATTTCCACCTCTTCCTCAGTGTTTACGCTCCTCTTCCCTTAAATTCCCTTTATTGTCCTGGTTCCTATGTGCCTCCCTCTAGATGCATTTGCATATATTTCTATAATTTCCTCATTAAACTCTTCATTTTTCCACTTCTGCCTCCGTCCTGCTGCATTTGGGTCCTCGACTTGACGTAAACATGACAAAATGTTTTTAATAATTGCAGTTTTGCTTTTACAAGTGTGGCGTTTCCTTCCCTTTCTCCTCAAATACCTGGTCTTTTTTGACTCGACAGTCACGTGAAAACATCCCAGCTTACACTGACTGGACTCCAAGCTCTGTCATATCGAAGAGTGCTTGACAGTAATGTGGTTATCAAACAGGAAGAGGATTGCAACATAAACAGGATCCTAACCACAGTAAAAAATCCACAAAGGACTTAAAAGATGTGAGAGCTGTTCCAAATATATGCCTGTTCACGCCGGACAATTGTTTTTTAATTATTGTCTTTGGGACCTAATTGCTTGCTTGCTCATCGCTTATTCCCAAAACTAATTTTCATGCTTTGTCCTTCTTGGTGTCCCATTATCAAGAGTTCCACTTACTTCGCTGCTGTGGTCCTACTGGTGATGATTAACA
This sequence comes from Anableps anableps, assembly GCA_014839685.1. Lineage (NCBI taxonomy): Eukaryota > Metazoa > Chordata > Actinopteri > Cyprinodontiformes > Anablepidae > Anableps > Anableps anableps. The sequence goes on along the minus strand of CM026075.1, from coordinate 36,033,544 downwards.
AGCTGTTGGTTTTTGTGTTTTCTGAGACTGGTTTCCTTATTTTAATGCTTTGTTCAGTTTGTTTACTGCTCACCACTAAAATCAGTTCTCCTTTTAAATAAACACAGTGTCGACAGCGGACTCTCGCACTACAAAAACATGGAATCTCACCAAGTATTTTTGGTCTAGTTTCAAGTGCAAACATCTGGAAAACACGTGAAATAAGAGAAAACTGACCGATAAGTAACTTTTCAGCAGATATAGGAGCTTGTTTTAAGTCAATAATTCCTTAATATTGATGAAAAACTTCTGTTTTTTAGTGAAATAATCTGCCAGAGGAACAAGACATTTTAACTAATAATATGAGGAAAATGTCTTGTTCCAATGGCAGATTATTTCACTATAACTAGAACTTTGACTTTTACTTTCCACAGAAAATCTATGAATTCTTAAATAATCCCAGAATTTCTTAAACAATGGTTCATTTTGTAAATACTTCCTAACAAAAAAGTAAAATGTTTTTGCTGCTGATGGTGAAAAGTTGCTGCTGAGCCCCCACATCCTTACCATGCTAATGTCCACGACTTGCATGCTAAGCTTCATTTGATGTGCACTTGCTGATTGTGTGGGAGAACTATTCCTCAAAATAGGTTGCTTGGCCCTTGGGCGAGGTCTTTAAGGCTGTTTTCCCACCTGATAGTCTGGTAGACTCGGTTCGATTGGGAATCAAAACTTCAGCATTTGTTGCATTTTCAGCTGCTGCGGTTCACTTTCACTCTGCACTGAGCCAAACCCTTTCAGCAACCTGTTCCCCTCCTCGCCTGTAGGGGCGCTGCGCCAAGAACCACTGAAGGAAACGACACGAAAACCTCTGAAGACACTGAGCGCAGCTTCCTTCTTCATGAAAAGAGGATTTCTCTTTTGTCTTTGGGAAAAGACCACGAGACATCTCTCCCGCTAACGCTAGGCTCATGGGTTTGTTTTGGTTGTATTTACCCAGAATGCCCTGCACTGTGGTTCACTTCCTGCTTTTGGAGTTCACTTGAACTCTGGTGCGGGGCCGAGGTTTTTGCGCGTTCACACCTCCCCAAACGAACCGGACGTTCTCGGCAATCGAACAGGAGTTCAGCTAAAGCGAACTAAACTGGGCCGGTATGAACCCACCAAATTGCACACTAATCTGCATATCAGGGTAAGACCTGCAGTTCAAAAGTCCACCGACTGGTTTGACTATAAAACTGCCATACAGCTTGAGCACGCTGGATTACACCTTTTTGTTACATTTACATAAAATACTGTTTTTTATCCAGTGCTTATGTAAATTCACTGTTGTGTCAAGTTCTTTAGCCTGACCATGCCAGTGTCTGCATGTTGGACCAGAGAGCGTAAGACACTCTGCAATGAGCGCATATAGTCTTGCTCTGGGGTTTCCTGATGACAAAAGTGGGAAATAAGCATAAATTATCACCAAAATACAGTTTATTAGGCGACTAAAACTTTACCCAACTACAATATGACGAAAGGCAAATAATTTTCTATAGAAGTTCGTCTCTTCCTTCCTAATTGATAGTGTTATTTTTGCTTTGCCAGATGTTCGTGATGACTGCTAGTTATATCTGGGGCCCCATTAAGCTCATGCAGTGTGATGGAAGCTGATGCGGCTTCAGTTCATCCACAGCAGCCGTGAGCACGCGGAGGGAAACGGCTGGAGACTCAAGCTGCGTCCAGATGAACACCTGAAGAGCTGAGCAACTGTCACCGACAGCCACAAAACAATAATATTCTCACAATGAGCACAAATATGAATGCAGCATATGCCTCCCCCACATTAAAGGAGGATTTCTGAAAAACACGGCAGCTGTTGCTGAGCTCTTTGGAAATAGAGCAGGAACGTGTTTTGTTCTGTTGTTGTAAAATCAGGCCGTTTCGGCGCCATTTCTGTTCTAAACCCGATGTGTGTGTGCAGCCGTGCGTGTGCCGGGTGGCTGTTGGTGTTTGGTGGAACAGGGGAGTAAATAACGAGCTGCGGCGAGAAGCAGGGCTGGTTCTGAGATTCACCGAGATGGAGAACTGCTGGCTCCGTCTTCTCGGCCCTGAAGGCTGTAGCCGGGTCTCTATGAAAACAAACATCTCTGCCACCGGTGATGGCATAGCTCCCTTCAAAAAGTAACTTGATTACTGATTACTCCTTGAGAAAGTAACTTAGTTACTTAACTAAGGCAATCATTTCTGCCTGTAGCCATCAGACGTCACAGTGCCCAACTCTGAGTGACAAATCTAATTTTCCTCTGGACTCATTTATAGATTTATTTACCGATTAACATATTTCCATGTACATTCTTATTTATTTATTATTTATATTCACTCATATTTAAATTACAACAAAATCTGTATATATAGTACAGTTTTATCACTTTTGGTTATATTTGTATGCTTAATATTTAACACCTTGGATGGAGTAGCTTGTCAACTAATAAGCAACTTCTCCTTGGGGATCAATAAAGTATTTTCTGTTCTAACTGATTACTTGATTTTAAAAGTAACTAAGTTAGATTACAAGTTACTTTATTCATTACAACAGCCCCCGCCGCCTCAACATAAAAATGCCAACCAGGGCGAATCAGTTGTGTTTAAGGGCAGCACTTCCTCTGCTACTTCCTGTCCGACCAACTTTAACTCCCCCCCACTTACTGGTTTTACCATTGAAGTTCAGTTTTTATTGTTTGGGCAGTGGTGGTGGTGGTGGGGGGGGTCTCTTGCATTTAAGCTGCAGCTCTCTGCTTTGCACCACCTGACAGGACTCGCTCTGTCGGTTTGATTGCACCGTGCTGCGACTCCAAATGTTTAATTTCAATCTCAATCTCCGTTTTCCCATTTTCACCTGCAAACACAAATAACTGAGTTTTCTCAAATCTCCACGTCGGTCAAAGTTTTAAAACAATAATAGCTTTAGTGATATTAAACAGAGTTTTTGTGTGAAAACTCTGCTTAAGGTCCAAAAGGCATAAAAATCTGGCTACATGTGGACTAGGCCTCAGTGTTTCGGCAGTTCTGCAGTTTTTTGGAAGCTTATTCCAGATGAGATGAGCATAGACGCTGAAAGCTGCTTCTCCATGTTTGGTTCTGAGGATGCAGAGCAGACCAGAACCAGAAGACCTGAGTGGTCTTTGCTAAACATTACTCATTTGCTTAGTAAATAATGACAAACTATTGCATGAATCTTTATTTCCTCATTTTATCAGGGTGGTAGTGGTAGTGTTTAAGTCGTCGCCATTCTCTTCGCCTTCTTGTTCCAAGCTATAAAGAAATTAATTAACAATATTACGCATATTTGTGAAATGAAACATTGGTCACATCTGTTTTAAGACTTACTGGCACAAGTACAAGTGATCCTACTTAATTAACAACCATGCTGAAACCAAATAATGATGCAGAATTAAACTCTTGTCACCGTTTCCACATCTTTTCCAACAAACCCAAATCCAGAGGGCGATGAAGCAGTGCAGCCTCATTAGCACAATCATTTCAAACATTACGCCAAGCAGCAAATAAGAAGCTGCACATATTACACATGGCTTGAATAACAATTTACACAGCTTGTGTGGAATATACAGTTCTTAGTATTTTCATTGTTGGCTTAAATATGACATTTTTTCTGACCCATTAAGCAACTTTAGTGTGTTTTTTGTCCTGATCCTGAGGTTGGTCCTGTTACAGACTTACCCGTCATGACAGGGTGTATCTATTTTTTATACACAACCCTGTTTTTCTGAACATTAAATTTTAATAATGTTGGAAAAATATTGATGTGGTGACACATTAATTGAGAAATTACAGCTTTTCTGCTGAACAAATGTGAAAGCTGGATCTGTTTCCTCGCCATAATATGCTGGAAAAAAAAAAGAATCACCAAATGTCTCTTTTCAGCATCTAACAGTGTTTCCAGTACGTTTCCATTTTGGGTCTAAATGGTGAAATCATCAGTATCCAGATGGACAAACAAATTTTGATTTATTAGATTATTTAAATTAAATGTGTAAACATGTGAGATTAAATTCATTTAAAAGTGTTGTGTCAGAGCATGCAAACCTTTAATGTAGCTGATGAACGTTTCTGGAAATGATCGGCTCTTAGAGCTGCAACGACTTAAGCTTTTAATGAACAAATGTTGGGAAATAGTTAATTAATTAAACTTGAAAAACTCTTTCACCCATTGTTACCCTAATAATCTTTGAAAACATTGTGCTTAAACTTAATCTGTTCAGTGGACGCCCAGCATCAGCGGGGGTTAGGGACCACGGCCGCCTGCAAACAGCTAAAATTCGCAAATACTTCAGATTTCCTCTAAAAACACTTTTAACTGCCTATTTTAATAGTTTAAAACACCAAATACACCTTAATATGCATTCATACACACAATGGAAACCATCCTAGCGCGACAGCAGAAGCGAACATTTGCAGTCTTCCTTATCTTCTCTTTGGGATACAGCCAATCAGCACCTTGGAAAATGAATACCGCTCCTGGATTGGCTGATTGACAGAACTCCAGGCAACAGTGTGTCAAGCATCACTGTGCAAAGGTCTTTCAGCTTCCCAAACTGCATTTCATTTGAATATTTTAGATGCTCTAAGAGCAAATCCACGAATAGGCGAATTTTCCACGAATAATTTGGAGTTGCGTTCAAAAAAAAAAATCAAAAAAAAAAAAAAAAAAAAAATCGCCAAATTCACGAATACTAAACCGCAAATAGGCGGGGCTCCACTGTGACTGATTACGAGGGGTGCGCTGATAATACAGCCCCGGTTTCCTTAATTCTGGGAGATCGGACGATGTTTACATGTGAAACCAATTTTACCAACTCAGCAAAGGTCTAAAAATCAGCTGCAACTTTTCAAACAAAAATATTGGTATCACCCACAATGGGAATTGGCAGGTCAGGGTTTTTAAAGATCGCTGATCGGCCAGAAAACGCCAATCGGTGTACCCCCACTTACTACTAGCTGTGCTTCCAATGCAAGACTTTGTTGATACAAAACAATTTTTCAGCTGTGGTGCTTCCATTAAATAAAAAATACAAATAAAATTGTTCACGTGAACAGCCATTAAAGGAGCAGTATTATGTAAAGTCAACTTTTTAGAGCTTTCCATCATGTTCTAATGTTATTCCCTCATCAAAAACGTACCTGGAGCGTTGCCTTGATTCCTTCATGCATGCCTGAGAAATCCTTTAATCTCCCGTGGCAACCATTCAGCCGTGCAAAACGCCTGGGTGGATACAGCTCCTCCTCGGAGCTGCAGTTTCTAAACTTCCAAGCTTCCACCTCACAGCAATTTCAAGGCGTTATATTCCGATTTAAATTTCTGTTTGATATAAACAGCATTTTTATAACAACCAAAGGTAACATGGTGACTTGATTGTGCGATAAAATGATTCTATGTGGCTGTAAAACACATAACACTGCCCCTTTAAAAAACATGTCATGCCATCACCCTCCAACTACTTCCTGTCATCTTCTTCGTCTTTTTCGCCAGCAGCAACATCCGGTTGTTGATCATGTGGCTCGTGTGATGCGAGAAAGTGTTTCCACTGCAGTTTTGCGAAATACTCTGATTTCGATACGGTTGAAAAACGACCTCGTCCTCACGCGGATTTATTTTCGTAATTCTGATTTGTGCAATTTTATGGTAAGTAGAGATGCAGCTACTCTCAAAGGATTGCTGAATAATGACAGCAACGTCTACTTTAACCCCAAGAAGCAGCCATTCAGGATTTTAGAGCTAAAAGCAAGGGTGCCTGCTTGTTTCATAGCAGATGTAAGATAAAGTGAATCATAAAGCTCTCGTATAAATCATTTATGGGTCTAAAACCTTAAAACAAAAGCAAACCTGAGCAAGCAGGTTCACCAGAGTTCACCAGCTCAGACTGAGTGACTGTGGGGGCTGCTGTGTCTGAGAGCCGCCTGCGGCCGCTGCGACACTGACAGCTCAAGCCTGCTTTGACAGCAAAGGTCGTTTCTGTATCACTTTGAGTCATAAAGCGAAGCCACAGCGTGTAGGAGAGCGATGCATCTGTTACCGATCAGGATAAAAACTGGAACGTCTCAGCTTCGTCGGTGCAAACAAGAAACCAGTTCAACAGCAAAATACCACATGACATGTGATCGATTAGTCACAGAGTCAGCAGCCAGTGTTTTACTCCATGTTAATGATTTGTTTGCTTCACTGGCTCTGCGTTAAACTGCTTGATAGTTGCTGTGTTCAGTTTGGCAGAAACACAATATAGTTCAGTGTTATTTTACATAAAACGATGAGAATGAAATGAAAACACTGAAGTGCAAAGCGCAACGGCAAACAAAGACTCGGAAAAACACAGAAAACGGCTCCATTTGTTCCTTGGCTTGCCTTCAACACTTGGCAGATTATCCCAAAAGCTCACAAGAACAGAACCAACCCGAACATCCAAATAATTAGCGAACAGGAAAAGAATCGTCCAGAGTAATCCCCACGAGAAAAAAAAAAAAGACACTAATCTGCTTCTCAAACCTGCTAATTGTGCATTTGGTTACAGATCTGGGTAAACACAAAGGAGCTCCGCTCTGTTGCTGAACAGACAAGTCGATACAAGAAACCTCAAATCGCTTCACATTCGTTACGACTAATAATAATAATAATAATAATAATAATAATATATGCTCTGAATGCAGCTGAGACGCCGTCCATGTTAGATAAGATTAACTGCTGACAGTTTGAGACGTCCACAGCAGCTCCATGTTTCAGGAAATCTTCATTAGGAAGTGAGAAAGTAGAGTTTCTTTGGAGAACATGCTTTGAGGCTTTAGCCCCAATTAGTCTGTCAGAATATCCCAGAGCAGCTCAGAGTTTAATCTTCTTCAACTCCGTTTCAGCTTGTTGGCAGTCTTCTTTTAGCCTACGCCATATTCATGTAGAGCAGGGGTGTCCAAACTTTTTGTCACATGGGCCAAAACCGTTAAGTCAGAAGGATTAGAGGGCCAGAAAAGTGTTTTTTTCTTTCTCAACAATAAACTAAGCTGCAGTACTTTAATTAAACAAATAAAGTAGCCTGATTTTTTTTGTTGGAAAGGGGAATTAGTAAATTAATGTAAATCCAAAACTTTAAAAAGGCTTTCCGGGTTTGCATTATTAAAAGAAAGGCACTCACTTTTCAATTTATTTAGGGATTGAAAAAGAAAACAAAAAAGAAAAAGATTTGATCAATTCCAAGCAATAAAAACACCATTTAGGTCACTCTTTATTTGAAAATGCTTCCTGTATTTAGACAATTTTAAGCAGATCTGGGTGCAGCAAAGTTTGCTTTTGAGTAAAGGTCACAGGATAGATGTGGGGTTTCCAGAAGAAAGCAAAAATCTTGGTTATTCAAAGACAAAAGAAAAAGACTTTGACTTGTCAATCAGACAGCCACTTAGAGCATACACAGAACAAAATTTTGTTTCGTGTGGCCTAAGAGCAGTTTAAACAGGAAACATATCGCGACGTGGCTCCCTGAAGACACGTTTAGAAAAGTAGTTTTTTTCTTAAATACGAAAATAGCCGAGGGGTACGTTCGGATGGCAGAGGAGGAAAACAAGGAGTCCGTGGAGATCCCGGACGAGCCCCCACTTATTTTACAACCCTGTCAGTCTTGGGTGGTATAGAGCATAACATGATGGACAAAAAAAAAAAAAAAAAGGTGGGGATAAATAACCAAAGAAAACTCAACTCAATTGTTTATTTTTCCACTGGCTTAGGGCCTTACAAACACAAGGGGAGTAAAAAAAGCCTTCAGGGTTTCCAAGCCCAAAATAGCAAACAAAATACACCCCCTTATAGCTCAAAAACAAAATCACTCTTATCTAAACAAAAACTACAATTACTCAACTTCCTCACTGGCCACAAATACAGTGAAGAAATTAGCTGAAAGAAGACGGTGGAGAACCCCTACCAAACTCCCCATTGAAACACTTTATCATTAAAAGTTCAAAAGTCAACATGAACCAACACAGAACTTGACACAACAATAAGTACTCAGTTCAGAGTCAACCAAGTCACAGAACATGCAGCACTGAGGCTTTTATGCAGCCCACTGATGAGGAGGAAGTGGTTCCAGGTGTGACAGCAGGCCTGCAAACAAAAAGGAGCAAAGGTGTGCTCAGGTATGAGGCCCCCTAGAGGTCAGTGGACGTAACATACACACTAGAAATTTAATTATGGACTCTCGAAATGTTAAATTTACAGAATGACTATAAAAATCTCCACAAAATGAGCCTAAAATATAAGTATAAAAATACTTTCTTTTGTAGCCAATATTTTCTGTTGTAAGAAGATTTTTGTTTGCTATGATTTTTGTCCTAATTAAAAATAAAAAGTCATCTAAATTTGTATCGCTCTTGTTGAACTTCCTGTGACCAGTATGGGAGAATGGGCAAGATTTAACACCTGGGAAAACGGGCCACATGGCCACAATTTGGCCATTACACAGTTTAGGGTGTCCTCACTTTTGCTGCGAGTGGTTCAGACATTAATGGCTGCGTGTTGAGTTATGAGAACTTTATATCGAAGTGTCATATCTTCAGTGTTATCTCATGAAAAGATAAATCAAAATGTTTACAAAGATGTGCAGGGTGTACTTACTTTTCTGAGATACTGTATGAAAAGATATTTAGGATATGGCTTGTACCTGTGATTTCACTGCGTGTTACTGATAAATTAAGCGCTGATCCGTGCTGACAACCTTCTGCTCTGGGAGGTGGTGAAGTGGAAAATTACAAATTAGTTACAAAATATAAAATAAAACAACAAAAATCAGAGGCGAGAATAAGAGCACGAATTATGGAAATGAGCACAAATTAATTCATACAAAGAGACAGGCCATTTTAATAACTACACAGAGAATAAATTAGCTTTGTAGAGTATTAAAATGTACAGAGATATTAATGTAGCATTACTGAGCCACAGTGTAATTTGAGTCGCTCTAATATATTTTGCTGAAACCTCAGAAGGTTGCTCTGTAATTTGATAGTTAACTGTTTAAACAGAGAGGATGGCTTCTCTCACACGTTCAGAGACGTGAATTATTTTAAAACAGTGTCAAAAACAAATTCATAACTGATAGAAACGTCTTTTTTTTTTATTTTCCTGCCAAGAAGCAAGACTTTCCAGTAGTCTTTTCAAGCATCTTGATTGAGATTCTCTGAGTTTTCGGTCTTTGAACGCTCTCTCCAGATGAATCTTTTAAAAATGGCAGAAATACCAAAGATAACTCAGCTGAACAGGCAGAAAATTAGATTTTAGTCCCAACAAGATGATTCTCAGAGATCTGTTACCTGAGGAGCTGGACAGTAAGTAATCATCTGAAGGATGAAGCGTCTTCTTTCCTGTTTCTTGACTCTCAGACACTGGTCATCTGCCGTAAAGAAGCATTTCGTTTGATCAGGCTCTTTCCTCGTTTTGTTAAATAGATCCACAATTAGATGTAAAAACAGACTTTAATTGAGAAACATTTATTTCAGATGTAAAAACAATACAGTAAAAATACTGTTGTCTGTTTAATTTTTTATAAATTTAAATAAAACGTCACACAGAAGTGAATTGAAGTGAAATTGTTTACCCTGCAGTGCATTCTGGGTAGATGACGTATGCTAGGTGCTACAGCGCTAGCTCTGTACAGCTGGAACAGTAATTACTGCTCAACAAGTTATGTTTAGCCCTTTCTATTTAAAGCGGAGCGCGTTGAAACAGAAGGAAATGCAGAAATGTCAAGAGGAAATGAGATGAGGAGGAGCAAATGGAGAGATTTGGACGAAAGCCGGTGTTTGTGCTGCTACTCCAAAGATCTCCACTTTCTAACTTAAGCTGTTTACAGTTAGAGTCAGGACCAAAACATTTCTTCAAATTTAACCGACTGTTGTGTTACAAAGACTTAAAGATGCTCCATTGTCACTTTAAACATCCATTTATTATCTTCCAATTTGTTTTGATTTCACGTCAGCTCCTGCTAATGGCGTTAGCTCCTGCTAACGGTGCTAGCTCTAGCTAATATAGTGAACAGTAGCTGATCGCGCCTGTTAATAACAACATACATCTTGCGTATAACGGCAGATGAAAACTTTGAGGACGCTTTCGTCAGCCTCCACCACCTTGACTTCCTGTGTTTTTATAGACTCCACTTTAACTTACCCGCGTCATCGGCCCGGCATGCGTTGCGCAGATGAAAAAATGGCGACCTCCGTAGGTGAAAAATGTAATTTTGTAGTTTTGAAATAATTATGAGTTTTTACAGATCATAAACCAGAACTTTTAGGTCAATAGGAGGATCACAACATATTTAGGCTAACATGTTCAGCTGGTCGTGGATCCCTTTCAGTTCTAAGACCCTTGAGTGCTGTCGTGAGGAACTATTGATCAAGATCTCCTCAGTCCTGCCTCCTTGGAAGCAAACATCTGCACAGAACTGCGACTTCTTCACAGTTGTTGCTTTGTATCTTGAACACCTTGTGAATATTCAGCTAGCGTTAGCATCCAGGTTGTGTGTCGGTGCGAAACAGCTCTGTGGTTTCTGCTGTAGAGGCCGATGATTTGCAGCCAGATGACTGCAAATCATCGGGCTTGCAGCCATGTTTTTGGTTTTTCTCACTGGTTATGGATCAGACAGAGTTCTGCTGCTGAAGGCCAGCTTGTTGTTGCTTGTGTTTTTGAGCACGTTGCCTCCATGTTGTCCTGCCACTTGACTGTGATGAGAAACAACATTTAGGACGTCGGTTCTGAAGGCAGCTCGACGGGGTGCGGTTGGAGGTACCGGGTTTAAAGCTGGAGCTTCATAAAAAAATAACCTAAATCCGACATGTTCCTGGAGAAAGTAAGCTCTACTCTGTCAGTAGCTATGTTTCCATCCAATCGTCGTGCGAATTTTGATCGAACTTTTGAAATGTCGCAAAAAAAAAACAAAAAAAAAAAAACCATCTTCCGGTTTGGAGCGAATCAACGTAATTTTGTCAGATATTGGTGCAACTCCGGGCTTTAATAAACAGGAAGTAGAGCACATGTCTCAGAGAAGTGGGGAGCGTACGCCCCTCCAAGCTGGCTCGGACTTTAAAACTGTTCCGATTTTCATGCCTCTGGTAAGGCACAGACCCCCCAGCAGATGGGAGCATTTGCTCCGTCAGAAATTATTCTCTGCTTTAGCACATTAACTCGTTCTGAAAAGCCAAAAAAAAAAAAAAAACCTCAAGCGAGCGTAAAAACGTTTTTACAAAAATGAAGACATTATACTGAATTTTTTTTTTTACAAAATTTTATAATGCGACACTTTAAAACTCACATAAAAAAAAAACACTGATGGAAAGACAGTTATCGAAGCCGGTTGCTCCCATCTCCTTTAAAGTCTGAATTCAGAGGAAAAAAAAAGTCCGAAATCCTTCGCTGATGTGGACAGTAATATGCCCCAACGGTTTGAATAATATGAACATCTCATGACTTATTTTTTCCTAATTAATAAACCCAGATTTACCCAAAAAGAACAACTCTATATTTCATTCCTGGCCCTGTGCTATGAATGGACGTAGGTCCTGGGTGTTAATGGAATACCCTCAATCAGACATATATCACGTTAAACAGCAATGCTCTGAATTTAAAAAGTCACCCTCACAGCCACTCAGTAGCTTCGTTTGACCTTTTTCTTTTCCGCCAGCGAAGATATGTGGCTTATTCAGCCGTGAGCAGAAGGTGACGGGGAGAAATTACATCACATCAGCGATGTGCTTCGCCCGGCGGCCTTGTCCGAGGTGACTTATCATTTACACAACGCTTGTCTTCAACAAAACCCTGGTTAGGGAGGCAGATGGACTCCAAACCACAAGACCAGAGGCAGGAGGAGCCGATGCAGAACCGTCTAAAGCAGGAGTGTCCAAAGTGTGGCACGTGGGCCATTTGTGGACCTTGAAATGATTGTGTTCGGCCCCTGACTTCAAGTCAAGAATGGTACAAATTTGGCCAACGAAACCCAAAAGAATTGATGACCTGAATTTTTTTTGAAATTGCCCATTTTTCTTTTAATAAGGCAACAGTCCAAAGCCCGCTTTTTATGTTTTCGATCTTTAATGTTTTACAGATTTAATAAAAAGTTTGTTTATTGTTGAGCAGGTAATATAAAATTAAAAAATTAAAATCGCAGTAAACTGATTCTTACATTTTTAATCTAATGAATTTTGTGGCCCGCCAGTAGTTTAAATTTGCCAGTTTTTGTCCAGATGGAAAAAGTCAAGTTTAACTGTATAACACATTTCAGCAGCAAGGCAGTGCCAAGTGCTTTACATGAAATAGAGCCAAAACGATTAACTGGGTTAACCGTGATTAATCGATTATTGAAATAATCGTCAATTAATGTAATCGATTAATTTTTAACTGGAGTATACAGACTCAAAAAAAGGCCATTTACTGAAAGAACAACACAGTCACATCAGTAATAAAGCCAAAACTATATAAAAAATATTATATTATATATTTTATACATGTTACATTCAAGATTTTTTTTAAAAAATCCACTAAAGGAATGCTGTATTAATGCATTTTAGGCAATAAAATGTTTATTTGCATCTTTTAGTGTTTTCTAATAATGTATAGAAAAAGGCTTAAATGAAAATCTGCAGAATGTGCCAATTTTTAAATCTGATTTTTTGATTAATCGTCTGAATAATCGATCAATTAATCAATTACTATAATAATTGTTAGTTGCAGCCCTGTTGTGAAAACATTAAGCAATCATCAAAATCATCAAAAACAGTTCGGACAGCACGAGTGTAAAGAGCAATGTTTTTTAATATAGGTGTAAAAATCTGAAATCTTAACACATAATGTTTTTTTTCTCACAAAAATAAGCCTAAAGTGAAGGAAAAGAAGCAGATCAGAATTTCCTTCGGCTCAGTGCTTGTTTTGAACTTTTGACTTGGAGGCTGCCCGCGCCCTTCGGCCTTCTTTTGACGGCACTGTCGACGTGTTTCATGAGAAAACCTGCGATAAGTCCCTGTGAGCTGCCCGGCCGCTCACCAACAGCATCCGTGGTTGAAAATGTGGCGATTTAGCAAACAGACGTGTTTCAACAACATTAGGTGTTCAAAATGATTTTTTTCCCCCATTTTTAGATTCTATCGTCTCCACTGGGACAAAACGTCTTGGTCTGTGGCGTCCTGGTGGCCAAATGCACTGATTTTTGGCACTTTTTCTGCCCCGCAGCAAACACCAAGATTGAAAGACATCAGCACTGACCTTAGAGAAGCAACGATGGCTGCCCATCAATCTGGGAAGGGATGAAAGGTCACGTCCACCGCGCCTGAACTCCATCACTCCACAGGGAGAAAGCTCACTGTGGAGAACACCGGAGACAGCTGCCGATCTTACTGGGACCAGTGAATTCTCCCAGATGTCAGAGCTCAGAGAAATATCTAAAAAGTTATCAACAGTATAATGTGAGCGATTCTGGAAGATTCTGCCTGACGCATCAGCAGCTGGTAGCAGCGCTGCCTTGCAGCAAGACGGGTCCCGGGTTGGAATCCCGGCTGAGGGGCCACCGGGCCCTCTGACCACCACCAGCAGAAAAGCAGGGGCTCGAACCGGCAACCCACCAATTACAGGACGCTGTCCCATCACTGTCGCCATAACTATCGAACCAGGGGGACTCTTTAGAAATAGAAGTTGCTTTTCTATGGAAGAGGATTAGGGCCACTGGAAAAAGAACGAATTTGCTCAGAATTCAGACTTTTAATCTCAGATTTATCTATTTTAATCTCAAATTTCAGACTTTTTAATCTCAGATTTCAGAATTTTTAATCTCAGATTTCTACATTTTAATCTCAGATTTCATATTTTTAATCTCAGATTTATCAATTTTAATCTCAAATTTCAGACTTTTTAATCTCATATTTCAGACTTTTTAATCTCAGATTTCTACATTTTAATCTCAGAATTCAGACTTTTAATCTCATATTTATCAATTTTAATCTCAAATTTCAGACTTTTTAATCTCAGATTTCTACATTTTAATCTCAGATTTCAGACTTTTTAATCTCAGATTTCAGACTTTTAATCTCAGATTTCTACATTTTAATCTCAGATTTCTACATTTTAATATCAGATTTCAGACTTTTTATCTCAGATTTCAGACTTTTTAATCTCAGATTTCTACATTTTAATCTCAGATTTCTACATTTTAATCTCAGATTTCAGACTTTTTAATCTCAGATTTCTACATTTTAATCTAAGATTTCTACATTTTATATCAGATTTCAGACTTTTAATCTCAGATTTCAGACTTTTAATATCAGATTTCTACATTTTAATCTCAGATTTCAGACTTTTTAATCTCAGATTTCTACATTTTAATCTCAGAATTCAGACTTTTAATCTCAGATTTATCAATTTTAATCTCAAATTTCAGACATTTTAATCTCAGATTTCTACATTTTAATCTCAGATTTCTACATTTTAATCTCATATTTCAGACTTTTTAATCTCAGATTTCAGACTTTTTAATCTCAGATTTCTACATTTTAATCTCAGAATTCAGACTTTTAATCTCAGATTTATCAATTTTAATCTCAAATTTCAGACATTTTAATCTCAGATTTCTACATTTTAATCTCAGATTTCTACATTTTAATCTCAGATTTCAGACTTTTCATCTCAGATTTCTAAATTTTAATCTCAGATTTCAGACTTTTAATCTCAGATTTCAGACTTTTAATCTCAGATTTCAGACTTTTAATCTCAGATTTCAGACTTTTAATCTCAGATTTCTAAATTTTAATCTCAGATTTCAGACTTTTAATCTCAGATTTCAGACTTTTAATCTCATATTTCTGACTCTCACCCCAGAATTGTAACAGCAACAAACGCTCTGTACAGTACACCTGCTGTGTATCTGAATTATGTGCAACCGTGTCGCCCCTGTAAAAACCAGTTCCCTCTAATGGGAGCCTCCTAAATGGAAAAACAATTAGTTCCACCGTCACCCTGGAACTGTGCTAATGACGGCATTAACCGTGATCAGAAAAGCATCTTGACCACCGGTGGGCAGCGCTCGTTTTGTTCTCTCCCGTCTCCGTCAGATGCTGCTTTTGTCCCCCGACCACGGCCACGGCCCCCCCAGCCCCCGCTCAGAAAGCTGACTGCTCATTATGATTTCCAAAACTGAGTTCATGTCTGTGTGATCTATTAATGTAATCTGTGCCTTTGCCCATCCACAGTCACTCTCTTTTCATTAGCTGGAACAATAGCCCCACGCTGCAGAATTCATTACATGCAATCAAAAGCAGATCCTTAGGGCCTGTTTAATTCGCTTTCAATATTAACATTACCTCTATTATTAATACTCTTAAATAGGGGGCTGCGGTGACGTGGCAGTGAAATTGAAATGTTAATCCAGTGTTTTGCAGCTCGTGTTTCCTCACCAGAGGCGCTCCTCGGTGCTCCGGGTGGACGCAAACTTCCAGATGAGCGCACGGCGGCTGACATTTCCGATGTGAGCGCGGAAAATCATCATGTGACATTTTATACGGCATAAATTTGAATTTATTAATAAACCCAATGAACACTTATGACTTCATTATCAAATCAAAGTAGTTATAGACCACCTGATGGTATTTTAAGTCTTCAAACCAGTAAGATGTGGATGATGGAGCTGACATAACTCCAAATAAAAGCAGAAATATCCATGGATTTTGTTCGTTGTTTAGTTTCAGTCCTCCATCATGAACACAGAAGCAAAGCTGACACAATCCAGCGTTTATCTCCCTTCATTTGCTGAGGAACCCAGGTGGGCCGACGTCGTCGTTCCTGGGATTCATCCGGACCTCAGGGTTGAAGCAACATGTGCTCTGAGCTCTCCAGTCTGACCACCTGCACTGGTTTCACTGGTGCGCCTTGCTTTTTCAGCTGAACGCACCCACTCAAAATCTCACAGCTCCCTCACCGCCAGTGTGTGAGATTTCACAGGTCACATTTGCCGTTTCTCAGACCTTTTACTCATTAAAATGGGGGAAAAGAGCCTGGACGTATTTGTCGTTATTTTAGACAAAGAAAAATATAAAACATAAAAAATATAAAACATAAACCAGTGGAACGCTATAAGCAGGGGGTCAAGGATCTTTGACCTTTTTCACAACTTGAGCCGGTCGGGATGAACCGGTGATAGTTTGGTGAGGGGGTGCAGGAAAAATAACTCTGAGGCATTTTGTGTTGTCTGACGGTTCATCCAAGCATAGCGAGCAAAACCAACGCTCGAAAGTAAAAGATGCTTTTTTTAAAGTTAAAATGCCCAAACCAAGTATACAGCAAAATCATCAAGATCATAGGGATCATCAAGCAAATATAGTTCAAAAACATTGATCAATGATTCACTTACTTTATTTAACTGATTTACACTCAAACTTCCACCCTTTGGAGACCCGAGCTTATCTTAGCCAGATTTGTTTGCAGATTTATGGTCCAGACTGCTAATCAAAGGCAGCTCTAAACAGGTGGGTTTTCAGCCTTGATTTAAAGGAACTCAGTGTTTCGGCTGTGTTGCAGTTTTCTGGAAGTTTGTTCCAGATTAGCAGAGCATAAAAACTGAAAGCTGCTTCTCCATGTTTGGTTCTGGTTCTGGGGATGCAGAGTAGACTAGAACCAGAAGACCTGAGTGGTCTGGAAGGTTGATACGATGACAACAGGTCTTTAGTGTATTTTGGTGCTAAGACGTTCAGTGATTTATAAACTAACAGAAGTATTTTAAAGTCTATTCTCTGAGCTACAGGGAGCCAGTGGAAGGACTTTAGAACTGGGGTGAATTCTCTATCTTTCTGGGTCTTAGTGGGAACACGAGCAGCAGCGTTCTGGATCAGCTGCAGCTGTCTGATTGATTTTTTTAGGCAGGCCTGTGAAGACGCTGTTGCAGTAATCAATGCGACTAAAGATAAATCCATGGATGAGTTTCTCTAGATCTTGTTGAGACATTAGTCCTTTAATCCTGGAAATGTTCTTCAGGTGATAGAAGGCTGACTTTGTAACTGTCTTTATGTGTTTCTGAAGGTTCAGGTCTGAGTCCATCACTACAGCCAGATTTTGGGCCTGATCTCTAGTTTCTAGCTGGAATAACTGAAGCTGCGCGCTGATTCTAGATCGTTCCTCTTTGGGTCCAAAGATAATAACTTCAGCTTTGTTTCTGTTCAGCTGGAGAAAGTTTTGGCACCTTCACGCACTGATTTGTTCTAAGCATCTGTTCAGTGCTCGGATGGGTTCAGAGTCACCTGGTGACATCATGATGTCGAGCTGTGTATCATCTGCGTAGTTATGGTAACTAATAAATAAATGTCGTCATAACAACCTTCTTTAATCTCGTTAAAAAGGGGAAAGTTTTCTCGTTTTAACGAGACACTGCTCCTGAATTTATTTCCAAGCTCTGGCAGTTAAACTAAAGGAACTGAGTCGAATCAAACGTAGTTGGAAAATGTTTTGAAATCATCTGTGAGCTGTAAACAGCCCGCTCACACACAGATGCATCTCTGCAGTTTCAACCAATTCGATTCTTTTTGAAAATGCAACTAAAGTTGAACTGAAATTTGACAAAATAATCAAGAAAGATCAAGAATCTAATAAGTTTTAGTTAAGGATCAGGTAAGATGACCTATCTGTATCGTAGCTTTTGATTTTAACTGAAGTTTTAGGACTGCTTATGTTTGTTGTCCTCATGACCGTATGGTTTTCCTTCCTCATTGTTCCCCATGAGCTCCCTGTGAGTGGGTGTACTGTCTCTCCTCTTTGTCTCCTGACATTTCGTCTGTTTACCAGGCTGCTGTTCCTGCCTCAGTTACCTGCTTATCCAGCCTGTCACCTGTTGGTTTCCCTTCTGCTTCCCTGTTTGGATTTTTATCACTGTGGACCTCTTGGTTTCCCTGGCACTTTCTTGCAGTGCCTTTTTGATTCCTCGAGCAGGTATGATTAAAAAGCAGCTCCCTTGTTTCTCGAGCTGTCAGGCTTCCCAGGCTGCGTGTCAGTTGGTGGGTTTCCCTTCCAGACTCTGCGTGACAGGTTTTATTTTGTCTTCCCGTGGCATCATATCACACAGACCAGGGGTTTTCAGCCATGGAGCATTTTGCATCGACAGCAGTCTGTCTTTGGTTATTTAAAGCCTCCACAGAAAAGAAGGACGCTCTGAGCTGTGTTGCCATGCACATCTGTCCTCAGCAACAGCTCTAATGATAATCACTGTCATGTTCTGATTCAGTGCTGGGCTACACGCAGAGAGATCTCAGAGATTAGGGTCACGCTAGCAGATTTTTGTTTGTTTTTTTAATTATGAGAAAAAAGTCATAATATTAGCAGAATAAAGACTCAATATTATCAGGAGAAAGTTGTAAAATTACGAGATAAAAGTTGTTTTAATGAGAGCAAAGCTTCGATAGTTGTCGAGATCTGACATGCATGCCTCATCTAATTTTTTATTATTTTTGGTTCGGAGTTCTCAAAATTATTATGTCACTCTACTAGTTATTCAGGTAATACTATGAGTTTTTTCTCACATTATGGTGACTTTTTCTCGTATTATTACGACTTCTCATAATATTATAAATTTTTGTCATACAACTTTATTCTCATATCTTGACAACTTTGTTCTGGTAATATCGTGACTTTATTCTCGCATTATAAACGGCTTTTTTCCTCATTGTTACGACCTTATTCTTGCATTATTACAACGTTATTCTCGTAATAGTGTGACTTGTAGGACTTTCTCATATGATGATGACTTTATTCTTGTATAATTACTTTTTTCATTTTATTATGCCATTATTCTTGTATTACTACGACTTTATTCTCGTAATATAATTTTTGTTGTAAAACGTTCTGATATTATGATGACTATTAACCTTGTATCATGATGACTTTATTCTGGTGATATTGTGACTTTACTCTCCCATTATTACGACTCTTTTACTTATATTGTTACGTTATTCTTGAAACATTATGACTTGTAGGAGTTTCTCATATGATAACTTTATTCTTGTATTATTACGACTTTTTCCTTAAGTTGTTATAATTTATTCTTGTATTACTGTGATATTATAGTAACACTACAACTTTATTCTTGTAGTATTACTACTTTTTGTTGTAAAATTTTCTCATGACTGTTATCTTCCTCGTGTTATTACGACTTTATTCTGGTAATATTGTGGCTTGTAGGTCTTCTGGTTCTGGTCTGCTCTGCATCCCCAGAACCAGAACCAAACATGGAGAAGCAGCTTTCAGTTTCTATGCTCCACTAATCTGGAACAAACTTCCAGAAAGCTGCAAAACAGCCGAAACACTGAGTTCCTTTAAATCAAGGCTAAAAACCCTCCTGTTCAGAGCTGCCTTTGATTAGTAGTCTGGACCATAAATCTGCAAACAAATCCAGGTAAGATAAGCTCGGTTCTCCAAAGGGTGGAAGCTTGAGAGTAAACCAGTTAAATAAAGTAAGTGAATCATTGATCAATGTTTTTGCCGATGTTTTTGATGATTTTTATACGTATTTGCTTGATAATTTTGATGATTTTGCTTGATGATTTTGATGTTTTGATGATTTTGCTGTAGACTTGATTGATGTTTTTATGCTGTAAAGCACTTTGAACTGCCTTGCTGCTGAAATGTGCTAAACAAATAAACTTGACTTACATCTCATTAAATCAAAAATATCTTCTTTTTTAAATAACAAAGGTGGTAACAGTAAAATGGCAACAGCTCTTGAGATTTTTAGATGTCGTTTAGATGAAACAGGGAGAGAAGGAAATCATGGTGAGCCCCTTTATGCCTTTTTGCTAGTCGTCATCTGTCAGAGAAGCATGTTTTTATATCTCGTTATAACAACAAAGTTTCTTGTTATAACGAGATATAAAACTCATCTCGTTAAAATCAGAAACTTTCTCGTTTCTCGAAAATTTCTCATTTTAACAAGAAACTTTCTTGTAATAACGAAATATAGTCACTTAAAACAGTTTTTCACTATAACGAGATCCAAAACTCAAAATGAGAAACTTCCTCCTTTTTCTCACTTCTCGAAACGTTATCATTTCTCAACTTTCTCATTTCAAGTTGATATAAAACTGATCTTGTGAAAACAAAAATGTTTCTTAAAACAAGTTTTGGCTCTCATTAAAATGAGAAAATTTCTCGCTTCTTGAAACTTTCTCGTAACTTGGTTTAAAACTCATCTTGTTAAAATACGAAAGTGTGTCATTATAAGAAGATGCAAAACTTGTTCAAATGAGAAATGTTCTCATTTCTTGAAAATTTCTTGCTTTTCTAAACTCATT
Organism: Anableps anableps; assembly: GCA_014839685.1. Classification (NCBI taxonomy): domain Eukaryota; kingdom Metazoa; phylum Chordata; class Actinopteri; order Cyprinodontiformes; family Anablepidae; genus Anableps; species Anableps anableps. Next base: position 36,013,231 of record CM026075.1, on the reverse strand, counting down.
TCTCAACTGTCTCATTTCAACGAGAAATTTTCTTGTTATAAGTTGATATAAAACTCATCTCGTTAAAACAAAAAAGTTTCTTAAAACATGATGCAAAACTTGTTAAAATGACAAACTTTCTTGTTTCTCGAAACTTTCTCATTTTAACGAGACACTCTCATTATGACCTAGTATAGAACTCATCTTGTAAAGATTCTCTGTACAATGAAATGCAAAACTCGTTAAAACAAGAAACTCTCATTTTGTGAAACTTTCTTGATTCTCGAAACTTTCAATTATAACTTGGTATAAAACTAAAATAAGAAACTTTCGCATCATAATGACATACAAAACTTGTTAAAACAAGAAACTTTTCTGTTTCTCAACTTTCATTTTAATGAGAAACTTTCTCGTTATAAACTGATACAAAACTAATCTCATTAAAACCAGAAAGTTTGAGTTTGCGTCTCATTAAAATGAAAAACTTTGTCACTTCTCAAAACTTTCTTGTTATAATTTTGTTTCAAACTCATCTCGTTAAAATAAAGTTTCTCATTATAACGAGATGCAGAACTCGTTAAAATGAGAAATTTTCTTAATTCTTGAAACTTTCTCGCTTCTCAACTTTCTTATTTCAATGAGAAACTTTCTTGTTCTAACTTGATATAAAACTGATCTCATTAAAATCAGAAAGTTTCTTATAACGAGATGCAAAACTCGTTCAAATGAGAAACTCTTGCTTCTCTAAATGTTCTCGTTTCTCGATATTTCTCATTTCTCAAAATGTTCTCGTTTTAACGAGATACTTTCTCATTTAAACGAGATTCTGCTCCTGAATTTATTTCCAAGCTCTGGCAGGTAAGCACTTCCTTCTAAGCTGTTACAGCGAATACAGAAGGTCAACAAATACAGCTGTTAGCAGCATACAGGTATAAAACCAGAATAAGCGTTACAGAATCTATTGTTATTCATGTAATCAGGTTATTTGATTGCGTCAATTAATTTTAGAGGACCAAAGAAAAGATATTTCTGATCAGACATGCAGAGTGAGCCCCTCTGGGATATTTCAGCTGATTAAATGTCATTTAAATTATTTGAATCAATCGTGCCATTTTCTTGGTATAATTGGGGCCACGTTTCAGTTTTCAGGCGCAAAACTGCTTTAGATATTTGCATTTTTCTAATTTAAGTGCCATTTGAAGTCAGAAATGTTCCCTTCTCTTAGAGAAGACAAGTGTGTTTTCTTCTCAACTGGATTTCAAACTTTAAAATTAACATCACTTTGCTGCCAAGAGCAAAACAGTAAAGAGGTTAAACACATCGTCACACTTCAGATCAGGCGGTGTGACAGTGACTGGAGGTCCACATCATGTGCTTCCACCAATAAACACTGAAGTTTTGAGTTTTTTGATCTTTTGAAGGACAATTTGAAGAAATCACACATTTTTATTAAGGTCAGAAAAACATTTTCAAAGACATCAACAAAATCATTTTTTTTCTGTTTATGTATTCAAGGTTTTAGTGCAGAAAAAGCATTTTACCCTTCTTACAAAGAAACAATGAACACAAATAAACTGGATCCCTGCCTATTACCAAATTTTTCTGTGGAACGTAACTTCATAGAGCAGATATCTAAAATATTTGAAACAAAATGCAGTTTGGGAAGCTAAAATACCTAGCTTAAATGCTACTTAACACACTATTGGCTGGCGTTTGCAAAGCAGCCAATCCAGGAGCACCATTTACTTTTCTTGTCGCTGATTGGCTGAACCCCCAGTGGTGGAGACGAGGAAGACTGTAGATGTTAGCTTCAGCAGTAGCGCTAAGACGGGTTCCATGGTGTGTATTAATGTATATTCAAGGTATATTTGGTATTTGAACTATTAAAATAGGCAGTATTAAGCGTTTTTAGAGGGAGTTCGTAACTTCTATGAATACTGGGGTCCACTGTACTAACATCAGTTCAGTTAAAGGGGGGGAGTACTATGTAAAATCAGCGTTTTTGAGCATATAGAAATACTTCATCCATAACGTCCTGATTCCCTAGGGTATAGATATGATGTGCCATGCAAGCTTCTTTTTCTTAGCAAAATGGGAAAGACAAGAGAACATGCAAGTGAGTAGGATAGTTAGGGAGATGAAAAAAACCCCAAATCTCCAAAGTTTCCTGTTTCAGATCAGCAGAAAGGACTGGCATCATGGATTCACAAAGTCTCCGTAACAACAATCTACATCAGTGGTTTAGTACTCTTCCTTACCAGGGGTGCGAAACACTGTGTGAAATGATGTTCAGTCATTTTTTCCTTTGTTGATTCATTTATTTTTGGCCTGCATTTGTAGGATCTGCATGAACATAAGTAACATAATCTTCCTCAGAGTAATGGAGTGAAAAGTGTCTCAATTAGGCTTGATAATTAGCCATTAAAGTCATTTTGGTAGGATAATTCCCATTCTGGTGTGCCGTATGTTGCGTTTGAATCTTATGCCAAATGAAATCAGACTCCTTTTTACTTTTGAATAATTAAAGGAACCTCTTTACTGAAAGAAAAAAAAAAAAAAAATATATATATATATATATATATATATATATATATATATATATATATATATATATATATATATAAGAAATATGTAGGTGTGTTTTAGACACTCAATGGTTTACTTTAGAAATCAGACCAGAATCTGTCTTCAAGAAGCTGAAGCAAACAAAAAGAGAGAGAATTTAATTTCTTTTGCTTTGCAAACATAACAAGCAAAATCTTTTTTCTGTGAAACTATTTTTCCATCATCCAACATTCAGCTGGTCAACCTCAATTAATCACCACAAATTCATGAGTCGCATCATGTCAGGACCCGACAGACGGTTAAAGACACATTCATCAGCAGAACATTATGGTCATAAACAGACCCACGGACATAAAAACTGACAGATAAACACATTAATACCTTCTAACTTCTCTCTTTACTCTTAAACTGAAAAAGTCTGGTGTTTAAAGCAGCACATTTGAGTAGTTCATGTGATTTTATCATGAAAATCCAGAAACGAAAATGATGGAAACAAAAGGACATGGCCGTCATGACTGACCGGCTCATGAACCTGGACTAAGCTGCAACACAGTTCCAGAAAAATGTCATTAAAAGGCGCTCTCTGCTTTTTCAATGCAGCCTTTTATTTTTGCCTGTTTCTATGCCTCTTAAAAGAAAAAAGGAAGAAAAAAATTTCAATTAGTTTTGTATTTTCCGTGTCTACATAGATATCAGAAAAATGTCCATAAAGGAGAAAATACTGTATATTTTTCTTCTTTGCTCCACTTAAATAAAAGAACATTTTAATTTTAGAAAATTGTTCAAGCAAGATGTGACCTAGTGTGGTGCTCAGTTTATCTTCAACACAAAAGCTTCCCTACTCAGCAATCAGCACTGGGTTTTTGGGAGACAGATTGGAAAACAGTAAAAGTCATTTTTTGTGATTTCACATACAGTAGACCCCCACTGTATTCATAGACACCAATACATAGAAAATGCAGCTTTTAAATGCTACTGGCTGGGGTTTCCAAAGCAGCCAATCCAGGAGCGTCATTTATTGTCTATCAAGTATACATCAGAATCATCAAAACATCAAAATTATCGAGCAAATACACCATGAAAATAATCAAAATCATCAGCAAAAACATTGATCAATGATTCACTTTCTTTATTTAACTGATTTACACTTAAACGTCCACCCTTTGGAGAACCGAGCTTATCTTACCTGGATTTGTTTGCAGATTTATGGTCCAGACTACTAATCAAAGGCAGCTCTGAACAGGAGGGTTTTCAGCCTTGATTTAAAGGAACTCAGTGTTTCGGCTGTTTTGCAGTTTTCTGGATGTTTGTTCCAGATTAGTGGAGCATAGAAACTGAAAGCTGCTTCTCCATGTTTGGTTCTGGTTCTGGGGATGCAGAGCAGACCAGAACCAGAAGACCTGAGTGGTCTGGAAGGTTGATACAACGACAACAGGTCTTTAACGTATTTTACTGCTAAGCCGTTCAGTGATTTATAAACTAGCAGAAGTATTTTAAAGTCTATTCTCTGAGCTCCAGTGGAAGGACTTTAGAACTGGGGTGATGTGCTCTATCTCTCTGGGTCTTAGTGGGAACACGAGCAGCAGCGTTCTGGATCAGCCGTAGCTGTCTGATTGATTTTTTTAGGCAGACCTGTGAAGACACTGTTGCAGTAATCAATGCGACTAAAGATAAACGCATGGATGAGTTTCTCTAGATCTTGTTGAGACATCAGTCCTTTAATCCTGGAAATGTTCTTCAGGTGATAGAAGGCTGACTTTGTAACTGTCTTTATGTGTCTCTGTCTGGAAACAATGTAGCGTGCATGCCAGGCCAGTAGGAGGCGGTGAAACTTTGTAAACTTTGTTAGCACCGACATAATACGGAGTTCCATCGCTCTTCCTGTTGTGCGCGGGTGAAAACCAGGCCCTCTAAATGTTATCTCTTTGCGTTTACATGGATATGATTCGAGTTACATTTCTAAGAAGTTTCATTCTGGTGGCCGTCGTGAAAGCTTTGCATTTTTGTCCGTCCAAAACGCTGTCACCATGGAAACGAGAATCCAAAATGCAACAAAACATTTGTGTTTTACCGTCCCGGTGTTGTCGTTAAACAGGCTTTCAGAAAGAAACACAAGTTACAGTTTCACTTGGATGATTTATTTTATTTGTCCCAAAATGTTACCAAATGACCTGGAAGATCATGCTGGCTTACTACATTAAAAAAGTATTTTTGTGTTTTCCACTGTGTTGTTTTATGGTAATTTATCTTTTTTTTTTTTTTTTAAGAATTTAACTAAATTTTGATCTCCCCAGAAATCCAAGCTGCCGAGTCTAAAGGTATCTGCTCACATATTTATATCATGTTTGTGTCGTGGTGATGGTGGAGCCAAATGCAGAGAGGCGTCGAGCGGATGGTGATTTTTTTTTAATGATAAATAAACCATAACTTACAAACAGCATGGAGGATGCAAAGAAGCAGGAACAAAGGAACCGGGTACATGGAGGAAAATAACGGAGGTGAACGGGAGAATCCAGCGAGGAGTGAGAGGAGAAAAGGTTTATGAATACTGGGAGAGTGAATGCTGGAACAAAAGACCGGGGCTGATCAGCTAACGGGCTGCAGGTGTGAAGGGAGAGAGCAGAAGGCAGGCTGAGGAGAGAGAGAGAATGGCACAGGAGGGGAGAGATAAAACGAATCAAACTGTAACAAAGAATAGCTAAATACAAGGAATAAATAAACTAGACTAACTAAAAGAACTGAAGTAAAACAGAAACAAGGGTGATCTACTCAAAGAACGAAGAAACACAGAACAACAATAATCAAAACTAGAATCAAATATTCAAACCCCAGAACAACCCAGGTCCTGACAATTTACCTGTTTATCCAGATCCAGTTCTTCTTTCCTGAGACAGTTCGCTAACATTCTCACTTAAAAAAAAATGTACAAGATGAACAGACACCTGCTTTTGTTTATTCCAAACTCGTTCAAGTGAGACCCCAGTCTAGTTTTTGGCAAAGCAATTTTCCAACTGGAAGACTCTTTTCTTTTCTTTTCTTTTTTTTTTTTTTAATCTGAGCACCATTTAACTGTCTGCCTCAGAACAGTTGGAATTGAGTTACATTCAGCACCACAAGGGGTAGAGTAATGTATAACGCTTCAGGCAAGCCACAGGTTTCTTGACAGTTATGAGGCACTAATAGCCTGCGTAGAGCAAAGGAGGATGTCGACAAGCGATGGAGGAAGGGACTGAGAGAAGAAGGGTCGGCAGAGGACTGAGACGGGGAAAGGCAGTATAATGAGAGGTGAAACAGCAGGTGGCTTGGAGAAGACACCTTATGATAGCCAAGTTACCACTAAGTTACTGCCTGCCGTACACTCCCAGGATTTTATTACTGCTTTCTGCATCTGTTGGAACTGGGGTTACATTCTCAGAAGGAAAGTCAGCGTACAAGGGAAATTATGCATTATGTGTCACATGATTGCCAGAAAACTTCTCAGTGACTTAAAAAAAAGTTTATTGCCCCTCTTTTGCATATTTATCTAGTTCTAAAACGAAGAACATATTTTAAATGTTGGTTTTAAAAAGTTTTGCAGCCCAAATCCGTATGTTCTCCAACTTTCTGATCAAACCAAATGAAAAAGATTAGAACCAGAAGAAAGTGCACAACACAGGAACGGTTTTAGAAGACCTTTTTGATTTGTGAAAATATATACAGTCATGGGCAAAGATTTTGGCAGCGATGCAAACTTTAATGTAAAATTTATTTGAGCAGAGACAAGATATAAAGCAATCTTACATTTAAAAGAAACCATTGCCTTGTCTAGAGGCCCCCTAGCCAAAGGCTAATTCCCAGACTCAGTCCCTGGTTTGACTTTTAGAAGATAACCTTTACAGCTAACAGTAAAGTAAGACTTCAATACAATTAAGAAGTAAAATTGTAAAACTACTTTTATTAAGTTATTCAAAACAGTAAAATAAGACTTCACTTAACTGAGAAACTATGCATAAAAGGTGCTGACCAGTGGAAGCTGTAAAAGTTTCAGTAGCTACGTTTCCGTTACAAATGTGCGCAAAACTTTATCGATATTCTGCTAAAGTCGAAAAAACCCCACAATTTCGCAATTGCTGTTTCCATTAAATAAGAAATGCAATTAAAATCCAATGTGAATCGGTTTGTTCACGCAATAAGTCATTAAAAATCATGGCAGCCATATTGCAGCCACTCACGCTCATCATCAGGCATCACAGGAGACGTCTGGGTCTTATTCAGGCGTTGGAGCGACCAGCTCCTTATACTTGGGAGCAGCAAGGTTGCCTACCTTGTTGCTCCCAATCGCCGACCGATTTTACAGAAAAGCTGTGGATTCAACACTTTCAAATGACAAACTGAGCTTTTGACGAACTGTGCGATGCTGAGACCTCTGGTGGAGCCGGCAGCGCATCGTCCACGGATGCCAGTGCCTACAAATAAGCGTGTTGCTGATGTCACTGGCGTGACTCGTGTGATGTGAAAAAGTGCAGTTTTGTGAAATACACAAATGTCAAATGTCGATATGTGTTTTTTCGAAAATGGCGTGTTTCCATTTAGCAAATTTATTTTCGTAATACCAGTTTGCGCCATTTTATGGTCAACAGGAATGTTGCTCGTGCTTCGTGATGTCTAAAACCGTCAGAGACAGAGTTAATATTCTGCAGGAAGTAAGAGATGGACAACCAAAAACGTCATTTTCTCTGACGCACTCCAACTTTTTGAGACTATCCAGAAAGAATTAGGTGGTTATCTGGATTTTTCAGAATGATCGACCGATTGATCATGATGCTGAAGTGACAAAAAAAGTGTCTGAAAGGTAATGCTCCATACTTTAGCTGACAGGAATCATTTACAATCAGTGAGGACTTGATCTGGAAGTTCATATCCAGAATGTCAGAAAAAATTAAATGAGTTTAAAAAGAGGCTTGAGACTGGAAACAGGAAGTCTTTAAAACTGTGATCAATAACAATGAAATACACGATAAAATTGGAGTAATTAGCAAGAAATAAAATTACTGGTGAATAATTTAACATATTAAGTAGATGTGTTTCCAATGCGAGTTTAAAATACAACTTTTAGGAGTTTGACATGTTTAATCCAAGGTTTTAGAGTTTCTGGGACTTTTGGACTTTGGTTGCTGTTGCGCTGGAGTTGTTTCTCTTGGAAAGAACTCTCGGATGCGCTGCAGAGGTTTGCTCATAAATACTGAGAGGAAAAGATGGAAGAAAAATAAAAACTTTCAGTCAGTGTGCAAATTAATTTCTTATTGCACTCTGAACACACAGTACCCGAACTGTGTGTCAGCAAGTTTTGTACGTACTTAACAGGCAATTACTCATCTTTTTACTCTGGCTGGGACTGAAATCTTCTGGCTTCGTGTCAACTGTTTCTTTTTTCACTTGGCCAAAAAAAAAAAAAATAAAAAAAAAAATAAAAAATAAAAATCCAGTTCTGCCTAATTAAAATATTCTTGAGGTAAATTACAAATCTCTGCAACAGCTTAACAAGTACTTGGCTGAACAACGCTGCTCCGACGACATTTATTGGACTGAATTCATTTATTTTTCAACGTGGTTCAGACACACGGCTGTGGTCAGACGTGTCCATCCTCTCATTATGGGCCTTAAAGTTGATCTAATTTTGTTTTTTTGAAGTTTCATTTTAATTAAACATCTTCGATAGTGGAATATTTATACAACACAGGACCGTGATAAGTTTTAAAAGTAAGAATTAAGTCCAACAGGGTTGAAATTATACATACAATCCTTAATACGTCCTTACACGCTCTAATATTTGGTTGAAATCAGTCAAACTTTATTTATCGGCTACTTTTCATACAACCAAGCGCAACAGAAAGTTATCTGCTGACAAAACTTGTGGACAAGCCGCTAAAACCACTAGAGACACGCATTAGAAATGATCAAACGAAATAAGAAGAACGCAAATAACAATATCAGTAAGATAACTAATTAAAAGAGAGCGATTAAATCAGTGATAGTGGATGTCCCTTAGCAAGTTGCACGTCTACCGTAAGCTTTTTGTTGCATAGCTTTGAAACATAGTCCACACATTTCCATCTGAGTTAAGGTCAGGTTATTCCCTAAGCTTGAGTTTAAACTGATTATCCATTTCAAAAAACGTTTTAGGTGTGCGCACTGCAAAAACACAAAATCTTACCAAGTATTTTTGGTCTAGTTTCTCTTGCAAATATCCAGAAAACGTGAAATGAGACAAAACTGACCTATAAATAACTTTTCAGAAGATACAGGAGCTTGTTTTCAGTCAATAATTCCTTAATATTGATGAAAAAGTTCTAGTTGTAAGTGAAATAATCTGCCAGTGGAACAAAACACTTTAATTTATAATATGGGAAAAATGTCTTGCTCCACTGGCAGATTATTTCACTAATAACTAGAAGTTTTTCATCAATTTTAATGAATTATTGACCTAAAACAAGCTCCTACATCTGCTGAAAAGTTACTTGTATGTTAGTTTTGTCTCATTTCAAGCGTACTCAAGATATTTGCACCAGAAACTCGAGCAGAAATACTTGGTGAGATTTTGTTTTAGGTGTGTGTTTGCTGTTATTGTCCTGTTCGGACTTGGTCTGGATATCGAAATCTAAAACTAAAGTATCGATCTTACCACGCTAGTATTGATATCGATATTTTGGCTTGATCTCCTCACCTCTAATTTGTTATGGAAACGCAGCAACTATGCTTCACATCATCAAGAAAATCCCAGTCAGTGGATCCTGGTGATAACTGAGTGCATTTAAAACAATGATTTCCTTAAAGTTTCAACAAAATCTGTCTGAAATTGGGGACCCCGACCCCCCGCCGCCTTCTGCAGATGGTTAAATCAAATTTTGGGTGTTCAGTAACTTTAAAGACGGCATCACTGAAATGATTTCTGTGACGTGACTTTAGGGAGATAACGTGTAACAGATGAATCAGCATTTTAACGGTGTGGCTGCTGAAACGTGTCAGAAAATCTTTAACTAATATAGCATAATTAGTAATTTCATTACCTTAATGCAGATTTGTACACTTTGAAAACTGCTTCCTAACCTGATCAATATGGAGAATGTTAATAGGACTAATGAAGCACTAAAAGGAGCCGTGATGATGCGGCGCTCTGGAGTCTTAATGGATGCGTGAGGTGGACACGTCCTGTGAAGTGACCACCGAAGATAAAAAGCTCAGAGGCTTTCCATGTTACCTTTCAAAACAATAAGTGAAATAATGAATTCATCCCAGAGTCCATTTTATATCCATTAACAGAGTTCCTCCGTCACCCCAGACTCTATATCAATTTATTGGATTGTTTAATGTAATCATGCATAATGCAGGAGGATTAATTCAAAATGGCTGCACCAAGAAGGGACATTAAGGGCTACTTAGAATCAGAAGAGGATTTGTTAAATGGTCCTTCAGTCTGGAGGTACCACTAAATTAATTCAGCGGTGGATGAGAGAGCCATTTTTTGGACAGTCCAGTACCTGCTGGAGGATTAATCTCTGCCATGTTTTGTTGCCTGAAGATGGCTGGATTTCAGCTTTTTATAGTTCTTGAAAAAGACAGAATGATGAATTGATTATTGGCTTCTTAAAGTCAGGGGCTATGAAGCAGCGCAGTTCAGGCATTTTAGAAAAATGAATCTGACAAATCAATATATCTGCTGTACTCAGAAATGCCAGGTGAATGTTTCTGTGCATTAACTCCTTTTGTCTATGAAATGACCCACAGCAAAGCAATAAGCTGCTAATAATGCTAAAATGACAACAAACTTTATTTTAGACATGAATTTATGTGTTCCTGGCCATTGTTTTGCTAGCAGTAGCATCGTCGCTCCTGCTAATGTTAGCTCTGTGTGCTAGCTTTGAGCTCCTTGAGGACAGAATCCTACTGCGTCTTTTGAATAGTATTAAAAAGGAATAATAAAAAGCACAATGTTTTTTAGATTTAGTTTTAGGTTAAAACTACAACTAAATTTAGCAGGTAGTTATTCTAATTTGGAAAAATCAGTTAAATCTTTATTAGGCCCAGGACTTTAATGGGTTCAGTTCGATGAATTAATTACATTGATTTTAAGATGTTAAAAATTTTAATGTAAATAATCACACTTTTTTTTTTTTTTTTCATTTTTTAAAATAGCTTTTTTCTGGTACGCCTGTAAATCTGATGCACAAGCTACATCCGCTAACAGCAGAGATGGAGGACGAAGCGGCTCCTCTGGGCCCACTGGGGGTTAATTTCTGCTTCCAGAGCCGATCTGATGCTGGAAAAGACACGCTATTATTCTTATTATTATTATTAGACACGCTATTATTATTGTTGTGTTCAAGTTGAGCTAAAAGCAGTCGGCCTATCAGAGAAGCTATGCTAGCCTAAAATAGCATCTCAATGCTAACCATGTAGCAGCAATGCTAACATGTCCACGTTTCTAAAGAATCTCCATGAATGATCAGGGGTTCCTGAAACTCTGGAAAGATGAACTTTGCTCCAATCTGATGCTGGAAGAACCTGAAGAACAGATTAAAAACTAGAAATATCTTTGCTGTTGAGCTCATATGTTGATTTATTCAATAGTTTAGCAGCAAAAAGCGTTTTTTAATTGAAAACGTTGCTTATTTTGTCGACATTTTTGATTAATTGTGATTAATCAATTATAGACCCTGAAACTGATTAAAAATTTTATGAGTTTGGCCTAAATACTATGAGAGTGTAGTATTTTTTATTTTAGCTGAATAACACAACCTGTCCAGGTCCAGAATAAAATATTTTACATGTGTTTGTATCTTTTTTTACCCCCATTTGTACCCAGGCTTTAAATAGCTCCAAACCCTCATTGGCATTATCATGAGAGAAGCCTGCGCGACCTTGGCTCTCATTAGTTTAAATCCACTTGTCAAGAAAAGAATCAACTTAAGCCTGAAACAGATGGAGCCAAAATTACAGCTCACACTGAAAGCCAGAGCTTGGTGATTGGATATAATAGGAGCCTCGAAGCAGGTTTATGGCAACAGCTCCAAGCTTAAATATTATTTAAATCAAACTCGCATGCAAACACAGAGAATCAGAAGGAAAGATGGAATACGTTTCACCGTCCCTGTCAGACGATGAGACAATTATTTGCGGGTGAAACGGAGCATGTTGCCAGGGATTTCTTTTGAAGGAAAAAAAAACAGGCAAAATTAATTAGAGAGGTTAAGGTCAAAGAGAGAAAACAAAAGGCTAAGTTGCAGGAAGAGATTCTGATTACAGTGATTAATTTTGGAGATTGGACTATGCTTATACATGGAAATATGTGGTTAATTACTGCTCATAAAAAAATATCCTCAACAACAAAGACAGAAAGGTGCTTTGAAACAAAATATATTATCTTGCAATATATTGCACCAAAAAAAATCTAACTTATATGTACCCCATGATACCGGAGTCAATTTTAGATATGACAGATGACCATTTATTGTCACTGTACACACAAAATACACAGTTATACTCTGTAAGGTGCTTACACACACAGTAAATGGTTGATCTTGGTGACCATTGCAGAAGTTATGAACAACAACCAGTTACAAATAGCTGAAATCTCTGAATACCTTAGAACCCAGCTTAAAACATTTATGTCTCCCTTTCTTAATAGTTGGAACATCAGATATCCCTTAATTGCCTCTGCATCCCCAGAACCAAACATGGAGAAGCAGCTTTCAGCTTCTATGCTCCTCTAATCTGGAACAAACTCCCAGAAAACTGCAAAACAGCCGAAACACTGAGTTCCTTTAAATCAAGGCTAAAACCCCATTCATTTCGAGCTGCCTTTGACTTATAATAACTGGAACATTGATCAATATATTTGATATATATACAGTACTTCCTTAATAATTTTAATTTTGATGATGGCATTTGACAAAATATAATGTAAAGGTTCTTACATTTTATACGTTAAACAACGTTATTGAAATTGAGGGATTTTTGTTAAGTTTATTTGTACAGCACATTTCAGCAGCAAGGCAGGTCAAAGTGCTTCACATATACAGCAAAATGACCGAAAACAGACATAAAAACCACCAAAATCATCTAGGAAAGACCGATGCATCAAAATCATGAGGCTCGTCAAGCAAATATCAAAAAGCAAATATATTTAAAAAAATATTGATCAATGTTCCAGTTATTATAAATCAAAGGCAGCTCTTTAGCCTTGATTTAAAGGAACTCAGTGTTTCGGCTGTTTTGCAGTTTTCTGGAAGTTTGTTCCAGATTAGAGGAGCATAAAAACTGAAAGCTGCTTCTCCATGTCTGGTTCTGGTTCTGGGGATGCAGAGCAGACCAGAACCAGAAGACCTGAGTGGTCTGGAAGGTTGATACGATGACAACAGGTCTTTAATGTATTTTGGTGCTAAGCCATTCAATGATTTATAAACTAGCAGAAGTATTTTAAAGTCTATTCTCTGAGCTACAGGGAGCCAGTGGAAGGACTTTAGAACTGGGGTGAATTCTCTATCTTTCTGGGTCTTAGTGGGAACACGAGCAGCAGCGTTCTGGATCAGCTGCAGCTGTCTGATTGATTTTTTTAGGCAGACCTGTGAAGACACTGTTGCAGTAATCAATGTGACTAAAGATAAATGCATGGATGAGTTTCTCTAGATCCTGTTGGGACGTTAGTCCTTTAATCCTGGAAATGTTCTTCAGGTGATAGAAGGCTGACTTTGTAACTGTCTTTATGTGTCTCTGAAGGTTCAGGTCTGAGTCCATCACTTAAATTAGTGTTTTGTTCTCAGGTGTATAAGGTGTGTATGAGAGACTCCTTGTTTCTGCCTGGGTGAGTAGTGAATTGGGCTATTTTAAGTAATTAGCCTATAATAACAATGCTACAGCTAACACTAACGAGTATACCGTGTCAACCATGTCAACATTGTTTATGTTGATGTTGAGTCATACTGCATTTCTCCAATGTAGGTCAACCATCCACAGAGATCTACAGAAACCCCACTAAGTAATTCTCCTATAAAATATCTGAAAATACAATTTAATCAATGATACCACCCTTACCTGTTAGAAAGTGGTCGCTGCAATATCTTGGACTGTTTCCGCACCTCCTATTTTTATCCGTAGATTGTTGATCCACTTTTGTGTCTTTTTCTGTAAGATTTTTTAAAAATTAACTCCGTTGTGACACACTACTTTTGGAACACACAAAAAAAATGTTTATCTTTCTCCCGATTAGAGCGGTTGCAACAGCCGTACACGGCACAGAATTTCGGCATTTTGACGCTGAATGAACAGAATGAAGCGGGGTTGTGTACAACTGCATTTACTTCCTGCCCCACATCTGCATTTCGTGACGTCGACACCACGTCATCTGAAACCCAGCAAGGTGTGTTTAATAAATAGTGACAGTGTCGAATATGTTATTTTTGACTGTACATTTCTAGGCCTATCATTTATCAGGAGTCCCACTTTACTTTATTTTTTCTAAACAAAAAATAAATGTAGTCAGTACGGCAAGTATTGTTTGTGTAAAGCTTGAGGAAGTAAGCTGCACCAGAAGAACGTACTCCAACGTTGTCTCCTCTGGTAACTATGAGACATGTGACCAAGTCCAAGTAAAATATCACAATTGGATGATTATTAGGATAAACTTAACCAAATAAAATGAATTGTGTTGAGTGGTATTAATAGCAGTTAATGGTATCAGTAGGAGTGAATAGGATGAAGTAGAAGGTCTATTTATTAATATGGAACGTCCTGAATACCTAAAAATAATCTAAAAATTAGTTCAAGAAGATTAAATAGAATAAACAGAATTTAATTGAATGAATCAGGTGAATTGAAGATGATTAAATAACAAATGTAATGAAATGAATTGAATGGAACAAACTGGACTAAGTAGAAGTAGATTTCATCTGAACCAAAATATCTAATACTGTTAGTGTAATTTCACTAGATCCTGATTCCTCACTACTTTGAGTGCCAAGACCCAACAAAAGTTGAGTAAAGACTTTTACAGAAATGGCAGCATGTATTTTATGACAAAATACACATGAGATCATTAGTGGAGCACATGCTGAATAATATTCACATTTATAACCATCCATTTGCTATACTCGCTTCCTGTTGTCCTCGCAGAGCCCTTTACATTCATTAAAATGGAAATAATTACATTAAAAGGGTCAAAAATACAGAATGTTTACAGGCGACATCTTCAGCTGTGTTTATTTTTTTGAGTCTTGACACTAAGTGATGATTAATTCAATCACGTGAGAAGGAATGAGTAATCAGTGATGAAAACGGCTTGAAAAATACAAAGCTGGAACACAGAACTGGGATGGCACTGGGCTTCTGGTATCTACAAGATGTTACAGCATAACTGACCTGGTGCTTCTGATATTTATAGCGCAGGTTTTAGAGATTTAGGCCACGGAGTTTGAAGATATTCAGCACTGCAGTCCGACGAGAACAGTTAATAATTTGTGGCACATTTTGGTTTAAACAACAGCAAAAAAAAAAAAAAAAGTCTTATTCAAGTTGGTCTGCTGTCGAATCCGGCCCACCATAGGTTTTTATGTGGCCCTCTAGACTCCACAGCGACACATAAAGGGAACCTTCAAGATAACATTGTGTTCTTAAAGATTGTGTTATTAATCAAATCAAAGCAGTTTTTTTTATCTGTATTTTGCCAAATTACATCAATCAGTCCCTCAACTTTTTCGTGACTGTACGATCTCGGAAATTCACGCGCAATATCAACAGATCCCCGCATTTTTTGCACTAATGCATAATTGTGAGTTAAAACATCGTGTTTGAGTGATGTTATCTCCCACCTGCAGGTGGCAGTATTTGTTACTTCTACTACTCTGCTGCCTCAGCCTGACTTGATGCCAAGCTATTGTCCGTGATCACTTCGCCCTGAGCTACAGATTTAGTTTGAAGCTAAATATTTAGCTTGCTAATTAAATATTTAGCTTTAAACTGTGACATTTATAAATAAATGAATAACACTGAAAATATGACTTTAAAAAAAAAAATGAACCCCCATTTTTTTTTCCTCTTTTGACAGGCTAAATGACCCAAATTATTGTTAATTTTTGACTGTAACTATGTTATGGCACCCTATAATTTCCTGCATGTTTTAGATGCATCTTTGCTCTCAAAACAGCTGGATTAATGTCTGAATAACCCCCTCAGTATGTTGCCACCACTGGTGTAGGTTAAATCACATTCATATGTTCGAATGGTCCAGTCAAAGCCCAGACCAATGTTCAACTGACAATCTGAGACTCGAATATGTTCAGAGATGAAGAGTCAAGTGTGTATAAGTGCAAACCTGACAGAGACAGAGGTCAAAAGATCCTCAGGCACAAAGTAATCACTCATAGAGGCTGAATAAAAAAAATACACTCCACACTTTTCAGATTTGTATTTGAAATGCTTTAAAAACCATGTATAATTGCCTTTTCTGTTTTACGCACATTGAAAATGAGGAAAATCTATAGAAGTTTGTGGTCGGAATGCAGCAAAACAGGAAACGATTTCCAACAAGCGCATCTTCTCCTCCCATTTGTGGTTTTCCAGCTGTGGGAAGCCAGCGAGGTGTTTGTTGGTGGCTTGTACTGGAAAGTTGAGATGTCTCTGCAGAGCGTGTCGGGGAACATTAACTCTGCATGTGATTTAGCTCCAGACCAGCGGGTCAAACACGCAGCTGGGGGACTCGGTGTGTGCCGGAGGAAGTTGGGGGTAGTTAAAACTCACGGTGGGGTACGGTGGTAATTAACACAGATAGCTCAGATAGCAGCGGTGGATGGGAATCCATCGCTCTACGTTGTTAGAAAAAACATTTCTTTCATCCGTCTTGCTCAAATAATTCACGATAAGAATCATTCGAGTAAAAAAAAAAAAAAAAAAAAAAAAAAAAAAAAAAAAAAAAAAAGCATTAAAACATATCATGTTCAATCTTTTTATTAATAACATGAGATCCGAGTCTCTTTCCAAGTGGTCTGGTGTGCCCCTTATGTAGCCTCTCCACCTTCTAACTGCAGTCTCAGGCTCAGAGCCCATTGGCCAGAGTTTCCATGTAATTATCAGCACATGGTCGCCCAGGAGGCAGAGCCTGGCACTCTTTGATCATAACTGATACTGAATGGCATTTACCCCCCGGACAGAGTGAAGCCTCTTTCTCTGCCTCTGTAAACAGATGGCCACAGGATGGTGCATGGTGTAGTTATTATTCGAAATATATTACAGAGACTGCAGAAAGCCAGAAACTTTTTATACTTTTTTATTATTATTATTTTCTTGGATGGAAGATCAAAAATGTTTCACTGAAGATTTTGGGGGCATTTGTGCTTCTCATAACGGTAACCTCCCGTCAAACACGGCGAACGATGCCGTCAACCTCTGACATTTACTGGATGAAAGTTATTTTTCAGCTCAAGGGGGTTCTCATCCAACGAGGTAAACACTGACATCGTAACTTAATATTCAGCTTGGATACTCTTCAGACGTCAGCGTATAAAAGTCAAAACTGAAATTTACGTCAGTTCATTTCTTTACACATATACCTCGGGTTCATCTTGCTCTCGTTTAGGAGTTGTTTGAGACGAGGACGGCTGGTTTGGGGCAGAACACGGCGCAGATTGTGACGACAGGATGCATAGCTAAACAAAGACGAGCAGATTCTGAAAGCAGAACCTGCGGTCATCAGAGGTCTTAAATGTCTGAGTCATAAATACAAAAAAAAAAAAAAATGATCATAGTAATATTCCTAAAATGTTGTGATCCTGGGGTGGATGTCAGTGTTGACCCTTTGAACTATGTCGCCTTGTCATGCTGAAGCGCCATAACTGGCGTCGGAAGTGAGGGATGGGAGTATTGTTGCGATTGTTTTCCTAAGTTGTTTTTGCCACTATAGCCACGGCTTCAGCTTGTTCAAGTCAAACTATTTTGTCTGTGGAAGTAACACATCTAGTCTGGGCTCATACACAGCGGTCTTTACAAAGGTTGGAAATAGCTTAGAAAGCGACCCATACCTTCTCCCTCCTGACGTGTTGATCTTCTTACCTTGTAAAAAGTATGCGCTGCAAATCCGCGAATACATAGAGGGCTGCCAGTCCTTACGACTGACGGCTGCTATCCATTGCTGACTTCTTTCCTCGTCAAAAGGTTTATGATAAAATGACAAGTTTGGTTGGCAACTTCGTCTGTTTGTGCAGTCAACCACGTAGCAGCCTCTGATCATTTTTACGGTGAAATCAACTAAATAAAAGCAATTTTAGGCTACCAACTGTCTGTTTTTGTTCAGCCATTCATCTGCTCTGTCATTTCGTTTTCAGTAGAAACCCTGTTAATGTGTTAAAGGGAACCTGTTATGCAAAATGCACATTTTGCACGTCTTAGTTCTTCCATTTGGGTCTCAACTGGTTCTAAAAACAGCCCAAATGCTTAAAAACAAACAAACAAACAAACAAAAAAACCCTTCCAAGATGTTTTTTAGCATTAAGTTAATGTTTTTTGGTGTCTGGAAAATGAGCTGTTACAAAAACCTTCCAAACGTAAGTCACACTGTATTGTTACCTAGCAACCCCAGATGAGCTCCAGCATGATTTGTCAGCTGGTTTTACAGCTGTATTCGCCGTACAATGGCTGCTGGAAAAGACATTTGATGTTGATGTACCACTCTTGTTGGTTGTGCGGGATGCTCTACTTCTGCTTTTCAAAGATGTAGAGTTGTATAATTGCGCATCTGTTTGCAGCCATTTTCATGTGTGAGTGTAAATGTTGAGTTGGGGGGGGGGGAGTGGCCAGCTGCAACTTATTTGGATTTAAAGTGACAAGAGGCCCTAAATCAGCTCATTCTGAAAGGAGCTCAAAATAAGTAGAACTGTCCAGATTGAAATCTCATTATCTTAAGAGTGATTTTGTGCAAAAAAAAATGTAATGAACATGTTGTGTAGCCCAAAGACCTGTCCTAACCTGTTTATAACAGGCCACCTTTAATTTGTGAATAGGTTGTTTTGACGTCCGTCATGGAGGAGTGGGCTACTTGCAAATAAGCGTGCAAAGGGTCAATATTGGATTTTCGGCTGTTTTCTCCCTTGTTTAGCCATCTGCAAACCACCCAGTAACCAAGCAACACAAAAAAACAGACAAGTTAAACTCTCATTCCCTGCCAGATTGTCTGTCATGGTTGCAGTAATCCAGAGCTCCTTGCTGGTATGATTCTAGTAAAGCCAAATCATTTACCTGTTGATTCCTTGTGCCCAAGAATAATGTACCTGGACTTTACCTCACATCTCAACAAGGGTGTGCTTTCAATCCTATGGTATCTTTCTGGCCCGTGTCTGTACTACCTACCTGTAAAATTAACCAAACTTGATGGGCGCTTGCCTCTGGTCGAACAAACATCCTTAACTTGCTAACACTTACCCAGGCCTGCCTACTTTTGACAACGGCCTCAAAACGAAACCACCCACTTGATTTCGCACCATTTTAATCCTGGGACACCCCTTACTGGTGAACTCTGATCCACCAGGAAGTATAGCAAATGTAGAATATTTACTCTGCTGGTGGTGGCTAAAGGAAAAGCTAGCTGCTTTGTTGCTGCTGCTTTTAAAGGTGGCGTACGTTTGTTTTCGAGTTAACACTTTGATGTTTTTTGTTTGGGTTTGGTTCTCAAGTTGGTTGGACTAATCATAAATTGGTTGTCTAATTTTGATTCACTACTTGATTTAATAAGAAAATAAATTTGATGTTATTTTTGTGTAGCTCTTATTTATAGTTACACCTCTCATCAGCTGGATAACATCAGGTAATTAAACAACCAAAGGGAGAAATGAAATCTTCTATCCCTGGTGTAAGATGGTAGATTAATTTAAATATACGCTCTTCCCTCCCTCCCTTTTCATGCCACCCTCCCATACAAGACCAAGATTTTACACCCCTTATCCCCCCACCACCACAAAACCCAAACTCCTGCATCTCCCCACCATCTCCCTATTAAAGACATTCTCAACAACCAGAGTAAATGTAACATCTCTGAATATTATGTATATTACGTTTTACTGACAAATCTGGGAAAAGTAATATGAGATAAACCCATGTTGGTATTATTTTCTTAGTAAATTAGGTGGCTGTTGGTTTGTTTTTTTTATATGCCTAAAGCAGAGCTGGACTATGGATTATTCTTTAGCTTATTTGCTGTATGACCTTCAATCAAAACAGAATGAGGAGAAATAGATGTTGAAAACAACATCAAAGCAGCCCGATCTCAGGATTTATAGTGAGAACAGTGGGGATTTCTTGTTTCTACTAACCTGTGGCTCCTCAGTCCACACGAAGAGAGTATAACGTTGTTTTACTTTGGAAAGTGTTTAGAAAAAGTTCCAAAAAACTCAGCTGGAGTCTGGAAGAGCGTACAAACACATCAGAAACGTTGTTTTGAAAAATGTATGTACCGTATTTTCCGGACTATAAATCGCAGTCTTTTTCATAGTTTGTCTGGTCCAGAGTGACTTATACATGTCTTTCTCCTCTTCACGATGCATTTTTTGACTGACGCATTAAATTTTTATTCATACTGATGGACATGAACCAAGGATTAAACATTACCGTTTGCACCCACGAGGAAAGCTAAACGCGGGTTGAAAGCTAGATGGCCAGAGCTAGAGGAACGACTCCACTGTTGGGTGCTTGAATAACGTGCTGTGAGGCTGCCGAACGGTGCGGTTACGTCTCCACATCCTGGTAGTTACCAAGGAGACAAATATGAATGACGTTGCCGGCAGGCCCGCTTGGTGCAACCGCTTTAATGTCCCGCCTCTGTCACCCTGGATTTCCTGCAGGCGTCTCCGCTCCGCTGCGCACTATGGTAGGAAAATCTGACGAGGTAGCACGTATCGTCAGAACGCCACCGGAGCAGAGCCGTTCCTGACTGCCCTGATTTACAGCACGGACATCGGTGCTTCAGAAACTGCCCGCAGACTTCCAAGCCAAAGCCGACAGTTTCAGTGAGTTTGCTGAAAAGCGACTGAAGACAACGTGTCACCAGAACCTTTCATCGACATAGACGGGATCCTCCTGACGTTTGACAATTTTTAAATAAATGCAACTTATGGTGTTTTAACACCTGATAGTCCGCTAGATTTGGTTCGATTGGGGATCAAAATTGCAACAGTTGTTACATTTTCAGCTGCTGTGGTTCTCTTTCACGCTGCGTTGTGTCAAATGAACCAAACCCTTTGAGTAACATGTTCCCCTCTTCCCCCTGTGGGGGCGCTGCAACAAGAACCACTGAAGGAAGCCACACAAAAACCTCTGAAGAAGACACTGAGCTCAACTTCCTTCTTCACGAAATGGAAACAAAAATGGAGCGGCCTGTCACGATATCATATTTTGCTGGACAATAAATTGTCCCCGAAAGTATTGCGATAAATGATAATGATGTTTTGAGACCATTTTCAAGTAATATATTGATAATGGTATAATAATGCTAGATTTCTCTCTCAAAGACCAATAAACTTTAATTTTATAAATAACACTTAACATTATCACTATTATTCAGTCTTATTGTTTTATTAGTTGCCTTTCTTTAATTTATTTTTTAAAGGCTTTTTGTATTTATTTAGAAGTTGTTTTTTAATTTTTCGTAACTTTTTTACTATGCGTTTTTTCTCTATTTTTACCATATTCTGTATTTATTAAGACATTTTAAACATCCAAAATAAAACACTACAACCAAAAACAATAAATAAAACGGAAATAAAAACTACACACAACCAAAACCATAAATAAAATAGATTATGATGATGTCTCTTATAGAATTGCCCTTCAAAAAATATTAATCATGATAATGGAAATTATCAAGCTCATTTTAATTTATCAGGTGATTAATTTCTTACTGCGACTGGCCTAATGGAGTCAGATTTTAGCGGTTGTAGGATTTCTCTTTTTGTCGTGAGCAAAAGACCACGAGCCGTTTCCGGTCCGCTTGGCGTTCACATGTTCGAACCGCACCAGAGTTCGACTGAACTCAAACGAACCAGACTTTCTAAGCGAACGAACTAGTTCGCTTTAATTGAACTCTAAACGAGGTTGGTGTGAATGCAACCTTATACTCTGAAAAAATACAGTAAGTGCGGCTAGGAGCTGATCCAAACTGTGGCTTTGTTTTATTTCCAGTCAATTAATTGGGCTTTGCTGGTTTTAGTAATTTAGTCCCAAATTAGTCAGCATAACATCATCAAAGTTAGGTTTTATTTAAACGTGCTTTAGATGTTTGTTGGTCTACGATGCCATAATGACATGGTGGCTATTAGCTTAGATTGAAATGAATACCAACATGGATCATTATAAGTCTCTTAAAATGCAACTTAAAAAGTTATTAAAAGCATTTCTTTGAATTTCAGAAAAAGAGTTCTGTGAAGTGTTATGAGTTGCATAAAACCAACAATAATATATACCTGGTTGTCACTGCAAATTCCCCAAACAGTAATGGGTACAGGACCATGCATATTTATATACAAACCCAGCACTAAAGTTGGAATGTTCAACAGCAATGCAGCGAAAAAAACAACAAGCCACCATTGTGTTCAGGCTGCAAAGCTGAAAATATTTTAATGAGAATGATGACTGCTTCGACGGAATCATGATACAGTCTTAATTAACCCATCTAAAAGCAGTGGTGTGTATTCATGTCTATAAAGAGCCTTCCCAGCGTCAAAGGAAAACACATTACTGGCATAAAGCCGTCCCCAGCAGCTCACTGTGCTCGTTAGCACACAGGCATGATCAATTCGTTTCATTTGCCAGGACTATTGTAGAAACTTGTCAGCAGCTTGTGCTGTATGTCATATGAGCATTTATCTCATTCCCTAACATAGTACATCATCAGAGCTGGCCAGATGTCCTGGCATAAATAACAGTCTACATACAGATGAACAAATCAGTTTCTGGCTGCTTCAAAAAATACGGCAAAGGAAGAATAATTAAACGGCAAAGAGGAAAGCATCGTGAAAACAGACAAATGAAAGGAAAACATTCATAACGTAGATGGAAACTCTTAAAAAAGAAGTGCAGGGTAGTTTAAAGGGTGTGTTTTACTGTAATGCCGGGCAGGATGTAACAGTCATGGGAAAAACCAAGTAGACTTTAAAGCAGCAGTATTATGTAATATTGACGTTTTTAGCTTTACATCATGTTATAATGTTATTCCCTCATCAAAAGCATTTTTGTAACAACTGAAGGTAACATAGTTTCTGGATTGTTGCTATAAAATGATTGTATGTGGCTGGAAAACACATAATACTGCCTCTTTAAATGAAAAACCATCATTCAGACATTGTTGTCCAAATATCTCAATTCATTCATTATCTGCAAGTTTGACCACCTCTGTACAAAAGAACTTATAGGTGCAGCATATTAGCGTTATAAATGTGTTTGTTCGGACAAGCCAAAGCAGAAAGACAGTTTAGAAGCAGCTGTTGATGCTCATCAATCAGGGATGAGGCCATGACTTTCTAAGACAGCTGCCAGTCTTCCCAGGGGTGGACATCCCATTTTACCTCAGGAACACAGTGTACAATAGCTACAAAAATCCAAACATAGCATATCTACACAAACACCTAATGCCAGCTGTAAAGCATGGTAGTGGAAGGTTGATGGTTTGGGCTTGTTTTGCAGCCAAAACGCTTATATCTGCCAATGCCAACAGTTCAAATACTAAAAATACCTTAAGATGCATTAATACGCACACTCTTGGCACTACCGCAGAAGCTAATATCTACAGTCTTCCTTACTTCCACTCTTGGGGTACAGCCAATCAGCAGTGAAGAAGATTGGCTGCTTTGTAAATGGCAGCCAATAGCGTTTCAATTAGGATTGTGCTGAGGTATTTCAGCTTCTCAAGCTGCATTTTTTAAACAATAACTTAGATTTTCTTAAAAAAAAATCTGTGAATAGGCAAGTTTTCCATAAACATCTGCTAATACTGAACTGTGAATAGGTGGGGGTCCACCGTACAGCAAAGTACTTTAGGGTCACATGTGACTCCATTGCTTTCAACAGTGGACCCTAACTGGGACAATGATCCCAAGGGTAATAGTATGTCAATAGAACAGCAGAATGGCTGAAAAAGAGAAGAACCGATGAGATGCAATGTCTCAGTCAAAGTCTGGTCCTCAAACTAGAGGTGTGCAATACTGCATATTTTGGTATAGATCTGACACCAAGGAAATACAGGGCCAGTACCGCAACTACCAATAGTAATACAGATACTTATTGAGCATGATATTTTATGCTTAAAAAGTATCGCTGATATCAATACCAATACCAATACTTATTAAGCATATGTCATGATATCATGATTAATAAGTATCGCTGATACATAATACTAATACGTATTGTGATAGTATGATACATCAAACTTCTGACCTTTAGGCGTTTTCGTTGAATTGTTTTGTTAAAACCAAGAACAGAATTCAGATAAATTGTATAGGTGTCTTCAAAACACTATAACTCCCATGATCAACAGAAACAATAGAACAATAACACAAATTTCTGTGAATTGTTTTGTAAATAAACAAAGTGCAAAAACTTATCATTTGAGAGCAAACCAAAACCAAATCTTATTGAAGTGGAGTTGAGAAATTACAATACAAAAGGAACATTTTTAGAGGGAATCTTAAACTAAAGTATCGATTTTATCACTAGTATCGATCAGATACTGATGTTGACTTGGTATAGATCTGGATCGATCTGCTCACCTCTGCCTCAAACTGATTGGAAAGCTGTGGTGGGAACTTAAAAGAGCTCTTCAGAAAGAAGACTGGATCACAATTCTCTGCTGGTAGTGACTGCTGCTGAAGACGGTTCCACAAAACGATGTATGAGAAGCTGTTCTTAGTTTGTTGCTTGTATCGACAGTCAAGGAAACCATCTTTCCCACATGACTGTAACCCTGAATTAATTTTACAGTTGATCAAAATCACGCATAACAAAGAAGATATCCATATAGTTCAGAAAAAGATTAACCTATTTTTGACTAATTCTATTTTTATTCCTTGACCCTTTAGAAGAAAAAAAACGAAAACAAAGCTGCCAAATGAAGGATATTGACCTCGGGAAAGCGCCACGCTTATTTAGTGTATGAAAGAAGTTTGGAAAAAGAGAAAGCTGGCTTCCTTACTTGAAAACAAAGCAAAAATGTTTCCATTTTCCCTCAGGAATCTGTTTCTCTTTCTTTGCCTCCCTTTAAGCAGCCCTGACAAATACAAAAAACATCTCAGTTTTCAGAAAGACTCCCGCCAGCCTGCTGAAAATCCTTTTGATTTACGGATGTAGGATAAACTCAAGACCTGCATCTCAAATCAAATTTAATTTGAAGGCTGACGTGGAAATCCATCCTGGCCGTCACAGTGCAAAAACACAAAATCTCACCAAGTATTTCTGCTCTAGTTTCCAGAGCAAATATCTTGAATACACTTGAAACAAGACAAAACTAACTTAAAAGTAACTTTTCAGCAGGTATAGGAGCTGGTTTTAAGTCAAAATTTCCTGAATATTGATGGAAAAGTTCTAGTAATAAGTGAAATAATCTGCTAGTGGAACAAGTTTATTATAAGTTCAAATGTCTTGTTCCACTGGCAGATTATTTCACTTTTAACTACAACTTTTTAATCAATATTAAGGAATTATTGACTTAAAACAAGCTCCTATAGCTGCTAAAAAGTTACTCATAAGTTAGTTTTGTCTTATTTCAAGTGTATTTAAGATATTTGCACTAAACATTAGACCAAAAATACCTGGTAAGATTTTATTTTTTTGCAGGGTAGAGAAGAATGCATTTATAAAAAAAAACGCATAAAGGATCAACTTTCTTCATTTCTGGGAATGAATACCAGCGATGCACATCCAGAAAGTCTGACACTGAACCAGCTATTCTGTTCAGGTCTCTAGATGCTAAATAAAATCAGACTTTTATGATGTTGAACTTCATGGTAAAAAACAGCAGAAACATTCAACTCTGAGGTCAAGTGAGTACTGCAGCAAATCACGAGTCAGATTACGGCACTGCGTGTTTGGGGTTTCAGGCTCAGGTCAGTCAATCGCAGCTCATCCATCTGAAGCAGATGAGGTGGAGCTGAGTAGATGCAAGAGTGGAGAAAGAACCAGCACACATGGACTCAATGTGTGGACTGAATTTATGGGGTGCATGGATAATCTTGGTGAATGCTGTGCCAACCTTAAAGTAAAATCATATGAAGCTCAGTAATGATATCTTCCTATGATGCAGTAATTTATTCCTCCTCTTATGGATGTGTCCATTCATTTGTCAGCTTTTAGCTGCATTCTGCAGCATATTTTGATGCTACCGTGGTTGAAAATGGAATGCTTTAAAAACTGAGGGAAAGAAACAGGCAGAGGACAAAGTCAGGCCTAATAAAATGTATCAAAACTATCTAAAAGTCATGCCTGGAAACATCAAAGACCAAACACCAAACCTGAGAGTTGCATCTTCCTTTATTAAGGGTGTTTGTTTTAGTCTGTTTAAAACCAACTGTGACGTGAACACAACAATCTCACAAAGGTGCTGATCAAAACAACCGTACCGAGACATAGGGACGCAGTTATGTACTTTCTGAGGCACTCATACATATGGAAAATCCCGATTAGAGTTCATTTTTCTGCCCTCGTTTTGGCGCCCTCTCTAGCGCGGCGCCCATATATGTAGCATATAGTGCATACCCACTTTTTGCGCTGGTGACGGTTTGGAAGAGGAGATCTCGGTATGGTTCCAGATGAACTCCAGAGTGGTTCATTTATGGTGTGAAGGAAGGTGATCCGTAGGGATGGGAATTGAGAACTGGTATTATACACGCTCCGTATTATATTTAGAATATATCGAAGATGGCGTTGCAGCAGAAGTGCCCCACAGTATAGTTACACTTCACAAACAGTCGATACTCGGGCCGGCTGCAACATGAGCAGAGCTTTAATCGCAATAAAAGGATGATTTACCTCCAGCATCCTCAAACAGTTGACCACACAGCAGGCAACTGATTGGCACAAATGTAAAGTGTTTGATATGTTGCTTAGCAACAGTGGTGACTCTTGAGAGCGGAGCTTCTAGCGCTTTGTCTCCTGCCATAAATGTCCCAAGTAACGTTAAACTCCTTCAGGTCCTGGTTATTGTATTAATGTTAGCGCCGTGCTGTATTAATAATATCCATCTCATAATATTTACAGTCACGTTAAATAAATTAGAAGATGGGTTCCGATGAGGTTCAGATTAAAAGCACCTTTTGAAAACAACCTTCAAGGCTTGAAAGATCCTTCCTGAAAAGGCAAACATGCAGATTTGTCTGCACAAAAACTGTTGATGTGCAAAAATTTGTATTTCATGTTAAAATGTTAATTTGGCAGAGGGATTCTTATTTTTTAGGCCAGCTTTAATTGTATATGACTCGAATACAACAGAGTTTATTTCCTAACTTAATGAGAATCGATAAAGACTCGAATTGCTTAACCTGAGTATCGCAGATTTGTTGATGTTTCTCCCTTTAAGATACTTACCGGTTTTTCGTTTGGATTGTACAGAATATATGTTGCATTATTTGTGTTATTTGACTGCATTTTCTCCTCACAAACACTTGATCCTACTTCATCAGCTCTTGTTTCCTTTTAGTGTCTCACCTCTGTCTTCTCAAATCCCAATCAGTCATGGCAGATGGCTGTTCGTACTGAGCCAGGTTCTGGTTCTGCTGGAGGTTTCTTCCAGTTAAAGGCAGTTGTTCCTCTCCACTTGATGCAATCTACTGGCTATTATCAAATAGTAACCTTTTCTCAACTAATTTGAATAATAAACTGAATTATTGCACTGTTTGATAACTAGGATCAGTTGAAATTATATGTGCGATTGAACTGAAATGACTTTTTTGTAAGGTGCCTCGAGACGACATTTGTTGTGAATTAGCACTAAATAAATAAACCAAATTGAACTGAATCCAATTGACTCTTTGCCCGTGACGTCATGCTCTCCAGAAAGCAGCCACTCCGCCATAATGGACATCAAAACAACTTATGCGCTCCTGTAAACCTTGTCAAAAAATAGACAGTTGGTTGCTGAATATGTAATTTACCCCCTGGGGGACTAATAAAGGTATTTGTAATATTGCTTTTATTTAGTTGGTTTCAACGTAAAAATGGTCAAAGGCTGCTGCGCAGTCAGCTGCACAAACAGACGACGATGCAAACCAAACTTGTCATTTTATTGTAAACTAATCTTTAGTAACCACTGAGAAAATGCCTCACCATCATGTAGCCTAGTATGTATGAAAAAACTGGAGCATCTAGGCTTTTGTACACTTAAGTCTGCTCCGGTGTAAGGTGAAACGCCGTTGTTGACATAGTAAGATAAATCATGTGGCGTGAAATCAGGCAAAGTTTGTGATTTGATCAAATCAACAAACACATTGGAGGGAGAAGGTATGGGTCGGTTTCTAAGCTAGCCGTTTCAAATTTTTGTAAATACTGCTGTCTATGAGCCCCAACTAGGTAAGTTACTCTTTGTTGGCAAAAACTACTTGGGAAAACAATCACAGTCGCTCCATTTGATACTCCCGTCCCTCATTTCCCACGTTTGTCATGGCGACTCAATGTGATTAAGTGATGTAGTTGCAAAGGGTTGACAGCAGACCTCCACCTCACTGTGTGGACGAATCCAATTTTCATGAAAATGTTCAGAACCAAACAGAGTCGGTAACAAGCCAATCTGAGATGTCAGCAGATGTTTAGAGTTTGGGGGGAAAGGTCAGATTAAAGTTGCTTAACCACAAAAAAAAAAAAAAAAAAAAAAAAAAAAAAAAAAAAAAAAAGAAAAGAAAAGAAAAGAAAAAACTGCGGTACTGAATTTACAAAACAAAAATGGTGATGAAGACCCCAAGACGAGGATATAGAAATGAGTGGCCATTTGGAAAGAAAACAAAGGATGAGTTTGTGTAGAACTCTATATGCATAGGGCTAAAAACTATACAAAATTTTAAGATTAAGTAAATATTTCCATTCAGACAAAAGATGTTACTGCTCAAAGTGTAACTAACCCCCAAATCAACTTTTTTTTTTTTTTTTTTTTTTGCTGATAAACCCTCTAAATAGGTTATTTAGGGTTCTATCTTTGTTTGTTTCTGTGAAAATTTTTTATTTTTTATTTTAAATTTGTTTCATTCGGCAATATTTTGCCTAAAATTAGCTTCAGTCAAATGGGTTTTAGGCAGTTGAATTTTCTCATTGGCTGCAGCAGTACAGCCGGTACACAACATCACAGCGTCTGGGTACAAAACCATCTTACTCAGGCACACAGCCCCACCTGCCCAGTGGCAAGTCAAGAGTTGGAATAGCAAGCCAGGTGTGACCATGGCGAGCACTGATCGATAGCGTTACTGTTTAGCAAATGTGTGATTTATTTACAATGTGGACACAGAGTGGAGTGAGTCTCCTCTGCTCTGACTACTGGCGATGGTAAACTGCAGGCCGGACGACTGTCAAATTGACTGCAGTGCTCGGGAAGCGGGAAGCACTCACCACAGCTCTCTGTTGACTCAGGACACAGCAGGGCTGCAGCTGAAATGCAAAACGTGGTCACCATAAAAGCCTCCAACAACAGAAGAAAGTCGCTAGATTTGTTCCACTTGTTTTTCTTTAAGAAGCCACTAAATATAGCGAGGAAGTTCATAAGAAAGCAACAGATGTTTGTTGTTCCTGACCCCAGCCCCGCTCACCCACTCTGAGGTGTGAGGGGCAGGGTTATGCTTTTATTAGGGTGGCAGGGGGTATCACACTTTAAGATTAAAATATATTCATGTGTTTCTTTCATTGGTTTTCACATAAAGTTCTTTTTGGCATCGCACTTCAACACCAAAGAACAATCCACAGGTCTCAAACAGCTGAACTTGTTTTGCAAACCAGCACACCCTCTTCTGGATTCTTCTCATCAGCAAACCACTTGTATCCCAGTTGACATTCCTCCGCCCACGCTCCTCTGTATTTTACATACCATTTGATTTGTTCTCCAACCCAGACCATTGTGCAAATTTCTTCACCTTCCTTCAACAGTTCCAAGTCCAATTTTCCCTTCCCTCTGCTCCAGTCACCTTCTTTCCGCCTTTTGGTGATTTTCCACACCTGTCTCAGGCATTTCGGTTTTACTCTGCCGGCACACAGGAGGTATTTGATATATGAATGTGTGGGGAACGCATCAACGGGAGAGAAGAAACAGAGCTTTTCAGGGGTCTGTATTCCTTCTTCCCAAATGCACGGCTGGGAGGGGAACAGCACAGCGGTACGGCCTTTTCTCAGTCGCTTTGGGGATACTGTGTGTGTGTGTGTGTGTGTGTCAGGATTTGTCAGTACATATGTTACTCCATGTGTTTCATGTGTTTATGCTTAACTCCCTCCACATCTGTGCTGGGAGCAGCCACGGTGTGTCAGGGCTCATCAGGCACATCCTAAATTTAAATGGTTTGAGTGTTTGAGATTCAGAGTTTACGATGGAAGCAGTTCACCTCTGACCTTTGCAATCATCTCCTTTTTCTGTTTCTGAGAATGAGAGAAAGGGCCGCTTGACCACCTCTGTGTGGATTAAATGTTATTGTAAAAGTATGATTCATATCAACCATTCTGCCTGATTAAAAAGCAAAAAAATAATAATAAAAAAATAATAAAAAAAATAAATAAAAAAATCAGTAATCATAAGTTTGGGAGATTTATAACTACTGTAATATTTAAAGAGGCAGTATTATGTGTTTTCCAGCCACATAGAATCATTTATAGCAGCAATTCAGTAACTATGTTACCTTCAGTTGTTACAAAAATGCTGTTTATATCAAATATGGCTTAAAAGAAATTTCACTTCGTAATTTAACGCCTTGAAATTGGGCCTCTGTCTCTTTAAAAACTCCTGCTCTTTCTGAAACTCCACTGTCAGGAAGTCATCACAACAGAGCTCCTTCATTAACCCTTTAACAATGCTTTTATCAGCGTTTCACTGAGAAGTAGCTCGTATAATGAGCTCAGCAGATGCACAGTTCCACTAGGTGTTTCCTAATTGCTCCTGCCGCTAATCTAAAGGATCTGAGTGGGGAAGTCGCGGGGGAGGGGGGCTCTGTGAGGTGGAAGCTCGGAAGCTTAGAAAATGTAGCTCCGAGGAGAAGCTGCATCCATCCAGGCATTTTGCACAGCCGAATGGTTGCCACGGGAGATTAAAGGATTTCTCTTTCATGCATGAAAGAATCAAGGCAACACTCCAGGTATGTTTTTAATGAGGGAATAACATAATAACATGATGAAAAGCTAAAAAAATAAATAAATAAATAAAATAAAATAAAATAAATTTTACATATTACTGCCGCTTTATAACAGTTCATAGTTTTGCTGACAAATGATTATAGTCAGTAAAGTAGGGAGAAGAAACGTCATATTTTGCTGAGTTTGTATATTTGTTTTCTTTTGCTGTAGTTCTTATGTATTCTTTAAAGTTGACACTGACACCGGTGAACATCCAGGAACTGACACTAAGATAGTGCACTTCTATAAGTACCTGGCTGTTCACTTTAACAATAAACTGGACAGGAGTCACAACACTGATGTTCTTTACAGGAAGGGCCAGACTCTACCTGTTGAGGAGGCTGAGGTCTTTCAGAGTCCAGGGGGCGATCCTATGGCAAGGGTCAGCAACTCCATCCTGGAGTGCCACCGTCCTGCAGCTTTCGGATCCAGGAGCCTTTTGATTCAGGTGTGTTGGAGCTGGGATGTACCTGCTGACCCCTGTTTTGTGGTGTTGTATGTTGGAGCAGCAGCTTATCTACAGCTGAATAACAGTACTAGCTAAAATAACATCACTGTTAGACAAAGTCTCCTACCCCACAATTGCTGCATCCTACATGTTAACACAGATACTTCCCCCCCAGCACCTGTTAGACTTTATAACTATCACTACTCCCAACAAACTCAATAAGTGTTTACATGCCTTCTGTCTGCACATCTTTTTCATTTCTTGTAAATAGTCTATTTTGTTGTTTGTTAGGTTATTTTTTAGCCAGGATGAGAGTCAGCTCCTCTCACTCTAAGGCTTTGGTTCTGAACAGTGGTGGGCACACTTCCGCTAATGTGCTAATAGCAAAGCTAATTTGTTGTTTAGTACTTTAGCGTTTTTTGCTGACTTTGATAACATTTAGTGCATTTAGCTTCTCTAACAGTCTAGAAGAGCCGATATAAGCTGGGACTTAGTTCTAGTTGGGTTAGCACAGTGGTGTTTTTGCTAACTTTGAAAACGTTTAGCGCATTTAGCTTTCCCTAAATGTATTTTTCTGGATAATTGTGAAAATCAAAAAGTTGCGAACACAATATTATCATTAAATAAGAGCATTTTTATGGCAAAGATGGTGGATATTGAGGTGGTTGAATTTAGTGCTTTAGCATTAGCTTCTGCTAAATACCATGCCGGTATAGTGCTTTAGCATTAGCAGAACTAATGTTTATGATTAGTGCTTTAGGGTGTGCGCAGCTAACTTTTTAGTTAGCGGTGCCCACCACTGGTTCTCAGTCAGGAAAAAAGTAGACTGTTCCCTCCATGCTGAGGGTCAGTCCTTAACTCAGGTGGAGAAGTTCATATATCATGGTGTCTTGTTCCCAAGTGATGGCAGGATGGAGAGAACGATGAATAGATACAATGGCGCCTCATCTAAAGTCACGAGGGCATTGCTGATCTTTTGGGGTGAGGAAAGAGCTCACCCTGAAAGCAAAGCTCTCAAATTTACTGCTCCTTCTACATTCCAACCCTGACCTATGGTCAGGAAATTTGGATCAAATCAATGAGATCCTGGATGGAGGCAGCTGAAATTAGTTTTCTTTAAGGTCTACCTTAAGAGATGAGGTGAAGAGCTCCATCATTGGAGTGGTCCCTACTGGCCTGAGGAGCAAGACTATGTCACTGGGGAGAGGGATGTCTGGGTTTCTCTCCTGCATAGCTGATCTCAGATAAGCAGATGATGCTTTGACAGCCAATCATCGAGTGATTTAAAACAGGAAGTAAATGCAGCACTGCGTTTTGATCATAGTTTCCAGTGACGAAGCCAGAAGAATTTTACCTTTTATTGTGAGCTTTTTTCTGTTCAGAGTGCCTTTAACAAGATTATTAAAGAAAGTCTTTGACTCTCAGTTCCTCTGAGATAAATTAGAACATAACGACACACTGAGTGGAAGGATTTTATGGCTGGGTTGTTACAGATGAGCTGGAGCGTTGCAAGGTTATCTACCATGGTTTCGCTATGAATTCTAAATCATTCATTAGGGAGTTTGCTTCTATGCATCTTCAGCAGGAAATCTTTGATAAAATGGGTTTGTGACATGGGAATGTACCCAGTTTATCATTTCTTCAATCTCTTTAAATCACTTTCAGTGTTAGAGTCACGTGTCACTCCTGAGCAGTCAGGACCTCGTGGTCTGATTTTAAAAGACGCCTTTGGCAGCAATGCAATGGTAGCAAAGATATATTCAAGATGTATGTTTGACCCTAGATTAACTGAAACAAGATATTTTTTCCTTTTCTTCTTAGCAGTTGTTTTCTGAGTATTATTATTTTCCTTTTTTTTCCTAATATTCCTTATGTGTTAAACAATTCCATTTTAGTAGTGACACCACTTCATTTTCTGTGTTCTGTCTTAAATGTTTCCATTTAATTTGCATTTTTCTCTTCTTTTGTTCGCTTTTTGGGGTTTTTTGTTGATGGTTCTCTTTGGTTTTCTAATTGTTATTTTGCAAATCAATACCTTAGTTTCCTACCTTGCAGTGTTTTGTTTTCTATGCACTAAATGGTGAATTAATAAAAAATCTTTTTCATTTTCTTTTCCTAATATAAGTCAAATAGATCATGCCATGCATGTGTTCATTCCGTTTATGTGAATAATCTAACATGATCTTTTTTACCAAATATTGACAGAACTGGCAAAGTTTTGGCTATTGCCTATCTCCAGCAATCAGTTGGCAAAAGGCAGATACAAAAAATATGAGATTACCTTTATCAAATGCCTTATTTTTAAACAAATGTTGGAAAAAAATAAAAAAAATATTCAAGATGCATGTACAGAAATATAAACATGCATTCACTGTATAAGCAGTTAGTGATAGATGCATAAGTACCACAAACTTTAACCATTCTAATGATAAAAGCTCCTCTAGTAAATCCACCGGCTTGGAGTCGAGAACTTTTTGCTAGATTTTTGAACACTTCAATCAACTTCAAGTTGGTGTCAAAAAGAAAGTACACGAGAACGATTATGAAAAGAAAGAACAACATGTATGCTCATTTCAGTAAGAGGCAGTTGAAGATTGCTATGATCAAACCTTTTAAAATTCATCACTCAGGAACTATAAGTGGGAACAAATGGTTTCAACGTCCTGGTCAGAAATCAACCAAACGTCTTTTCTTTTAGGCAGCTACCAATTCAGGTTTGATTAAACACTACAAGAAATAGTGCATGTATGAGAACACGGAGTAGTTTTGGCTACTTGGTACAAGTTTGTTCTTTCTGTTACTTTAAAAAATGCGTGTAAATTAGCAGAAACTATTAAAAACAGCTTTAAAAGGAAATTAAAGGATCACTTTGTGCTGTGTGACTGACGTACCAATTCATGCCAAGACACGTAGCCACTAAATGCACAACAGGCCAAAAGGGTTGGCTAATGAGCACAGACAAGCACATGGTTCCAGCCCAGTGTTCCCAGAGTCACAAAGCCATACTTCACTGCCAAAGCATAAACTGGTTAATTGCCGAAGCATAAACTGGTTAATGAATGAATATTTAAGGCCACAAATAAACTGAATCTCAGCGTCGGCCCTTTAAATACTCACATAAACATGGTGTACATCATGTAAGCTGATACAAATGCACAGACCAACTCATGAAATACTCACTGGACATCATGTTTGATTATTGCACACAGGCACATACGTGAATTATTTTTTTATTTTCACAAAATAGTCAAAGCAGCCAAGCGAACTGCAATTAAACCGTTTTTATCTATTTGTTGTTATTCTCTTTGAGCCATACACTATTTTTTCGACTGCAACGAACTACAAAAATAAATAAAAATACCCTCCCGGGAGCATTTTTTTTAGCACATGTGCAAGCGAGCCAACGGTATGGATCGTGCTTCCGGGACAGATCGTGGAGAGACAATGGCCAGTGGAGCTTTGACATCTTGTGCAGCTGATTAGAAGGTTTCCAGAAGCAACGTTCCCAGCAAATGAGAAAGAGTTCGATTCAACGAGAAATGTTCTGCTGATAGAATCATAATCTACATGACTCCGCATTAACAGACATCAACTCCTCTTATGAACTAATGTCCTACATATTTATTCTTCTCATATCAGTTTACAAAGCAACCTGAAGCCATCCAGGCAACTCTTCACCATATTCATTGCTATCAGTATGAATATTAGTAAACAAACTGGGAATCTTGTGAGAGATGCCATGATATGAGACGAAAATTACTTTAGAGACGCTATAGTTGTTCTTTTACTGCAAACTTCATTTTTAACTTAACTTTATTATGGAAGAAACCTAAGACTGAGTCATTGCACAAGGCAGCATAATAGACTTCAACAGTTTGCAGATGCTCAAACAGATCCCTATAATAAGACATGGACAGGACCGCCTGGCTGACCAGAAGAGAATAATGTTATTTCTATAAGTTATGCAAAAATCTAGGGTTTCCCTGCTGCGTTAAAGTGATTAAATTATAATAAGGGGTTCAGAATACAATAAGTAAACATAGGTTGATGTAGAGAATTA
Source organism: Anableps anableps (assembly GCA_014839685.1). Classification (NCBI taxonomy): domain Eukaryota; kingdom Metazoa; phylum Chordata; class Actinopteri; order Cyprinodontiformes; family Anablepidae; genus Anableps; species Anableps anableps. The sequence goes on along the minus strand of CM026075.1, from coordinate 35,977,826 downwards.
CTTTTTGCAAATAGCCCAGGGTAGACATTTCCGAGTCTGCAGTTGGCAAGGAGTCAGTCCCGCATCGGGTTTCCTGGCGCAGGAGAGACAAGCAGAGGTGAAGAAGTTGGAGCTTTATTTGTTTTTTCAATTCAGACTTTTCTCTTGGACTGCAACAGAGGCACATACAGCCAAACTACCAGCAGACATGTCTTTGATTTCAGGGAGCAGGAGTTTATCCGAGCAATGCCAGTGTTGGCCACTATTTAAACATAATCCTAATCTCTAGTTTTGAGGAATTCAACTCAGTTTATTTCTATCCTCCTGACCACCAGGAGTTCAAATTTGTCCTCTGTGGAGGACATTTGTAAACCCACAAATCTCCTACCCATTTCATGCCACTTAAGTAACTCTTTTTGTGATCTAAAGAGGACATTTAGAGCTTTTAAATGACACCACATTTAGGGGTGGGGTTTTTGGGAACTTCCTCTTACTTTTCAAGGAAAATGGTGTCCATTACTCTCTGCATATTTTATGGCAAAAGGAAAATTAAGTCCATTTTAACATTTTTTGGGCCAGTTTAGACTTTAAATGCTGTTGGGTTTTTTTATATTAGTCGCTTAAGAACACATTGAGGTACTTTCTGAATTAATGAAGCAATATTTTCCCAAAATATCTTTGTGTTAAAGAAGTGTCCTCCATAGTGGACATTCGTAGTTATTTCCTCCATTTTTTTCTGCATTTTTTTCCCATGAGAAGAAAATGATTCACTGTCAGAGGCAGAGAGAATGCCACTGTGAATTAATGGAAACTCAGATTGAGTTGTCTGATGAGAAAGATCAAGATGCAGTGTTTGAGACGGGAGATTCAGAAATCTCCAAGGATGAAATTCATGAAGGGCAGAACAGTCCCCATCTGTTTGATAACTAGGATCCAACTGATCCTAAATAGTTCACTAAATAGTTCAGCAGCTCAATTAATTATTCAAAGTAGTTCAAAAAGTTTCGAAGGAAACCCAGCAGAGCATCAAGTCGATGACTTGCAGCGTTCACTCCTCCAGGACGAGCATGTAGCAACTGCATGGCACTGAGTCATTGACTTTACAGCAATCTCTCATACCAAACATGCATGCAGCGACAGTGGAGAGGAAAAACTCCCCTTTCACAGGAAGAAACCTCCAGCAGAACTAGAACCTGGCTCAGTACAAGCGGCCATCTGCCACGACCAACTGGAGGTTTGAGAAGACAGAAAAATAACAGATGAACTGATGTAGGATTATTTTCAATGTTCATGAAAGTAAAAGTTACTTGTAAGTTAGTTTTGTCTTGTTTCAAGTGTATTCAAGATATTTGTACTAGAAACTAGACCAGAAATTCTTGGTAAGATTTTGGGTTTTTGCAGTGAAGCTTCTTGTTGCGGTTGAGGTTCAATAACGTGTTGCAGAAACGATCCAACAGGAAGCTCTGCCTACTTGCTTAGTTAAATCCAGGTGGCAACTTTTCTTTAGCCTGGTGTTCTGTCAGTTTGGCAGACACCGTCAGAATAGCATACTGGAAGTCAACTAGGCCACTTTATCAAAACAGCAAACTGATGTTTGTGTTTGTTGTGTAATTACTGGGCGATATAATACACAAAAACTCATAGTTGGAGGTATACTGAAGTGATAGTTAAACTGCTTCAAAACACAAAGTCTCACTTTCTTGGTTCACTACTTCACTCAAGCTAGAGAACAACTAGCAGGGTGTGTAAAGTAACCTCCAAATAAAAGTTTTTTGTCAATATAATGTACTTTCAAGTGTGCACTTCAAAATTGGAGAGTTTATTTAGCAAGTATAAGTTATTGTTCAGTTGTTTAGGTAAAGGACTTGACGTCTCTTTTCTCTGCGCAATCCTCAAACTATCCCAACCTGACTGGCCCCAGTAACCAACCATTCTGTAAACAACACGTTGTTAATAATTTGTTGTTTATTATTTTGTTTCCCCTAGATACCCTGCGTATGCTGGTTCAGTGTAACACCCATCAAAACAGCATGCCCCTTCACAAATATCGGTGTGCTGTTTTGATAAAATAACCAAGCAGACTTCCGTATGCTATTCTGACGATGTATGCCAAACTGACCAAAGAATACCAGCAGCGTATCATGTTTAAAAATTTGTCAATATGAGCAGAACAGGTAAACAGCATGACTGGAAGAACAAAATGAATTTTATATCTCACTCTGAGGAGGTCATTCAACGTCTAATATGCACACAAAGTTTGCTGCCTCCCTGTGCTTCCTCACGGCTGAACACCCCCAACTTTGGCATTACTTTACCTGTCAGGGAAGGGTGTGGAGACGGGGTGGAAATGGACTGGGGCAGACTCTGGCTGTCTGTGCAGAATTAAAATATCAGACTGAGCTTCTGAGTCTGTGACCTCTTGACCGCATATGCAAATCCTTGGAGGGTTGACAGTGAAGAAGAAGTCGGGCTCCCGAGAGGAAATAAAGCTGTTATACCCTTCAGGAGGGGGAAATGTAGGATGAACTTCTAAGTGGGCCTTTTTTTTTTAACAATAAGCAATTTAGACAGCAGAGCAATAAAGCTTTAGGCTTGAGTTGCTCTTTATTTTCTCCCTATCGTGTTTAAATGTTTAATGTTAAACTTGAAGTGGCTTATAATGAGTCGGTGGCAGGGCTTCTTCTCACGACCCTCATGATAGATTGCTTGGATGGTCGTAATAAGACCTTTAAGTATCGGTAACGGCTTCATGATGATGTGTTGCCTTGTTCTAAAAACAAATTTACCTGAAGCAATCATTTGTAACCCTTAAAACACATTTAATTACTCTCTATGGAGGAGAAGATGGAAGATATTTCTGGAATATTCACTGTTCCGATCGTCATTTTTCTATGTTGATATTTTATAAATGACTTGATGTTTGATCTGACATTCAAGCAGTCATCTAAAGAAAGGCAACAAAACAAAATCAATAAGCTGGACAAAGCCATTGATCCTAGAATAAAGATAGTCGATAGTTCTTCTGCTTGACAGCTCAGGTCCGTTTGAGAGTTTTAATAGATTTTCCTCATCTTGCTCTTTTTTCTTCTTGCCCGTTAGCTGCGGCCATCGATTCATCAGGCAAGGAATCTGCCTCGTGTCACTTTGCAGAGACAGCTGTCACTCTTCTTCTTGGCACATCAGTGCGCATCAGCGGAGAGGAAAACGGCAGTCGGATCGATTGATGTTAATTATGCGGATGTAACGAGGGTTGGTGCGCATTGCTGTGTTCCTCCTCTAAAGGAGTCGATAAAGGTCAGGCAATTAGTTTCCCCCGTCTTTTTTCTTTCTTGTGGGGGATTTGGTAATGTCACTCTAGAGAGAAAAACTGCATCTGCATCACCAGACAAATCACAGGATTAACTTTATACGATCAGAATGTAGGCTGAACAAGAGTCTCGACTGGTACTAAAACAGTCATTGACTGAAACTGTTGTAGGTGTTATTGGAAAAGAAGTTTTTCTTGTGAAGAATCACAGTACAGCTCAAAGGTTTTCTGCAATGCTTCCGAGTACAATCGAACTCAGTCCAGAGCTTACTGTATTTTTTATTTTTTTTTTAATAAGGGTGTGGACTTGTCAAGGTGGTTCTCCTGTGTCTCTTAGGGTGCATTTACATCAGCCCTGTTTTAGTCTGCTTTAATCAAATTCTAGTTCGTTCGCCTAGAAAGTCCAGAGAAATGGCTAGTGGTCTTTTCCCAAAGACAAAAGCGAAATCCTACAACATCTAAAATCTCACACCGCTCCATTTTTGTTTACATTTTGTGAAGGACGTTGTGCTCAGTGTCTTCTTCAGAGGTTTTGTGAATGCGTAACCGAATTCTGATGGGAACCAAAAAAGTGAACTCTTGTCTGCCTACAAACCTCAGTCTGGGTTCACTTGAAGTAAACTCTGGTCCATTTCGAATGCATATGTGAACACCAAACAGACTGGAGACTGCTCCAAAAGCAGGAAGTGGACTACAGCACAGGGCATTCTAGGTAAATGCAACCAAAACAAACACGCAAGTCTGGCGCTTGAAAGAGAAATGGCTCGTAGTCTTTTGCTGCAGCGCCCCCACAGGTGAGGAGGTGAACAGGTTGCTCAAAGGGTTTGGTTGGTAGACACAGTGCAGTGAGAAAGAGAACCGCAGCAGGTGAAAATGGAACAAATGTAATTTTGGTCTCCAATTGAACCGAGTCTACTGGACTATCAGGTATGAAAACATCCTTAGCAGGCTGAAAATCATGACCCATTTTATGTTTTAGCACCACAGTGCCCAAGCATAGCTACATCCAAATCAAGATATGAATGGCTTCAAGAGACAAAAAGTGGAATGACAAAGCCGATCCTATGACCTGGAGAGGTTCATGAACAACAGACGTCACAATCAAACTGATGGAAGGCAGGCTGGGCAAATATAACCAAGTCAAAATGCTGATGAACTTCTTGCAAAGGGAAGCAAATGCTTAAAATTAATCAAAAAGAAACTTTAACAAAGTATTAGTTTAATAGAGTGCACACTTTATTCTCAAACTGTTTTTTAGATGGATTGTATAGGACATGTATCACATTATAGATGGAAAAGGTTATGAGATAAGTTATCATTGGTCTGTTGCATTAAGACATGTACATTAAGAAAAGTGTGTCCTGTTAAGGACACAAGTTTGCATTTGTTGTGCAGTAAAAGTAGTATTAGAGGAGAGAGCAGGAAGTTATTTCTGCAAAACTATAAAGACTATTTTAATAACTATAGTCACCTCAGTTATTATATATATATCCACCACTTAAGTATTGACTCCAGCCCACTCACCCCCAGGCAGTTACTTAACTATGGATTAAGAGAATGAACTGCTTTCTTTAATAAGAAGGTAGCTACCCGTAGATTCCATCATTGGCACATTTTTATTTATAAGGCTATACTTGGACTTTTTCCTTCTTAGTTGTTGGCCTAAATATAAATTGAAAAGCCACAGGAGGATATTCTCTTTGTTGCGAGAGCTTACTTTTACTTTCTGTGCCTAATGTCCGAACTGATCGTGGAAAGAAATCCATCTTCATGGACCCAGTTACACTAAATATTTTAAAGACTGCGCTTAATGATTTTGAGAAGGAATCATCTGTCTTTACATGTTTTAATTGACAAATGTTTTTACTATTTTATTTATGATCGTCTTAAACTTTTTGTTTTTGTTGTGAATATTCTGTAAACCTCACCCAATGACCACTGGAGATAGGCACCAGCCACCCTCACAAATCTGCAAGGATAAGAGTGATGGATAATGGATGGATGGATGTTCTGTTAACTCTGCGTGCTGCTGCTGGTCTTGGTAATTTTTCTCTTGTAAGAGATTTTAAATCTTAATGGGATTTTCCTGGTGAAAGAAAGGTAGGTAAATAAATAAGTCATAACTTACTATTTAGGGTGTTTTCCTACCTGATAATCTGATAGAATCAGTTTGATTGGGAACCAAAATTGCAACATTTGTTCCATTTTCAGCTGCTGCGGTTCTCTTTCCACTGCTCTGTCAGACCAACCAAACCCTTTGAGCAACCTTTTCCCCTCCTCGCCTGTGGCAGTGCTGCACCAAGAACCACTGAAGGAAATGACACGAAAACCTCTGAAGATGCTGAGTGCAACTTCCTTCTTCACAAAATGTAAACAAAAATGGAGTGGCGTCAGATTTTAGCAGTTTTAGGATTTCTCTTTTGACTTTGGTATAAGAACACGAACCACACTAGTGCTAGATGTGCTAGCATTTGTTTTGGTTGTATTTACCCAGAATGCCTTGCACTATAGTCCACTTCCTGCTTTTGCAGCGGTCTCCAGTCTGCTTGGCGTTCACATATGTATTCAAACCATACCAGAGTTCACTTCAACCGAACTGAGACATAGGTTTGTAGGCGGACCAAACTTCGCTTCTTTGGTCCGCATCGAAGTTTGATTGCGCAATTGATCAGAGTCCAGTTGCGTATTCACACCTCCCCTGAAACTGGACTTTCAAGGCAAACGAACTGGAGGTGGATTAAAGCGGACTAAACTGGGCTGGTGTGAATGCACTCTAAGAGTATCAGTACACAGTATGCATGGACGGGTGAAGTACACACGTCATTTCATCAAATTCTCAGGGGGTGGATCTCCTGACTACAACCTTCTGAGTCCAAAACTTGCCACCAGGCAGTTGGAGCTGAAGAGCTCCTTTGAATGGGATGTGTATTTTCAGTGATGTAGGAAAGGAAGTCAAGATGTCCATTGCTTAGGCATCACACTAACCTGCCTTTCCTTTCAATGTCATGAGAAGATATTACGCCAAAGGAAATAACATTCCAACCTCACCTTCTGATTAATTTAACACAATACACATGCGCAATTTGGAAGAGATTTTTGGGACAATTTAAAAAACATTTCACCACATAAGCTTTGGATTTCTCATTTACTATGTATACCACACGTATGGGCACATGTATGACATATGTGTGAAGTTGCAGTTGCTACACAAGCAGCAAATGTCACAACAATGACCGAACAGTACTCTTAAGGCTTCCACATACTCAGGTGTACTTTGCGCACATTGTCCGTGGACTGTTGAGGTTTCATACTCAAGCGTACCAATTGCCTACTTTTCTCCTGACAGATTCCTTCATTTCCCATAATCCAAATAGATACTAGCAAGTTTGATGAGCTAGTTGGGCGCCCAGCCATGTTTCAATTTCACCAGTGCAGCCACCGTACACCTGTTAGCGCGGCACAGAGAGCAGCAGTCTAGCTGCTGCGCGTCTTTGCGACTGCTTACGCCGACTCTTCACCTTATCAGCTTGGTGCTGCATACAAAACAGTTCGATCTGAACACTGTTTCCAGCCAAGCAGTTTACTGTGCAACACCGAGTACGCGGTGGTTTGCACGGACATCCGCAGAGTGACGTATGCCCGAGTATGTGAAGGCCTTTAATACACAATGCAGATACTTCCATCGCCTCAGGATGAGGCATCCCTTAACTTCCTTATTTAGTCAGTAAATAATTTTCTGACCACTGGGGGGGACTCATAATGTAATTTCAATCCCAGATGTTCAGTTGATCTTTTTAATATGGGAAAAAATGGGATGACAACGTCAACTGAAAGTAATGTGCCTGGTCACTGTGCAGCAGTACACTGTGAATTCCTCTCCATTGATCCCAGTATACACATACTATTCAGAACAGGAGCACACAAAAAGCGACATATATACTTAAAAACATCAGAAGGATTGATGTTCTACAAAATCTTCTTAATTTCCCGACATTTAGACCTACCAAAGGTGTGACAACAACTTTAGAAATCAAATGAACTCAAGCACTAAAAATATTTTTCTTGATACAAATCTGTTTTGAACTCTTTAATTCAAAATCTAATCAGAAAATAAAAATTACCCACATTTTTGCACATTTTTGGTGAGCTTTAAATGCTTCTGATTTCCCCCTGAGAGAAATTCATTTTTCAATGGTCCTAGGAATTAAACCACAGAGCATATCTCTGACCAGTCTCTTCTCTGCAGAGGGCATATCCAATGCATTTCAACACTCCAGTGACACTGTATGTGTGAGAGAGATCCTAGTTTTCCTCTGCATGGAAAACATCCTTTCAACCAGACATGTGGTCATGGGCGTTTGATGAGGATTTTAGGCACAGTTACACTCTTCGGGAAGAAGGTCATGAAGACTAAGGCACAGAGCAAACAGTGTTATTCTCTATAGTTTGAATGGAAACATGAATATGTGACTATATCAAACAATATTAGTTTCAATATAAGTTCTGGGACTGTGTTGACTAGCTATGTAAATGTTTAATGGTGTTAAAACAATCTCCCATCCCTCTCCAAAAAGAAAATTAATAACATTATGCTTTGTAGTGTCTCATGTACACTGGCAGAGTTTTATTTTGGCAGATAAAGACATCAGGAGACCCCGTGAACTCATTTTCATTCTTTGTGAATTGCTTCTGTTGCAGGAGAAAAAAAAAGCTGGCTAAGCAAACACTTTCAGGCTTGAATGAATAAATAAAGCCGTCATTTGACAGCATTGGTAAAGAATCGTGTATAAATAAGGAACGTTAGAATGTTATAAAAGAGGCATGTTGATTCAAATACTGAGCAAGAAGATAAACCTTTATTGATATTAACGGGATCTCGTTGAACATGTTGGCCTAAATTAGCGGAACAAAGTGAGGGTTCTGCGGGTGGTTTTAGCGATTTCTACACTTTAAAGGAGAAAGCCAACAGGCAGACGTGCCTCTGTAAGGTAAAATGGGTTCCTAAATCAGTTAAAGTGGATCATTGATCAATATTTTTGAACTATATTTGCTTGACAATCCCTATGATTTTGATGCATTGATATTTTCCCAATAATTTTGATGATTTTCATGTTTCATATGAATATTATCTACCTGTTATTAATGGACTAAATTATAATTAAGATCTAGACGAGGTATAAAAAAAGCAACCACAATACGTTTGATCAAACACCAACATTACAAAGAAAGCCTACATATCTAATAAGCAAAGCAAATTATAAAAACGACCACTGATAGATTAAACCACAAATTAGCTTTATGAAAAATTAAAAATGAAACTGGAGTTTTTTTTTCTGTAAGAATTTAGCTGATTGAAATCCAAAAAGTGATCAGATATTTATTTAACACTCAAACTTCTTGAAGGCCTGGTTTGGAGTTTTGTGACCAAAAGATAAATTTTACTTCAATCGGTTTTAATCAAGAGGGGAAATAAAAGGGGAACTATAATGAAAAAAGTTGAAAACAGACAAATGGGAATAGACAAAGCTTCTCACACAGTCCAGATTGTCAGGGTCTTGGCTGGACCTCAGTTTCTACTCTAACCTTGTCCAGTCTCACTCTACTTTCTGTCTGCAGGACAGCTGAGCCAGTGTATCTCCAGTCTCTCTCTCCTGTCCTCTGACAAAGACTTCTGGATGGTTCTGCAGCTGGAGTTGTGTCGAAAACAGCTCAATTAAAAACTATGAGCCTAAAAACTTACAAAGCAAAGTTTAGCACGCTTCAAATGCCAGAAGGAAATGCTCGGTCATGTCCGTTTCTTATCGGCATGCAAAGCTGAGTTCTTCCTCAAGAACTTCACGCCTTGAACTTAAAAAAAAAAAAAAAAAAAAAAACTTCTTGTGACAACGGACCCAGCTGATTTGGAGGGAAATTATATTAACATGCCAATCATCTAAAAGGCGTCAGAAGTCAGAGTTCTTCCTGAGAATCCATCAGCTTGATCCAAAACATCTTCCCGTTTAGCTTAAACTATATCAGCTAAGAGCTGCTTTGCAAAAACCCAAATGAAAGGAATCTCAAACATATTTAAATCACATTAACACAGGATAAATGCGGCTTCATAATGAACATCGACACTAATTATGAATTATTCTAATTAAAAGCGAACAAGGAGACTAACCTTCATGATCTCCTGCTATGTTTCATAAGAAAATTCAGTGCGGTTCACAGTTGACTCAGACATAGAGGTTTTGTTTTCAGAAATAATTTAGCTTTATGCTCATCTAAATAATAGAAACTAGCAGGTCAATCTGAGTGAGCAGAAGAGCACAGAGTCCAAGAGTCGCTGCAAAAGTGCAACAGTTGGAATCCTGGGCTGTTAAAAATATTCACAAACCTTGGTGACATTTTAAAAAAAACACTCTTTCCGAAAACGAACACAGTAATGCAGCTGTTAAAACCAGTTTATACAGTGTAGAGATGGGCTAAAAGCCAGAAACATGATTTTAAGACTTTACGGGTGCATTCCCACCAGCCCTGTTTTGTCCACTTTAATCCAACTCCAGTTCATTTACCTGGAAAGTCCAGTTCGTTTGGGGAGGTGTGAACGCATAATCGAACTCTGATCCGCCTACAAACTGAGGTCTTGGTTCAGTTGAAGTGAACTCTGATGGCTTCAAAAGAAGGAAGTGGACTACAGCATAGGGCATTCTGGGTAAATACAACCAAAACAAACACATGAGTCCAGCGCTAGCAGCAGAAATAGCTCATGGTCCTTTCCCAAAGACAAAAGAGCAACCCTACAACCGCTAAAATCTGACACCGTTCCATTTTTGCTTACATTTTGTGAAGAAGGAAGTTGTGCTCAGTGTCGTCCTCAGAGGTTTCATGTTGTTTCTTTCAGTGATTGTTGGTGCAGCGCCCCCACAGGCGAGGAGGGCAACAGGTTACTGAAAGGCTTTGGTTGGTTTGACTCAGTGCAGCCTGAAAGCAAACCATAGCAGCTAAAAATGTAACAAATGTCATAATTTTAGTCCCCAATCAAACAGGACTATGTGAAAACATCCTGAGACAGTTGTCCACAAACCTTACGAAAATAGCTGCCTTTACTTTGTCTCTGCTCTCTGATTTACTGCTGGTCTGAGCAGCAGCTTAACTTCTAAGAGGCAAATATAAGCAAGATTTTATCTGCCCTGACCTCTCTGAACTTGCTCCCTATTAGTTTTATAATTCAGTACATGATTTTCCTGTTTGTTTTTAAATCACTGAACAAATCTGCGACTTCTTACCCGTCATTTCTCTCAACTGCACTTCCAAAAAGGCCACTGAGGTCAGGTGAGCAGATGCTCTCAGATGTAAAACCTCCTCAAATGTTTTTATTCTGCACCATTTAAGGTGAACTGAGTTATGACATTTGTTTTCCTAATTTTAACCATGCGCCACGTTTCACTCGGTTGTATTACTGTTCTTTGTTACTTGACTTATCTTAATAGCTGGTTTAATTAGCTTTTTCCAGGACCGTTTATGTGCATCACTTTGGTCAGCTGATGATTTTCAGCAAGCTTATTAATAACCCAGATTTTCTCCAATTGTTTTTTGTCACTCAGGTACATTTTTAAAAAGTTGCATAAAGAAAGGTAACATTATGTGCAAATTTTAATGCAATACCAAAGCACTGAGTTTGACATTCAGCCGATGCTATTTTTAATGTTTCGGAGTCTGAAGGATTTACCGTGTTTGAGCTAGAAGGTGGAGCAGGAGCTGACATTTGACACTTGATTAAATAAAACCACATCTTGAACCAGCACGCCAATCAGTTGTAATAAATCTAATAAAACACACGGCAATGATCTATAGAAAGAAAATCAAAGTACATGGTGTTTTAGAACGATCAGTTATATTCTCTGCTCGCTACTTTCTGACCTGTTAGGGCCAGAAAGGGAAGAAACCTTCAGATTGGCTAAGCTGCACTGGCTACATCTTTTCAGCCCATTGGCATTTTTTGAAATGGGTTATCTGGGCAGTTGCCCTGGGCGGCATTAGAAAGGGGCCACCGTTCCTGCAAGAATCATCATTGTCAGAAGGTCTGTAAAGAAAATGGACTCAAGTATGACCTTTGGTGTGTTTCACAATATTTTGTCCAATCAGAGATGCCTTTCTCAGAGCAGGTCAGGTATAGCAATTTGATTATAAGGAACTATAGTCATAGTTAGTCTATAATTATAGATGGAAACAGGATTATGGTGGATAAAGCAACAAATTCATTCTTTTCAGGATTGAAACTGGTCAAAACCAAACAAGCTGTATGAAGTTTTTCAAAGCTTTCTTTGAATTGGTTGGGGGTTTTTTTTCAAACTTTTTTTAAACCTGGTAGGCTACCAGACAGTCATGACTCTTGAAAGCAAATATTATTGACCAATTATTATAGGAATTATTGAGCAATATGTGTATCTTGATTTTATTGTGGTGTTAGTGTTCAACGTGTTTTTATACTTTGTAGTGTATTTAATTCTGGTAGCATTTTTGTTTAGGACACGATGTCCAAGACAAATAAAGTATGTATGTATGATGGATGGATCGATCTGACACACTGTGTAAAAAGTATTTCTGAAAGGGAAGCATTTAAAAAGTGACCAGTGTCTGAACGACTGAAATCTGTTGCATTATTGTTAAGTGGCACATGCCAGAACAAGTTGTAAACTACGGTGGACGACAGGTGCACAGCAAACTGCGAAACAAACTCCAAAACACAGAAACAAAAAACAAATGCAACAGAAAAACGCTGCAATCACAGATGATAGAAGCAGAAGGAAAAATGCCATAAGTCGTAAAAACAATAACAACATGTATGAAGTGCTACAAACTCGCTCCACAAAACAGGTTCTCCAGACCACCAGGGGGAGTCTGGAGTAGGTAATATTACCTACGTAAATATGCTGCTGTTCTATAATATTGTAAAAAAAAAAAACAATTTTCTTTCTTCCTCTAACTTTCTTCTGGACATCCTGTTAAATCCTGACATCCCGTCTTTACTGGAGGTCTGGTCCCAGATGAGTTGGTGGCCTACTCCTCCTAGTGGAAATGTTGCTTATTTTGTTGAGATAAGGTTTTTGATTAAAATGCAATTAATTAATTGCAGACTCTGCAATTAACTCGATTAAAATTTTTAATGAAGTCTAGTAAAAACTAATGCTGCCATTATGAGATAATAATGTGATCAAATGAATCAATCTGAATTTTAGCACATCTTACTACAAGTTATGGAGACAGCCTTGGAAATATTAGTCCTCACCAAACATATTACCAACACTGAACAGGCAAATTAAAAGAGAAAGTGCTATTTGTTTAACAGGAGGAGTGTTTTCATGTCTTACACTTCAAGGGTTATAATAAGGTTTGTCAGGATGACCGATTGGACCCTTCCGTCACCCTGTGACTTCTCTCTCCTCCCTCTGTCCCCATGTTTCTCTGCTTTCCTCAGCCTCTCCATCTTTCTCAGTTTCCCCATGCTCAGGCTATAAATAGAAAGTGTCCTCATGATGAGCCGAGAAATTAAATGGACCCAGTCTGGCCTCAGTTTGCCTTTTTGCTCTGCATAAATAATGGGATGTGTTCTCACTTGCAGCAGAGCCACCAGAAACCCCTTTGTTCCAGACATCATGTTCAAGGTACCACTCACTTATCTGCACCATGTTTCTTCTTTTGATACACAATAACACTACACACCTATTTAATCAGTGGAAACACTGATATTTTACAGGTGCAGTTCTTGCCAGTAGTTACATTTTCTCATGATTAGCATTAATGTTACATTCATTTTGAAAAATGTCTCTTGGCAGGTTGCATCTGGACCATATATTGTTATATCTGTCAGCAGGCTTCTGGTATCATTCTGAATGGATATTTGATGATTCTTGGCAGAAAAAGTAGAGTTCAATTAAACTGGTTGGTTTCCTGACTCAAACCTGTCTTTTAAACAGTCCATAAATTTTCAACAGCATCGAAGTTGAAGCTATAAAAAGGCTTTTAAAGTAGCTTAATGTTAGCTTGCTTTAAACCTTCCAAAGTAGGTTTGCAGTGGTGGGCACCACTAACTAAGAAGTTAGTTTCATGAACCCTACAACACTAATCATAAACATTAGTTCTGCTGACATGCTATACCAACATGGTATTTTTGTGAAAGTTAATGCTAAATTCAACCATGTTGATACCAACCACGTATCAAAAACATGTGTTACAACATCGTATCTCACCTTCAACAGGAGGAAAATTTATTACCACCTACCTGTAATGTTGCGCTTCAGAAAGAGATTCTTTGGAACGGACCTTTCACTCATGGTTTTGGTTTTATTGCTAACTATGTTACTAACTTTGTCTAAATCAGCAGCAGAGTTAGCAACGTGAGGAGACGAAACATCTAACTCATTGAAGAACAGTCGACAATCAAAACTTCAACACAGATGTCGAACTTTAGTCAACTGAAAGTTTACGAAACAGCCAAGTAAATTAGTGCTTTAGAATTTAAAAATTGATTTAGGGGAAGCTTAGTGCACTAAACGTTTTCAAAGCTAGCAACAATGCTAAAGCACTAAATGAAAAAATTAGCTCCGCTATTAGCGCATTAGTAGATTAGCAGAAGTGTGCCCACCGCTGCTGGTTTGGATGTCTGTTTGGGATTGTCTTAGTTGTGCAACCAACTGTGTCCAAGTTTCAACCATTTAGCTGGTTGTCCTCCTTTTTTCAGTATTTTATCCACTTTCTAAATTTTTGTACCACTGAGAGCAAAACAGGTCAACAGAATTATGCTGCCATAACCATATTTCACAGTTGGCACAGCATACTTAAGTTCAAGTTTGCCTGGACTTCGCTGAAAACTTCTTGTCATTGTGTCCAAACAGCTCAGTCTTTGCCTTGTATGACCATCACACTTTTCTCCAGAAGACGGTATTGATTTTGGAGCAATGGCCTCTTTCTTGGTCAGCGCCCTGTCAGTCCAAGATGACTTCCCAAAGTTTTGATCTTAAACACTGTGTTAGTAACAGGAAACCAACCAGTTCAAATTAATTTTTACCAATTCTGTTAAGAACAATGAACAAATACGCAGTGAGAATCATGCTGAAGGATTCTTGATGGCCACAAAAAGCATATTGAGGCTGATCTGCAACTTGCTAAAAGACATTAAACAGAATATTATTGGGCGTATATGTATATATCTGAGCTTGTATGTAAGTTTGTGACGTTCTGTGTAACAGAATAATTGTAGCTGCATATTATATAGTCCTTCTACCCTGGAAAAACTTCAGAATCTCTCAAGAAGTTGCTGTACTACAAAAACACAAAATCTTACGAAGTATTTTTGTCTAGTTTCGAGTGCAAATATCTTAGTACACTTGAAATAAGACAAAACTAACTTAAAAGTAACTTTTCAGCATGATATAGGATCTTGTTTTAAATAAAAAATTCTGGAATATAGATTTTTTTAAAAAGTACTAGTTCCACTTGCAGGGTTTTTTTTGCCTCCAAGTGAAAATATCTGCCAGTGGAACTAGTACTTTTTAAAATCTATATTCAAGAATTATTGACTTAAAATGAGCTTATATGTATCTTTCTGTGTTAGTTTTGACTTATTTCAAGTGTGCTAAGATATAGCCCAAGCTTCCCATATTCAGAGCTTAATAATGCAGGTAATGTTAGTTCGGTCATCAGTTCAGTCTCTAAACTCTGCTTTAACTTTCATCCTTTTATATAAAACTTTCTCTGTAATTTTCTGGGGTAAATTTGGCTTTTATGTGTTTATTAATTGATAAACTGGAAATGGTGAAAGATAAAAACATATGCATGAAATATGTCAGCTCAGAAATGCCTCCCTTAGCTGGTAGTAAATAAAAATTAGGTTGTGTTGCATGCTTGAATTTTAGATTTGACCCAAATGTGTCTGACAGCTTGTGACTTCCGGTGGGGCCGCAGGCATCTGTAATAAAGCTGAGTAAGAGTTCTGTTAAGTACTCAGAAAGTACACGCACAGCGAAGTCAGGCAAACACAGTTCAGTGTTTGATGATCTGTAAAGGTAGCTCAGGTAAATCGCTCACAGCGTCTGTCGCTGTGTATTATCTCCCATCACATCCTCGTCAACAAATTTGCAGATGTTTGACGAGTGCCTGATGAGATCAGTAAATAAATAAGAAAAAAACCGGTGAAGCTTAAATGATCAGATATCAGAAAAAAAACCCTCCAGCTTCTGCACATGGAAAATTAGCACCTTATCACGGTTGAGTTTAGATAAAAGCCACATTGCCTCTGGCTAATGTTGGGAAGAGCTACAGTTTTTCCATCAGATTCCTCAGCTCTCATGTAGCATTTGCTTTCAGGATGTTTTGGCAGGAACAGAAACATTTCATTTGTCCTGCTTTTTATTGAGATGTGTTTTAAAGTTAAAGGTGAGGTTTTGTTTTGAGTGAGTGAGCGCAGAGTAAGTACTTCCCTTTCTTATTTAGTCCTGATTTGTCAGGTGACGTTAAGCTCTTCTTTAACTGACATGTTAGCGACATTTATGTCAAGTCAGTTCTACTGTTGCTGTGAATGCTAATGGAAAGTTATTGTGAGAATATGTGAACACATTGAGGTTATGAGAAACTGATTAAAAGGGCCGGTATTACGTATAGTGTCATTTTAGAGCACAATCAAGTAACTGTTACCTTCAGTTGTTTTGAAATAGCAAACATAACTTAAAATAAATTTGACTACGTTTCCTAGCTGTGTCTGATGCCTTGAAATTGGTCTATGTGTCTTTACAAAACTCCTATTCTGTCCAACACTCCCTCCTTCAGCACATCATCACAACAATGCTCTTCTATGATGGCGCTAACAACCGTCCTTAGGAGCGCTGTAGTTTGTAATCTCAGCAGTTCCAGCAGGTGTTTGCTAATTGCTGTTGCCACTAGTCTGGTGGAGCTGAGCAAGTTTCAGGGCCTGAAACGTGCATATGCTGCCTTCTGAAAAGGTTGTGATTTCTAAAACAAAAACTTGACGTGAAAATGTGCGGTCTCTCACGCCAACCCTGACTTATGCGTACCGTATACACTTGCTTTGGAAACGAGGGCTAAATGGCGACAAAGACAGTTCTGTGGGGAACTGAAGCCACACTGCATCACGATTTTATCAGACATTTAATTACACATCTGACTTAAACCATAGATCAACTTTATCATAATCATTCAAAAATTGTTATATATGTTTGAACTGGTGAGCCATAACTACACATGAGGACCTTTCAAATAAATCGTAAACCAACGTACGCACAATATTTAAACGTTTTCTCGCCATCACATTCTTTTCCCCGATGATCACCACGGTGAGACGTACCACTTGTTTATTTACTACCACAGATCAACACATAACTTGTGACAAGGTGTGAAAGATTCGCAGTGACTTCTGTAAACATCTAAATACCGCTGTGACACCGGTGCGTATAATGTTGGCGCTGATAGAAGACCCTCTAAATGGGAGAATCAGGAGGAAGCACGTTTTCAGGGGTCTATAAGCCGATTTAGACTCCATGGAGCATTGCTCTTGGATCTATGTGCTGAACTGGGTCTAGTATTGGACCAGCACAAACTCGCAGACATTTGCATTTGAATTAATAAATTGATGAACTCTTGCCCTGAAGACACATTAAGGAACATCACATTTCTGTAAAGTTATCCACAGGTCTGGGATGAGCGCAGTCATGCTTGCAGTCTTGGATGGCGTTGTTAACATGACCAGTCGATACATTTCCATACATTGTGACCAAACATGAGTGCTTAAAACATAATTTGTGGAATTCTAACTATTAGGGCCTTTCAATACATTATTCTGCAATAACCTGCAGGGGACAGTGGGTACCCCCCCAGGCACTGGGTCCCAGACCACAGAAGAGGTGCACTTTAATATCCCAGTTGAGTGCTCAACTGTGGAGTGAGGCCCCTAAAATGCTGGTAGTGGTTTATAAACTTTATTTCACGCCACAGTGGCAATCAAAACGATGTTTTCAACTCTCCACCGCAATCGTATCGCTTTCTGCCTCGGATAGATCATGTTTTCCATGTTAATCGTGAAATAACATTCATCAGCTGGCTCATTTAAATAAACACCGACATTCATGAGGTGCAAATGGTCTATGCAAAGCACCTCAAAACTATCTGATGCGGGACCTTTTGTGCAAACTTTGAGGTACAGCTGTGATTTATAAAGGAAAATTGTGTGCTGGTGTGTGCATGCAAGGTTTTATAAATTTGAAATTTTTTTGGGCGTACGTACGCTTTTAGTTTGAATCCTACGCAATCCTTTATGAATGAGACCCCAGGTATGTTTTTGATGAGGGAATTACATTATAACATGATAGAAAGCTCAAAAAATTTAATTTGACATAATACTTCCCCTTTAAGAAGCTCCTTCTCTTGACGACACTCTGCCTTCAGAACGAGCCTGTGTTGATGTTTCAATAAAATGCCCTTTTTGGATTTGCATAACTTCAAATTTATTAAACCACCGGTATTTTCAAGGAGACCAAAGCAGCCTGCAAATCACTAAAATTCGGGAATAGACGCCCTCTTTTTTTTTTTTAGTTAAAATTTCAAGTTTTATTTCTGCTAGTGAGCTTCATTTAGTGGCAATCTTTCACTGCAGTGACAGTTAAAGGTTCCTGATTATGCAAAAGATAAATACAATTTAACGTGTATCAGATCAATCAAAAACAGAATTTCTATTCCATTTGTACAGACAATGCAACATTGACTTTTGTGTCTTGCTTTAAAAGAACATCTTAGTTGAAAATGCCAAGAAAGCCCAGTTATGTCAAGACTTTCATGTAACGCTTATCTTGACTTGTGGAAGTAGCTAAGGGAGGGGCCATCCCAGTTCAAAAAGTGCAACTTGGGACACTTTTCAACAAACACTTAAAACCACCTATTTTGATGGTTTAAAACACCAAATATACCTTATTATGCATGAATATTCACAGCGGAAACCGTCTTAGCGCTACCGCAGAAGCTAGCATCTACACCACATTTGTCAAATCCAAGGCCAGAGACACCACAGGGACAAACAGAACCTTCAAGATAACATTTGTATCCTTAAAAATTACTTTATCAGTCAAATCAAAGCAGTTTTTATCCATTTACTGCCAAATAACATCAATTAGTCCCCCCGCTTTTTTGAAATCTCGGAAATCCCCACAAAATCAACAGACCCCCCACATTTCTTTGCGCTAATGCATAACTGTAAATTCATTGCAAATTTTCCTCAAGAATGATCAAAGACATAAGGTTTAACTGATACTAACTCCTACCTGTAGGTGGCGGTATCTCATACTCAGCCTGACTTGATGTGAAGGTATAGGCTATGATATGGCGAGCAAAAAAAAGTCGCATTTACCGTCATAGATAAGAGCAAATACTGGAAAATTTCTTGCAAATATTTCTAAATTGGCAACACAAAATCAGTGACTTTGATTGCAAAAAGAATCACAACAATCATGAAATCCTGGAGGGACTGATCGATGTGACAAGATTTAATTATTTTATATTACTTAATTTTAAGAAGTACTTATCAAATGCAGACAGCTACTAATATTTTAACAGTCTAGATATCTCAGTTTCCCAAGCTGCATTTCCTTCCAAATATTTTAGATAAGCTCTACGGAAAAATATGTGATTATGGGGGTTTTCCGCGAGTAATTTGGAGTTATGTTCCACAGAAAAATCCGCAAATACCGAACTGTGAATAGTCGGGTGTCCACTGTATGTCTGATACCAGTTGTGTTTGGTAAAACTGAAGTGTGACAACTTAATGCAGGTGTTTTTAAAGTTCAGTCTTTTCATCATTTTCCTCTGCTCCTTGTGAGCCACTCTGTTTGCCTCCAGGTAACCAGCAGTACTTTGAGCTTCAGGTCCAGTCCCTGCATGCTGCCAGGCTGCCACTGAGCTGCAGACAGATTGTTTCAATCTGCTAGAATGACTCTCACTGTACGCCGTTCTGCTCGGCCTCTCCCAGCTTGCCTGACACACTTCCACTCAGCCGTCAGATTCCTGCACGCCACACCTTTTACAGGCCAAGGTGTTGTTTTCACTGAAGCTGCAAGAGTTTTTTTTTTTAGGTTAACAAAGCTACAAATAAGCCATCTTAAACAAACTTGTGTTTACATCAACCAGATCTGTATATTTCTGATGCAGATTTTAATCTCCCATGATTATCTGTTGTCCTGCACCATAAATAAAGACCTTATCAGAATGTTTCTTTTTGCTTTTCTTTTTGGTAAGCTTGAGGTTTAATATATGGTGAGCCATAACGTGTGTATTCTCGTAATTTCTTTCTTTACATTACAAAATGTTCATACTTGCTGTTTAAAACTTTTTTAATCATTAAAATATAACATAGCAGAATGAATTTAAATCATTTTTCAGGCAGAAATACTTAAAGTGCCCCCCCTGTGAAAGCATAGCTATGTCCTTGACAAATTTTTAAAGATCCCAACAAAGTAGGCGGAGCCAAGAGATAATAAGGGGCGTGGTCAGGGCAAAAGATGCACTGTTGCCATCTTATTGACTTTGTCGCAAGATTTAGCCACTTTTCAGATCCCTCTAGTGACTGTTAAAAAATAAAAAACTACCGACAAATCGAACCACTGACAACCAACCACTGCAACCCTGCTCTGTCCTTAGCAAGCAGCGAGTGCTGCCGTGAGCCCCTCCCACTTCCAAAGCTCGTCAGTCAGAGCAGAGAGAAGACCCGTTCCACTCTGTGTCCACACTGCAAATAAATCACACATTTGCAAAGAGAACAAATCAATCAATCAATGCTCGCTGCGCTCGTTGTTCCAACTCCTGACTCACCGCTGGGCGGGGCTGTGTGTCTGAGTGAGATGGTTTTATACCTGAATGCGGGGCTGAGACGCACTTGTACCAAGCTGTACTGCTGTAACCAGTAGGAAAATTCAACTGTTTAAGCACTGTTCAACCCAAAGAGGGCAGCACTAAGATGGTTTAAGGCAAACTAATCCAGAACCAAACAAATTTACATGGAAATGTCAGAATTTGCACAGAAACATAAAGATAGAACCCTAAAAAAAAACTATTTAGACAATTTATCAGCAAAATAGGTTGATTTGGGGGTTAGTTACACAAAAATAGCTTAATATTCATTGATACAAACACTGGAAACTGTCTCAGCTCTGTCGCTAAAGCTAATATCTACGGTCTTCCATATCTACGCTTTTAGGGGTCCAGCCAATCAGCACCAAGCTTTGCAAACACCACCCAATAGTGTGTCAAGTCGCATTGCCCCTAGGTATTTCAGCCTCCCAAGCTGTATTTTCTTTGAAATATTTTAGATATCCTCGACAAATTAGAAGAAACAACATGAAAACCCCTGAAGAAGACACTGAGCGCAACTTCCTTCTTCACAAAATGTAAACAAAAATGGAGCGGCGTCAGATTTTAGCGGTTGAAGGATTTCTCTTTTGTCTTTGGTAAAAGACCACAAGCCATTTCTATCGCTAGCGCTAGACCCCCACGTTTGTTTTAGTTGTATTTACCCAGAATGCCCTGCGCTTATTAGATTGCAGCAGGCTTCCTGCTTTTGGAGCAGTCTCCGGTCCACTTGGCATTAACATATCCATTCGAACCGCACCAGAGTTCACATCAACCGAACCGGGACCGAGGTTTGTAGGCGGATTAGCGTTCGCTTTTTTGGTCTGCATCAGAGTTAGATTACCCGTTCACACCTCCCCAAACAAACCGGACTTTCTAGGCAAGCGAACTGGAGTTCGATTAAAGTGGACTAAACAGGGCTGGTGTGAACGCCCCTTACTTGACAGTAACATAGTAGAGTTGGTCAATTGTTGCTTCAGAGTCTTCAGTAAATAGTCTCAATCAGATTTTCATTGAAAGCCTTCACTTATTTTGTCTCCATTATTGCCTGTTGTATCAGAAAGCTAAAACTTCTTAGCAATATTGGTTGATGTCTCCTTTAGAGTAGCTCAGGACTGTGCTGCAGGGATGGGTTGTTCCCAGACTGCTGCTGCTGGCTCCTGTTTAATGGGGCCTAGGGGCCTTAGAAAGATTAAATGTGGCCAGTCGAGGTACCGAGTCGTGTCACATAAAAAAAAAAAAAGAACAAGGGCTGCAGTGCGTGACATTTACGAGGTGGTCGCCAGGCCCCGAGTGTTTGGGGATGCTGCTCTCTGTTTGCTGCAGGTGTCTGAAGCTCAGTGAGAGTGAAGTTGACAGATGGGCAGCTCATTGTAAAATGAAAAGGGTGTGGAGTGAGATAATTACATACAGAAAGGATGCTTCAAAAAAAGATTTGTGGGGTTTGTTTGTGTGTCTACAAGATGGAGAGACAATTCCAAGTCTGCTTTTTTATTTTAGGAGAGAGGGGAACAATATTTACTGCAAAGATAAAATCCAAAACATTTACAGGTTTATTATATTGCAGCAGCCAGGATCGTTTACAGCCTGTCGAGATAAGGAAAACACAAGCAGAACTTTTGATACATGGATCAAATCTGTCATCTAGACAAAGGAAGGACATTTTAAATGAATTATTTTCCACTTTGGTCATTTTCAGTGTTGTGACAGTCGCATTAAAATAAATTTTTGCCTTAAAGCTGCAGTATGTAACTTTTATGAAAAATGTTTTTTACATATTTGTTAAAATTATGTTGTGACAGTATAAGACAGATAATCTGTGAAAAAAATCCAGTTCCTCTGGCTTCTCCCAGTGCTCCCAGTACTCACTGCAGAAATCCACCACTCAGTCAGAAACAACTATTCAGAGCCCAGAGGAGAGTCTTAGCCATAGCGCTGTCAATCACCCTCATGTATGCACCACTCACTCACTCCCCCTGCGCTACAGCTGGTTCACCACAACGTAGCCTAATGCTAATGCTAAGGCTAGTTAGCATGGCCACCAATGACAGAGAATAAACAGTTTTCCTGGAACAGTGAATTGTTTCTCCACCATCAGCACATTTAGCTGCACGCACACAAAGTGGTTGACAGTGCTAAGCCCCTCCTCCTGGCTCTGATTGGTTTTGACCTAAAACAACCAATGAAAAGTTACATACAGCAACTTTCATAACACACAAGAGGCAAGTCAAAGTAACACGCTTCCATCGCACTCATGGTTCAACACAAGATACAAAAACATGCTGCTAAGCACCCTGGGAAATAGTTCCCACTCCCGTCTTTTTCTTCTGTTTTTTTTAAGTGCTGACTTTCAGTGGACTCAGTTTTATTGGAGACCAGAACCGTAACATTTGTTCCATGTCCAGCTGCTGCAGCTCACTTCCTCTCTGCTCTGAGTCAAACCAACCAAACCCTTTCAGCAGCCTGTTCCCCCCCTCGCCTGTGGGGGCGCTGCACCAAGAACCACTGAAGGAAACAACATGAAAACCTCTCAAGAAGACACTGAGCGCAACTTCCTTCTTCACGAAATGTAAACAAAAATGGAGCGGCGTCAGATTTTAGCGGTTGGAGGATTTCTGTTTTGTCTTTGGTAAAAGACGGCGAGTCATTTCTTCTGCTTGCTCGAGCCTCATGCGTTGGTTTTGGTTGTATTTACCCAGAATTCCCTGCGCTGTAGTCCACTTCCTGCTTTAGGAGTGGTCTCTGGTCCGTTTGGCGTTCACATCTGAACCGCACCAGAGTTCACTTTTTGGTCTGCATCAAAGTTCGACGGCGCGTTCGCGCCTCCTCAAATGAACCGGACTTTCTCGGCTAAAGGAGTTGGATTTAAGCGGACTAAACTGGGCTGGTGTGAATGCTCCCTTAAAAATCCAACTTTCTGCAACTCTTCGAGATATGAGGGGCGTCATGTGGCGTATTTAAGGTCAAAATTTAAAACTTGCAAGATTACAGTTCACTTTTATTATTTACTCCTGGAATGTGTTTCTCATATACATGAACAAAAACGCTTTTGATACGCTCCAAAACTCTGCAGCTTTCCATTTTAGAGTTCACTTTAAAATTCAGACTTCAACTTTCAGGACTGAGCGTATTTATATCACGGAATTACCACTTTCAGGTCCTTTCACCAAAACCACAATCACCAGATAATAAAATGAATTAATTGCTTTGAAAAAATACTTATCCTTGTTCAAACCTTGAGATAGCACTCCCTGAATAATGCGATTCAGGTATGCTATGGAAAACCACGACTCCACTCATTGCAGTATTGTGTGGTATGCAGCTTTCGGGAGGTTTAAAAAGAACAATATTCTCCTGGTGACCTGATTTGTGGGGTTTGTTCTCTTCCGTCAGTTCTCCTAATATCTTTTTGGGACCAATACTAACAGAAGAATATTTTGTTACCCCTTGAGGCCAAACAAAGATTTAATACTGCGTCTCTTTTATGTAACTTTCTTAAAGCAGTTTATAGGCAATAGGGCTTTAAATCAGACTTTTAGTCTTTTTTGAGGCAATTTTCCATAAAGGTACTTCCTCAGCACAGCCTGACAGCTCCATCAGTCACCGAGGAATTAAAGTACAAGACAGAAACAGTGCTTCAAGCTTGTAGGTTTACAGTGTTTCTAAAGGCACTGATATGCCGAAGACTCACAGTGAATATTAAGTTGCTTTTGTTGTGTTTTGTTGTATTAAATATGTTTTTAAATCGATACAGAACAACACAAGCTGGACAGATAAGAAAAAAGAAATTAGTCTGACATTTTAATTATTTGTTTTGACAAATCACATAGTCACATACAGCATCTTTGCCCGCAGTTTCCCAGCTGCTTTACTCATCATCTGTCAGGAGCTCCTTTCCAGTCTTTGAAACGATTAATATATGGACGCTAAATGTATCTTTACTGACACGTAGGAGTAAAGTTATATTATATTTAACAACATAAATCATCTTAATGCTAACCATCAGGTTTTCAGACAGTTATATCATCTGCCTTAATTGCACTCAGGTCCTTCAGACTTTGGTTTTCTTGTTTTAAAACCCTTTAAGTTTCAAATAAATGGAATTATAGGAAGGATATTACATATTTTCTGTACATAAACAGCTGTTCATTCAGCGAACACATTAGAGGTGTGTGATACTGCATATTTTGGTATCAATATGATCCCAAATAAATATAGGCAAGTGTTTTCTTGATTTTTCATTTGAATTATTTTGTTAAAACCTCAGAGAAAATTTTGAAAAAGTTTATTGGTGTCTAAAAAAAATACCTCAATAACATATTAACATGATAAACAGAAAAAATACAAAAAACAAATGTGTGCATTTTTTTTCCTGAATAAACAAAGTGCAAAAAAACGAAAAATCATTTGAGTGCAAATCAAAGCAAAGTAGGGTTGAAAAACTAAAATACAAAAAAAAAAAAAAAAAAAGTATCGATCTTACCACGCGAGTAGCGATCCAATACTGATACCAATTTAGTATCGATTTTATCAGTATTTTAGCTCGATCCATCCAGTACAGTGCAGAGATGTTAAAAGTCAGACATTAGCTGCGTTTCCTTTCATCACAAAATTGCGCAAATTGGAATGACAAAAATAAATTCGCCTAATGGCAATTTCAGAAAAAGGCCAAGTTTTTCAATCAAAGGTTTTTGCGTAATGGAAACACTTTTTTGCATAACGCCAGTTTCTGCACAGCAGCTTATTTGTAGGCAATGGCCTCCTTGGAAGCTGTTCAGTCTCACAGCATCGCACAGTTCATAAAACGTTGAGTTTGTCTTTTGAAAGTGTTGAATCCATAGCTCTTCTGTAAAATCGCAAGGTGCATTCACACCTTTACCCTGATATGCAGATTCGTGTGCAACTTGGACTTAGGGTGGGCTCATTCTGGCCCCGTTTAGTTCGCTTTAATCGAACGTCCGGTCCGTTTGAGGAGGTGTGAACGTGCAATCGAACTCTGGTCCGCCTACAAAACTTGGTCGCAGTTCGGTTGCAGTGAACTCTGGTGCGGTTCAGATGTGAACGCCAAGCAGACCGGAGACCGCTCCAAAAGCAGGAAGTGGACTACAGCGCAGGGCATTCTGGGTAAATACAACCAAAACCAACGCATGAGGCTCGAGCAAGCAGGAGAAATGACTCGCCGTCTTTTACCAAAGACAAAACAGAAATCCTCCAACCGCTAAAATCTGACGCCGCTCCATTTTTGTTTGCATTTCGTGAAGAAGGAAGCTGCGCTCAGCGTCTTCAGAGGTTTTCATGTTGTTTCCTTCAGTGGTTCTTGGTGCAGCGCCCCCACAGGCGAGGGGGGGAACAGGTTGCTGAAAAGGGTTTGGTTGGTTTGACTCAGAGCAGAGAGGAAGAGAACCGCAGCAACTGGACATGGAACAAATGTTATGGTTCTGGTCTCCAATAAAACTGAGTCCACTGAAAGTCAGCACTTAAAAAAAACAGAAGAAAAAGACGGGAGTGGGAACTATTTCCCAGGGTGCTTAGCAGCATGTTTTTGTATCTTGTGTTGAATCGTGAGTGCCATGGAAGCGTGTTACTTTGATTTGCCTCTTGTGTGTTATGAAAGTTGCTGTATGTAACTTCTCATTGTTTGTTTTAAGTCAAAACCAATCAGAGAAAGGAGGTGGTTAGTGCCGTCAATCACTCTCGTGTATGTGGGTGATTGACAGAGCAGAGAGTAACTGCTTCAGAAAGTTACTCTGAGCAGAGAGAAAGAAAACCGAGCAGCTGAAAATGGAAGAAAGGTTGCAGTTTTGATCCCCAAATGAAATGAGTCTACCAGATTATCAGGTGTAAAAAGAGCCTTCAGGGTCACTCATAATCTCCCACGCATTGAATGCCACACCATCAACATAGTTTTGAAAGGCTTGCTACAGCACTGCACAGCTGCTTCCACCGACCTAATCTGATTCGACTCCTTCATCTAAAAAAACTAGACTTGAAAAACTTTGATTTAGAAACTGCATACTGTTCCTAAGGCAGGTTTTGTAGAACTCATGCAAACATTTATGAGCTAATTGAATTTTGTTTTCAACTTCTTGAGTTAGCTTTAATTCTCTTAAAGCTGCTGTATGAAACTTTTATAAAAAAAAACATTTTTCATAAATCTGTTCAAATGATCATGTCATGACAGCTTAATATAAAACAGATAATCTGTGGAAAAAAAAATCCAGCTCCTCTGCCTTCTCCCAGTGCTCCCAGTACTAACTGCAGAAATCCACCAATCAGAGCCAGGAGGAGGGGCTTAGCGCTGCCAATCACCCTCATGTACGCGCTGCTCACTCACTCCCCCCACAGCTGCGCTACAGCTGGTTCACCACAACATAGCCTGCTGCTAATGCTAATGCTAGTTAGCATGGCCACCGATGGCGGCGGATAAACAGTCTTCCTGGAACGGTGAGCTGTTTCTCCACCATTAGCACTAGCGCTGCGACTAACGACTATTTTAGTAACGATTATTTTACTCGATTGAGTATTCTGATGATTAATTAATCCGATAAAAAAAATGGGAACATTCTGCAAAGTTTTAATTTAACGTTTTAGGCTTTTTAATACAATATTAGAAATACATTGAAGAGGCAAATAAACAAATAATTAAATTCCTTTTTCAAATAGGAAAATAAACATTTTATTGCCTAAAATGCAATAATATAGCTTTCCTTTAGTGAGTTTGAACCAGGTGAAGATAAAACTGACGCTTGGCAAGTTTTGGGTAGAACATATTTACAGACAAAGATGTTTTTGTTTGTATTTTTTAATCTTAAATGCAAAATGTATATTTTGTACAGTTTTTCAGCAAATGGCCGTTTTTAGAGTCTGTGCTCCAGTTTAATCAATTACTAAACTAGTTGACGATTACTTCAAGAATTGATTAATCATGATTTAGATTAATCATTCCAGCCATAATTAGCACATTTTAAAATTATAAAGTAAAATTAGCACATTTAGCAGCGCGTACATGAGGCTGATTGACAGCGCTAAGCCCCTCCCCCTGGCTCTGATTGGTTGTTTCAGGACGGGAGCGGTGCATTTCTTTAGACGGCAATAGCAGCTCAGGGAGGAGCTGGAGGAGCTCCACGTTTTCACAGATTGTCTGCCTCAGACCAAACTGTCATGACATGGAGACAGTTTTAACAAATATGCAAAAAACATATTTTTGTTAAGTTACATACTGCAGCTTTAACCAGCAGGACTTCATATGATTGACTCTTGGAGAAACTAAGAGAGGTTAAGGTGACGTTTGCTGTGGCGCTCTTCAGGTTGATGTAAACCACCGACCTTGAGGCCGGATGTGCTGGAGAGAAGCGGTTAGAGACCACAGGGGTTCTGCAAAAGACCAAGAACCGTGAACAGAAAATTGCTCTTGAAAAGAAAAAAAAAAAAAAAAGAAATGGTTGAGAGGTAGGGAGGATGTTTTGTTGTTAACAGCGAGCCATTCCACACAATTTAACAACCGCATTGGGAAGTGCAGCATCTCTTGTTTTTGCCTCTGTTTTAGTTCGCTCTCAAAACCACAATGTCAGAGGATGTGTTGGGCTTGCCATAGAAAAAAAAAAAAAAAAAACCCAGTTAGTTTTCAAAACAATTATGTTCAGGTTCGGCTCCTAAGTGATTTTTTTATCTAGACAGAAAACATCCTTGAATCGGCTCTAATTACGTCTCCCATACGAGTGGAAGGACACACACAGAACGGCGGCAAGAACTACACACTGCCACAACACCTTGCCATACATCTGTCAGCTGGTAAACATGTGCTCTTGAGTGACTCTCAGATAATTGCCACATTGCGACTGACTTGATTTGCACAACTTGATTTAATAAATCAGGCACTAAATTGGAAAAAGCTCTGTGACAGTTATTGTACTGTCAACTCCGGGCTGCATCTGTCCTCCTACCCCCGAGAGGAAAAAGATGGCTGTTGATATGCATGACTCATAGAGAGGCAGGAGGAGCGGAGCTACATTAGTGGAGAAGGAGCGATCAGGATTTCATACTTCGTTTCTTCAGACTCTCCTGCACCTGTGACAGAAATAATATTCCACCCATTTAATGGTTGACTCAGAATGCAGAGTAGCTCCCACTGAGCTAAATGCTGTCTTTTTATTAGATATACAATCTGCAACACATGCACTCAAACATCAAGAAGCAGAATCATGTTTGACAGGACTGCTGTGTCTGGCGTTTTTCAAGGCTTCTCTGCTGATTTCTATCGCTGGTGTTTTCGTCTGCTTTGCATCAGGCCCTGTGGCTTTCCCTCATATGCGGCTTAACTGATTTGGGGCGAATGTGCTGATATGAGACGAGATGCGGCGCTAGAATTATAGTTATGTGAGGGAATTCTGGGCGTTAGGTTGCAAGAAATGAGTAGTTTTCACCTGGCTGACTGGAAGAAAGTAAAATGAAAGTCTGTAACGCCGTCCTATCTGTTTGGTTCTGAGCGGTATGCATGTGTAGAGATGTGGGGGTGGAGGTGTTTATGAAGCCAGTCCTTTGTCATGGAGTATGGTGTTTGCAGCAGGAAAAAATGCACAGAAATTTGGCAGTGGAAATGACAAAAGGAACCAAAGAAGAGCTAATTACAGGTGAGTGGACGCAGCTGGGCAAGTGAGCAGGTAAACGAGGAAGTGAAAAACAGCTGGGAAGGGGAGCAGAATGGCAGGCTAAAGGGGAAAGAGACTTTAACCTAATATAAACAATAAACAGAAACTAATTTAAAGAAACAAATCCAAACACAAACAACCGGACTAACATATGGAATAAGCTAAAAATGTCCAGATACAGGAGAAAACAAACCAAAAAGAAATGACACAGACAGAAAATAACCGAAATTAAAAGTCTGAACGTCTGTGGATTGTAACAAAAAGTCTGTTTTAGTCCTTAAAGCTGGAAATTTTTGTTTAACATTCCAACAACATTTTGCATGTCGGGGTAATCTCCATGCTTTTTACTATGCATAATAATTAAGTTTCCGGTTTTTTCCATCTAAATCCATTTAAACTTCCTAAAGCAGCTCTCGGTTGGTAAATTATATCACAACCTTTGGTCTTGGGTAGAAAAAGCCACCAAAACGTTTTTCAAATATGGATTTTAAAGAAAATAAAAAATACAAATAACATTTGGTGTGAGAAATCTGTGAAGCAGCACAGCTTAAAGGCTTCAAATAATAGTGAAGATCTAAAATAATACACTCAATTATCAAAAGTTTTAACAGTTTTACACAATTTCATAATTTTTTTTTTTAAAGTTTAAAAATGGATCTGCTTTCTGGTCAGACTCTGGCAGAGCTGGTTTCCCTGCAACTTCACCACGGAGAATCGGCCAGCAGTGGACTTGTATCCTCAGGGATGCAGCTGTGGAGGGAAACAGGTTGACTCGGGATTGTTTCACCCACAGGACCGTACAGAGAAGTTAACTCTACATAATAGAAACCGGAAACAATGATGTCATGGAGACCCGAGTTCGAGTCAAGACCAACACGTCGCAATAAAATGTGGGTCGGATAAAGAACTTTGGTACATATGAAGGTTGCTAACGTTTGCTAGCTAGCTTTTGCTAACATCACTTACACATAGAAAGGAAGCACAAAGAAAGCCAATTAAGTGACAATAAAAGTTTGACGTAGCCCCCACCGTCTCTGAAAGCGAAGCACTGCAGAATTTACATGTTGCTCTGGTTTTTTCTGGATGTTTTACAGATGAAGTCTTTATGATTTATGTAGGCGAATTTTATTACCGAAGACATCTTTTCCCACTCCCAGACGAGCACTGCTCACTTCTGTGGAGTGCGAGTGAAAGGCGCTGGGGATTGGTGACAGCGGTAACAAAAGATACATAATCAGCAGCGGCTCACGTTACTGCTTGGATTTTCAATCAGTATGTTTTAGATCCAACGAAAACAAGGATGTTAAATAAATTGGAGAATATTCTGGCAATTTAGTGATATTTCTACAGCTATGGTCTCGACTGGTTTGGAAATAAAATCCCGAGACAAGACTGAGTGCAAATGAAGTCGAGTCCGAGACCATCAAAACGTGGTAAAACAGGACAAACTGCTAAATCAGATTATCTCTGTTTAAAGAAACCTCTCTTTCACGTCAACATTCCCATCCTCTCAGTTATCAGCTGCTCATCTCAGACTTTACCTGCTAAGAGAAATAGAAACCAGCTATAAAGGGTTTGACAACAGCATATTTCTATGTTGACAACTTTATTTATTTTTTTTTCAAAGATTTATTTAATTGCTGCCTTCCACTTTGGAGAAGGTCTGAGACCTTGAGTCAGAAATAGCAGGGACAGAGATTGCAAAGAAAGAGAGCAACAATGAACGCCAACAGCACAAAAACCAGAACAACTCTTTGTTGGCAGAAATAAAACGCTGCACAACCCGAGCCTCCTTTGGTTTTTATCTGGTTTAGAAACAGTTCGGATAAAGATGAAATGTTTAAACAGTGTTTTAAGGTGGGACTCTACGGTGTAAATTGGTTTGTCTATTGCATTTCATCACTTGTTCTCGATCAAGGGTGTTCAAAGTGGGGCCCGGGGGCCATTTGTGGTCCCTGGACTGATTATATGTGGCCCCCCCCGACCGCAATTCAAGAATAAATTAGGACAAAATTATGACTTTTGAATCAAAATCTACTTACAAAAATGTTAGATGCAGCACAAAGTGATCATCTTTTCCAAGCTTTCTAGTTTCCTTCCAATTTCATACTCATTGACTTACACTCTA
The DNA here is from genome assembly GCA_014839685.1 of Anableps anableps. Classification (NCBI taxonomy): domain Eukaryota; kingdom Metazoa; phylum Chordata; class Actinopteri; order Cyprinodontiformes; family Anablepidae; genus Anableps; species Anableps anableps. The sequence goes on along the minus strand of CM026075.1, from coordinate 35,946,877 downwards.
AAGTCCACCTTGGTGCACCCAAAATCTGCCTTTAATTGCTGTATTAAAACTTGGCTAAATACAACAAGTGTTTCAAATGAAGACGGACCCAGATCCTGTTTTTATTGCTGAGAACAAACAAAATGTTTTTCTTCGGTCAAGCCCAAACTAATAACCAAACTGGATGCCTTTTATTCAATAAGAAAAACATACAAAAAACATTTGAAGTTTTGGATCTACAATCCCGTCCCTGCAAAAAATTGTTTAATTTTAAAAGTTCATGCTTAGTTTGTTGTAGATGATGATCAACTTTTTTGGTGATTTTAGTTTTTAAAAATGGTATTTTTTGTGCCCTGCGATTACTTTTGTGGAGACGATTTTGGCCCACATGACAAAAAGTTTGGACACCCATAGTCTCGATGGCTCTTTTTAAACTTCTCTGTGTGGTCCTGCTGACCTGTCTTAGTAAACCAGTCTGTACTGGGATTCTCTCTGTTATTGACCAGTAATGAATTCAGTCCCAGCTGACTGGAGCAATAACAAATTACTGAAAGCTTTTTCTTGCTGCTCATGTTGACTTGAATAACCAGAGCCATTTTGTGTAGAACTGGGCTCCAAATGGCCCGTCTCTGTTCCTGAGGACTCACCGAGCAAAATCTCTCCTGTTAACTTTCATCCTCCTTGTTTAAATATTAAAATCAGCTTGGAATTTGCTTAATTTCGTTTTGTGTTCACACCTTGGATAAGATAATTATCTCTCACTGGATGAAAAGCTGATTGCACTGCGATGTGTGTTAGTGGGCAAATGGCTTTGTGAGGTTAAAATTTATTTAACTCATTTTTAAAGTTTTATACTCCGTATTTTCTGATTTCTTAAGAAATATTTCCAGTCGTTTAGTTTTAGTTTAATTAAATGTTTCCCATCGCCATGATGGAACTGAAAGTGAGCATTTTGCACCGCGTCTAAGAGTCCATACATCCGACAGCGGAACGGGGGACGCGGTGAGAACCTAAAGGAGAGAGAGCACAAATCTCTCCGCCACAAAAAAACGATTTATCCAACTGGACTTAAAGTTTGTCCTTGGGAACTGCCAGCATCTAAAATTAAGGTGCCAAAGAAACTGAATGAGAAGCCGGAGGTGTCCAACTGCCCAAGGACGTCCATCAGTCTCGAGATGAGGAAAACCGAGATCAGACGTCTGCCTGATCAGCTGGATGACTCCCTTCAATCCCTCATCTTTATTTCACTTTCAACTAAAATACTGAGGTTACACAGCTGAGGGGAGATAAATATAGAGTACATGAGAAATCAGGCTCAGGTGATAGGCACCATCAGAATCAGTGGGAATATCACCTTTCAGCTGGGGGTATTCCAATGACACATAAGAGCTACTAGTGGAAAGGTTGGGAGCAATGAATGAAGGGGAGGAAACATTGAGAAAAGCAGGGAGCATGGTTGGGATGGAACTAGTTTGCATGCATAAGCTGGGGCCAGCATGACTACGGTGGCAAACAGGTCCAAACGCGCAGCAAATGGTGAAATGTGCTGAAAACACATGGATGATGCAAACACAAAAACACAAAAGCAACAGAAAAACACGGCAAACAAAAACATGCTACAATCACAGGAAAAAGAAGCAAAGGGTAAAATGCTGCAAACAGCGAAAACAATTGTAAATATCAAAAGCTGCAAACTTGCTTCACAGAACGGAAGTCCTCCAGACCACTAGGGGGAGTCTGGAGTAGGTCATATTATCTACATAAATATGCTGCTGTTCTATAATATTGTAAAAGACTGTGTGTTTGGAAAAAGACATTAAGTATAACGCACCTTTTCTTTCTTCCGCCAACTGTCTTCTGGACATCCCGCCTTTACTCAGGGTCTGGTCCCATACAAGTTTTTGATCGACTCCCCCTAGTGGTCTGGAGGACTTTCTTTTTGTGGAGTGAGTTTGCAGCGTTTCATACTTGCTGTTATTTCTACTAATTGCAGCGTTTTCCCCCTTGCTCCTATTTCATGTGGTTGCAGCAGTTTTCGTTTGCATTTGTTTGGCTGATTGCATGTTTTTGCTTCCATTTTCTGTGATTGCAACATTTTTTTGTTTGCAGCACATTTACACCTTATTCAACACAAAACCTCATCAGGCAGGTGTACGTAAAACAATAACTGCGACTAAAAACTATTTGGCTATTATTTCCAGATAATCAGGTGGTGCATTGACTTGGTAATTTTGTTGATAATTGCCTTTGACACTTATTAATCATACCCAAACCAAAGCTGTTAGGCAACAAAGCGAGCTCCTAACAGTCCCAATCATTCGATAAACAACCAGCCAAAGAAAATAAATGCTGAAATGAGCAGATGAAGAAGAAACTAACTGTTCAGAAAGACATAAAAGATAATTAGGGTGTGTTACTAAAGAAGACTTCAGGCAGAATGGTCGAATGTGTGAGTTGCTGTAGGTTTTCTATATATTTGAAGTAATCATGGGTGAAATCTCAGTTTTCTGAATATTTTTGCTTACTTCTCTCCCCAGATCACCATGGACTCTGAATTATATATGTACATTTGAAGAAAAGTCATTAGGAGTGAAAGGAGAGAAGCCATGATTACAAAGGTAATTGCTTTTCTAGCAGTCATTACCAGAGCAATGCCGATTCACATCCGAAGAATGCTGAGTGAATTTGCATTAAGACGACTAATGAGCAAACATTTTCCTTAAAAACTGGTCTCAAAGGTGCTTTGGGAAAGGCACAAACAACACATTTAGTCCCAGGAAAACGGGGCCCAGCGTGTTTTAAGAGGTGATTGTCTGGAAACCGTTTCACTGACACCGGACGACTCAGCAAACCTGAGTTTAAGCAGAAATGCGTTGGGTACATTCTCACCATTATTAGGGCGAGAGCCTATTTAATGTACGAAAAACATCAATAAATTGTTTCTGCACAGAAGGTAGCAGCAGCACAAGCAGACTTCCAGCTGCACAAGGAGCAGCAAAGCCAAAGCGTTAGCCGTTTCAGCACCATGGAGAGCGACAGGAGGAGGACCTTAGATAGCTCCAGCATAGGAAAGACACAGTTTCAGCACTGCAAAAGCAAAACCTCACCAAGTATTCCTGGTCGAGTTTCTAGAGCAAACATCCTGAATACACTTGAAATTGGACAAAACTAGCAAGTAACTTTTCTGCAAGACATAGGAGCTTGTTTTAAGTTGATAATTTGTTAATATTGATGAAAAAATGCTAGTTATAAGTAAAACAATCTGCCAGTGAAACCAGACATTTTATCATATGGGAAAAATGTTTTGTTCCACTGGGAGATTATTTCTATTATAACCAGAATTTTTTCATTAATATTAGGAAATTATTGACTTAAAACCAGCTCCTATATCTGCTGAAAAGTTACTTGTAAGTTAGTTTCGTCTTATTTCAAGTGTTTTCAAGATATTTGCACCAGAAACCAGACCAGAAATACTTGGTAAGATTTTGTGTTTTTGCAGTGCACATTCTGCATATTTTACATGTAACCACTTAATTTTGTTTTATACAATATTAGAAATACATAAAAATGCAAACAGACTAATAATTCAATCCATTTTTTAATTAAAAGAAATTGTTGGCTAAAATGCAGCAACGCAGCATTCCTTTCGTGAACGCTTGATCAGTCAGAAGCAAAGGATGCATCTGCAGCTAAAAATCCATTTCTGACAACAGCATGTAAAAAGCTCGTCTCTTTCTCCTTTATGCAGCATCAGAACAGTGTCGGGCTGATCTGGTGATTATGTTTTGGATTTACCAATGGATAATAGGACAACAAAAGTCGCTTAATAGGAGATTATTTTGACAGAATTTTAACGAGGTGAAGCTAAAACTGCAACGTGAGGAGTTCTGGGTGGAACAGATTTGATCCTAAATGCCTAAACGTATATATTTTTTGTTCAGCTTTGGCTTATTTACTGCTCTGAGTTTGTTGTTCTTTCAGCAAATGACATGTTTTCGAGTCTGTACGCTGCAGTTAACGACTAATCGATTAATAAATTAGCTGACTATTAATCAGATTCTTTCAGCCCTATTGCTCTGATATCTCAGTCCTTCAACCCTTCCAAACAAGCCAGACTTTGTGCTGTCACGAACTTTGACCTTTAACATTGTAACTGAGGAATGGCGGATCTGAGATGAAGCGCTCAGGTTTACTGGCGTTTCTCTGAATGTTGCGTGCCTCGTTGTTGGGCTGGATTTGCTTGGACATCCACCGATGGATTGATTGGCAGCTGTTTTTAAAGGGTTTTTTTCCTCCGTTGGATATTTCTGTTCTCTGTTGATAGTCTGGAAATGGCCTTTTAACCCTTACCGGACTGATAGGCAGCAGCAGTTTTTTTTTCAGCTTGGCGTTTTGTGTGCACACACACACATGCCTCAGAGCAGCAAACTGCTGTTTTTATTGGGGTGCTTAGACTGGTGATGATCAGGTAATTAATGCATTTGATCAGCAGCAGCTGGCTGTGTGTTAGACTATATTTCAATAATTTTACAATCATTTTATTACGTGCTTTACATGAGTGCATGATCTGCAGCCGTGTTTTTCTGTCTTTATTTCATGCAGCAGCAAGGAAAGTTGTTTTTTTTTCCCAAGTCTGTTGCTGAATTCAAGCTTCCTTTTCAGAATGAACCCATTACGCTGCTGTCTGATTGTGGCGCATCACTCAAACTGCACAGCTGCATCAACCCCCTTCTGCTGAACCCCACCGCATGCTGAGGCCTGGGCTCCTCCAGACTCCCTCACAATATGGACGCCTGGAGTGCTCCACACTCACACACATCAATTAGAGAAAAGGTTACCTTGCATCGCTGCTGGCGGCTTCCCTCCGGCTGGATCCAAAAGAGGGAAAACATGGGCGGGGGAGCTGGGCTGCGGTCTAGCACCTCTGGGTTTGTGTTTCTCCCACAACACCGCGACTCCTCTCTGGTTTCCTGGTGATTTCCAACACGTCACCTTCTCACTTTCTGGGTTCTTTTGAAACAAAACCTGAAATTACTGTGTTTATTTACAACGTAAATCTGAATTTGGAGGACAGAACCGCCGCTGGTTCCCCTGTTTTCTGCCCATAATTAGCCTCGCTGGTACCAGGTTTTAATATTTCTTTAGCAGAGGGTTTGTGTTTATGCCAGTGGATATTTACTGGAGCAGTGGAGGTTAAAATCTCAAGACCTTCCTCTTTGTTGTTCATCAGATTACGCTTCATGGCACCACCGCCAACCACTGGTAAACTGGCATCACAGTAATTACAGGAGAGCTGCTTGTGCAGCTCGGCTGGAGAGGATTCGTGCTCCTGTTTGTTTGCATCTCTTCCTCTGTGTTGGTCTGAACAGGACCATGAGCTGGTTTCTGAAACGTTTTGGACAAACGTTTGGAAAGGCTGGAGATTGACGCTCGTATTGTTTTGAACAGCATAATAGTGTCTATCAGTGCTAAATGATGTTTCTGTGTTTATGGTGTCTGCTTCCAGCAGTAAGATAATGAGGTGATAATTAAGGCTAATTTATTGCATACAGACATGCTCCTAAGCTGTGTTTCATTCACTTCAGTCATCTGGCGTAAAGCTAAGTTTGATGATTTCTGGGGTTTCTTCAAAGGTGCAACATTCTCCATAATCTTGGCTTGATAAGTTAACAACAATGTCACGGAGGTTGACTTAAACCTTTGGTTTGTAGGGAAAGTAAAGAAGTGTTTAAAAGTTTGACTGGTTGTCTATAAATATGCCTCTGGTAGACGGGCTCAGATGAATAGTAGTAGCTGAGTATTTTATTACACACAAGCCCATGTTACAGACTGGACGTACGGCCATGGGCATCAATCAGAAATGCCCGTTTTCCAACGACCGAATTTCAAAAAATGCATTTTGCCTGAACTCCCCACACATAACATAAACAACTGACTTTTAATAAACTTAAACTGATATTACAATCAGATTTGATTAAAAGAAAAAGAAAAGCAAATTAGTGTGTCCAAATTCAGGGGCTGCATCCTCTGAAAGCCACAGTTGAAGTCTGATTTCGTCAAATGAGCGTTGTCCAAATTCGAAAGTGACTCCAAACGTAGCCCAAAAATTCATCCTTGTTTTCCTGGATTTCAAGGACAGGTCTGGTGTGTCCTTTTTTGCACCATTAGCACATTTAGCAGCGCATACACGAGGGTGACTGACAGCGCTAAGCCCCGCCTCCTGGCTCTGATTGGTTGTTTTAGGTCGGGAGCGATACAGAGTTACATACTTTAACCTACAAGTTGTTTGTGATACTTAAAAACTCATCACACTTTGCTATTTTTTCACCTGTGCAGTGCATGCTGGGCCGATGATGCGGGTAACTTAAAGTAGAGTCGAGTCTATAAACAAAACACAATTAGTCGAGGTGGTGGAGGCGGATAAAAAAGTATGGATTCAAGAAAACTTCTCAAAGTTTTCATGTGTCGCTATACATGAGATCGGTTGATCAGTTGGGAAAAAAAACAAAACAAACAAAAAAACAAACGAGCTCGGCTTTTGAGCTACTGTTTACTCTATAAAAGTAGAGCTAACGGCATTAGCAGGAGCTAACGGCATTAGCAGGAGCTAACGGCATTAGCTGGAGCTAACGCAAAATCAAAAATGAATTGCAAGATAATGAATGGATGTTTACAGTCACAATGAAGCATCTTTAAGTCTTTGTAACAAACCATTCTAATTTATTAGACAAAAAGGTTTAGAAAAGTTAGAAACTGGAGCTCTTCGCAGCATACCCCGTCTTTCTGGGTTAGTATTTCCGAGCTGCAGCAGCACAAACACCAGGTTTTTCAGCCGAATCTCTCCTCTTCCTCTGTTTGCTCCTCCTCATCTTCATTTCTGCGTTGCTTTCTACTTCAACGCGCTCCGGTTCAAACTGAAAGGGCTGAACGTTACTGCGCAAAAATTACTGCTGTGGCTAAACAGCGCTAGCGCCGTAGCACCTAGCCTAGCATACGTCAACTACCCAGGATGCATTGTAGCGTTAACATGGCGTCATCCGTGTTTACGTTTATGAACAGTAAACAGCCTTTAGTATTTTTACTGTTGTTTTTACATCTGAAATAAATGTTTCTCAAATGAAGTCTGTTGTACATCTAATCATGGATCTCTTTAACAACGCCAGGAAATTATAAAGAAATGTTTCTGGATTTTGGAAATATCTAAAACTATACTTTGTGCTCCTAAAATTTTGTTTTATGTTTAAAATTCCAGACACAGTTTAAAAGGAATATATTTAAAACTATTTGGGATTAAAGAGATGTAACCAAAGGAGACGCAGGTCAACTGAGAATATTATAAGAGTCAAGGTGAGATAAAGGGAAGATATTTTATGCATGGAATGAAAAGAAAATCACTTGGAGAAGCAACAATGGAAGTGAGAGGGTGGGATTTGAAAAAGATTAGAAGGATCGAGGCGACGGAGACGGAATAAAGCCTGCGAAGCTCACAGTCACAGCCAGATTTCTGTGTGAGGTGCAGCAGATCAAAAGTTGCTGCACAACAAGCCGAAACAAAAGAAGAAGAAAGTGTGAGAAAAGCAGCAGATGACACTGATGACAGCAGAGGACTCGGGAGTGAAGTCACCCGCGGGGCGAAACGGGGTCGGCACACGAGGGCCGTGTCACAGGAAGCGGGACAGGAAAGGACGGGCGCGGACACATCTGTGTGGGCGAAGCCAGCCGCGTGAGACCGGCGCTGTGTGGAGGCGCTTGTCAGAGCAGCGATTTCTGTGGAAAGGGGCAAAGGTAGCACCACAGGTAGCAGGTACTGAGACAGCTGGAGAGGAAATAAAAAGAGGAGCAGGAGAACAAAGAGACGACTGCAGACGATGCGTTCTAAAAACAAAAAGATTGGGAAGCAGCGGGAAAAACTGGAGTTTAGCTTCCAACAAAAGCTGAAAGAAAACAAACTCGCCCTCCTTAGTAATACAAGTGGTAAATTAGACAAAGTGACTGCAGGAGATTTACTGGCAAACAAAAGTCGACGCAACAGCAGGAGCCTTCGGGTAGCGCTGCTGTTTCCTCCATGGAGCAGAAAATACACCCACATCATACCGGATGGATTGAAATCACTGAAGAACTGCATTTGATTCTGGTTTTATGGTTCAATAGATTGAGACGCACATTCTGCAGCAAACAAGCCAGACACAGATCTCAGTGTGACAGCGCTGCTGAAAACAAGATTTGAGCTTATAATCTTTATAATCCAGACCTATTCAAAGCAGTTTATCTCGTGATATGAAACAGTAAACAACATAAAAGTAGCCACTTCTTTTGTACAAAAAAATTATACAATATTTTAATAAAAACTCAGGACATACAGCGAAGCCCAGAGTTATTTATGCCTCTGGCATATTTAGGTTTAAAGTAATCTTTTAATCTCACCAACATATTTCTTGAAACAGGAGGTAATATTAACGTTATGAAATGGCCAAGCCAGAGCCCGGACTGTGGAGGCAAAGGAAGATTAGGGTGATGGTGAGGAGGCCTTCCAACCGAAAAGGCCAAAGATAAATCATTAAACTCTAAACATGTTGGAACAGTTCTCTTGAAAATGAGAATTTATTTTCTCAAATGTCAAACAATGAATAAATAAGAAAGGAAACTGTGATGTCAATAAAAAAAATGTTCCATTGATTATTTAGGAAGGTATTAATAATTTTTGATTTGCTATTTTTCATAAAATGTAAGTAAAAAGAACTCTGGTGTGGTTCAAATGCGTATGTGAACGCCAAGCGGACCAGAGACCGCTCCAAAAGCAAGAAGTAGACTACCGTGCAGGGCATTCTGGGTAAATATAACCAAAACAAACGTGTGAGGCTAGCGCTAGCGACAGAAATAGCTCATGGTCTTTTAACAAAATCAAGAGAAATCCTACAGCCGCTAAAATCTAACGCCACTCCATTGTTATTTACATTTCGTGAAGAAGGAAGTTGAGCTCAGTGTCTTCTTTCAAGGTTTCTGTGTCGTTTTCTTGAGTGGTTCTTGGCGCAGCGCCCCCACAGGCGAGGAGGGGAACAGGTTGCAGCGTGAAAGAGAACAGCAGCAGCTGAAACTGTAATAAATGTTACCAGTTTGGTCCCCAACTGAACCAAGTCTACCAGACTATCAGGTGTGAAAACAGCCTAAAGGGACATAGAGGAGGCATATAAAGCCAGCAGCGCTGTCAGGATACCTTTTAAAAACGGTTGTGACATCTGTAATTGTCTTTAAATGAGCAAAGCTATTAGAAAACATGGAAAAGGTTGCTCCCCACTTCTAAAGTTCCTTGCCAGAGACAAGTCTGAACCTGAGGCAGGTAAAGTTGGGTTGCTCCACTTTCACATCATGCCACTATCTCAAGGTTACACGTCCTAATTTGTAGTTAACTGGTGTTTGCATTTTTTATTGCCTCTGCTATCTGTAGCGTGATGTTGTTGTTTGTGACACGTGTTTTACCCGGGCTCTGCCTCCTGCAGCACCAATCTGCTTACTAACAAAGAGTTTATGTCAACAACAGTATTAACCCCCAGAAATGAAATAACTGGTGGAACTTGTTTCTGAATAAACTGTAGAGTAGTTTGAATTTTATTGATGCAAGGATGTGAAAACCGATGCATCTGGAATTCATCCCCAAAACTGCATCTTTTCACAGCTGCTCTCGAGATGCACACTTGCACGTGTGCGCACTTAGCATGCCTAATTAATGACTCCGTCTCTAAGAGGGAAGCTCCTTGTGTCTATGAGGATCTGATCCCACCTTTCATGTTAGCCAAGTAGGAGAGGTTTCCTGGTGGCCACCTCTGTTATTCACACCAAACACTGATACCAGCTCCTTGCCTTTTAAACCGGGACATTTAGGTTTTAGTTTTCTTCGGCGTAACTTCTGCTGGTAGCTTTTTCTGTGGCCTCCTTCCTTTTGAAACCTTCCTCTCTGTGATTGGTTGAATGAGCTTCATCTGTATCGAGACACGTACATTGAACCCCAGACTATTCTCGGGTCAGTATTCGCAGATTCACTGCAAAAACACAGTCTTACCAAGTGTTTTTGGTTTAGTTTCTAGTGCAAATATCTTGGATACACTTGAAACAAGACAAAAAAAACTTCCTAGTAACTTTTCAGCAGATAGAGGAGCTTTTTATAAGTCAATAATCCCTTAATATTGATGAAAAACTTATAGTTATAAGTAAAATAATCTTCCAGTGGAACAAGACATTTTAATTTATAATATGGGAAAAATGATAAGACTTTGTGTTTTTGCAGTGTTCACATATTTGTGGATTTCTCTCTGGAACCTAACTTGAAATCTTTTTGTGGATAATTCGCCTTTTTTCATAGAGCATTTCTAAAATATATGATTGCAAAAGCAGCTTGGGAAGATGAAATACATCGGCGCAATGCTACTTGACATGCTAATGGCATTTTGTTGACGCTGACTGGCTGCACCCCCAACAGATAAGGACTGCAGATGTTAGCATCTGCAGCTGAAATGGTTTCCACTGTGCATATTTACGATTATTAAGGTAAATTTGATGTTTGACAACTTAAAAAAAAAAAAAAAAAAAAGTTAAAAGTTTTTCAAAGGGGGTTTGAAGTAATTGTGGATTTTAGCTAGTAGGTGGTTCTGGTCCTAAACCACTGTGAAAATCAGGAGTCCACTGTTCTTACCTTAGTTATGCCTCCTTTAGCAGTTTGACTCTCTTCTTATGACAATTGTTCTGTCCTGTCAGTCCAATAGTTTAATAATATTCTGAATATTTTACCATGACTCCAGCCTTGACATTTGGAGGATTTCTCTACTTTTTCAGACGTATTACATATTTACCAAACCTGATACATAAAATCTCCACCACTTTAGTCTGGAATTAAATTCCAGGCTGCCTGTTTCTGAGTTTTAACTGATAAATAGTGCCGGTATAATGAGAGAAAGAGGGATACGTTTAAATTAAGGACTTTAAAAAAAGCTGCCTTCCTAATTTTGCATTCAGATGATTTTTCTCTGTAACAAAATTTTGGCTTGGAAAGGCAGAGTGTGTGGGCTAAAAAGTAGTCATGCTGGGAGCTTGAATATCACCCAATGACTAACACATATGACAAATCCCTGCACTGTTCTACAAGCATATTAATTCAGCGCTTGTAGGTCTGTGCTGGTGTTGAATTGCATTTTAATCTCTGGAAAGTTTCGTGAAAGGAATGGTGCCATTTACTGAGAAAAATATGAGCATCCGGCTGAGAAACGTTAACTTGAACATTAAAGAAAAATATGACTGTATATTTATTTTACAAACACAAGTATTAGATCTGGAACTTGAAGTCAGTTAGTGTTATATGACATGGAAACAAATACTAAAATAAGTTTGTGATGTCTTAACATGATTCACGTTTTTTCCCCTCCAGTAAAGGTTGCCATATATTAATTTTTATGCACTTATATCAACAAAAAAAGTCCTTTATCACCTTCAGTTGTTCCAAAACTCTTAACCAAAACAAACCGAAGAGCTCACATGATACATCTTTGCTCTGGTTATGCCTGGTTCACACGGCAGCATTTTAAAGATGTCGGCTGATTTTTAAAACCTGAGAGACCCCACACAACTAAAAGATCTCAGAATTACAGGTTTGATGGTACAGTGTGTGGTGTGGAGCCACACGGCAGGAGCTACACGCCACGCACGAACCGATTTCACTCCAACATTCAGATGTCAGACGGAAAATCTTTAAAAACCTCTCGAGACCAAACGTGAGTTCAGAGTAAACAAACATGGCCGACTGGGAAGAAGTAAAGGTGATAGTCTGTGGACTTTATTTAACAGAGAAAGGACAGAACAAAGATGTCCACCGGACTTTCTGGTGCGCCATGGCGTTTGTTTTGTCTTCTGTGTTTCCATCACCATGCTTTCTGATTGACTGCACGTTACATTCAACAGGCTGCGTTCTCATTTGTCCTCAGGGAAAAACACATGTTGAATGTCCCCGATTTTAGATCAGAGCGATCCCAACGTCCTTCCGAGTGGACCAGATCACTCTGAACACACAATACACTGCAGGAATATCTCTTACAATTATCTTAAGAGTCATCCCGGTAATTGGATCATCCATAACAGAGTTTCTACAGGTTTCACCAACTCAAATTTAAGACTTTTTAAGACCATTATGAGTGGAATTTAGGACCTATATCTCCAAAGAAATGTACGAACTTCGTCCAGCCAACTAGCGGTAAATTTGTACTTACCAATGACAGACACAAAAAGCTATCTAGCTAGCAAGGGTATGTTAGCAGTGAGTCACAGAACATGATGATGGCTGCATGTGACTCAAACTTGACAGAAAACTTCCTCAAGAACAAAAAAAATATTTAGAATATACGATTAGTCTTAAGACAAATTTAAGACCAGTGATTAATGCATTTAAGGCCAAATAACTTTTTAAATGGTTTTAAGACATTTTAAGGCCTTAATTTTAGATGCATTAATTTAAGACTTTTTAAGGATGCGTGGACACCTTGTTGGAAGGGGGAAATCAGGAGAAAAATCGGTATAAAAATCTTATGTGAACTAGGCTTTACATGTTTATGTTTGGATTCATTTTAAAACAGAATCTGTGTCACCAATTATATTCATAACTTTTAAGGACAGGATTTCTGGCGTAGCCAAGGTGTTGAGGGGATATTTTTGGTGGCTGCAATGTCGAATCTCTTCTTTTTGCAAATGATCTGATTCTGTTGGCTTCATCGGATCGTGACCTCCAGCTTTCACTCAAGCAGTTTTCAACAGATTGAAGTGGTCAGGATGGGAATCACCACCTCCAAATCTGAGACCATGGTCCTGCCCCAAGTGGAGGAGTTTACTATCTTGGGGTTTTGCTGAAAAATGAGGGGAAAAAAAATGGAGCGAGAGCTCAATAGGCAGATTCGTGCAGCGTCTGCAGTGACGTGAGCGCTGTACTAGTCTGTAGTGCTAAACAGAGAGTTTAGTGAAAAGAAGAAGCTCTCGATCTATCACAAGGATTCGTTTACACAGAACTGGTTTTCAGTGAAACGTCACCAGTGATCGGAGTCTCAGACACTGGCACTTTTTGAAACCAGCCACCTGTGGAGATCTGAAGTACTCCACGTGTGTGAAAGCGCACGTGTAGAATGAACGGCTGCAGCCATTTTCCATCTTATTGTTGTCAAAATGAGGTGGTGGTTAAGGGTGAAAGTGTATGTGTGTTTTGACGACATGCTAAAATCACAGCGCCATATAGTCGCCTGGCATGACAACTACAGCGGATGCAAGGTGTCTTGGCCGTCTCATCTGAACAGTGATGCAGTGCCATCTAAATGTGAATATTTTCCCCAAGCAACATCCAAAAATAGCGGTGTCTTGTAAACAAATCTTAAAGTCAAGTTGACTTTGACTAGTCAGTATTGGATTCACTCCTCCTGTTCCACTAGGGGGCTCCATAGTTTATTTACATTGATTTAGGTGAGTTGCTGGTGCACCGCGAGTGAGTTGGCAGCAAACCGGAAGTGTGTTAATGTCGCCGTCAGCTGAAGCAACTGAGCTAAATTGATCTTAAAATTACATCTTACTTGCATTTTTGAGTATTGCCCAACATGCTGGGTTGATGTTGAATGTTGTAAGCTATGGAGAGATGCGTTTTTTTGTTCTACATGTGGGTTTTGGCAAATTATCTTTAAGCTAATGGAAATGCCAGTGGGTAGCAGCTAATTAGCACTATGCTAGCTATTGTTTATTTCACAGTAGTGTTTAATGCTGATGTTTACTAAACTGTAATGTGTTAAGACGTTAAACTCTATGCTTTATAATTTGTTGGTTAAATCAAGCATAATTGGTGATGATATGCTTATGATTTACTTTAAAGGTTTAAATCTGTTTTAAGTTTGTGTTTATTTGAATATTATATAATACTAAGTATTGCAAGTTTGTTTTTACTTTGTTTACAGTTTAACCAGCATGTCCGCGTAGGCAATAAACAACAAGAACGACAAACTTATATTCTTTGTAACACTGTAACATCGTAGAAACACAAGAGAGGAGGCCTCACAGCAGCTGACAGGCTGTATTACCCATATTTACAGCAAACACTGACAACAGACATCTTAGATCAGTGTTTCTCCATTCCAGTCCTCAGGGACTGCTGCCCTGCATGTTTTAGATGTCTCTGTTCTAGAACACCTGATTCAAATGATTGCATCACCTCTTCTGCAGCCATCAAGTGCTGCCGAAGCCTGTTAGTCAGGTGTTTGGCAGAAGGGAAATACCTAAAACATGCAGGGCAGTGGTCCCTGAGGACTGGAATGGAGAAACACTGGCTCATTATGCAGAATAAAAATAGTATATTTCAAATAAGTCGCATAAAAATCATAACAAAAATCTCAACAAAATGAAAAAAGGGCCAATCTCAGAATGTCAACAAAAAAAAAAAAGTTCTCCAACAGCAGTGGAGCAGAGCTCTGATCTCGTCACTGTGCTCTGAAAATCTGCACAAAGTTTGAATTTTTTATTTTTTTCCTGAACACCGACTGGTTCTGATTATCGGATATATCCTCACCTTGGACTGCTGCACCAAGGAGCAAAATTAAAAATCCCAGCTTGGGGTCTTTCTGCATGGAGCTCTCCCTGTCTGTCTCCGAGCTTCCTCCCACGAGCCAAACACGACTGCTAGGTTAACTTTTTACTCCAAATTGCCCTTAGGTATGAGTGTGTCTGTGTTGCCCTGTGATGGACTGGACCTGTCCAGGGGCACTGACCCCCACTGCGGCCCTGCGGGTAAAGACAGTGGATGGATGCATATTAAAGTTCGTTATTTGATCAGTTATACTGAACTGCTCCACTGTTAAGGAATGACTTTACGACAAAGCAGTGGTTAGCATCGCTGCCTCACTACAAGTAGATCCTCGGCTCAAATACCAGCTGGAACATTTTTTTGTGTCCAGTTTGTTTGGTCTCTTCATGCTTGGGTATTTTCTGGGTACTCCAGCTTCCACCCACTAAGGCTTGATCAAATGGCTTGGTTTACAGGGGAAGTCTTATGTAGCACAATCAAGTAAATCAAGTAACTATGGTACCTTCAGTTGTTACTAAAATCCTGTATATATATCAAATATATATTGACTTCGTAATTTAACGCCTTGAAATTGGGCCTCTGTCTCTTTAAAAACTCCTGCGCTTTCTTAAACTCTGCCTTCAGGAAGTCATCACAACAGCGCACCTCTATTAACCCTTTAATGTTTTTATCAGCGTTTCACTAGCTTTCCATTACCAAGGAGTGTGAATCTCTGTTGATTTTCTAATGTCGGAAAAACACAATTTCGCAATTGCAGTGTTTCCATTAAATAAATGAAGTTAAAATCACACGTGAATAAGCTTGTTCACGCCATAAGTCACTAAAAACATGCCTCGCCATGATCCTTCAACTACTTCCTGTTGTCATCTTCTTCGTGGTTTATGCCAGGGGCAACATCCAGTTGTTGATCATGTGACTTGTGATGCGAAAAAAAGTGTTTCGATTGCAATTTTGCAAAATAAACCAATTTCGATACGGCAGAAAAACCACCTCATCCTAGTGGCAACACCTTTTACCGAAAAATTGGAATTTTTTTGAAAATGGTATATTTCGATTAAGTGAATTTATTTTCGTTATTTAATTTGTGCAATTGCAAGGTTAATGGTAACACACCAACTGAGAAGTAGCTCATACAATGATGGATAGTCTGAAGGAGCTGAGTAGGGAAGTCATGGGGTAGGGGGCTCTGTGAGGTGGAAGCTTGGAAGCGTAGAAACTGCAGCTCCGAGGAGGAGCACCTCGAAGGCAGCACTCGGTCCATACAGGCATTTTGCACAGTTGAATGGTTGCCACGGGGGATTAAAGGATTTCTAAAACATGCATGAAAGAAACAAGGCAACACTCCAGGTATGTTTTTGACGAGGGAATAACATTATAAGACGATATAAAGCTCGAAAAAGTCAATTTTATGTAATACTGGCCTTTTAACAAAAATAATTTAAAAAAGAAACAATCAAAGTATTTATAGGGAGAACTTGCAAACTCATAGAATGGCCCTAGCTAGGACTTGAACCTAAGACCTTCTGCAGGTGTTATACCCTTGAGCTCTAACCATCAATTAGCTGAAGATAAATAGTCTCTAAGAGCTGAAGGTGATTTATTGTGATCTGAGGGTTCATTGTTGTTCTTTCCTATTCAAAGTAAATGAAAATGTAAAATCTGGCATTTGGCTTCAATTTCTTTTTGCTTTTATATCAGAACTGAACTATGACCCAAGGAAAAAAGCTTTATAAGATTTATAAATGTGACTCAGGAGCTGTTTTCCTTCAAAATACCAAACACCTAACAACGGGTGTTTTTAATTTTTTTGTTTTTATTTTGGTGACATCCCATCACCAGAGGGCTGGAATGTTTTCTGTCCCTCGTTAATAACATTTGAAGCACTAATTAGCAAGATCTTTAAGGCACAAGGACACAAACGGAGGAGAATAACAATGATGAGGAGAAAATGGACGAACTTGCTGCTTTCCTGCAACCAAAGAATCACATAAATGTCAATATTCCTCCTCAGTGGGACGGAGAGCCTCATTACAGATGAGCATTCCCAGTTCTCATTGATATATGTGCAGAATCTGCATGGCAATGGGTCCCCAGTGTGCAGTGTAGTGATAACACCAGTAAAACAAGTGACGGGGCTAACAAGACCGCCGCACACAACAACTGATAAGTGTGCAGGTACTGCAGGAGAAGAGTGGAGAGAGGAAAATATTAGAGACACAGTGTGCTGTCAGCCCTGCCTGTTAATACAAGCATATGGCTTTATGACAATAGAGCTGTTCCTCTGACAAACATCACCCTGCAGACTTTATTGACCCTGACGTATGGCTGGTGGATTGCATTGTTCTTGGAGAAAGGCAATCTTTGGAAATATGGAAATTACGGGTGCATTCACACCAGCCCTGTTTAGTCCACTTTAATCCAACTCCAGTCCGTTTACCGGGAAAGTCCAGTTCCTTTGGGGAGGTGTGAACGTGCAATCGAACTCTGATGAGGACCAAAAAAGCGAACTCATGTCCACCTACAAACCTCGGACTCGGTTCGGTTGAAGAGAACTTTGGTGCAGTTTGACTGCATATGTGAATGCCAAGTGGACCGGAGATCGCTCCAAAAGCAGGAAGTGGACTACAGCGCAGGGCATTCTGGGTAAATACAACCAAAGCAAACGTGCGAGTCTGGTGCTAGCGGCAGAAATGGCTCGTAGTCTTTTGGCATATATAGATATATGATTTCTGTTTTTCAAAACTACTGCTATATGCCAACACTTGATTAACCAACGACTATCAAGCATCGATGATGTCACATTTTAACAACCCGCCCAAAGCGTTTTGACTGTGTCGTGACATCAGCCATCTTCTATGGGACTGTATTTTGGAGCAGCACCTTCTCTACAGCTGAGAGGAAGCGGTTAGATCAGCTCATCAGGAAGGCCAGGTCTGTGCTAGGATCCCCCCTAGACACAGTACAGGTGCTGGGAGATAGAAGGACTCTTGCTAAAATAACATCACTGATGGACAATGTCTCCCCCCATGCTGAGCTGGAGAGCTCCTTCAGTGACAGACTGCTGCATCCTAGGTGCACTAAGCAGCATTACAGGAGATCCTTCCTCTCAGAAGCTATTAGACACTATAACCATCATTGCTCCCAACAAAATCAGTAAGTGTTTATATCCATGCTAGTATCTATATAACTTCACAGTTTTTCTATTGTCACTAACTGTGAGGTTGTTTGTATTTTTAATGCTCTGGGACATTCACATCTTGTACCTTTTTAATTAACCAACTCAGTTGTACATTCCTCTGGACTGGGGTATTTTTTTTACAACTGCAGTGTTCATGTTGAAATTTTGCCTTACTGTACAGTATGTTTTCATTCTTTACTCTGTTTTTTACATATATTTGTATTCTTTGTGTGAACCTGTTTTTCTGTTGCTGCTGTTGCACAGAAATTTCCCCAAGGTGGGACAATAAAGTATATTTCTATTCTGTTCTATTCAAAGGATTTGGTTCATTTGACACAGCGCAGCATGAAAGCAAACCGCAGCAGCTGAAAATGTAACAAATGCTGCAATTTTGGTCCCCAATTGAACAGAGTCTACTGGACACCCTAAATCTTCCTTATGTGTTGCTTGTAATCTTTTCCCTTCTTTCTTTCCAATGAGCACAATTCTATCGCTATGTCATACATGTGTCTGTGTTTATATGTAAACATAAAGGAAAATGATTGGAGCTTCTAACTCTCTTAGCTTCAGGTTAGCTGTTTCCTAGCTGTGAAAAAATGCCAACAACAGCTTCTGAATTACAGTCTGAGTGAAACTGTGCTGAAGTGATTCGTTGTGCTTCAGCAACCAAGATAAGCAGCAGCCAATCTGTTTGAATGTTAAAATGCATCTGATTGATAATCAGAGACAAGTAGGGGGGAATGTGATTAATGTTCATCAGAAGTTTGAGAGCGTGTACACGTGCATATTGCATTGGCCTCCAGCTGCCCTGCAGCGTACTAACTGTCTGCAGACATCATGGAGGAAGGCCCGTATTGTGTGAAGGACAAAAGCGGCGTGTGCCACCGGTGGGAGATAGCGGTGATTTATGAGGGGCTGTCACTGCGGCGGCAGGTAAACACGCTCTGTGGAGGTCTGTCTGCCACTTCAACGTCACAGTGTGCCTATACGGGGAGACTGGCAGGAATGGACAGCACATTCATGGACACACTGGCAAGATAATGTGATATATTTTCCCTTATTTGACCAAAGTGGTGGATATAATTGAACCCACAACTTCCAAAAAGTAGCCCCAAAAAAATGAAATCTAAGGTTGACATTGACTCTTACATCAAAACTTGATGTTATGCTGAGGAGGTAATGAATTCAGTAACATATAGTGTGCTGGATCAAGTATGCATCTAAAACATGCAGGATAGTAGGTTAGAGACCACTGCTGTATCTTTTATATTCTTTATATTTTAAAAAAAAAAAAGGTGCGTTTGTAAATGAGCAGGGAGCAGAAATCACTTTTTATATTACATTACATATACTCAGTATTGAGGCATTGAGCAGCAGGATTCCCCCTCATTAACTGCTGGTTTTAAATCAGGTTGTCAGACCAGCAAATGTGGTTCCTGAGGTGCCAAATCTGGCCTTTTTAGTGAGAAAGTTTAAAGAAAAATCCATTCCCACAAAAGGAGACACTGTACTGCGGTAATTTTACTGGTTAAAACATGTATGTGTTTCAGCTACTGTAGTAATAATGTGATAATGATGTTGTAACATGGTGTCTGTGCCAATTAGTGTCATTTATGTAAATGAATGTATATTCAGTCTACTAAGACTGGTTCTGCTTTCAGTTCTTTAGATATTTCTAACACAAAGGACAGAAGAGAGAAAAAAAAATCAGCTGGAAACTGAAAGCCCTTTTACAAATCCATTCTCCCAGTGCAAGTTGACATATTAGCGCAGATAAGTAGTCACTGAGACTGACGAGGCTGGGTTTAGGCTTATTTATAATGGTTGTTTTGAAAGTTCGTGTTATGTGCGTGTGAACTGAGCAAGTGGTGTTATAGTTGATATGTACCTTGGTGGAGTGTTCTCCAAAAATGTGCCCTTATAGAGGGTCTATATAAATGCCAGTGCAGGCGAACCTGCTTGGTGCACACTCCCTCATGCCCAGTTCAATGCGTCAACTATAAACCTAGCTTTTGCTGGTAGTTGTGAAGTGGGGGTGGGTCTTCTGAACAACTCCGAACCATCGAAATTGGCTCGAGGTGACGTAGTCACTTGACAAAAATTGCGTCATCTTGTTCTCAAGGCATTCTCCAGTGTATTTCACTGACCTCTGTGCGATGTGTTGTTTGATTGACCAAAAGTTTGTGGCTGCATTTTATGTGTAAATGTGCTCAGACAGAAATGTTGATACTTCACTTCAACTAGTCCACTTCCTCTACCCTGTTTTTGTTTCTGCAGGCAACATGAATAATTTTGAGGAGTGTTTATCAGACAGTGAGGAATTATGTACATTTGTGTGATTCTTCACAAAATAACTACAAATACTGTCAAATGGCTAAAAACTCCTAGATGGAAATTGTGAAGTCGTAGTGCTCTCTCCGTGACAATTTCATTCACCTAAATGCTTAGGACATGATGTATCCTGAAGCCAGAGGGGTGTCTCCAGATGGTCTGTGCAGAGTGTACATACCCGAAGCGCGCGTCGACTGCTGGACTTCTGATGAAGTATGGGAGAGCCTTTAAACAAAAATATTGCAGCAATTATTTTACATTTTAAATTACAATTAAAAATGTGTTTCATTCAAAAAAAAAGTGAGTGCTCAGTGTTAATTTAATGTTCATCCACATGCATCCAAGAAAGTAACAGAATTTCTAAAAGCTCAAATGTCCTCTACATATCGTAGAATTGGCAATAACACTGACTAACTTTGTTTACAAGTTCCCACTCTCACTTTTTTCTTCTTCCAGTTTTTATTAAATCGCTAACTTAAAAACCCTTGTTTATTCAACCCTCAGAGAAATGACAAAATGATCAAATAGTTAACACAACAAAGGTTTCTTTCATTGAAACTAATGGGCCGGGCTCCTAAAAAAAACAGCCTTTGTTATCATATGATCGATATTTCCTTCTGAGGACATTTTATGAGCCTCTGAGAGCCATCCATTTTTTCACAAGGATTTATGCAACAGTCTACATGCCTCATGGAAGCGATTGGGACAGTTGAATTCAATGATATGGATGAGTGAGCAAATACCTTTGGCAGTATAGCGTATTTTGAGAAAAGGTTTCATATCCATAGGCAGAGTACTCTATGAACTGCCTCTGACAACTCCAAAAACATTTGACAGCTACATTATAAACTCAGTAGGCCCTTCAGAGGCCCATTCCTGTCGGTTTGTGTCCCGACTCCTGTGCCAGAGGATGCCTGACTCACCGTCAGCGTCTGCAGGAAGCTCAAGTAAAAAGCCGATAAGGAGCGAGAATCATAAGATATCCAAAAGCTGTCACAACTAGAATAGAAAACCAAGTTTCTCAACCGCGCTGTGTTAATAAAGAACAATGGTGCCCTTCTGATGCGCTTCGGACACATCGAGAGGAAGGAGTACTTTCTACAATCAGCCACTACTTCTTAGGATTTTTTTTTTTGGGTGGGGAATGTGATTTATTATGTGTTGAATAAATAACTAAAGATTTGGTCAGCCAGAAATTGTTGATATTGTAAAATGCTTATGTGCAATTATCCAAATCTGTCTTGAGTTTTGCGAAGAGTAGCGACTAACACTAAACCACATCCAGATCACGAATGTTCTCAAAGGGCTGGTTGTGCCAGAATGAATAACGCATGTGTATATTAAAATATTAATAAATAGCTTTGTCTGCATTTGATAAGTACTACTTAAAATTCAATAATATTGAACATCTTTTCACATTGATCAGTCCCTGCAGGATTTCACGATTGTTTTTGTGATTTTTTTTTTTTTTTTTGCAATCAAAGTCACTGATTTTGTGGAGCTAAATTAGAAATATTTGCAAGAAATTTTGGAATATTTGTGCTTATGTATGACAGTAAATATGACATTTTGTTGCTCTCCATATCGATCATGGACCATACTTTGACATCAAGTAAGGCTGAGACAGAAGTGGAGTGCAAGTATGAAATATTACCACCTATATGTGGAAGTTAGCATCACTTAAAACGGAGGTTTTTAAACCATTCTTGCGGAAAATTTGCAATAATCTCATGATTATACATTAGGGCGCAAACATGCATGGATCTGTTGATTTTACAGGAATCTCTATGATCGCTGAAACACGAAAAAGTAGAAGGACTGATTAATGTAATTCGGCAGAAAACAGATAAAAACTGCATTGATTTGATTGATAAAATAATATTTAAGCATACATCTGTTATCTATTCATGTGTCCCTCTGGAGTCTAGCGGGCCACATAAAGAGCTATGGTGGGCCGGATTTGGGACCCGTGCCTTAAGTTTGACACCCTGGGGTTATTTCTGTAACATTACCTCAAGCTGGTTTTAAGTAGAATCATAAAAACAGATTTTACGTTCAATTTCCAATTTTAACTCTCCTCTGTCTGGACACTTTTTTTTTTTTAATCAACCTTCAAACTAATGAATATGGAATCATATTTAAAGAATATAAAAGAATTTAAGGCAGATAAGTTGAAAAGCTCTTATAATAAAGGCTGAACACCAACTTTTGCTAACACCGGATACTGACATAACTTTATAAGTCAATTTATATATCAAGTTTCAATAAGAAATCTATTTTAAACCTTGAAACCAGAACAATTTTAGAAAATTTTCATAGAAGATGCATTAAGGAATAGAAGATCACTCAGAATAAAGCATATCACTGATATCTCACTGACGTCTGCAAGGAAAAAAAGTACAGCTGTGCTCGATCAAAGAAAAATGTTTTATGAGTTTTATTTTAGCTGAGCCTATGAAATCAGTTTCCCTTGTTGTTTCTACGTCAGCGAAACGTAATTTTCCCCTAAAATGGATGATTCTGTTTCTTTTAAGTGGGATTCTTCTAACACAGTAGCTGTCGGGAATGCTTGTGTCTTCAACTGGATGAAACGGCTTAATGTTTGGAGCCAATAGATGGTGAGCAAGGGGCAAAGCTGCTGCTGTGGAGTTTTTTACTAGATACACATGATTGAAATTCCCAACTGTACAACTCAAACCAAGAAGAAGCATGTTTGGAGGTTTTCATGTCATTAGTTGGTCACCTCAACTGCAATTTAGCTGTGAAACAAATCTGCTGAGAGAAAAAAAAATATATTAAAGATATTTTTGGCGAGTAAGAGAAGAAGTTACATTGAAATAAGGGCATCAAGTGTTATTAGATATTTCTTGCAATGTAAACATTTATTTTGGTGTATTTGGAGGTGAATGAACCATTTGTGCACCTGTAGAACGGCTCTGGAACTTACCTGTGTTACATCTACGTAGATGTTTCGACTAGACTACTCTTATATAGGAGCTTGTGTTAATGGCACACATAATCCTGGATGAGAAAAGTCTGTTCATGGTTAGTTATCTTAAAGAGCTCAAAATGTAGCTTTTATTGAAGAGTAATGACAGGAGAGACTATTATAAACACCCACCATAGAGAGAGAGAACAGCACAAGCGTTCATCTCCTTTCTTCAACCCACATACGGGGCTATAAGCACCGGTTTCGCCATGCATGAAAGGCTTAAAAGCCAAGTGATTGTTTGGGTTCTCAGAACTGCAGTTTGCTCAACACTCTTATTGTTGTTTGTGAGGGGGAAGTGATCTGAGCTGAAAAGCTGTTCTCATAGTGGATTTAAAACAAAACAAAAAATATTTGGTGGAAGCATGAAGATTTCCAGCCAAAGCTTTCTCTGAAACATGCACAAAAACAAAGAGGATGTTATTCCAGAAAGAGTAACCCAGGTCATTATGATTATAAAGCTAAGAAATACTGAAGGGAACTGTATATAAGCAGCTCAGACCTTATTTTCTTTACATAGAATAACTTTAATATCTACTTTAAATATAGCTATTGAACTATTCAACACTGAAAGGTGTAAAAAAAAAAAAAATAAAAAAAAAATAAATTTCACAGCAAAGACATTTAAATGATCACCTTTACCTTCTGTACAAGCTAACCAGGAGTAGTAGTGTTTCTGTTTACAGCGCTTTCTATGCTTATTAGCAACCCCAGCTAAAGGTGTTTTTTTAAAAAAAAAAAAATACATTTGTTATTGCAGCAGCATAATCTCATGCAAAAATTTTTTTGCAAGATTAAAATTTTAATTTGAGCAAAAATGCAAAAACTTGAAGCCCATTTCCAACCAAATGCCTCAACGAACATTTAAATCGTCCTGGAAGTCTTTATATTTTTACTCCAATGTCTTCTTTTTTTAAATGATGGCCTTTATCAATAAATCTCCAGACCTTTAGAAGGTTTTCTTATTTAGTATGGTGTGTTTCAAGTGGGGGCTGCACTTGTTTACACCTACAAGGTCCAGGGTTTGAATCCCATCCTGGGGTTTTGTACCTTTCGTACTGTCTGAGTGTTTGTGAACACGGACCACATGTTCTTCCCAAGCATGCGTACACCTCCTTTCGCTGTCATCTATTATACAGAGTGCATCCGACGTTCCTGCAGCAAAACAAAACCAGAAAGCCTGATTTATGCCTCCTCTGAACTTCACAGCTGTAATGGCGATCTCAGTCTGGAGAAGTTCCAACTTTTTCATCATAATGTAATGATGGTCATTGTTGTCACATTTTAATCTTAGTTTCATCTCACCACAGGACATTTTAACAAAACTAAATGTCTTTGTTTATGTCATCTTTTTTTAAATTGTAGTGGTGGGAAACGTCCGCCAATGCATTAATAGTGTAGCAAATATTTAGAGCATTAGCATTTTTGCTAACTTTGAAAACGTTTAGTGTACTTAGATTCCCCTAAAGTAATTTTTCTGGATAAATTCTAAAGCGCTAATTTACTTGTCTGTTCTGTAAACTCCAGGCAATAAAGTTTGACGTCTGTGAAGTTTTGGTTGAAGGTTAACAAATCTTCAAATAGTTTGACATTTATATTCATGCTCTCCTTTCGAAGTGGCTAAAGATTATTTACGCAGCAGTTCCGTTTCCTCTCATATTCTCCACCCGCAATGCCGTGCAGCAATTGACGTTTATTCTGTACCCAGAATGCATCAGTAAACAGTTTAAAATCTGATGATGTCCTGCGTTGATTTCTGACCACAGCCTAAAATGATCAATTAGGCAAAAGCAGCAATACTTAGCAACTATAAAACTGAAATCGAGTGAAAGGTCTGTTCCAAAGAATCCCTTTGTGAAGCTCACTCATACAAGTAGGTGGTAATAAATTTTATCCTGTTGAAGGTGACATACTATGCTGTAACACATGTTGCGTCTTTGACACATGGTGGGTATCAACATGGTTGAATTTAGCGCTTTAGCATTAGCTTCCACAAAAATGCAATGTTGGTATAGCACATCAGCAGAACTAATGTTTATGATTAGTGCTTTAGGGTTAGTGCAACTAACATTTTAGTTAGATTCGCAGTGGTGGCTGCCACTGTTTGAGAAAGTTTAAAGCAAGCTAACATTAAGCTACTTTAAAGCCTTCTATTAGCTTCAACTTTGATGCTGTTGAAAATTTATGGAGTTTAAAAGACAGGTTTGAGTCAGAAAACCAGTTTAATTGAACTCTACCTGTTCTGCCAAGAGTCATCAAATATCCGTCCAGAATGATACCAGAAGCCTGCTGACAGATATAAAAACATGTGGTCCAGATGCAACCCGCCAAGAGACATTTAATCAAATATTAGGAGGTACATGGATAAATCTGATGCTGTATGAATAATTGTTGTGCTTTAGCATTAGCTTCTGCTAAATACCATGTTGGTTTAGCGTGTTAGCAGAACGAATGTTTCTGATTAGTGCTTTAAGGTTAATGAAGCTAACTTTTTAGTTAGCGTTGCCCACCACTGATTAATTATAATCTGGCTTTTTATGTTGCTTTTGGAGCACTGGCTTCTTCTTCCCTGAGTGACCTTTTAGCCCATGCTGGTACAGCATAATGACAATTTCATACCAACTACAAGGTCTTTAGCTGTAGCTCTGCAGTTGGATATTTTAATTGTCTGAACAGATACTTAAGGGACATTCGGTCATCTGGAAGTTGTACCTGACAATAAACCAGACTTGCAGAGGTCAACAGTATTCTTCCTGATATATTGGCCTGTTTCCCATGATGTCACAAGGAAGCAGTTTGTTTGTGTTGGGGAGTAAGAAGTGGCAAATAAAAATAAATCGTCACACCGGACTCAGTTTTCTTCTGCTTTATTCGGGCCAACATTGGAGGTTTCTTAGCGCAACTGCTTTGTACACAAGTTCCATATTCACACAAACCTCTCAGAACCCCCAACTCTCTGCTTCAAGCAGAGCGTATTTATACTGGAGCCTGTCTACTTTATGTGTATGTAGAGTTCTCAATCAGTCCAGTACGTACTTTAGATGACGCACATCCTTCGGCTTGCTTCATGCTGGAGTCCTATGCTTGTTTCCAGGGTTTGTTCACAGCTGGGATATTTCAAACTTAGCTACATACTTGTCTCCAGTGCTTCTGCAATTGTTATTGCCATATTTCTTCAAATCTGGATTCCTGCCTGACTTTACAGGCGAGGATGGCCTGCTGCTGTCACACAAACACATTCTTTCCAGGTCATAATGTCCTGGAACATTACAATGATGGGAACTACACAAAAACATAATTATAAACAAATAAAATAAATATTATTATCCATCATTTGTGGCGTTGTTTTTAAAATCCATTCATAAGTATGCGTCCATTTAACTCAAATGCTGTGAATTAATTAAAAGCCAACAAAGACAAACACTTACACACACAGGTGTTGAGATTCAGATGTTTTTCAAATATACTCTATGTTGGGGTGCGGCTGCCACTAAATACAGCTTGTATAGACTTGTACCATGTATTTTTCAGTGATTTTATAAAGGGTTATAATATATACATATGTTCTTTGTTGCCATGGTTTCTCGGTGTTCTTTTTTCTCTTTCTGCAGGTGTAGAAGCAGACTTCTAGGGTGTTGACTTGTGTCCTTCTCTATGCTTCTTTCTTTCCTCTACTTCAATCTCCTTTCCTTTCAAACCTTTTCCCCATCTTTCTCCTATTTTTCCATCTCCATTACAATTGAAATAAACCCAAAGCAATTTTTATTAAAGTTTATATATATATATATATATATATATATATATATATATATATATATATATATATATATATATATATATAAAGTGGGCGTCTTGACTGAAGCTGTAATGCTCCATTTATGAAAGTAAATCTGTTGGACCTCACCTTGACACCCAAGTCTGAGCCAAAGTCATTAAATTATCACCTCTTTCAAATGATTTAAAGTCTTTGTAATTTTTGTGTATGTTGGCAATCATTAACGAACATTTAGTTTGGTTTCATAACAGACCAATTTTACATATCACACATTACTTCCAACAAATCACAAAAGACATGATTTCAACCAAACATGAGCGATTTGCTGGAATATCCAAATTGTTAGTAACCATGGCAACAGCACAGCATGCACCTCCCTCCAGAAGGGAGGAAGAAGATGAGCAGAGTCTGCATCAGCCAGCTTCTGTTAAACAACAGCAGGCAGAAAGATAAGGAATTGTTCATTAACATTCATCTTGCTGGGCCCTCGGTGAGCCTTGCTCTCCGCCATAACTCCTCCAGTCACCAGGGAGGGGCTGGAGGGGCTGATGTAACGGTGGGAAAGGTGATTGACACCGTGAGGCACTCTCATGTGGCGCTGATCTCATTTAACCGTCACCACGTTGGATGGATTTTCAGGGTTTCTTAATTTGACCTCGGTAGATTCTTGGATAACGAGTTAATTTGCACGCAACTCTTACTGTGGGCTAATTATACTGCAGTTATCATCTGAAGTCATACACGTCGTAGAACGGGATTTGCCATATTCCTATTTGTTTGTAATTAGAGCCAAGCTTGGCAAATTGGTGAAAGCAACTTTTTTAATGATTTTAATAACACACATTGTTGCTGTAGTTTAAATTAATAGAAGACATAAAGGCATTACTTAAAGAGATTTTATTACTAAATGGAAAATCAAAACCTCTTGCTACTTTTCCATGGAGTCGTACAGCCCGATATGCAGCTGCTGTGCTTGGATTTATTACAGAGATGTCAGATGTAATTCAGGATCTTGATCACCGACTGGGTGTACCAGTAATCATTCTTTCTTATAACAGCATGTTGATTTACAGTTTGTGGCAGCAGTGGGCCTTTTCTCGAGGCTGCTCACCGTCCCCAGTCGCACAATGAAAAGCGCACATGGCGGCCACATGAACACACACACACTCCAGAAGCCCCTCACACACACACACCGGTGAAAAAACAAACCACAGTGCATCTGATAAACAGATGAACATGTCAAACACTTGCAGCCACAACGTGAAGTACAAATAATACAGTTTACTGGCTCACCTGCACTGGGTCTGCAGCTGATGTAATATCAGCAAATCCCAAATTGTAATAAAAATGTCTTCCCAACTCAGATCAGGAAAACATTCCAAGGGAATGTGCTTAGGATATGGTGCTAAATGAAAAAAGGATGACAAATCATATATGCATTGCTCTCAGGATTGTGTTTTACCAATATTAGGGATTTGGGAAAGTGTTTTCTGAGTATCACTGTGTTTGACTTTTACCAGCAAGGAAAGGACAAGAATTAATAAAAAGTATTATTTATTTCTCTTTACTGTCATGTCACAGCAAGCTACACTGCAAAAAACACAAAATCTTACCACGCATTTTTGGTCAAATTTCCTTAATATTGACGAAAAAGTTGTAGTTATAAGTGAAATAATCTGGTACTGGAACAAGATATTTTTTCCATATCAGTTAAAATGTCTTGTTCCACTGGCAGATTATTTCACTTATAACTAGAAGAAGTTTTTCCATCAATATTAAGGAATTATTGACTGAAAACAAGCTCCTATATCTGCTGAAATATTACTTTTAAGTTAGTTTTGTCTCATTTCAAGTGTATTCAAGGTATTTGTACAAGACCAAAAGTACTTTGTAAGATTTGTGTTTTTGCAGTGTACTGTATAAAAGTAAGATAGAAGGTACAGTAAAGAAAAACAAAGTACACAAAGTCAAGCAGCTTTGAAAACAAGAAATGTCGATTGTTTTGAGTGTGTCAAACCAGTTTTTTCTTTATATGTATCTGCCATTGTCCTTAGACATGCATGGTCTTTGTGTGTCATGGTTTTGTTTAAATGTCTGACACATCCACACAAGGCCGACCCGAGCAACTTTGGCGTCCTGGGTGAGATATTATTTCTAATTCCCTGATGGTTTTTGAGTTCACATTTACATCTGAAACAAAATGACTTGTTTTAATCCTTGCTGAATATGAAAACCTGGAAAACTGAGATGTTTGGTTTGAGACAAGAAAACATTTTCTTAAACATTTTTTGAAAATGTGCATTTTTATATTTCAAGCTTATAAGGTTAAGTATAGTGATTAATCACAGCACTAGTGTGATTAATTAAATTCCATTTTTTATCAATTGACAGCACTAGTTATTAGCTATTTCCTAATACTGACAGCAAGGTGACAGGTTTTAAACTTCATTTTTAATGTGGACCATCCAGCAAGGATTGAGAGAAGTTCCATTTAACAGCAGGCGCTTTGGTTTAAAACTGAAGCATTTAATCAGCAACTATCCATGACACAGTCTGACACAAATTAAAAACAATAGTGAGGTTAGTTCATCCCCTACAGCTGGTTGTGCTAGATCTGACCAACACACTCGACGTGTTCAGCCAGCGGGAGTTCAATTAACTTCCAAATCCTTTTTATTTGAAGAACTTTTCAAATTGATTTCCCTGAACACACAGCGCCTCAAACTCAACATCAAATGGTGAAAACCTATTAAACCTCATTCCCCGACGCTGCCTCGGCTTTATTTGTGCACCTGCTGGCAAACAAAGCTGCAGCTAAGTCAAAACTGACTACATAAACCATTGATTTTTAATTTTCCACAGTTACTCAAGAAGACTCAGGCAAATTCATGAGCGTAAAAAATTTCATTTCCTCCTCATTCTGAAGTTTTCATTAAGATCTGTAATTCCACAGTGAGCGATTGGTTACAGCACACAAGCTTCAGTTCTCTGAGAAAGGTTCGAGTTTGTTTCAACATAAAATCTTTGTCACTGAAGGAAACTGTCAGAGAGAAATGTTTTACTTCATTAGTCATGAATAAAATTACAGTTCATTATACTTCAGAATGTTGCACCATGTTTTCAAGGGGAAACTTTCTTTAATTCAAATTATTGATATAAAATTCTTCTGTTTGTAATACGCACTCTCTTGAAGATGTATATAAATCTCTATATTTGCATTCAGATCCTTTTTAAGGCTGTTTTTTAAAATATACTACCTGCTGTTTCTTTCAAATCTAAAGCAATTTTATTGAACAAAACAGTTTAAGATGGCAGGGAAACGGATATTCAGCAGGATTTTATTTGATCAATTAGGAAGAAACTGTGCTCAGTGTTTCCTTCAGTGGTTCTTGTTGCAGAACCGCCACAGGTGAGGGTGGTAAACAGGTTTTTCCAAAGTGTTTGGTTAGTTTGGCAGTGCAATGTGAAAGCAAACCGCAGCAGCTGAAAATGTAACAAATGTTTCAATTTTGGTCCTTAATCAGAGTAAGTCTACCAGACTATCAGGTGTGAAAACAGCCTTAAACTTGCTGGTCAAGTGAAAGACATTGAATCCTTGAAGGAGAAGCTTGAGGAAAGCTTTAATACCACTGTTTGCGTATCCGGTGATTTCTTTTTACAGCCCAAAAATATACTACCTGCTGTTACTTCCAAATCTAAAGCAATTTTATTGCACAAAACAGTTTAAGATGGCAGGGAAACTGATACTTAAGAGGATATTTAACAGTTTCAAGCAACAAAGAGTTGACATTTCATAAATGGAGCCACAAACTGTGTTTATAAATGAAGTGATAGAAAGTTTTGTAAAAGCAACTCTGTGAAACAATCCCTTCATTTTGGACGATATCGCATAGCATGAAGGTGACAGTGTTGGGCTTAGCTACCAGAAAAGGAAGGACTGATCAAACCACATCTCCCATTATTCAGAGTGTTGCCAAAGATTCTGCTGATGTCACTGATGTTTATAAAAAGTTGGTAAACAGGAAATGGCTCGCTCATTAATACTGACAGCTTGCTGTGGTAGGGAGGATCCATCCATGTGTGGACATCTTTTAGGGTGCATCTACACCGGCCCTGTTTCATCCACTTAAATTGAACTCTAGTTCATTTGTCTAGAAAGTCCAGTTCATTTGGGGAGGTGTGAATGCGCAATCGAACTCTGATGCAGACCAAAAAAAGCTAACTCTGGTCCATTTAAAAACCTCGGTCTCGGTTCAGCTGAAGTGAACTCTAGCACAATTCCAATGCAGATGTGAACGCCAAATTGACTGGAGTAGGAAGCAGACTACAGCACAGGGCATTCTGGGCAAACAACAAAAACAAACTTACGAATCTAGCAGTAATGAGAGAAATGGGTCATGGTCTTTTGCCAAAGATAAAAGAGAAATCCTCCAACTGCTAAAAATCTAGTGGCACTCCATTTTTGTTTACATTTCGTAAAGAAGAACGTTGCACTCAGTGTCTTCAGAGGTTTTCATGTTGTTTCCTTCAGTGGTTCTTGGTGCAGCGCCACCACAGGTGAGGAGAGGAACAGGCTTTTTAAAGAGTTTGGTTCATTTGACAATGCAATATGAAAGTAAATCCCATCAGCTGAAAATCTAACAGTTGTAATTATGGTCCCCAATCAAAGCAAGTGTACCGCACTATCAGGTGTGAAAACAGCCTTAAACTTGCTGGTAAAGTGAAAGACTTTGAATCCTTGAAGGAGAAGCTAAGGGAAAGTTTTGATATAACTGTTTGCGTATCCAATGATTTTCTTCTATGGCCTGAAAACTGAAACTCATTGGTTGCAGTCCAGTTCTGCAAAATCTGAGCATAGATTCTTCAGTGAGAGACGGTGTCTCTCATTAAGTTAACAAAGTGGGTTCTGTCCATTGCTGAAACCGAGACGGTACCAGGACTGCAGCCTCGCCATGCTACCAACTGCTCATTGAGTACAACAGCTGTGCATCATACAGCCCGATTCAGCCGTTGAAACTTACTGGCACCATACTTAAAGAATTTTACAGAGAGTCATCTCACAGTAAAGGAGTTGTTTGGGTAGAGAAATTAGTTTAAGGTAGTGTTAACAATCAGTTATTAATTAGATTATTATTGGGTTATATAAGCCGGACATTGTTGTGCTTCAGCAGACAATTGTGTTATTCCAGTGTGGCTGTGATTTCTTTATTTCTTCTTGATTTCTCAGTGTTTGTAGCCTCAGCTCCTGACGATGTGGCTCTTTCTTCCTGCCGAGTGGAAAGTTGGTACTGAAATAAAACTGGCTTTATGATGCCAGAGTCCGGGGAAACAGAAGAGATGATAAACAAACACTGGAACCACTTCAGTGGAAGAAGACCAAGGAAAGTCATTTCATAAATCTCATTAATACTGACTTTGCATGTTAACTTTGCATTTTGAAACCACTTATGGCATTCTAATCATAAGAACAAAATATAAAGAATCAGGATTTTGTATTTGTAGAAGAAAAAATTCAGTTCCGTTAAAAAGATGCAATTTGCTAAACAAAAAAGATAAAAGGGTAAAAAAAAAAATCCTTTTAGTTTATAGTGCCAATTCACAACTAAAGTCATCTCTACATTGGTGGTTGTAGCAAAATTAAGACCTTAAGAAATTTATAACCCCACTTCTCGGTAAGAAGAATTGAAAAGTTACTTTATTTCAGTAATTCAATTAAAAAATGGAAACTCAAACACTGTTAATCCCAAAATTATTCACATCTCAGGCAGATTTAGGTTTAAAACATTTTATTTTCATCAACATGGTTCTTCTGACTGAAGGTAATGCAGTACTATCATCCGTATTGAAAGAACTAAACACTTAAAATATGTTTTATTTTTGTTTCAGTTCTAATAAATCACCCAACCAGAACATGAAAGAAAATGAATGAATAGATATTGAAAGAGAACTGAATGAAAAGCAGCCTGTTAATCCTCTTCCAGGAAAAGAAATTAATTAATTAAACATGAAATCTTTTCATGTTTAATTTTTGTCTTTACTTACAAAAATAATGCCTCAAAAAGATTTTCACTGGTGTTCTCTTTGGATCCTTCTCCTTTGTCTTTAACTACAATAAATTATGAAACTTTAAGCTTATTTTTTTATGAATTTGTTAAGTTTGTGCCTTCAGGAAATCAACTTTATCCGAAGCAGAAACAAAATAAAACAAATTACAGCTTAAACTTTAGCATGCCACCAGTTAGAGGGCTTGACCGAGCCTTCACCGAACCAACACACGCTCCAGCTTTAATATTTCTGTTTTCACAAAGTACATAAAGATGGGTGACAAATCAAAAGAGAAGCCAGTGAAGCGTTGAGCCACTGTGAGCCTCCAGAATAATTTCAGTGCACGCTAACATACCGTGGCTCATACTGCAGGGATTAACACCATGTGTCTGTGTGTACACAGCCTATACTGCAGGATTTACAATGTGTGAAAATAAACCATTTGCTCACTTGTCCTGTGCATCACTCCTCATGGAGAACAGATTTCATACCAATGTCAGAACCAGCTTTTACTGAATCATTTTACTCCCACTCATCCAGGCTGCATAATGCATAAATATGAGTGCTGTTTCTGTTAAAAAAAAAAAAAAAAAGAAAAAAAAAAAATTTCCACGGGGCAGCTGGAAATATTTAACAGCATTTATGAAAAATACCACATGGCCTCATGGAAGAGGGCAGGAAGATTTCCAAACAAGGTGCAAGGAGCAGCACAGCTAAATAATTTAAAGGCCTCCCCATCTTAAGAACGACCGAGGAATTCGCGCACACATATTTAAAGAGGCAGTATTATGTATTTTCCAGGCACATAGAATCATTTTATAGCTCAATCAAGAAACTATGTTACCTTCAGTTGTTACAAAAATGCTGTAAATACCAAATATGACTTAAAAGAAATTTGACTTCGTAATTTAACGCCTTTAAATTGAGCCTCTGTCTCTTTAAAAACTCCTGCACGTTCTGAAACTCCATCTTCAGGAAGTCATCACAACAGCGCTCCTCTATTAACCGTTTAGCAACGTTTTTACCAGTGTTGCACTGAGAAGCGGCTCGTATAAGGAGCTAAGCAGATGCGCGGTTCCACCAGGTGTTTGAGAATTGCTGCTGGCGAGTCTGAAGGAGCTGAGCGGGGAAGTCAAGGGGGAGGGGTGCTCTGTGAGGTGCAAGCTTGGAAACTGCAGCTCCAAGGAGGAGCTGCGCTTCGAAGGTGGAGCTCGGTCCATCCAGGCGTTTTGCTCAGCTGAATGGTTGCCACGGGAGATTCAAGGATTCCTCAAACATGCATGAAAGACTCAAAGCAACGCTCCAGGTATGTTTTTGATGAGGGAATAACATTAGAACATGATTTCAAATAATACGGCCATTTAAGTTAGCGTGTGCAGGTTTTAAATTTTGAACTTAAATGTGTGAGTCTGTGAAAGAAAAACTTTCAGTAGTAAGTTGTGCTAACTTTCTATTAATTTTGTCAGATCTCCAAGAATTGAGTAAACGCGGGACTAAGTTTGTGCTTAAAAAAAACTGAAAGAAGAAAAAAGTGAGAGTGGGAGCCATTTCCCAGGGTGCTTCGCGGCATGTTTTTGCATCCTGAGTTGCATTGTCATTTATGTGAATATTCATTTATTTGTCAGTCATTTTTAACGTTTCTTTACACATTTCAAAAAGAAAAAAAATGCGGAGAAAAAAAAAACAAACTAAAAATGAAAAATAAAACAAGACAAAACTCATACAGGAATAGATAAATATTTATTTTCCTGCCAACGGCAAGAACACAAAGTGTAGACTGAATAAAGTGTAGGTAGAAGCATAAGCTTATTATACCCTCACTAAGGCAAATATTTATATAAATGCATCTCAGTTTACAATGTTTGAGGCGTCTACTCACATTGTTTAACTGTTTTTAAAATAAATTTTTCTGAGCAGAATTCAGTGTGACGTTTCATAAAACGTTTCATCAGATATTGTGTTTTTGAAATGCTTCGAACCCAAAATAAGTAGTTGGTTTAACCTGATAATGTGAGTGATAGAGGTGTGTGATACTGTATATTTTGGTATCAATACAGGGCCAGCATCACTGATGTTGATACTGATACTTTGTTATCATTTAGGTTTGATATATCATCAAACTTCTGACCTTCGGGTGTTTTTGTGGTTTTTCCTTTGAATTATTTTCCTAAAACATGCGACAGAATTTGGACAAAGTTCAAAGCTGTCTACAAGATACTTTAATAATATAACATGATAAACAGAAACATCAGAACAACAACAAATTTGTGTCCATTTTTTCCCAAATCAAAGTGCAAAAAATATATAATTTGAGAGCCAATCAAAAAAAATTTTTGAGGTTGATTTGAGAAACTACGTCTCAAAAATCAATTGAAATATCAAGAGGGAATCATAAACTAAACCTACTTGGTATCGATATTATAGATATTTTTGAATCAATCTGCCCACCTCTAGTGAGTGAAAATAATCCAGAAATGCGTGCTTGTTCGAGGTGAGGACAGTTTTTTTGGTTTAAATTACAGTGTTAAGTTATTACAACTCGCAACTGGAGATTAATGAGCTACCAGAATTTACAAAAACGTTTAGACAACTTGTCTTGCTGCTAAATCAACTTGATGAACTTTAATTTCTGAGTTAAAACCAAAACAATTTTCTTGTTGACTTTACTTGCATGTTAGAGGCAGCAGGTGAAACTTCATTTTCAAGTTAAACCATCTTCAAACGTTTTACAGTGCAACTTTGTTAAAAAGCATAGTATGATTTAATAGGGGTTCCCTCATGAGAAACTCCCTCTTCTTCCTGAGAGAGACCCACGATCTGCAGCGTATGGCTGATGAGAGTTTCGCAGCACCGGCTGCAGTCAGCCTGTGTGACTTCATGATAGTCCATTTCTCCATGTCCATGCCCATAAACGAGTTTGGCATGGGTCTGATTCCCTCCACCGACAGGCAGCCCGACAGTGAGACCACTGTGATAAATAGCCTTTTTAAAAGCATGAAGTACAGCAACGCCATTGTTTTCTTCACCACCTCCTGACTCCCCCACCACCACCATTTTTTTCCCCTCTGTGTGATGGATTGGTTTTCAGCTGCTAAGCGTCAGTGCCATTAGCCATCAGAGCTGTCCGATAGTGCCGCAGCGGCGTACGTGTGGAGACACAGATCAGAGCAGGAACCAACATTTCCGAGCAAGCGGGCCTCTGACGC
This sequence comes from Anableps anableps, assembly GCA_014839685.1. Taxonomy (NCBI): domain Eukaryota; kingdom Metazoa; phylum Chordata; class Actinopteri; order Cyprinodontiformes; family Anablepidae; genus Anableps; species Anableps anableps. The sequence continues at coordinate 35,910,784 of CM026075.1, read as the reverse complement.
GTGCAACGCAAAACCAGTAATGGAGGTCTGCAGCAGACAGCTATTGATGGAAAATGGGATTCAGTGTCAAGGAGTGAGCAGACAGCACAAACAGGTTCGATGCTGGAGTGCAGTCATTTTATGCAAAAATGCTGCAATTAGAACTAAATATAGACGTGGATGTGGACCTTATCAGCAAAGAAATCCACATGAATGAATTAGCAAAAACAGACGGCTCCTTTTTCTAAGGCCTTTAGAATGAAAATACAGTGTTTGGAATAATTTCTGAAAGTCTTTCCTCCAATTAGAGGGCGACTTATAGAGAGTATCGTTTAGATACGCACAGCTTCCAGAGCATGCTTTATCAGGGCTGTAAGGCAAAACAAAAAATCAATGCTTTGTGTGTTTTTTGTTCGAATTACATTATGCTAAACCGACTCTCACTTGACTGCTAAAATGAAACCTACATGGGTGTGTAAATTAGGTCTTAAAGTGACTCAATCATGGTGGGATAAGATTTCTATCAGTATACATTCAAGTACATCGTGCGCCTGCCTGCAACACCATCAACCAGTCAGGTTTAAGCACCTTTATGTTGATTTATCTAATTTATATTTATACACCTAATATATGAGCGACAGTCAATCTATCTGACTTAGTTTCTACTTGACAGGTAAAATATAAATATGTGTTTCATATCGTTGTAAACTAGGGCTGCAACTGACAATTACTAAAATAATTGTTAATTTTTCGATTAATCAGACAAAAAAAAATTAAAAAAAATTGGCAGTTTTTGCAGATTGTTCATTGAACCACTTAAAGCAGCACTTTGTAACAACCAATCAGAGCCAGGAGGAGGGGCTTAGCGCTGTCAGTCACCCTCGTGTTCGCGCTGCTAAATGTGCTAATTGAGGAGAAACAACTCACCGTTCCAGGAAAACTGTTTATCCGCCATCATCGGTGGCCATGCTAACTAGCATTAGCATTAGCAGCAGGCTATGTTATGGTGAACCAGCTGTAGCGCAGCAGAGAGTGGGGGGGGGAGGTGAGCGGTGCGTACATGAGGGTAATTGACAGCACTAAGATCCTCCTCCTGGCTCTGATTGGTTGTTTCTGACTGAGTAATGGATTTCTGCAGCTAGTACTGGGAGCACTGGGAGAAGGCAGAGCTTGATTTTTTTTAACAGATTATCTGTCTTATATCATACTGTCACAACAATGATAATTTTAACAGATATGTTAAAAATAGGGCTTCTACTAACGACTATCTTAGTAGTTGATTATTCTATCGATTATTCTGACGATTAATTAACTGGATAAAAAAATTGGAGCATTCTGCAGATTTTTTATTTAACCTCTTGTGCTTTTTTATACAATATTAGAAATACATTAAAAGAGCCAAATAAACAGTTTTTTTTTTTTTAAATATGAAAATAAACATTTTATTGCCTAAAATGCAATAATATCGCTTTCCTTTAGTGAATCTGAACCAGGTGAAGCTAAAACTGGCACTTGAGGAGTTTTGGGTTGAACAGATTTACAGACAAAGATGATTTTTCAGCAAATGGCTTTTTTTTAGAGTCTGAATACTCCGGTTAACGAGTAATCGATTACTAAATTAATCAGATGACTTTATTTCAATTATTGATTAATCACGATTAATTGGTGCAGCCCTAGTAAACATTTTCATAGAAGTTACATACTGCAGCTTGAAACCGGCGACTGATTACTAAAATCAGAACTGTGTCCACCATTTAAAATCCTGGTTATCTTTATTTCTTCAGTGGAACAAATGTCATGTAGAGAGCCCCCTAGGGAACATGGGGGGATTGTTTTCTTTTGCGTTCCCTCGCAATAAATTAGCAAACACACCCTGGTCTATTTTGTATCCAGTCACAGTGACAACAAATGTCACTTTAAAACTGCACATATCTTCACTTTTAAAAGTCCTCAGTGAAAACGTGTTTATACATTCGAAACTCTTAGGTGCAGAAAGCCGGTTGGAAATCCATCTGTTAACTGCGTGTTCATGTTTGTTTGTGTGATGTCTTTCGGTGGAGATGGGACTGCAGATGAAAACGGCTCTTTATCAACCATTTAGACCACCGACACGAAAAAGACACAATCAGAACTGTCAGATGAGTTCATCACCCTCTGACAATAACTTACAAATAATCCAAATAGTTTGGATGCATTTCTTCTTTTTTGCTCCTTCCTTCTTACGGAAAATTTCTGTTTATGTCTTAGAAGGGAAGGAAAGTCCATGTTTGTCCTGTTTTGCATTTTTGCACATACATTTGTGATTTATTTGTATCCTAAAGAAAAAGATATAAAACTTCAGATATCTCACAAACGAGATATTTACATGTAAAAGCTTTACAAAAACCTCATATTGTAGCAGAAAGACTTTCAGTATCCAAGATGCCGCGTGAACTGACAACTAAATACATTATTGCGAGAGAATATTCTGAATATTTCCAGGAAGGAGCTTGTTTATTGGTTTATACATAAATTGTGCTGTTTGAACGTGAACCAGGTCAGGAAATTTTTAAAAACTGAATTTGGTTGCATCCAAATGCAATGCATCCAAACTATTTGGACTATTTGTTGCATTTTGGTGGCATTATTATTAATCCTTATGGATCTTTTTGCAGCATTGATAGTGATTCAGTTATATATTTATAAGTATTGCCCCAAACCTGTTCACAGTCATTTAAATGTGGTAAAACCAGTGAACAGTACAGAGTGTGGAGTGATTATTGGTCCAGGATTTATTGTAGTCTGCAGAGAGAACTGAGATGCTTCTTGACAGTTTATTTTGTACATTTTAAGTGAGGTTTCCAGCTTATTTCGTCATTATTACACCAAAAAAAACTTGTCATAAACTCTGTTCCCACACCTATTTGCCCATGGACTTCTCTTTATAGAACACAGCCACAAAAAGCTGATATCCGCTCATTAATTGGCGCTTGAAGTTAGCTTATTTTGCAGCAGTGCTGCTTATATCTTTCCAACCATTGTTGATGGGTGGAGCTTCTTTAATTCCCACTCTGTGACGACAAGAAATGTTTCGAAACAGGAGGATTCGTCTTTCTGGTTCGTTACAGAAAAGTGTAGCAGTATAGTTTTAGTCAGTTGAACAGCGTTGCACAGCATCAGGTGAGGGAGGGGCAGTACTGTTTTTCCAAATGCTCATTAAAAAGATTTGAAGCCATAAGAACTTTGTGATGGAACATGCTAGTAGATTTAAAAAAAATCACACAGATAACTGAACAGCTATGTTTTCCTCTTAATGTGTGAAATTCATTAAGTGAAACAGTGTTAGTTACATTTTATGGTGTTTGAATATTTTAAAAACCAGAGAAAACAGAGTTAATGTGAGATACTGAGTATTTGAGCTCTCTGCAGTCTTGAAATGTTGTTTAATTCTGTTATTACATCTGTAAACACGTTTCAAAGTCTTTCTGTGGGATAAAATTAGACATGCCCAGTGAACATTCTTCAATCGTTTCAGCATGAGTTATTTTTCTCACACAGAGCCCCACTGAGACCCCCAGGCTCCTTGTTAACCAGGGATTGTTGAAAAAGTGGCAAAAAGCGACCTTACTGTTCACAATAAAGCGAACTCTGACGAAGGAGCTTCTACTTTCTGATCATTTTTCATTGTGAGCAGTTTTCAGCATAAAAATGTGGAAAAAAAGTTCAGCAATCCATCATCTTTCAGAAAGTACAAACTAAGGTGAGAATTTATGGTTTATTTTTAATGCAGAACAACGTTATTTATACTGTATTCGGCTGTGATTTTTTTTTTAGAGAACAGTTTTGTTTTATTGTGGTTGCACTGGAGCAAGGATACACAATTAAATGTCATCTAAAGATAACAGTGACAACATAACAGATCTGCAACAACACTGTCGTGCACTTCTGCTGCATGAATACCATTAATTTTTGATACTATGATTCTTTCTATCTTATTTTAGCTCGAAAATATGTTGTTTCTTTTTAAGACACTTCCAGCATCAGTCTCAGTATTTTAAATAGTTGCAGAAATAATAGAAAATAAATCTCTCCCTTTGGTAATGAGATTATCATCTTGACTCAAGACAAATACTCAAATGAATGAGAAGTACACAAGCTTTGTGGATGTTGCTACTTAAAACGAAGGAACAATCATCCCGCTGCGTTTGTTTGTAATTTACATATATTCTCTTAGTAAATCAAATACATAATGTGTCAAGAGAAAAACAAGTTGGTCATAAAATAACAAAAAAAAAAAAAAAAGTCAATTGATGTCTCAGGTGGCATAAAATGAGCAAGAAGAGTGACTGAAGTGTGGTGGAATATGCTGCTACTAAACACGTACTGCACAGTGGGGAAAAAAAACCTAAAATCAGATCAATAACAATAAATGTTACTAACTAGATATTAAACTATTATGCCCTAACTGTTACCTGATGAAGGGAGGGTTTATTTACACAGTCTGACTTATGTTCCTGTATTGGTTATATACTTATGGAGTGAAGCATGGTTTTCTGGTGAAGGGCTTTACTGTACTTGCACCACGAGCTCCACTTTCATCCAACTGTTACGTGAGTCTTGAACTTTTAAAATGTTGCAAAAAAGAAAATGCGAATGAGACGTGTTTCCATCGACTGGTTTGGAGCGAATCAACCAGGAAGTGTGAAGCGTAATTTGGTCAGAAGTTGACGTTATGCATGGCTGTAATAAACAAGATGTCGAGGTTGTAAACTAGCATGGACAACACATCTTAGAGAAACGGAGAGAGTCCTCCCCGCCATGCTGGAGCTTCAGACTTAGAGTTTCCTGCCTCTCGTAAGGCACAGACCCACCAGTGGATGGGAAAGTTCGCTACATCAGAACTTATTTGTCGAGTTTGTTTCTATCTCCCCCTTTTGCTCATTAAGGCTGCAGTATGTAACTTTTAGAAAAATATGTTTTTTTACATATGTTAAAACCGTCTCCATGTCCTGACAGTTTGGTCTGAGACAGATAATCTATGTAAAGATGGAGCTCCTCCACCTCCTCCCTGAGCTGCTATCGCCGTCTAAAGCAATGCTCCGGACCCGACCTAAAACAACCAATCAGAGCCAGGAGGAGGGGCTTAGCGGTCAGTCACCCTCGTATACGCGCTGCTAAATGTGCTAATTGAGGAGAAACAACTCACCGTTCCAGGAAAACTGTTTATCCGCCGTCATCGGTAGCCATGCTAACTAGCCTTAGCATTAGCAGCAGGCTATATTGTGGTGAACCAGCTGTAGCGTAGCAGAGAGCAGGATTTTTTTTTCATAAGTGTTTAATATCTGGTTATATATTTTTCCCTGATGAGTGAGTAAATCACGTGGACTCACTAAATTCCTATGCAGTGTCCTTCAAAGCGACTCAATGAGTGACAAACTGCTTAAACACCTGGAATGAGGCGATAAAACCCGCTCAGCCCTATCCACCCATCATTCTCATAATTTCTAAAACATACAACTTTGTATTTTAAACCAAAAGTCCAGAACAGGATGAAACAAACAGGCATCTGGGTGAGAAATAAAAGCAACTACACACTGAATGTAGCGAACCAATAGACAAAGAACGTACCCTCTACTCCCACCCAGTCTTGCTAACACCGAGGTGGACGCATTTTGTCTTCAAAAGTGTCCTAATTGTTCAAGACCGATTGAAAAGGGAGTCGGAAACACACTTTACAGATAATTGTATTGATATAATTTCAAGGTGTTTTCACACCTGATAGTCCAGTAGACTTGGTTCGAATGGGAACCAGAACTGCAACATTTCCTCCATTTCCAACTGCTCGGTTCTCTTTCTCTCTGCACTGTGTCTACCAACCAAACCCTTTGAGCAACCTGTTCCCCTCCTCGTTTGAGGGGGCGCTGCATCAAGAACCTTTGTTTTTGGCAAAAGATCATGAGCCATTTCTCTCGCTAGCGCTAGACACATTTGTTTGGTTGTATTTACCCAGAATGCCCTGCGTTGTAGTGCACTTCCTGCTTTTTGGGTGGTCTCCAGTCTGCTTGGCGTTCACATGTGCATTCAAACCACACCAGAGTTCACTTTAACCGAACCGAGACCACAAACAGGTTGGCGGACCACAGTTCGCTTTTTTTTGGTCAGCATCAGACTTCGATTATGCGTTCACACCTCCCCAAACAAACTGGACTATTTTGACAAACGAGTTCGATTAAAGTGGACTAAACAGGACTGGTGTGAATGCAGCCTTTGATTCTATTCTGGATTTAACAGGGAGCCAATGATGGGAAGCTAAAATAGGAGAAAATTTTAAATTTTCATCAGAACTCTTGCTGCAGCATTTTGGATCAGCTGGCTTTTTAACTGCACTTTGTGGACTTCCTGATAGTAACAAATTGCAATAGTCCAGCCTTAAAGTCATAAATGCACGGACTGGTTTTTCAGCGTCACTCCTGTAGAAGACCAACTGCTCAGGATGCAAAGGTTTGGGAGGATAAATTACATGGCTCAATATATGCCCCAAAATCCTGTGATCTGGAACTTAAAAGTTTTCCAACTTGTTAAAAAAAAAATTTTTTAAAAAATTTAAAAAAAATTGAATAACATATCTTGTCAAACACTTAATTTTTTTTTTTTTTTTTTTGAAGATCTAAAAATAATGTTTACTTCTGGTTCCCTTTATTTTCAAAAAACATCATCCACAAAGAAAATCAGCCCACAGATCCTGTTTACACAAAATGATGCACTTTTAAACAATGAAACAGCCTCATGCTGTTAGCATCAATCATGCTGGATGAAAGGAGAAATTTCCCCTGCATCAGACTGACTGCTCTGCTTAAAAAGTCTGCTGCTGAGGCCAGAGATCAAAACTAAAACCGCTCTTTGAAGCTCATAAATCTTTCTCGGAACAATGAAGCTATTCGTGGCCTCACAGAGACCTCTGGAATGGCCTTTGTGTTGTTGGTTTGAAGGTTATTTTGCAGCCACAAGGCTAAAATCACACTTTCACTCTGCACACCCGTGATACTCCAGTCAAGGATTATTATTACCCACATCCACTCAACCTGTTATGAGAGCCACCCTGAAGATGCAGCCGCCTCAAAACCATCTGCTCCACAACACAAGCAGCAAGCTAGCTATCATTTCTCTTCCTCTATATGCAATGAGGCAGTGTGAAATTATTAGAGACTATACATTTGAATACATAATTTAAATGATCTAAAAGAAACAGTTAAACTTCCTGGTCAAATTAAGAAATTTTTTTTTACATTTCCTCAAAAACTAAATTAAATGTATACCCACTCCTACCCAACACTTTCTAAATTTACTTTTTTGAGCTTTATTTCACCTTATAATGTTATTCTCTCATCAGAAACATACCTGGAGTATTGCTTTGAGTCATTTATGCATGCACAAAGGTGTGCAAATCTTTGTCAATTTTCTGCTAATGTCGCAAAAACACTATTTCTAGCTCCAAAACTGAGAATTTTTTCAAAAATGGTGTGTTTGCATTAAGCAAATTTATTTTCGTAATTTCAATTTGCACAATTTCAAGGTTAATGGAAACATAGCTACTGTAAACTCTACGGGAACCACTATGATTCTTGTAATCCGGCGACTTTATTTCTTCTGTGGTATTTTTTGTTAGATTGTTTGCGCTCCTTTTGTGCTCTTGTTCTGTGAGAGAAATGGGTGCTGTTTACTTTTCATCAAAATGCATCCAGTTCATTTACAGATTTATTAGGTGCATTTTGAAACCATCATCATTGTAATATGCATATTCATCTCATAATGTGAATATTTAAGTGAATTTATGACTGTAAAGCAACAGGGACTGACTTTAGTTTTGTTACATACTTTTGCTTTGTTTAGGACTTTTTATGGTGTCAAATTTATGCCAAAACTACCAGCAGCAGGAATTAGCAAACATCTGGTGGAACTGCGCATCTGCTGAGCTCACCAAACAACTTCTCAGTCCAGCGCGCCTAAGAACAGTTGTAAACGGCATAATGGAGAAGCACTGTTGTGATGACGTGCTGAAGGTGGAGTGTCGAGACAGAGGCTAATTTAAGGCATCAAATTGTCAAAGTGAAATTTCTTTGAAGTTGTTTTTGATATGTACAGCAACTGAAGGTAATAGTTACTTGACTGTGCTATAAAATGGCACTATGTACCAGGAAAATACATAATACCTCCCTTTAAATAAGTCTTGAAACAGATGAAAACTTTTTGTTTTACTTCTCCAAGGCTATAAAAGGAATTTCCACCAGAACTCAACTCCAAATCAGAAGTCAGGGACTGGTAATCACAAATGAATCTTTTGAACGTGGTTCTCTGAGTTGTTTCAGACTCTGAAAATGCTCTTCTACACCGTTTTTAAGTCAGAGTAGAAGGGACTTGTGTTTCTGGCTGCATTGATTGAGGTAAAGATCACAGATACAGTTTTTATTCCTACAAGCAAAACTCACTGACCAACCTGATGCAAGACAGAAAATATGGCTCATATCAGCTGTAGATAGATCTAGTTTCAAATTTCATTTTCATTGGCCAGCAGTAACTATCTGTAGAGATGTGCAGACAGATTGTTCAGTAGCCTCTGGTGTGGCAGGTATGAAGCTCAAACTGTATTCAGAGCTTTCAGGGACGAAACTGAACTTTCTGAAATGAAGGCGGTGTTCAGCAGAGCAGTTTCACCTGCCAAGATTTGAACCCAGCAAAAATCTCTGTATTTGTTGTGACATGTCAGTCTGTTCACAATATGGCCACAAAAACTGTGCCCCTGTTTAAGACACCAATTAAGCTGCTCTGTAAAAGTGTGCTTCCAGACTTGAAGCCGGAGAATGACAGCTCCATCTACTATCCAGTTCACCAGTGCAGCTGTTACAGAAGCAGCTTCACTTAAACTCCCCAAAGCTGCCTCAGTCATTTCATAAATAAGTAGTGGTGGGAAAATGATATTTTAGGTGCAGGAGTAGTGTTTAAATGTAGCTGCTTATAACCACTCATTTTAATAGTTCAAACACCAAATATACCTTAATATGCATTAATACGCACAGTGGAAGCAGTCTTGGCACTACCGCAGAAGCTAGCACACCCAATAAGCACCAAGGGAAATAAACGGCACTCCTGGATTGGCTGCTTTGCAGACACCAGCCAATGGCGTGTCAAGTAGCGTTGTGTCTAGATAGTTCAGCTACCCAAGCTGCATCTTCTTTCAAATATTTAGATATCGGTGAATAGGGGAAGTCTATGCGAATGATTTAAAGTCATGTTCCAAAGAAAAAGCCGCGAATACTGAACCACGAGTAGCCAGGGGTCCACTGTACATTTTCATAAAGTTCTAAGTTAGATTTAGGATGTTTTTACACCATATAGTCCGACAGACTCGGTTTAACTGGGGACCATTATTGCAACATTTGTTACATTTTCAGCTGTTGTGGTTCGCTTTCACGCTGCTCCATGTCAAACAAGACAAACCCTCTGAGCAACCTGCCCAGCACCTTGTCTGTGGGGTCACTGCACCAGGAACCACTGAAGGAAACGACACAAAAACCTCTGAAAACACTGAGTGCAACTTTGTTCTTCACTAAATGTAAACAAAAATGGAGCTGTGTCAGATTTTAGCGTTTGTAAGATTTCTCTTTGGCAAAATACCACAAGCCATTTCTCCTGCTAGCGTTAGACTCGCGTTCATTTTGGTTGTACTTACCCAGAATGCCCCGCGCTGTAGTCTGCTTCCTGTTTTTGGACCGGTCTCCGATCCACTTGGTATTCATACATGCATTCGAACTGCACCAGAGTTCACTTCGACCAAACAGAGACCTAGGTTTGTAAGCGGACCAGAGTTCGGATTTTAGGTCTGCATCAGAGTTTGATTCTGCATTCACACCTTCCCAAACGAACCGGACTTTGTAGGCACACGAACTAAAGCAAACTAAACGGGGCTGGTGTGAAGGCACCCTTAGCAACATTTAATTGTGGAAAAAACTTGAAGGGAGTACATGTATTTGTTTTTTCCATGCAATGAATGTGTAAAAACTGAAGCAGTATTACTGGCAGTGCCTGCGTGGTTCATTCATTTTCGCTTCAGCCAGTTGGACTAAAACTAAATCCTTCAGTAAAATTGTTCTTGATCCAAAAATGATACGGTCAAATGTTTGATTTAAATATCGGGGTCAGATTGGAACTTAAATAGACTAGATCTTGGCATCTTGTGCTACATTCACACTGCAGGTCTTGATGCTCAATTCAGACTTTTTGCTGAAAGTTTTTTTTTTTTTTTTTTTTTTTTTTCCCCCCGCATAGTCATTCATACTACTAATTAAATCTGACCTCAATCAGACTTCTGTTTGAACAGTTTACAACCCCAAAATGATCCGCATGCACAGAAGAAGAATGTAGACGTCACACAGTGGCGCACTGTTTACGGAAGTCGTAATAGACGTCACCGTCTGTGGAACGATTTTACAGTTATTTGCTGTTGAGTCATGATAAGCATAGTGATACGGTCAGTCTTTGACTCAAGAATGGGGAGAATTTCAATGTTCGTGCAATAAACTCCCAACTGCAGATCAAAAGCCATGTTAATGAATCCACTCATTCAAACCCTCAGAGCATGTTGGAAGCTGAGATTACCCAGCAGTCAAAGCTAAACCAGATCGAGCCCTCAGGGTTACAGTCTCCCCCACGTCCCTCTCTAAACTTCTGTCTCATGAATCTTTGATGGACCAATATGAAACTAGATTCCACTTGGTCTGAATGAAAAGCAACTCCATCAGCAGAGCAATATGATCGGATAATCAGAAGTAGCCGGCTTCTAGACTGCTGTGGCTTTCTACCTGCAGACACCGGTGGAAGTGAACAGACTGACACACTGCAACAAGATGAAGGACAAGGGTGCAGAAGGTATGTACGGTGAGGTACGACGGTGCTGCTGGGGGAGAGATAAGGCCTTGGGGAGAGGAAGAAGATGGAGCAAGATGTGGGGCACAGAGGAATTTCAGAGAAAAAGAGGGGGGAAAGCTCAGAAAAATCGAGTCGAGAATGTGTAGGTGTACAGAGTCAGACAGGAAGAAAGAGGTGACACAGTGGAAGTTCAGATAGTCATCCACCTGTTTGAAGTATTTTTAGAGGATAATGAAGATGCTCTCCTCTCCTGAATACTGATTAGGACAGAAAGCTGAGGATATTCCCCCCCAACGTTTGCCTGTCTATTACTATTAATGAAAAGCCCGACTTGCTCCCAATATGGCTACGGTTCAATGGGCTGCACCACCTTATCTGATGTAATTTTTATGAATCTGTCTTGAATCCCCTTATTGCCGACCTCATGCTGTCTCTCCTACAAGGATGTTAATGGGAACTTGATGTGCTTGTTAGCAAATAAAAACTGGCGCTGGCAAGCCGTCAGTTAAGTCTGTTGTGATGTACTTCTGTTGTTGTCGACCAACGTGGGACACCGCCTCTCGTCGAACGTCCCCAAAGCCTGCGAGTGTAGCACAGAGCCTGTCAAGCATGTCCTTTCTTTTCCTTCTTCGATATCTCCTTTCTCTAATCAGAACATGACCCGCTCAGAAACAGATGGCTGAAAGGAGTTTGGAGAGAAATAAGTTCCAAGGACATTGTTTATGAATTTCTGGGCTGAGGGGGAAAAAAATGCCAGGGGGATCTTACATCACAGCAAAGTGTGGAAGGAGAGAATAGAGGTAAAGACGGGGAGGATGGCTGCTCCCTCAGCACACAACATCTGTTGGGTTGGTGTGTTTGAGACGAGAGCCTCTGGTGCATCACAGAACAGAAGCTATTTCTCAAACTGTCCTATGGGTCTGTCTTTTATTTTACAGTATAATCCTGTGCAGGTCATTATCCCTTCCTGTCCTCAATGTTTGGTTCTATGAGACACAACAGGAGCATTTGAAATTCAGATTTTAGATCTTTTTTCCTGGCCAATTGCTGATGGGGTTCTATTGTTTTAAACTACATTTCTGTGATTGATATTTCTGATGTTATGCAATAACATGTCAGTTGTTCTATTATGATCCCAAAGTTATTTTTTTTAATAAAGAGATCTGACTGGGGTAAACTGCTTTCCTTGTTAAATTTAAATCGAGAACATGGAACACAAATTTTATTTTTATCATATTCAGCATCTTTAGAGATGTTTTCTGAAAGTAGTAATGAGGAAAAACTAAACCACAAATTAAGATTAAAAAAAAAAAAAAGACAAACTTGTCTCTAATTCCTGAAGAGCAAAACCACGATGCATCTGGTGGAAAATACTGGCTCAGCTAAAGTTTTCATAGAGTCCAAGGCTGGGAGTTCAGTCAGGGCTGGTTTCCCTTCCCCTTCATCATCGTATTTTTGTCTCTCAAGGCCATTCTGTTGTATTTTCTAATGTGTGCAGAATGTGTGATTACCATGCAACAAGACCTTCACCATTAAACTAGACTTCTGACCCTTTGTCCTGCATTATTTTCAATTAGTTGAACTATTTTTTTCTTTATTATTATTATTCTATTCTTCTTCAAACTCTTTGAATTTTCATTTTGCAAACTTTTTGCAAGCAGAATGCATGAGCTGTATTATGAGATAAAGTTTTAATTAAAGAAATCCAAACAAACACAAAACTGGGAGCAATATACAGAGAGCCAAGGAACAACAGAGACGGATTGACATGAAGGAAATGGAGAAATAACAGGGTATAATGGGAGGAACTTGCAAGGAGTGAGAGGAAGAGAGGTGGTGAAATACTGGGAAAGTGAATGCTGAACAATTAGCTAATCATCCTATTAGCTAATAGGATGCAGGTAGAGAGAAAGAACAAATCTAACAGTGACAAAAACTAAACAGGAATTAAATAATCTAACTACAATAACTACAAGCAGAATGAACTAAGATAAAAAGAGAAACAAGGCTGATCTAAACATAAGAATAAGGCAAACACAGAACAACAAATGAACAAAACTAGAAACCCAAAATAAACCCAAAACAACTCAGGATCCTGACATCCCCACCCCCCCAAGCAACACACCAGACACGACACCGTTGAAGTCCAAGAAACCCAAAATCAACCCAAGCCGGATGGGCGGAGGGGGCCTTGGAAGGGGGAACAGAAGCAAAAACTAGTAACTAATGAGTTCATATGGGCCACAGGGAGGTGGCCAGATGACGGTGGAGGCAAGAGTCTGAAGACGAGCAACAGAGGCACAGGAACCTTGGATCTAGGGCAGTAACAATTCATTGAGTACCTCGATTATTAAAATTCCTTGAGGAAAATAATCTGCCTCGAAGCTTTATTCAATTATGTTTTACTGTTTGGCGCCACATGTTTTGGCCGGATAATTATTTGTGTTGCACAACGCTCTCACTTCTGCCAGTGAGTTGTTGACAAATGCTAAGTGCTAGTAGCACAACATAGGGTGACCAAACGTCCTCTTTTCCCCAGACATGGCCGGGTTTTCATCGTTTTTCGGGGGGACCAATAGGCATCCTTAAATTCTTAAATTGATTGGTGCGATGCATGGAATACGACAGCCTTTCTTTTATTGGACGCAGCTTCCTAGTGGTGGTTCGGAGCGAATGGCGGTGAAGGGCACAGCAGGTGTATGAATACAGGTGGAGAGGATATGCATGCAGATAGACGAAGAACAGCAGGCTGCACTCCAGAGCTGTAGCTGATGCTGAGCGCAAGTGTCACTTTACGGATAAACCGGAAAATAAATTTCATACCATCCCGACCGCAACAAATGGGTGGCGGAGCACAGCGTGAGGTGTACATAGTTGGCATGGTTTTCTGTGTATGACAAAGGTACCAAACATCCGTCACTCACATGGACACAAAAGCTACAAATGGCTGTGAAAAGTGAGAAATCATGTTTTAAGTTGACTGAAGATGAATACTAAAGAACGGAGTATTTTTTATTTTTTTTTTTTCTTGACTGTCTTTGTTAGCCCGTTTCCTTTTTGTTTTTAATGTTAAATTGAGTAAAATTTTAGATTTTTTTGGTATTTTTTGTGCAGGTTGACTTTTGTTACAGGTTAATTTTCTAAGCTACAGCAAAGTAATTGTAAAGGATGAACATATGAAAATTTGGGACGATATTGACATCCAATATTAATACTGCTGTTATGGCAGAATTTACTATATTATAGTAAATAGTATAATATATGCTATATTTTATTTGATCAAATTTTTTATTCAATTAATTAATTGTCAGAATAATCAATAGATTACTCGATTACTAAAATAATCATTTACAACAGCCCTATTTGGATCTAAACAAAATAACAGAAGGTTTCGTTGGGATGTTCTCCTGCTGCATCAGACTAGAACCGATCAGGATTTTATTTTATTTTTTCAAGGTTTCAGTACGTACTTCCTCATGGCTTCGGACAATTGCTCCTCCAAACTATCCATCCTGCTCTGTGGCTGAAAAACCGGCTTCTGTAAGTTGAGTAGTTGGGGCTGTTTTCCACATAAATAAACACAAATTCAGACCAATCACAATAGTTTTGCATGAAGAGGGGGGTTGTGACAAGAAGGGGTGGACGACGCGAAGCTGAGAACAAAATGACGGGATTTTTGCCACGCAGATGCAACAATGAGAACTAATTTTGGTAGCTTGACTCAACCATGCAACGCTCTTAAGGCAAACAGAACAAATGAACAAAATAACAAACCCAGGAAAAGCCTAAAACAACCCAAGGTCCTAACAGTTTCTTTAAATGTTTACTGCAGTTTTACGCCTGTTCCTGATGTGCACTTGACCTGTGTTTTGCTTACAACTTAGAAAAATTTTTTTCACTGTTAAGTTTTTGGTAGCAATAAAATATACAGCTTGTACTTTTATGGAAATTTTAGGTTACCTTACAGAATGCACAGATAACTCTTAGGCCACTGCAAGCTACTTTTTAAAACATTGTAGGTTACTTTTTGTGTGGACCAGTAATTAGCTGTAAATTCCATAAATTGGCATCACCTGTAGATTCTGGAGAGTTTGCTGTGGTTGCCAGGAAGAAATGTTTAAGTTATAGGAGGGGAACCTGTCAGCTATGGAGAAAGTAAGGTCTAATTATTTTGTTTGACATTCACTTTGTGCTAATATTTATTATTTATTTCACCATATTATCTTCGGATGTCAAAGGTTATTCACAGCTGGCTTATTTGACTGAAGAGCAAAAACGTCATTCGCTGTAAGTGCTTGAAAATCAAAGTCAAATTCTTTGTTTATGGACACAATCTTCTCCAATACAGCTGATTCTTATTCTAAAGGAAGCATTTATATGTAAAAACAGTTTTCCGTGAAGGGCTGCAGACTTCACCCCGTGCAGATATAAGGTTTCACCTGCTTTTTCACAAATTTTGGGGGGGTTTTGCATAATGGTCAGTCAGGGTTGTTCACTGAAGTAATAGAAACTTAAAAATGACAATAATGCAGCTGATAAAGTAGCTTTACAACATGACCAGCAATAACATGAATGTGCTGATTTGTTGCCATTTGGTGGCATATTATACTTTATGTTTAACTGTAATTAGTGCCTCAGCTTTACACATTAGCTTGCCAACTCTGGCTAATTAGTGTCAAACTAGAACAGCAGGGTGGAAAGCCACAGGTTTGTGCTTATAGAACGTCAAAACATATTGAAATACATGTTTTATATGCATCAGAATGTGTTGCAATTTGTTTATGTAGTCACAAAGTAAAATCACCCACTCTTTCATTCTTTTTCCAGTCATCTCAACGTCAACTCGCTCTCTGAGAGGGAAAATCAAAGTTCAGCCAACTGAATGATTCGCTGGAATGAAAGTCTGTTTTCACAGTGCTTCATTCCACAGCCAGAAACATTGATGAAGTTCTAAATTTAGACTTCGTTGAACAACCAGATTTCACTTAATTAGGACACTAGGCATCATCTGTGGTGATTTACTTTTCCCCTGTACTGATATCTGTATCATCCTGCTGCAGTTATTAGGAATGGAAATCAATAAGCCTGTTCCAGGAGGCCAGAACTATTTTTCTGCAACTTTCCACTGATTAATTTTACTCATTTTCTGCAAACCAACCTTTGCATAAGTCTTCATGAACACTATTTCATCATTTTGGCTATAGTTAAGCTTTTGTTCTTAGGTTCTAAATATTTTAGTATAATTTTGTATCATTATTTTCTATTTTCTTTGTTGTATTTTCTTCTGTTTATGTAACAAACTGTGTTCATGCTGGGGTGTTATGCCCTTCGTAATGCTTTAGTCATTTGCACAAAATGAGAAACAAATTTATTATGCATTGGTCGCTTTTGTTGCAAGACAAAGAAAGAATATCTGACCTATCTCACAGTAATGGGAAACATTACGTAAGCTGGCAGAACAGCAAACAACACTCTAAATGCAAGTTAAAAAGGCTTTTTGTTGCGGAGCTGCCAGGGTTTAATTAGCACAGATGCATCACATTCAGATGGAGAAAGTGTTTCCTGTGACTTTGTCATGTTTTATTAATATCAAAATGCACATTTGTAGTACCGCTATGGACAAAAGCATTGTAATCCTTTGCTGTCTGTTACATTAGAGTGGAAAAGTACGCCGCATGACTTGGTTATAAAAAGACAGACTTTAAATTAATAAAAACAATAAACTGGATCATCACGTTTTGAGGTTGTGGGGGAACAAAAGTTTCACAGTCAAAAATTAACAATAATTTGGCTTATTTGGCACGTGAGAAAAAAAATGGCGGTTAATTTTTCAGTCATTTTTACCATGTTATTCATACATTTATAAATGTCACAGCTTAAAACCAAATATTTAGTCAAATATTTAGTCTTCCAACTAAATATTTAGTTTATAGGAAAATATTTAGTTAGCAAGCTAAATGTTTAATTTACCAACTATTTAGCTCCAACTTAAATATTTAGCTTTGAGCTAGCAAAACATTTAGTTTACAAACTAAAAATTTAGTAGCTTAGCTCTGAGTTAGCAAATTATTTAATTTACAAACTAAATATTTCGCTCGCTCAGAGCTAAACATTTAATTTGGAGCTATATATTTAGTCAATATGTAAATTCACTTGCCAATAAGCGGAAGTGGAGTATCAAAATAAAAGCTGGGTTTTGAGAACTTTATAAGCTCCAGCTGGTGAGACTGAATCCTTCAATGCTGATGCATCACTACTGCAGTAGATCCATTGGTAAACATCTGTGTTGCCTTTCAAATGGGTCATCCTCTGTTTTAAGTTGAAATGTTTTTCCAAGAAAAGAGAAAAAGAAACAATCATAAAGATGTGATATGGAGCGATTTGACAGCAGGAGTTTCGAAAAAGGTTCAGAAGACCAAGCTTTTATTTTGGTAGTCCACTTCTGGTTATCGGCAAGTGAATTTGCATTTTACCTAAATATCTAGCTCCAAGCTAAATATTTAGCTTGCTAACTATTTAGTTAGCAGCTGAATATTTAGTTAGTTCACCAAATATTGAGCTTGCTAAATAAATAGCTTCAAACTAAATATTTAGTATGAAACTGTGACATTTACAAATTAATGAATAACACGGTGAAAATATGACTTGGAAAAATTAACCCCCATTTTTTCGTCTCTTTTGACTGGCTAAATAACCCAAATTGTTGTTGTTAATTTTAGACTATGTAACTCTACATATGGCATCCCATAAAAAAAAAAAAAAAGAAATGAAATTGTTATAAAAACAATACTGAAAGGTTTTATTGCTGCAGAGAGCAGCTGATTAGCATCTTACAAGTTAATAAAAATACCTTGACTATGACTCTAAATCCCAGAGGAGTTGAAAAGGAGGCTTCATGGATGCAGAGCAAGTTCAAGCCATTTCTTCCATCAACCATAATGGGCAAAGATCAAATCCCCAAATTCAACTTCAACTGTCCGGCTTTCTCACCGTACAGCCAGACAGAAATTTAAAGATGAGCGGCAACAGCAAATGAGATGGATTAGCAGTGTTTGCTAACAACTGATGATGATGTCCAGAGCGTGTTACTGTTGAATATCGTTTCTGCTACCCAGATATGGAGCTGTTAGCATGTCATGACAGTCCTACAACAACAGCCTTCAGTCAGAGACATCCTTAGATTCGTAGCAAGACTGACTTCTACAATAGCTTCTTCCTGCCAACAGTATCACCATCCACAATGACTCTTCAATGATACTTAAAATTATACATTTAGTTTCCCTTTAGGATAAATAGTGTGTTTGAACAGAATCATCTTAACCTTCCAGTCAAATTACTTTCGCACAAAATAATGGACTCGGATGTATGAAGGTCACACTTTCTCCTTCTTGACAATCTTTTATGACAGCTTTGGGAGTCAGAGAGAGACAGACAGAGCTGGAGTTGAGGAGATTGTTAACAGAGATCTCTCACCTGTCCGGAGGCTCCAAAACCTTCCCCCTGCTGTCAATGGTGACAAAAATTGCAGTTCGATAACTTTCCATTTGACAGTTCAAACTGACATAAAGTTTTTGTTTGAGTCTGTAGGTGGAATTAAATGTGCCAGAGCAAAACACACGCTCCAATAAGATTCACGTCCACTGATCGCTGCTTCAGTGAAAAGAGTTTTTCAGCGGCACCAACAGTTATTAAGTACAATTTACATTGATTTACACTGTTGATCAGCCAACTGGAACAATTTTAAGATGAATAAGAGAAGGTTTCCTTTTGTATTCCCCCACATTACATCCTTATTGATTTTTTTACTAGCATTTGAAAGGCTGAAATGATCATGTTTGAAATTGCTTTGTATTTACTTTTACCGTTTTCCATGGGCTCCACGCACCATCTGCCACGTCATACACACTCCATTTCTCCTTTGTACACCAGATTCACACCACGAATAAACATTGAATCTGATTTAAAACAGGCCTGATGCCACAACTAAATATTTGGCTCTGAATTCAGGAATCGTGTTGCAACCATCTACTGTTTAGATTATGTTATTTGTAGATCAGCTTTAAAGGGGATATAATCATGCAAAATCCACTTTTTTTAAATACATTTTGATATGTACTTTGAATCTCTCGCAGTGCAGAGAAGTTTAATATAGTTTCTCTCTGTGCCGCTTAGATTTATTGATATTCTGTTTGGGTCGTATTTTTCAATCCTTTCAGTTTTCTCTATTCCCAATTATTATTATTATTATTATTATTTTTTTTTTTTTAACTATTGTGTCACAGTATTTGCTGCAGAACTGATAAACAAGGTCATGGACTTCCAGTTAACCAATTTTGCGAATCCACCATTTGTATTTTTCACAGCGATTTTGTAGCCCAAGTTCAAGGATGCTAAAGCAAATAAACAGGGTTTCCCCCAGTGTATTATAAGCCTGGCGGCCCACCAGGCTTTACTTACCCCCCACCAGGCTAAGCATCACGTATTTATTTATTTGCCATAGATTTTTTTTTTTGTTTTTTTTCATAAACCAGATACAGTTACAGCAAAGATAGGATAGGTTAAGCCAGGTTTATAGTTGATGCATTGAACTGGGCATGAGGGGACCCCACGCCATCCCCACCCCTGGTGTTGATCTCCTGCACTGAAGCGGCGCCTGGTCGTACACCTCAGAACTCTAACTTGACACAGATCGGGCGCGCCACCTTTTTACTCAAACCAGACGATTTGGAAGGTAAAACTCTATAGCTGGTGTTTAAGTATTGCCAATAATGTCTTCCAATAACATCATTACCTAACCATTTTCTATTAAAATTTCTGGTCACCCGTTAACATTTTTAACACAAAAACATGGTGAACTGCCCTAACACCCAAACCACCAGGCTTAACAAGTTTTCTGGGGGAAACTCTGAATAAGTCAATGTTCGGCTATTGTGTGTATTAACCCATAAAATTCATTCCACCGTCCCCCAGCATCAGAACCTCTTTGAAGTGCCTGGTTACATTTTATTTTTCTTGGAAATGTTCCCACATCAGTGAGGAAAGTCCTCTTTGTTTGCAGGAAGCATTTCAAGGACGAGTGCTTCAGCAACCTCCACCAGTATCAAGACGGATTTGCTGAAAAACTTGTCTCATTGAGGGTTCAGTTCCTTCCATCTACAGAAACAGCAAAGCGGTAAGCTGCAAATGATACAAAAATGACAACAAACATTGTTTTGCTAGCAGTAGCATTGTGCCTTCTGCTAATGTTAGCACTGTGTGGTAGCTTAACTCCTTGGGGACAGAACCGTACTGCGTGTTTTGAGTAGTATTATTACATAAACTGTTTGCCATCGTTTTTGTCTTGAACACATGATCCAAATGCAGTCAGTGACATTATTAGCGCTACCGTTACCTAACTCGCCAACTACGATGAGGCTTTGATTATTAGATGTGTTCATTCCTATTGTGGTACCATTTTCTATCTTGAACATATGAGGCTGGATGGACAAGTTTCTGCACCGATAGATACTTGTATCTCTGATATCAAAACTCAAAAACAGCCGAACGTGGTGGAGTGAAATGCTCTGCACTGTGAAGTGCCTTATTCGCATTCAAAGAGACAGCACCAAAACAAGTTGCTCTCAGACGCACCTTAGAATAGGGGTAAAAGAGGAGCCTGTGGAGCTATAATACCGAGGAATTCAACCAAAGCATTGCAGTTCCACTTTATATAGACTACAACTGAATGACTTAAATGTGAAAGGATTTAAAAACATATGTCTGCTTTAAAGATTACTGCATATCCTTTCAGCTGAATCTTCAGTAAGAGGTTTGTGCCTTTACTGAACCTGTAGTTAGAGTGCAGCCTGCCTGAGGGTTTTTTTAATCATTTCATTCATTTGGCCTTCTTTGTATGTACTTTAGAGGCAATGGGAATCATAAGATGCTACTTCAAAGTGGCTCACTATCAAATAATCTCAGTCATGATTACGCATCAAAGCCTCACATTAAGATGATGGAAGAGGAGGGTGATGTAACCAAAGACTTAAGGCTTAAACTACAATCAGTTAACATTTTAGTTTGAAGCGGGGGGTTTTTTTTCCCTAGATAAACTGTGCATTAGTTCAGATGAAAGAGTCACATTTTATTTGAAAATAATTTTCAGAACAAAAAAAAAAGGGTTACATAGCTGGCTACTGGAGTATTTCTTTTAGCTTGGGTAAGAAGTTTACATACTGTGAAGTCATCAGGTACAGAAATGTCATATTGATTTAGTTCTTTTAATGATTTATTATTATTATTATTATTATTATTATTATTATTATTATGCTGAAGCAAGATGGCTGAAAGTACAATTCTGGTCAAAAGTTTACATCCAATCAACATACAGCTAAAAGCCAGTCATTTTGTGCTTTTAAATTTACATTTGATTCCCACTGGATCTAAATACAGACAGGCTCATATATATCTCTACACCCCTCCACCAGTACTATATTTGGTTAAATGTCTCTAGATGTGCCTTTCTTGACATAAATCACTGTTTAAGCATAAAACAAAATATCAACATGGTTGAGGTTTACTTTTGTGTTTACTTGTGTTGTCTTTGACTTATATTTAAACTGATTTGGTGGTCTGAAACAATGAAGTTTGACAAATGTGGAAAAAAGGTAATCAGGAAGGGGGCAAACAATTTTTTACACCACTGTAAATCAAAGGTTTACATTTCTGAGACATTCATGCCCATGTTCAGTGGATTGAACCTTCTGACCAGAACTTTTGGTCAGTTTCATCTTCATTACTAACTACAGTTTGCTCTTTATGTTTTTTTTAATGGGATGAACAATTGAGGATTGTAAAGATGATTAAAAAAAAATTTTTTTTTTACTTATTTAGCTTCAAACTGTATCGTTAAATTTTATGGATTGGGTTATTATTGTAATTTAATAATAAGCTGCTATTTCAGAAACAAAGTTGCAGTGGTAAGTAAGATGAAGGAGGTTGTGTGTGTATCTGTATTTGATCATAAATAATGCTTGAAACTTGTGCTTTTGTTGCTTTACAACAGCAATATCACACTCCCAGCTCAACACTGGTGTGGATCAATTACAAGTTCCTTCAGCTTCAGCTCAAACCAACTGCAACCAGCATGTGTATGCACTCGTGTGTGTGTGTGTGTAGCTACTACTCCAAGCAGTAAAAGTTTAGTTACCAACTTCACTGCTTTTTCACTTGATATTCTGCATAACAGCAGTTGGCTTTGAGTTTTTCTCCGTGAATGTTGGCTAGAAAAGTCGACTGGCAGGAATCTGCAATTATGTAACATCAGTGTGTTCAATTAAATCAAATTAACTGTATTTATTTACAATAACAAAAACTAAGTTTCCACTCAGTGATTTACAAAGAGTAAACTAAAGTAACGCTAAAAAGCAATAACAATTCCATAAAATGTCACTAAAATAAACTAGCCTAAAAAAGGCCAGTTTATGTCCCGCTAAACTAGTTTAAGAGGCTAGTTTCTAGCATGCCTAAACTAGTCACCCACTGGATTGCCCACTTCCTCTGCTGGCCTTTAGCATGGATAGGCTAACGTTAGCATTGGATAGACTGGTAACTAGCATGGGTATGCTGGTCACCCACGACTTGTACTTCACAGTTAATGTACGATACTGTATACTAACCATTTTTCTTGATCAAGTTTCCTTTAAAGAAGAAAGTACGAGTTGCAGGTGACCAGCCTTGGCATGCTAGTTGTTAGCCTATTCAAAGCTAGCTCTAGCCTATCCGTTCTAATTGCCAACATAGGAAGAAGGCAATACAGTGGGTGACCAGCTCGGCATGCGAGTCACCAGCCTGTCTAAAGCTAACGCAAGTAAGTACTCTCCTTCTCATTTGCCAGCGCCAGCCTATTATTAAATCAGATCCTTAGCTGGCTTTGGAAACGATAAAGCTTCCTGTGACAAGGAAGTAGCCACCGCTGGGTGCACAATAGTCTTAAGTATGGCACTGATTCCATGCCATAAAAAGAAGCTGGTGTATGGATCTCAAGTTTTTGCTGGAATAATAGTTCTAATAGATAAAATGGTGACATAACTCCTGGAATGGGCAGGAGGGATTATTACATTTAACATGGATTAATTAGCTTCAAAATTAACTGAAATAAATCAAATAATCTGCCAGTGGGGCAAGACATTTTCACTTAAAATATGGGAAAAGTGTCTTGTCCCACTGGCAGATTATTTCACTTATAAATTGAACTTTTTCATCAATATTAAAGGAATTACTGACTTAAAATAAGCTCCTAGTCTTAGTTTTATTTCAAGTGTATTCAAAATATTTTCACTACAAACTAGACCAGATATACTTAAGATTTTGTGTTATGGTAGTGTGAGAGTTTCTCCTCTGTCTGTCCTCCAGTATGTATCGTTCTCTGTCCTCTCTGCTGCTAAGGAAAACAACCACTGTCTCTGACTGGTGAGGTTGTAGATTTCTTAACGTTCAAGGGGAGTTTTTTTTTTTTCTCCTAATATTACTTATTATTTAGTTCTTTGTGGGGAAGGGATTACTTCAGGGATCAGCTCTGAGCTCCTTCTTGTTTGCAGCGGTGACTGACAGGTTGACTGATGAGGCTAGCCAGGATTGTCCATGGAGTGTGATGTTTGAAGATGACACTGATCTGCAGGTGGAAGAAAGCCTGGAGAGGTGGAGGGAGAAAGCGAAATGAATTCAGCTCAAGCAAGACAAAGTGTATGAAGGTTTACCACCAAAGTGGTTCCAGTGCTAAACCGGTTTTCTGCTGGATGTAAAAAACCTTTTGGGGTTCTATCATGTCTTACCTTTTTTATTATTTGCTTAGATTTATTCATTAGTTTTTTTTTTCCCCCTTCTGCATGCATGCATATATATATATAAAATGCTTTCATAATTTGTGATGTTTAGTTTCTGTTTTTGATCTAATAGATGTTTTTTATATCCTAATTCCTCTGTTCTTTCTACAGAGTGTACTGAGTTACCCTTTGCATGAATGGAGCTATGCCATTGGTGCTAAGTAAACTTGCCTTGAATCGGTGTGTGCAGGGGCGCAACTATGCATGTGCCTCAAAAAGTACGGACATTTAGACTCAAGTTTATCACTGCCAAGTTCTATAATTTATCTGTTTTATTATTCACCATCTGGTTACACAAACGATTACTGTCTGAACAACAAAATAACCACAAACAAGTTCCTTTATTTTTCTTGTCATGAGCCGTTATATTGTAAATGGAGCATGCAGTTGCACAACAGTGACCTGTCATTTTACTAGTAGTAAGTTAACCTAACCCTAACCTGAATATTTACAACTCTACTCTTTATACACTAACTTTCCTACTGTCTTTCAACCACCTTGAAAAGCTTTTTTATCTCTGCATCTTTATCCTAATGTTTTCTGCCTTTCTTTTCTGTCTCTCCATCTTTAGCTCCCTGTCATCAGATGACATTATTCAAAAGAAAAAATTAAGCCCCAGCATGTTCTCAAAGGGGCATGCACTGGAGCACCTTTATTTTGAGTATGGATGAGTGACAGGAGTGGAGGTGAAGCAGTGAAGGGCCACCTAATCATTGCTGTGCCTTTGTTATTGATTATTTACACATGCACAAACAGCTGCTAAATACAGAAAATCCCAACTAGAAATAATTTTTTTTCCCGCCATCTTTTTGGCAAGCGCTCAAGCATAGCACCCACTAGTGCAGCGCATATAGTGCATACCCACTTTTTGCGCCACTGAGTGGACGGAGACCTGGTCTGATGGAAGCAAAATCAGAGAGGTGAAGGTGGGATGATTTGTTGCAGAGGAAGGATATTGAACATAAAGTAAAAGAAGGAGACCACAGGAAAGTTTATGTAAGGAGGAGGCTTTGGATTGGGTGAGATGGAGGCAGAGGAGCAATTTCTGTGCTTCCTACAGGAAACAGCAACCAGAGAGAGAAAAATTCAGAGGACTTAGTGTATTTTAAAAGGAATATTCATTGTATTTCTTCTCTAAAAGTATCATAAGGGGACCTTTGTTATATGTTTGTGCTGAACAAATTCACCCAAAGTTAAATCATCAGATAAAAGCTGCTTTTAACATTTAAAGGCCCACATTCATTATGGGCGCATGCCTGTGGCAAATCCCTGTTTGGTAATGAAAAATTACTGTTGGTATTTACTGAGGAAGCATAGTGTTAAGTTAGCACCAAATGGCATTAATAGAGCGGTTTTAGTTTTATTTTTGAGGTCACAAATCATATCACACTTCAAGCTGGTATATTTGAAAGTTCAGGTGATTTCAATGAAAATCTGATTCTATTTCGGTTGTGGTTAACTGCCTATGGCAGTGGTGTCCAAATTAATTCCTCGAAGGACTTATCCTGCATGCATTTTAGTTCTTTTCCTGGTTCAACACAGCTGAATCAAATGATGGCTCATTTGCTGGCCTCTGGAGAACATTCTGACATGCTGAAGAGGTAGTTTAACCATTTTAATAAGCTTTGCTGGAGCAAAGACACACCTAAAAACACCACCCTTTGGACTGGAGCTGGACACCCCTGGCCCACATTTGTAACATTACCCAGTCATAAATAAACAAAGTCTGTCAGTTAAAAAAAAAAAGAAAAAAAAAAAAAAAAAGATGAATGACAGTTCATTTTTCAAAATCATATTTTCACCATGTTTTTCATTCATTTATAAATGTCAGTTTCAAACTAATTATCAAGCTAAATATTTAGCTAACATGAAAATTCACTTGCCGACAACCAGAAGTGGACTATCAAAATAAAAGCTGGGTCTTGCGAAACTCCAGATAAACTCCTGTTGGCGAGCTAGCACAGTCACTGTTGCTGTAGATTCATTGGTAAATGTCTGTACTGTCATTAAAACTGTCCATCCTATGTTTCAAGTTGAAATAATGAAAAAGACGGAAGCAACAACTGAAGAAAATCAGTCGCGCTAGAAGTTTATATAGTATAGGGTCACAAGTCTCAGCTTTTATTTTGGTAGTCCACTTCCAGTTATTGGTAAAAGAATTTGCATATTAGCTAAACATTTAGCTCTGAACTAAATATTTAGTTTGAAGCTAAATATACTAAATTTTTTATTATATTGAGCCTCAAAGTAAATATTTAGCTTCAAACTAAATATTTAGCCTGCTAACTAAATATTTAGTTTGAAGCTAAATATTTAGCTTAAGTCCACATATACTAAATATTTCATTTAAAACTAATTTAGCTCCAAACTAGATATTTAGATTCAAATATTTAGCTTCCTAACTAGTTAGCAAGCTAAATATTTAGTTTGGTGCTAAATATACTAAATATTTAGGTTAAAACTAATATTTACTTCCAAACTAGATACTTAATATGATGCTAAATAATTAGCTTCCTAACTTGTTTACTTTGGAGCCAGATATTTACTTTGTAAACTAAATAATTAACTACCCAACTAGACATTTAGTTGGAAATTGTGACATTTATAAACAAATGAATAACATGGTGAAAATAAGACGAAACAGCCCAAATTATTGCTATTAATCTTTCACGTTGTAATTTTACAAACAGAACCCCATAATTGTCTGGCTTTACAAAGTTGATCTTTAAGTGGATCATTTGTGAGAACGTCTTCCGATTATTTATAGTCTATAAAAATGTCCCTCACAATGTACAACTAAAAAAAATAAATAAATAAATAAAAAAAAAAAAGTTATATTTTCTTCTAAGCTGATCCCAACCTTATGCCACTTCACCATTAATGAGATAGATGGCTAAAGCTAACAATAACTCAGACGTGTTAAAAGCTGACTTCACTTCACCTTCATCACTCAGACTCACTAATTATCAACTACAAACAATATTTGATGCCAAATGCGATGCCAATCAACACCTCAAGTGATGCCAGCTGCCTTGACATTCTGCACCCTTCAGGATCCTTGCAGTTTACTTTTCTTTCATGGTAAGCAGATAAAAGTTCTTCTTTTCCAGTGATTTTTAGGATGTTTAGCTCATCTTCAGAATAACTAAAGGGCTAACCTCTACTCTGAAAAATGTCATGAATTTTTTTTTTCCTCGGCTTTTTATGAAAGAACATGCTTTCCATTCCACGGTTAGAAAATGGTGGCGATAGGTTTAATGGAGCAGTGTCCAGTTGCTATTGGGCAACTTGTAGTTGTTCTGTCATGTTAGTCTAGTGTTGGCGATGTTACATGCTGCCTGGAGACAAAGAAAGAAAAGCAATTCGAATGCACGCCGACAGCAGAAAAGGCTCATCAGTGAAAAGTAAATGTTCACTACGTCAGACCATATTCGGGAAATGTGTTTCCATCTCCCCTTTAGCGTATTAACTCTTTCGGAAGAGCCGAGAACCACTTCAAGCAAGCACAGGAACCTTTTTTGCAAAACTGAGAAAGTTATTTTCAATTTTGCCCTTTCCATCAACCTTTACTTATGCGACACTTCACAATGTAGTATATTTAGCACCAAACTAAATATTTAGCTTGCTAACTAGTTAGCAAGCTAAATATTTGAATCTAAATATCTAGTTTGGAGCTAGATGTTTGGACACAATGCAGTCATAAAAACTGACCTTTGCATGCCCATATCCAGAGGACGTCTGTTTCAAATCCATGTCGAGTCTGCCCAGTGAACTCTCGTGCAATTGCAAAAACACCTATGTTTGGGGAGAAAAAAAAAAAAAAAAAAAAAACCAAGGCAACGCTCCTTGATCCTGGCAAGAGAACAATGCTTCCATCTATATTTCTTACTGTAAAGTGTCTTTGGGCTGCGCTTAGTCTGATCCCTCACCTAGGAACTGTTTGCCATGGGTGACCCTTCAAGGGGCATAAAGCCTCTGATAACTTAGCTCCTAGGATCATAGGGATACTCAAACCCCTCCACCACGATAAGGTGGCAGCCCACGGAGGGGAAAAATTTAAGTATTACAAAATGAGGGTTTTTTGGTTTTTTTTTTTTTTTTTTAAACAAAAAGGGGTTTTAAGTGGGATCTGAAGATGTATGGTGGAAGAGAGGTCCAAAGATGGTGTTCTGGTGTTCATGCAAGCAGTTAGAGTAGTGAGGCTGATGGAAGAGGAGGACCTAAAAGTGTAGGTGGGGTGTGTTGGTGATGATGGTTTAAGGGGTGTAAACCAGTTGGCTTCAATAAGCTTGAATCTGGTTCAGCTGAAGGTTTCTTCCTGTTAAGGGTGTCGTTACTTTCCATGTGTGTGAGGTGGATGAGTTGTTGGGGGCATATTACTTGTGTGTGAGGTGTATTGGTTAGAGTTAGGTTAAATATTTGTTTTGTTGGGTTTTTTGTTTTTTTGTTTTTTTTTTTAATTTTTCCATTTAATTTTTACTGGATCAGAACTTTTTTTTTTTTTCGTCAATTCTTTGTAATGTTTTGTTTTTTCATTTTCACACTTGTTTTATTTTGTTTTTCAATTTGAGTTGATTTTTACATTTTTAATTAGTTAGGGGTTTCTTATTTTATTTCATTTTGTCATTTGTTTTCATTTTATTATTTTTGATTTGTTAGTTTACCTTTTTTTATTATTTTATTTATTATTATGGAATTTCTTAAGGTGACCATTTAACATCAATTTGTAATTGATTACATACACTTAACTGTTCAATTACCAGACAATCTTTAATATTTGTTCTGCTCTCTGCATCCAAGATCAGAACACTTACCTTTCATATTTCCTACCTTGTTTTTCCTGAGGTGAGCAATGTTCGTGGAATGTGTCAACCACTTCATTCTTGTTTGTTACCAATTTCCTTGAACTCAACAACTGAAGTGACTTGAGGACCAGCTACAGGAAGTAGCAAACCACATTTCCTGGCTTTGGGTTTAGAGTCCAGTCCCACGCCGACCATGTTGCCGTCCATATTCCCCACCAGTTTCAGTCCATCTGCTGTACCAAAAGTGTCCTTATTTCGTTTCCTCCTTTTGTCCAGTAAATTAACTCACAGCTCATGAAATAAGGATGGAAGATTTTAAATGCCTTCATATTGATTAACTGTTGGTCATAACGAAGCAACAGCACACGTTTATTGGATAGAGATCAGAACATTCCTTTTGAGATTTTTTTTTAACTGAGTTTTTGTCTGCCATTTTATTGGGTTTGTACATTATTTTTGTTTTGTTTTAGTTTATTTCATTATTATTTTAGTTTATTTCATTATTTGTTGGGTTTTTCAATTTTATGATTTTGTTGGTATTTCTTCATCATAACGTAGTCAGTCTTTAATGTATTATTTTTGTTGGGTTTATTTTTTTGTTTATTGCTTTTTTTGTTTTAATATTATTTTTGTTGGGTTTCTTTTTCCATTTGTTTTTGTTAAATTTTTATTTTTTGTTTATATTGCTTTTTGTTTTAATATTATTTTTGTTGGGTTTGTTTTTCCATTTTTATTTTTTGTTTATTGCTTTTTGTTTTAATATTATTTTTGTTGGGTTTGTTTTTCCATTTTTATTTTTTGTTTATTGCTTTTTGTTTTAATATTATTTTTGTTGGGTTTGTTTTTCCATTTTTATTTTTGTTTATTGCTTTTTGTTTTAATATTATTTTTGTTGGGTTTGTTTTTCCATTTTTGTTAAATTTTTATTTTTTGTTTATATTGCTTTTAGTTTTAATATTTTTGTTGGGTTTGTTTTTCCATTTGTTTTTGTTGGGTTTGTTTTTCCATTTGTTTTTGTTAAATTTTTATTTTGTTTATATTGCTTTTTTGTTTTAATATTTTTGTTGGGTTTGTTTTTCCATTTGTTTTTGTTAAATTTTTTTTTTTTTTTATATTGCTTTTAGTTTTAATATTTTTGTTGGGTTTGTTTTTCCATTTATTTTTGTTAAATTTTTATTTTGTTTATATTGCTTTTTGTTGGGTTTGTTTTTCCATTTTTGTTTTTTTTTTGTTTATTGCTTTTTATTTTAATATTATTTTGGTTGGGTTTGTTTTTCCATTTTTATTTTAATATATTTGTTGGGTTTGTTTTTCCATTTTTGTTTTTTGCTTTTTATTTTAATATTATTTTTGTTGGGTTTGTTTTTCCATTTTTATTTTTATTTTTTGTTTTAATATTTTTGTTGGGTTTGTTTTTCCATTTTTGTTTTAATATTTTTGTTGGGTTTGTTAAATTTTTATTTTGTTTATATTGCTTTTTGTTTTAATATTATTTTTGTTGGGTTTGTTTTTCCATTTTTGTTTATTGTTTTTATTGCTTTTTGTTTTAATTTATTATATTTTTATTATTTGTTGACTTCCTTCACGTGACCATTCAACTTCCATTTATAATTGATTGCATACACATATCTGTTCAATTACCAGAGAATTTTTAAACTCTGTTCTGGTCTCTGCATCCAACATCAAAACACATACCTTTCACATCTCCTACCTTGTTTTCCCTGAGGTGAGCAATGTACATGTTTCCACCAGTTTGCCATACTTGTTTGTTACCAATTTCCTTCAACTCAACAACTGAAGCCTTCAATGACTTGAGGACCGGCTACAGGAAGTAGCAAACCACATTTCCTGGCATTGGGTTTAGAGTCCAGGCCCACCACGACCATAATGCAGTCCATATTCCCCACCAGTTTCAGTCCATCTGGTGACGTAAAAGTCTCCATCTCGTCATAAAAAAAAAAAAATAATAAAATAAAATACGGTTGGCATCTCCTTTCCTCCTGAGTCCATACACCATATAGTGTTCCTGTAGAAAATGATAAGGCATCAAGTTTTCAACAAGATCATCATCATAGCAAAATCTTCTTTCATGTGATATCCTGGCCCTGCCCAAAGTTGGGCAACTTTGTGATGACCATCATCATATTTGCTGCGATGTCCAACCCATCCAGGTCGCGCCTTTCCTCCATTGCATTAGAGCATCCTCCAAGGAAAAAGCTGTGATCCTGAAGCATTTTTACCCGAAGGCCATGAGAAAACGTCTTCCATGTTAGCATGTGCAACCTCCTAGTCATTCCCAAATCTCCCCTGATATCTTTTTCTTCGTGGATCCTCTGAAGGGACTGAAATGTGGCATCTTTGAACAAATCTCTCTCTTGGTCACAACAAAGCAACGGCCCATGATGTTTATTAGATACAGAGGTTCTTGGGAGCTTGATCAGAACATTTCTTTTCCATATCTTCCAGTTTCATCATCATGTGTTCCTCTTCTTTCTTATTGATGTTTTTCCTTCAACAGCTTTTGGATTTTCCTCTTGAAGCTGATTTATGTGATGCGCTTGCTCTGATTTCCACATTTGACACTTGGGTCAAATGTGGAAATTTGACCAATTCAAAACACATGGCACTCTCCAAAATAAAAAGGGGGGAGAATCCTAGTTATCAGTGCATCAATCATTATTTAAATTGGTTAAAGTTTTTCTAAGTAAGCCAGCAGATTTCATCAAGTCATTGACTTTAAAGCAGTGCCTCAAACTGAGGACGCATGTAGTGAGAGTGGAGAGGAAAAACTTCCCTTTAACAGGAAGAAACCTCCAGTAGAACCTATACCAGGCTCATTGCAAGCAGCCATCTGTCACGACCACCCGGGTGGATTGAGAAGACAGAGCAGACAGACACACAAAAAAGAAACAGAAGAACTGATGCAGGAGCACTTTCTATATTAGAGAAAAGAGAGTTAATTGGAGTCGTAGTTCCTTTGGTGGTTTATCTAGGAGAGAAACAGAATAAATCTCAGATAGTTATAAGGCTGAAGGGATAAAAACAATAGTTAGTTGCAACAAAAGATCAGCCAGTAGCTTAGTCTTGGAGAAAGACAGTTAAACACACTGAAATACAGGGTCCAGTGGATCATCTGTGGAAGGAGAACATGGAGTTATTTGTCGCAGCAGTTCAGCTGATGGCGCCCTGCAGGAAGGAAGGTGGCACAGCTAAACAGAAAGTGTGATCCTCCTGAAATACTTTAATTACCTTCAACTACTCTGTCAGGTAGTAGAGACTGGACCTTATTTTAGCAAAGCATGTTTTTAACTTATTTACAGACGGGCAAAAGCACTGTTGTCTGCAATGTGCAATGTTGTGTTGTTACACCATAGGTTTTAGCTGAGAAATAAATAAATAAAGCACCAGATTGTAAGACAAAATAAAAGTTTAGGTGCTTCAGTTTGACAAGGTTATATTCTAAAAAGCAAACAGTGGATAAAACAGTATGAACATTACCTCTGACCTGCAGGTTCAGCAGATCCCTCCATTAACCATTGTCTTGCAGAAAATATGAAATCGCAAGGAGCCGCAAAGTTTTCCGGTGTAAAAATAAAATTGATGTCAGGTTTAAAATTTAAATTGAATAATCGGTTATCACGTTTAACTTTCCATTGTTGTAACACAAATATTAGTTTAAATTCTTTAACTGTGGTAAATGATATGGATAAGTATGGGTATCTGAGATTTACTTAGATTTAAGTTCAAACTAAACATGCAGTAGATGTTAAAATAACAAAAAAAAGGTATTCAGTGATTTAAGTACTTTTTCTTTGAAATGCAAGTTAAAGATCTTATTTTAACCCAAAAACATCAGTTCAATAGTATCTATGTCAGTATAGCTACTCTCAATGATCACTTTAATAATATTTAGATATTTTATCAAAGGTTATTATACTGATATTTACTGAACCTAAGCTGAATGACTTCCTGCAACATCTCAACTGTACTCGCCAAAGCCTTGGCGGCCATCTTTGTTTCCAGTCACAACTGATGTTCAACCTTGAACTTCAGACTCCAACATGCTAGCTGCATCAAAACCACAGCCGCTGCTTCACAAACGGCGCAGAAAACCTCACTAAAAAGGAAGGATTTTCAACACAGCAGAATCTTTCTCAGCTCATTTCGCACATCGACTCTCAGCAGAGCATCAAACCAGCACAGCACAGGCCAGAGGCTTTGGCCTTCATCAACAGCGTTAGCATTAGCATCAAAACCCGCAGCAGCTCCTACCTTGGGTCGTCTTCTAGGTCCATCGTCCCCGGTAATGCTTGACCTACCTTTAGATGAGTAGAGGATCCTCACTTGCTTGTAGCGGTCCTCATCTTGATTGTAGTAATCCAATAAAGTCCGTCATTGATCGGCTGCTAAATCCGGACGCCATTTTAGTTTCTCGGCTGTTTCAGGACGCCAGCAGCCCAACAAGATGCCGCTGAGAGGCCGAGTTCGGACCGTTTATGTCCGCTGCTCTGCTTAGACACAAAAAAAAAAAAATGGCCTCCATAAATTCATCAGGAAAAACATTAACAACTCGGAATAAGGTGTCAGAAGAGTAACTTACCAGATAACAAACGCAGCAATCTCAAAACATGGCGCTCCAGCGGCCTACTCGCCCACACTGCAATACTCTCTCGCAGGTGGGTTAACGGCGCCCAATTATTAAGGCCCCATCCAAACGAAGACGATTTTAGATGTATCCGCAAAACTTTTTAGTCATCTGGGCTGTGCATCCATGAAGATTGGCGTCTTGGGAGACCAGAAAGGGTCTTGTTTTACACCGGGTTACAGAGTGGATGAACTTCAGAACGCTGGTTTCATGTCTCCGTTCAGCCTTGCTCGCCGCGCTTTTTTAAACAATGACGTCGAAGCTCATTGGCTCTCTCTATGGCGCATGCGCGTCACTCTCACAGATAACAAATATGGCGCCGATCGGCAGGGTTGCCAGATTTGATAGTTTCCACCCCAAACATAATGTAAAACCCGTCCAACTCCAAAAACCCATATATATATATATATATATATATATATATATATATATATATATATATATAGATATATATATATATATATATATATACCCATATACCCATTTCATATATATATATATATATATATATATATATATATATATATATATATATATATATATGAAAACTCATTTTATTTATTGCTACTTTTAACTGTTTCCTTTTTGAATTAAAATGCAGTGCCGTTTCAGGCAGATTGCGACTATCATACATATAGTCCTGTTGCATATTTACCATTTATTTTCAGTGATTTATTCAGACATGGGTGACCTATTCTGATTCCTGTTTCTTCCTGTTTTTCTTGTGTCTCCTACATTTTTCTGAATGTATTATTAGTGTATTCCTGTATCACTTATGTACCAGTTTTCCTGCCAGATTTTGCAACAGCTTTACTTAATAGAATAAACATTTTTAGATTTAGCAAGAATGTCTACCCCTTCATAACCCTTCTCTGCCACATGTACTGGAACCCAAACAAATTCTATTGTTTTGTTTTATTTTTGTTTTTTTTAAGTTTGTACAGAATACAATCAATCTGCTTAATAATATCTTTCCTTTTTGAGTCACTTGATTTTAAAGCTTCATAAGACTATGGAGAGTGGAGAATGCCAAATTACAATAAATAAATGCATAATTTATTAAATAATTATTTAAATGTGTCATTAATTTATTAAAACTGTTAATAAATACAAAAAAATAATTTATAAAAAAAAAAAAACTGGATATAATTATGTCATGATTTAATAAATAATTTCATGTACCTGTGCTGAAGCACATCATGAATTAATTTAAACTGTCAACTTCACCCATCAAACTCAGTGGGCGGGATTAGGGCAATTAGTAGAGACCCTGACGTCTGATTGGCTGCTTCAAACAGCAATTTGGGAGAACTTTTTCCCAGTTTGCTACGACTTTGAGGTCAGTATCTTTGCAGAAAAGTACAGAAATAACTTCAATAACATAATTCAGTTCTTGTAATTTATTTAATACAAACTCTAGGTGAGCAACTCCAGCCTCTATATCTCTAGTTTGGTCTGAAATATATCTAAAAAGCATACTTGTCAAGTCTTCCGTTTTGGCCAGGAAACTGCCATATTTTACCCCTCTTTCTTGCTGTCCTCCTATATTAGTAATTTCCAGTTTTGTATTATAATTTTAAAATAGCATTTCTGTGCCTCTCCAAACTGAAATCTCACTAGCCTCGTTAGCCGAGGTTTGCACCAATAGTGTAAACAACCCTGGAACAACAAATCAGAGCTATGGATGGATGTAACAGGAGAGAAGGCATTCCTGCCAAAAAAAAGTTAAGACTTCATGTAAATATCTTGAAAAATAGGACGGCAAATTTACTTTTTTAAAGAGGAGCAGGATGGGGCACAGTTATGCATTCTGCAAGGTTTGTAACTGTGATTTTAGTGTCTCTCATGGGTCGGCTTGCCAACTCAGCACCTCCAAAATACCAGACAGCTCTTCCGGGGGTGTGGCTTAATGTAAAGTCACCACACAATCTTTCTTATTTTTCTTGTTTCTGTTATTTCCATGTAACATGGGGGATAAAAAGAAGAATTTAATCAATACAATGGTTTTGATTTTATTCTTTTTACAACGTTTCAGCTGTTGATGGCCTCAGTAACTTATTTATCATTAAGCTGTATTTAAACAGCTGGGTTCCACTAAGATTAATGATCCCTTTTGCAAGAGAGACATTAAAAATCAAAACTTTCAACTGATGTTTCTTAGTACTCTTTGCTAATTCAAGCAACTTTTTGTCTTTTTGCACAACCTGGAAGAATTTCCTGCAAGACTGTTCACAGTTCACAGACATTAGCTGTGATTGCTGACTGAAAGAATCCTTCGGAGACTTAGCGTTGCAGTTTCTACACATCTAACTTTTTATCTGCAGTGAAAAGTAACAACATATAAACAATGACGTTAAATGATTGCACTTAAATTATGAAATATTCATCCAATTAAAGTGATCAGAAGTCGACAAGACTCTGAAAGAGGGGATTTCCCCATCTTGCTTCGGGGGAATTACTGGAATTGTAGTTCAGCTGCATCAAACGTGAGTCCAGATCAGATGGAAAGACAGGCCAGTCTTTTTAAGGAAGGTTGTAGATAGGATATCAAGACAGTAGGAGGAGGAGTTTAATTGATTTATAATTTCTTCTAAGCTTTTATAGTTGAGTAGTTTAAATGTGGCCATTTCTCTGCATTTGTTATGTTTGAGCAAAGCATTGGTACTGGATTTGGTGTGCATGTGTGCAGATTAGCCCTCTAATCTTTTGAATTTTCTCAGCAAAGAAGTTGGCAAATTCATTGCAGGCCCTGGTAGAGTGGAGTTCAGGTGGCAAAATCACAGGAAGGTTCGTGAGCCTTTCAACTGTGGTAAATAAAGCACAAGCATTGTTGATGGTTTTGTTGATGATTTCCACAAAGAAAGTTTCCCTTGCATGTTTTAGTGATGAGAGATAGATTCGCAGCCTTTTTTTTGAAGATTTCATAATAAACGTGAAGTCGAGTTGCACGGCATTTACGTTAAGACTTTGTTTCATTGTGAGATCTCAAACTTTGAGGTCTGGCCACACCCCTTCAGCATGCCAAACACCAAACACCTCAGCTGCGAAAACACCCTGAATGTCTGTTCAGAAGAAATATGCTAAAGCTCCATTTTCCCTGTATGCATCATCATCTTGTATCAAGACTTCATCAAAACCAACTTTCTTTTGATTTCTGGAACTTCTTGCTGAAATTTAGGCATAGTGGATTGGTAAAATCCTGCATCCTTTGGTCATTTTCACAGCTGTCTGTGAATGACAAGTCTTTAAATCTGAACGCATCCTGCAGACTCCTTTCCATGCGTGTGCAGGCTTTTGTTTTACAGCTGAAAATTAAAATTGTTTTCAGAATTTGGAGGTTGTTTTTGCGATTTCCCCAATGAAAGTTTCATGGTACGGTTATTGGAACATATCTGTATTTTTCTCTACATTCTACAGAATAAAACAGTTGAATGAGCATCCATCAGGAGTGCAGAATCCATATTTTATTGCCTGGAGATATAGAAACAATCAATCCAAAAAGAAGTGATGGATCTAGGTGTTGTTCTTTATGGAAATTGCCTTGAAACCCCAGACAGAGCAAAAGTCCCACTGGCCCAGCCCTGGCTTTCTGTGTTAAAGGCCTGCCATTAAAAAAGCAACAATGGAAGGCTTCCTCTCCTCCCTCTGCAGAAC
Source organism: Anableps anableps (assembly GCA_014839685.1). Taxonomy (NCBI): domain Eukaryota; kingdom Metazoa; phylum Chordata; class Actinopteri; order Cyprinodontiformes; family Anablepidae; genus Anableps; species Anableps anableps. Next base: position 35,873,936 of record CM026075.1, on the reverse strand, counting down.
TGATTTCACATTCATGTCCATTATGCATGAATGTCAATGGATGCAGTGAATCAATGCAAAACAGGGTAAAAAAATCCTGAATTCAGAGGGCCCTTACCAGCGCAGCAGAGGGAGGAGAACTGAATGCCACAGTGTGCTGCTGCAACAAGTCATGTTGGAAAAGATAAAGAAAGGTGGATGTTTTCTGACTGCAGAAAAGTTCATTTATTTCACTGTTTTTGTTTACAGCACCAACTGGTTTTCTCTACAAAAGCTCAAACTGGATAAAGCTGTTAAAAGATGCTATTGAGTGTCTTGTCAACAGCGAGCTGGGAAAAACAACGGGCGATGTGTGAACGCACACATGCCTCATTGTCCCTGAATCCTCCGTGCATTGTCTTCCGCAACTTCAAACGGTGTGGGTTTCAGAACCAGGAGGAGAGCCGAGAAGAAAGCGGAGACGGAGAGGAGCGGCGAGGACGAGCTGGAGGGAGGAGCTGGAGAGGAGATAGCCGGCGGCTGGCTGTCAGTACCCTGGGATTTCAACAAAGTGCATCACGGCCCTCCAGCTGCAGCACAGAAATAAGCATCTGCGGCCATGTTTGCGGCCAAGCAACTTTAGAAGTCCTTTTTGACTTCAGCGTCTCACAATCTCTTAGGAGCTACTGATTTTGACTTCTTGTGTGTGTGTGTGTGTGTGTGTGTATGTGTGTGTGGGTGTGTGTGCGTGCGTGGGAGTAAGACGAGTTGCAGACCATAAATGAGGCCAGTGACTGACGCCTTCGCCTTTGTGGCCCACTTTATGTCCTCTTCTCCAAGATTTCAGCCTCCTTCTCACTTTGATGGACAATAATGTCCTACTTCCTCGCACTAATTGGCTGCTATATAATTAAACGTCAATAACCGCTCCCCATAATTTGATCCAAATACATATTATTTGCAGTAAATAGAGCACTAAAATCTGATACTTGAGAATGATTAGATGGTGTATTTGCAGTGACTTTTGGATCAGCAAATCGAGGCTCTAGTTCCAACGTTTATTTATATTCAGAAAATTAAGTAGTAGTGTAAACTTTAAGCTTGTTTTTTAAAGCTTCATATACAAGGATCATACTTTTTGCAGTTTTCTGAGTCACATAAAGCTTGACTGGACATAAACAAAATGGATTTCATTTTCAGGTCCCATGAATTATGGAAATGAGGAACAGAAACTAAAGGAAGTTGCTGAGCCGAGGTTTTCTGGATGAACTGGATGCACAAAAACAAATCATGCTGGGTTCTCACTTCAGAGTGGCCTCTTTAATGCCCATCTAAAAGCATGCACTTGGGGTATAAAACACACCACATAGCATGATAAATGTTATTTCATATACAAACTGCTAGCAGAGACCTTCTTGTCCTCTAAGGAAGAGCTGATGCAGTCAGCTCTTCCATCTCCATTACAGATTATTTATTGTTTTCTACCTCTAACCTATTCACTGTTTGTTCCTCGTTAATTTAGCCAAAGTCACCTAATGCTAAATGCTATAATTGCTGTAAAAAGGTTTAACAGATAATATTTAATTGCATCAACTGAACTAATTGCAAACACGTCAGCTATCATTGCCAAAAGCCATAATAGAAGCCATCCAGCTTGAATAATGTTTCTCCCCTTCACGCCTCCTTGTAAAATATCTGAAAAAAGGAGGAAACACTGTAACAAATATTTATTTTTTAACAAAATCATAAATGTCACAATTATGGCCCCTCTCGGTTGTTAAAATGTTGTACTACCCCCTTTGTCAACAGGACATCACTTAGGTTGTTTTCACACCTGATAGTCCAGCAGACTGTGTTTGATTGGGGACCTAAATTGCAACATTTGTTCACTTTGTCACTGCACTGTGTCAAATAACCAAACCCTTTCAGCAACCTGTTCCCCTCCTCGCCTGTGGGGGCGCTGCACCAAGAACCACTGAAGGAAACGACACAACAACCTCAGAAGAAGACGCTGAGCGCAACTTCCTTCTTCACAAAATGTAAACAAAAATGGAGCGGCATCAGACTTTAGTGGTTGGAGGATTTCTGTTTTCTGATCACAGCCCATTTCCCCTGCTAATGCTAGACATGCTAGCATTTGTGTTGGTTGTATTTACCCAGAATCCCCTGCACTGTAGTCTGCTTCCTGCTTTTGGAGCGGTCTCCGGTCCGCTTGACATTCACACGTTCGATTACACATTCACACCTCCCCAAATGAAATGGACTTTCAAGACAAACAAATTGGAGTTTGATTAACAGGGACTAACCAAGGCTGGTGAAAATGCACCCTAACTCTGCTCCTCTGTGATTTCTCGTGGTTGGAGAAGGATCTTTCATCGTTTCTATTTGCACACTCTAGTCTTGACCGTCCAGAGTCCTTTGTCCTCTCTGATGCTCTCGTCTCTTTAGCTTCGCTCAAAGGTTTTCTGCAGAGCTGGTATGGTCATGGAAAATGGTTGGTTTTGTGTCTGCTGAGCAACTTCTGTGTTGTTTTGAGCATGTTTTAGAATATCCTGCGCAAAACCAAATGATGACCTATTTTCTGGGGGAGGGGGTTTGTTTTGTTTGTTTTTTTTGTGCGTTTTTTGGAGAGATCACCAGATGTTTTATTTAAAATGTCCTGGTATTTAAATGGGCAGTGGCACATATTTTCCAGCCACATATAATCATTTTATACCTCAATCAAATCACTATGTTACCTTCAGTTGTTACAAAAATGCTGTTTCTATCAAACATGGCCAAAAAGAAATTTGACTTCGTAATTTAACACCTCTGTCTCTTAAAAAACTCCTGCTCTTTCTGAAACTCCACCTTCAGGAAGTCATCACAACAACGCTTCTCCAATAACCCTATAAAAACATTTTTATTAGCATTCCACTGAAAAGTAGCTCGTATAATTAGCTCAGCAGATGCGCAGTTCCTCCAGGTGTTTGCTAATTGCTGCTAGCTAGTCTGAAGGAGCTGAGTGGGGAAGTCGCGGGTGAGGGGTGCTCTGTATGACGGATGCTTGGAAGCTTAGAAACTGTAGCTCTGAGGAGGAGCTGCGTCTCAAAGGCGGAGCTCGGTTCCTTCCAGTTGTTTTGCACGGGAGATTAATGGATTTCTCAAACATGCATGAAAAAATCGAAACATCACTCCAGGTATGCTTTTGAAGAGGGAATAAAATTATAACATGATATAAAGCTGAAAAAAGTCAATTTTACATATTTCTGCCCCTTTAAATATTCATGAATATGGAAAAGCTCAAAGTACCACAGATCCTCCTCGATACTAAATAGCAGGCATGACGTGCTTTTGTACATATTCATTGTTAGTTTCACAGCAGTCTCAACTGGATTGTGTGTTGCTAAAAACGCTGAATCTTAGGCTACGTTCACACAGCAGGCAAATTCAACACATATCCCACTTTTTCCTGTCGGTCTGAATGACCTAATTCCGAACTTTTTCCCTCCAAAAAATCCGATTTGTGCCACTTCCATATGTGGAACTAATTCGGATACATATCTGATTGAACGGTCATGTCGCATTTCAGCCGACTTTCATGTCACTGATGTGAGACATGCGTCATAATTCTGCACCAGAAGAAGCCGGACGCAGTAAATCTGGACATAAACAACGGCTGAAAATTATAATTATGAAATTATGAAAGACATCTGTGTCAGTGAAGCGCATCACATCACATCCCACCACTCCTGGCTCTGACTACGCATCCAAACAGACTTCTCTACAGAAGCTGCAGTCAATGCTCCACAAAACGTTGTTGCTCGTAGTTGTGCTTTCTTTTTATTAGCTTTCTTTGTCTTGTTATGATCTTGTGACGATGCTGTCGGCTCTGAATAACTTTAAAATCGATTGATAATCACTCGATAGAGCCATGATTACTTCCGTAAACAGAGCACTGCTGTGTGACATCAACGTTCTTCTTCTGTGTGGGTCGGTTTGGGGTCGTAAACTGTTCACACAGAAGTCTGACTGTGGTCACATTTAACTAGTAGCATGAATGACCACACACACACACACACACACAAAACACAATTTCAGCAATAAATCAGAACTGAGCATCAAGACCTGCAGTGTGAACGTAGCCTTAGCAACAAGCTAAGCAAGCTTCTGGCACCGTTCTGCAGGATATTTGACAACTGTGTGTTTGAGATTATTGTCCTCTGTCAAAGTTATATTTCCTTCTTCATTATATTCTCCACTTTGTGAAATGCCCCATTACGACTGGCAGTGAAAGAGCCCCAAAGGATGCCTGACAGTTACAACATCATGCTTAAATCTGAAAGCCTCACCTTGACTTCAAACAGCTCAGTCTCTGACTTGGCTGACCATCAATCATCTCGCACCCTACTGTAATATTTGAGTCTAATCAATAAGGTTGTCAGAGATGACTTCCTTTAAAAAATGGTTTTAAATTCAGTAACCAACCCTGATCAAAGCAGTTTATCTGATTATTTAGATTCACTCGTGGCAGTAAATAAATATTTAATCCCTTGTAACGTATTTTTTGAGGGTGCTCACTTTTTCTTACAGATAACTTCTAAGATCATTTTCAGAAATAAATCCCCTGATACATCAGGCGAAATTGACATCTAGAGTACCAAGAATTTCTCAGTTTAATAAACATCAGATATTTTATCAGTTATTTTGTGCATTTAAATGCATAACTTTTGTTTTTGGTTTGAAATGTCATAGTCCTGTCTTCACAACGTGACATCTCCAAACCCCCTTCAAGTCTTAAAAATGAAAACAGTGTTAGTTTGTAATGACATAAAAACAGAAGAAAGCTGTAAAAACATAAAAACAGTACAAAGAAAGTATTTTTCTGCCATTAACGTCTTACCCGCTTCTCCATGTCACTAAACACTCCTTGAAGCTCTGATCACTTATGCTAAAAGCTCCAGTCAGTGCTGTTTCCCATTCAGAGTGATTGGCTTTTAAACTGTCTTGTTCTTATTATTGCTGCAAATCAGAGGGCTTTCTGTATTTTTCTGAAAAGCATTTCTTATCATATACGTTAATGTTTTTCACATTATTTGGTGTAAGAAATGTGCCTGAAGATGGAGGTTGTTCATTAATCAACCAAAAGATGACAGTTATCGAATAACTGAGATCATTACACGGAATAAAACATGTTGTAATCACTACTAACATCTTGCAGTGCTTAAGGTTGCATGCAATCACTTTATTATTATAGTCTTGATATGTTAAACATTTTAAACAATTCTTACCTAACCAGGTATTAAAACAAGGTTGTTACAACCACATTACTATCTGAAACAGTGTAGAAAATTCCATATATAAACCCTATGGTTAAGTATCTAAATAGCAACTTTTAGCAGATGTTAAACACATCATCATCTGGAAGAGATTTGTAGTCTCTGAAACCCCTAGTGGAGAGTGTTTTTTTTGTACTGTGTTGACTATAGTACTACCGATTGTTAACGCGGTACTCAGGGGTGAGTAAGACATTTGGGGGTTTCAGAGGTTTCCCAGTGGTCGGAATATGTTTTTTTCTTACCACATACAGTGTAGCAGAAAGTCAGTAATTCACTTCCTGTGTGTTTAGCACTCTTCTTAAGTTGATTTTTACATTGTATTTGTGCTATAAGGTTTATCATTGTTGCTGTTAAAGGGAACCTATCATGCAAAATTCATATTTTGCATGTTGTTATACTTCCATTTGGATCTCCACTGCTTCTAAAAATACTCCAATCGCTTAAATAAAACCCACCCAGCCATTTTTTTGGGAATATGTTTATGTTTTTTGGTGTCTGGAAAATGAGCCGTTTCAAAATCCTCCTGATTGTTAACAGGGTTTCTGGAGGTTTCACCATCTCATATTTAAGACATTTTAATACCTTTTTAAGACTATTATGAATAAAATTTAAGACCTGTATTGCAACAGAAATCTACAAAAGACAAAAACTTGCGAGAAATTTGCACTTACCTAATATGGACATATAAAAGCTAGCTAGCTATCAAGGGTATATTAGCAGCTAGTTAGAAGTAACATGAACCACCTCAAGTCACAGAATGTAATGAAGATGTGTGTGGGTGACTCAAACTTTAGCCTGACAGAAAAGTCCTGCGAGAGAAAAAAAAAAACTACATAGAATATACAAGATTAAATAGTTCTGCCATAACAAAATTTAAGATTTAAGATATGTGATTAATATATTTAAGGTCAACCCGCATTTTCTAAAATGAATTTAAGACATTTTAAGGCCTTAATTTTAGATAAGTGAATTTAAGACTTTTTACAGATGTGCAGATACCCTGTGTTAAGTCACAATCGAAGGGCACTGCTTCGTTACCTAGCAACCCCAGCTGAGCCCAGCCCCTCACCTAGCAACCCAGGCAGAGCTGCAGGATGTTTGGTCAGATGGTTTTACCGCTGTATGCGGTGTACAATGGCTGTAAAGGACAAGTGTTCTGTTGTTGACTTACCATTCAGAAACCACTTGCTGCCTTCTTGTTGGTTGTGCAGGAGGCTCTGCTTCTGGGTCTGATTCAGAGTCAAAGATGTACGGTTGTATGATTGCGCATCTGTTTGCATCCATTTTCACCAGCGAATGTAAACGTTGAGTCGGGGAGCCTGGCCAGCAGTGACTTATTTGGATTATTTGGAGGCCTGAGAGGTGTTCAAAGTAAGTAGAACTGACCAGACTGAAATCTCATTATCTAAGAATGATTTTGTGCAAAAAATGTAATGAACATGTTTTGTATAACCCATAGTCCCATCCTAACTTGTTCAAGGAAGCATAATAGATCACCTTCAAGTTTCAGACAACAACAGTGTCAGCTAAGGTCATGGAGTTGTAAATGAGGGACAGGATAATATCAGCCGGAGTAGGAGTGAGGTGGAGGAGGAAGAGCTGGATGTGGAGGAAAAGGACGAGGAGATTGAGGAGGATGAGGAGAAGCAAGAAAGTGTAGCAGGAACCACCAAAAAGTGACCAGTATCAGTACAGTACTGGGCTGGCATTACATCTTTCTTTAGTATCATATTAACATCTTAAGACCAAAGGATTGTGGTCCAAGCCTCTACTTTTTGAAATCTGAAAGTCTAAAAATGTATTAATTTCCCTTCAAACATTTAATTCATTCACCTCACAGCTCTGTAAATCAATTTTATCCAGAGTGAGTCTTCTGCACACTCACTCACTCACTCATTTACTTGATTTAATCCTTCTGTTCATGTCCACAAATGTGTACAAGGTATACAACAAATAAAATTTACCTTTTGATCACAAACGTGAAAACTCACTCTGGGTAAAACTAATTTGCTAGATCAGCCATCAGAAATGTAAATATATGAGGGAAAATTAATTTTAAAATGTTCAAGTTTTCAGCTTGTGGGGGGGGGTTCATGATGTAATTGCTCTGATTTTTATTGAGCTGCTTATTTGATAAATCTTTGTTGACTGAACACCATAGTTTTGTTATAAAACGTGTTTTTATACAGCAAATAAAGTTCTTTCGTTTTAAAATTATGGTTCCACTTTCATCTGTTGTGGTACGATCGGAAAAAAAGACGTCTCCAAACCAAACTCGTGGGATGAATTTCAACCCCAGCCCGCCCCTGGGGGTACTGTAACCATTTATGCATAACTGTAAGAAGGTTTTCTCATTTGGACTGGTTGATAGGTTTTATTCGCTCTGGGGATTTTGCCGTGGATTTTCTAGTTTGCTTTGACACTTGCATGGCACAGTTTAGCTAGATATGAACACCTTAAAAGCAACAAGTTGCCCAAGCTGTCTGACTGCAGAGGAAGCCCTCCATCAACAGTGTGGAGGGATGATTATGGCCAGCCATCTTTACTCTGAAGTCTTGTGGTTCATTTAAATGTAACTTTGTAAATCTAAGCTATTTTTCTACCACCTTTTCAAACATTTTTTTCCACCCAACCTTTAAAAAAATTATATTTTTTAAATAGTAATGTCTAAGTTTTAACACGCCAAACACTGGCCTCTACAGTAAGAGATGGATCTCTAAGGATTAGCAGGAGCCTTTAATGTTTTCCACTTTTATAAAACCTCTGTTCTTGTAAGAGGATGAACTCCATGTGGTTTTGAAATGGCCTCTCTCTCAGCTTGATGGACATTCAAAAACTCTTTCACTTAGACCCCTGCTAATCTTTTAAACTCAGATGCATGTGAAGCAGCGGTACTTAACCTTTTTATTCCCATAGAAACAGTGGTAAATGGTCAGTTGTTGTGGGAATAATCTCTTACTAATGTCTGCAGGTCTTTATGTAAAAAAAAATATGATGGTAAATATCGTGTTTTATAGTGATGTTCATCAGTGATTTATTTCCATCATTTAAAAATGTTTCTTCACTATTAAGCGATTTTGTTTTGTATTGTTGAGGCAGAATGCACATAAACATGGGAACTATGGATGTTTTCTCTGAGAGCTCTTTACAATACAAGAACTGCATGTGTATGACTAAAGGTCTCCAACTTCTGGTCTCCATTTAAGGCTACGTTCACACCAACCCTGTTCAGTCCACTTTTATCAAACTCCAGTTTGTTTGCCTGGAAAGTCCGGTTCATTTGGGGAGGTGTGAACACGCAACTGAACTCAGATGTGGACCAAAAAATCAAACCCTCGTCCGCCTACAAACCTAGGTCCTGGTTTGGTTGAAGTGAACTCTGGTACGGTTTGAATGCACATGTTAACACCAAGCGGAATGGAGACCGCTCCAAAAGCAGGAAGCAGACTGCAGTGCAAGGCATTCTGGGTAAATACAAGCAAAACAAATGCTAGCGTGTATAGAAATGGCCAAAGACAAAGAGAAATCCTACAACAGCTAAAATCTGACACTGCTCCATTTGTTTACATTTCGTGAAGAAGGACGTTGAGCTCATGTCTTCTTCAGAGGTTTTCGTGTTGCTTCCTTCAGTGGTTCTTGGTGCAGCGCCCCAACAGGTGAGGAGGGGAACAGGTTTTTCAAAGGGTTTGGTTCATTTGACACAATGCGGTTTGAAAGTGAACCGCAGCAGCTGGAAATGTAGCAAATACTGCAATTTTGCTTCCCAATCAAACCAAATCTACCGGACTATGAGGTGGGAAAAGACCTCAAGGCTCAAAACATAAAATACAAATACTTCAACTGTGCTGTTCGACTAAATACACTAACTGATTACGTGTTTATTCAGACGGAGGATTATTCAGTGTAATTTGTGAATGAGTTGAAATGTTTTGATTTTTGGTGCATAAATGCTCGTTTTAAGTAAAAAATGTTCTTCAGACAGATTCAGTCACACTGGAAATGTGCCAACATGAGCTTGTTTGTTTAGGGCAATACTGAACATTCAGCTGCAGAATCCTGCATACGTCTGTACCCTTTCAATGAGCCTGAACACATTTTCCACGCCGGGAAACTGGAGCTGAAAGAGACGGAAATGTCATCCGTTCAGCATCTAATTGAAAAGGAGAATATTGCTGTAGGCTCTTGTAAAGGAAATTCAATATGGGGTGCTATGACATTTTGAAGAAAATCTTGTCAGGAATGCAAAAAGAAAGTGGAAAAAATAAATCTCAGTTCCGTCAGGTCGGACTCAAGACAGGTCTGGACCCAAGAGGGTGTCTCCAATCGATACTAAAACAGTGAGAACAAGTCTGGGCCAATGCATAAGAGAGCAATAATGAGAGACAAGGAAGAAGTGGGGCAGGGAATGTGGAGGCTCGCTTGGAGATGTGTGAAATAATCGGAGCTGTGCCCCTGAGCCAAAAACAGCTCTAAGTGTGGATAAAAAGAGCAGCAAAAAATGAGCCTTTTAGCACGACTAAAACATTTTATGTTCCAAGCTTCAACAAGCATGGTATGCATTTACTTTCTATCATATACGAACTGAACAGTGGGGGGAGGAGGGGAAAGGGCAGACCTTGTGAAAAATGTTCCAACATTCACAGAAGAGAGTTTCAGTGCCCTCTTCCCCCTCTCTCCTGGAAGCATCAGCAGGTTTGGCCTTGAATGGCTATTTGGTCTAATATCTGAGTCCTATATCTGCTGCTGTGTGCTACTTCTTAGGGTGAACACAGGTTATTAGATTTTGTGGGAGGAGGCGCTCTGCTCTCCTAGGAAATTCAGGATTAAATGGTCAGAACTTTTCCCTCTGTTGTGGTTGCAAAGGTTGGGGTAAAGAGCAAGCCTGGCACAATGGTCTTACTATACCTGCTTCTTAGAATAGTATTTTATATACTAATATAAACTATGTTACTATATAATATAGTATATGTTAGTATAATTGCTTATGGACTGACTATAATGGTTTATTATTAACATTTGATTCAAACGGCATCATGTTCTTTTGGTGTTTTCCCACCATTGGGGATCAAAGCTGCAACATTTGTTCCATCTTCACCTGCTGCGGTTCACTTTCACACTGCATTGTGTTAAACCAACCAAACCCTTTGAGCAACTTGTTCCCCTCCTCGCCTGTGGGGGCGCTGCATCAAAACCCACTGAAGGAAACGACACGAAAACCTTTGAAGAATGCTGCGTTCAATTCGAACGCGATCTGAGCGTCAGGGGTGTCTGGTTTATGCAAAGTCTATGGTGGACCTGAGGGCGTTGAGAAGCCTCACGGCGCGTTTTGAACCGTTTCAAATGTTTGAGGCATGTCCAGACACTGGAGCTGGAAAATCTGAACTTTTGAACGTAGCCTAATATTTGGCTTTTTTTTTTTTTTTTTTTTTAGCAACAAGCAATCCAGTTGAGCCTGCTGTGAAACTAACGATGAATTTGTACAAAAGCACCTCATGCCTGCTGTTTAGTGTTTAGAAGGATTTGTGGTTCTGTGAGCCAGTTGCTTTTCCATATTCATGGATTCTTAAAGGGGAAGAGATATGCGTCAACCAATCAGAGAGACTCAGCCATGCGACATAGTGATGGGACGGAAGGACCAGGGGCCCATCTAGGACCAGTGGAGCTATCACTACAAAGACAGGAATAGAAAGGACATTTCCTGGAGGAGGATTAACAAGGAGTTGGAATCTCGGGTCAAAACATTGTTACCACGATAAACATTTACCCCCATTTGAGCTCGCCAAATCTATCCAGCACAATGTTGAGTTGAATAATTAATGGATTTTTTGAGTCAAGAGGCTCCTCCCAACGCTCGTCTCTTCACATTTTGCTCAGATGGGCATCAAGATTGATTTTGATGCTCGATTCAATCGTCTGACTTCAAAGTGCACAAGTGTCCAACTTGAGGCGTTGGACTCTTTTTTGACGCGCGAAATGCAAACTTCCTTCTTCACAAAATATGAACAAAAATGGAGCGGCGTCAGATCTTAGCGGTTATATTTTGTCTTTATCAAAATACCACGAGCCATTTATCCCGCTAACGCAAGACTCATGCTTTTGTTTTGGTTGCATTTACCCAGAATGTCCTGCGCTGTTGTCCACTTCCTGCTTTTGGAGCGGTCTCCGGTCCACTTAGCGTTCACATATGCATTCAAACCGCACTGGAGTTCACTTGAACCGATTCGAGATCGAGGTTTGTAGGCAGACCAGAGTTGGCTTCTTTGGTCCGCATCAGTTTTCGATTACACGTTCACACCTCGCCAAACGAACTGGATTTTCTAGGAAGACGAACTGGAGTTGGATTAAGGTGGATGAAACAGTGCTGGTGTGAATGCACCCTTAAAGGTGTTCCACTTCTGCTTCGGAGCTTGTTTTCAAGTACTTGAAATACTTCAGGTGCTCAAACTGATTCTTATCAGCTACTGTATGTCATGTGACCCATCTAAGTTTATCGTCATTGGCCATTAGCATTCAGATTTTCTCTTGTGTTTTTTGCCATCCATCCATCCATTTTGTACAACCGCTTGTCTGTGCAGGGCTGCCTTGGAGCAAATTTACAAGCCGTAGCTGTCTTCATCCAGCAGTCTCACACATCTGATTTGCAGCTTTTTATTTTTTTCACAAGACAGTAAAAGCCAGTGTTCATTCACTAGCATGAATTATGCAGATGAGTTTGCAGAGGAAACAGGTATGCAGGTAGGGTTCCTCCACCTGTGACGTTAGCTCCATACAGCTACTTTAATGTCATTAAAAATGAGGAAATTAAATGATTTATGTGAACTCAAGACACTGTGGGAGGTTCGCTTTGATCGCCGTGATATAGCATTTTGAAGGAGTTCTTTTTCCCACAAATTATTAGAACAGAGATGCAGAGTGATGTATGTAACTCATGTACGGAAGAAGATTAGGGCCACAAAAAAAAAAAAAAAAAAAAAAAAAAAAAAATAATTCTGTCTTTAATCTCAGAATCCTGACTTTTTTCCCAGAATTTTAATTCTGTGTCAAGCTACGTCAAAATCCAAATAAACAACCAAACATTCTCAGGTGTATGTCAGTTACGTTGTTAGCAAATGAAAATAATCACATAACTGTTTCCTTCTTGTTACAGGATTTGTAAACCTGCACTTTAGTCACACTGAAAGCCTGTTCCAAATTTATTTGGTAGGTTTGAGTTTTAAGACTAGATTTCCCTGATGGTGTAGAAACAGAAAATTGTGAGATTAAAGTTAGAATTTTTTTTGTTTTTTTGTGGCCGTAATCCTCTACCGACACCCATTCTTAAAGGAAAATACTCCAAAACTACCTAAATGTGACCTGTAATGTGTTTTTATAGACTCAAGACTACATCGAAACCTGTCCAAACTATTATTTATTCACTCCCACTTATCCACAGTCTAACCTCATTTAGCCCCCCTTAAAGATGCACATGGTTGGACAGTTGTTGCATGCCAACAGTGGGCTAATCATTCTTCTGGAGGATTTATGCCTGAATCCTCTTGGCAACACATTGAATTGCAGATAAGGAATTGGCTGCTGCAGGGAGAGCAAACAGTAAGCATAAAACCACGCGAGCAGATTTAGGATTCACTGTGTAACATCATGTTCTGAGAACACCCCCATCTTTGTGTCTTAGCGCCACTTCAAAAGGCCTCTGTGCACAGGAATCGTGCTTTCCGTTCATTTGCATGTAATGTCTGAACACGCCAGTGGGTGTGCATGCAGAAATCCAGGCCATGTGTTCGTGTATGTATATTTATTTGTGCACTAAAATATGCTGGAATGTAATCAGTCTGCAGCACTCGACAGAAATAGCCAAATGATCACAAAGCTTGAGCGTGAAACACATTTAGAAACAGTTGCAAGTGACAAAAAAATAAACTAAAATCACTCTGAATCACTGCATCCTCTGTGATTCTTAGCTTTACATGTATGTTTGCTGCATCTGCATGCTTATCTAAAAAGGGCAGAATGAAAGAAAGCTGCCTGAGCCACCCACACACTGGGATCCAGACAGCGCTACCTGCCACATCCCAGTTTCTAACGGTAAGGGCAGATCTGCAACGCCAGCACACACAAATACCGACTTCAAACTTTCTGCCTGAAGTCCTGGTTGAATACAATGCACAGCAGATGCTCATAATTTACATCTAAAACAGCAGCCTTGCCTGCTGCTACTGAATGCTGCTGCTGCTCAGGCGACAGCGATGGGCAAAACCGCATCCTTTCCTCCAGCTCTGCAGCCATGCCCTGGAGGAAGGCACACAGTGAGCTGTTTCTGACCTGCAAGCTGGCTAATGAGGAGCAGGAGCTGGACACGGTTTCTGTACCTCACAGCTGCAGCAAAGAAGAATCGAGACTCGGGATTTCCTCAGATGCAAAACTGAAGGAATACCAAGCGAAGTGGAAACAAGTGAAACAGTTGCAGAAATACAGTAAATTAATGTCTCAGTTTGGAGCTAATGATTTTCTAATGAGCAGAATTATGAATAAAAACACTTAATCAGAATGAATTAATTTTAATGATCATCTTCTACTCAAAATACTATTTATTTACGAATACTTTTTATTTGAACTAAAAGGAAACTCTTTCAAAAATAAATGCAAATGAGTTCTTGTGAAATTTATAAGGTAACCAGCTTTTTTAAAAAATGCTGACAGATGGAGAAAACTGGTCGATCAGAGATAATAGCATCTTTTATAAAATTTAATTTTGTTCAGTAAAATAAATAAATAAATAAAAGATAAATTATATATATATATATATATATATATATATATATATATATATATATATATATATATATATATAATTCCCTTCTCACCCTCCACGGGTGATCTTTCTCAACCTCTGAGCTCGGGTCCTCTACCAGAGGCCTGGGAGCTTGAGGGTTCTGCGTAGTATCTTGGCTGTGCTGAGAACTGCGCATTTCTGGACTGAGATGTCTGACGTTGTTCCTGGGATCTGTTTTAGCCACTGCTCCAGTTTGGGGGTGACTGCCCCGAGGGCCCCGATGACCACAGGCACCACTGTGGTCTTCACCTTCCAGGCCTTCTCCAGTTCCTCTCTGAGGCCCTGGTATTTCTCCAGTTTCTCGTGTTCCTTTTTCCTGATGTTGCAATCGCTTGGTATTGCTACATCCACCACAACGGCTTTCCTCTGTTGTTTATCCACCACCACGATGTCCGGTTGGTTCGCCATTACCATTTTGTCTGTCTGGATCTGGAAGTCCCACAGGATCTTAGCTCGGTCATTCTCCACCACCTTTGGGGGTGTGCCCCACTTTGATCTCGGGGCTTCCAGTCCATATCCTGCACAGATGTTTCTGTACACTATGCCCGCCACTTGGTTATGACGTTCCATGTATGCTTTCCCTGCCAGCATCTTGCACCCTGCTGTTATGTGTTGGACTGTCTCAGGGGCCTCCTTGCACAATCTACACCTTGGATCTTGTCTGGTGTGGTAGATCTGTGCCTATATATATATATATATATATATATATATATATATATATATATATATATATATATATATATAAAAATAACATTAGGGTCTGGACTTTAATGCATTAATTTAGATTAATTAATTAGAAAGATTTTAATATGCTAAAAAAATTCTAATAAATTGCATTGTTTTTTTGTTTTGTTTTGTTGTTTTTTTTGTTTGTTTTTTTTTTGTTTTTTGTTTTGTTTTGTTTTTTTTTTTACATAGAAATATTCTGTCCGGAACCTTTGTATTTGCGCGTTTCTGGTACACCCGTAAATCTGACACAAAAGAAACATCGCCATTAACAGCGATGGACGAAGAAGCGGCTTATCTGGGCCCACTGGGGGTTAATTTATGCTTCAAAAACGATCTAGAATAAATCTAGTAAAAGATGCTCCTCTTTTCAGCTAAATAACAAATATTCTCTGCGATAACTTTGAGATCAGCTTCTCCGTTGTATAGCATTAATAGAGCCGTGACTTTAATACGTTAATTTTGATTAACTTCATTGATTTTATTTATGTTAATAGTGTTTTTTTTTTTGTTTTTTTTTTTTTTCATAAGTTCGTAGGCATAGTGGCCTTTATTTGACAGTAATCCAGGGAGAGAAAGACATGGAGCAAAGGAACCGAGGACGGGACTCGAACTCGATACGGCCACTGTATGCGGGGCGCCCGCTCTAACCACTGTGCTAGACGAAGCCCTGCGTTTTAAAAAATTTTAACTGCCGGAACGTTTGTATTTACATGTTTCTGGTACGCTCGTATATCAGAAGCACAAGCAACAGCAGCGATGGAGGACGAAGCGGCTTCTCTGGGCCCGCTGCATGATTGTGAGCTTCTCACAAATTTTCCTCCAGAACCGTCAAAAACGTCGGGTTCAAGTGATGCTAACTCCCACCTGCAGGTGGCGGTATTTCTTTCTTCAGCCTGACTGGAACTCAAGTTATAGTCCGTGATCGATGCGGAGAGTAACAAAAAGTCACATTTACTGACATACATAAGCGCAAAATCACAAAAACAATCGTGAAATCCTGGAGGGACTGATTAGCGTGAAAAGGTCAGTATTATTTATTTTTAAGAAACACATATTGAATGCAGAGACAGATATTTGATATTTTGGGTTTTATTAACTGGCCCTTTGAGGACATTTATGATGCTGATGTGGCCCAAAATGAAAATGAGTTTGACACCCCTGCTCTAAATATTCTCCAGGATATTAAAAATAAATGGTGAGTCTTGGAAAAGTTCTTTCCAGTTGCAGAAAATCAAACCAACAAGGCAGCTTTGGCAGAAACCGTAGCAGGTAAAACTGTTGTGTTCCTAAATGTCCGCAGGAGGAAAGAAAGTAGACGTGTTTGGGAATGCAGAGCATGTTTCCTTTTCTAAAAAGCAAAAATCTGAATCGTTTCTCTGAAACACAGTCAGTGTTTGTTTTCTGATTGAGATGCTGGAGAATCTGAATGCGTTTTGCTCCGGTGTGAAGACATTTGATCCAAGCAGAAGAAGAAGATCCAACAGCACTGCTCAGATGGACTGGAACAGACAATAATACAAGATTATCCAACAAGGTCAGCAGTAAATCCCAACGTCGACCACCACAGAAAACCTTTGAAGGGCTGAAATCTCCATCGGTGGAAAGACAAAGCTCTAGTCTTCAAAACAGAGTTACTGCAGGGGAAGAGAAGCAGGAATGCCCAGTCAACAAAGATCTGCAAAATACTGGAATGATGGAGTTTTTGTTTGTTTGTTACATTATTGTTATTATTTTGTCATTAAGTGGACTCAGAGTTTCATGAAATAACCGATGACCACCAGATGTTCTAATGATCCCCAACAGAATTAAGATTTTGGACTGAATTTTTTAACTCGACAGCAGAGTGGAGCAATTCTTGCCTCTCAGCAAGAAGCTCTCTGGTTCAATTCCCAGTGTGGGGCATGTTCTCTCAGTCTCTGGCTTTTCCTGTGGAACAAAAACATACAAGTTAGGTTGATTGGACACTCCAAATCCCCAAGTTTGTATACACAAACACAGAATTTAACTTTTGTTGTGCTTTGCTTAAAATAAAGACATTGACAATAGAAACAAACAAACAAAAAAAAAGGCAACAAATAAAATTTTTCCCCTGTTCTAGGGGGCGCCAAGTGTAAAATTTTAATGCAAAAGATTGAGCAGACAGTTTTTTGATATTTAGCGTACTTTTCCCACATTTAGCACACTTTCGTTACATTTAGAATGGAAATGTCTAAAAAACCTGTCATCTATAAACATGTTTACATTTCACACAATTTTAGCAAATCTAAATATTAAATCTAAATTGAATAAATCTAAAAGTTAAATCTAAAAGTTAACTATATATAAATGGTAAATCTAAATCCAAATCTAAATGTTAACATATAGATTTAGCATCGAAATGCTAAATCTATAATATATAAATGCTAAATTCAAATGCTAAATTTATATCTGAATGCTAAATGTAAATGTTAACATTTGGATTTAGCATTTAGATATAGCTTTAACATTTAGATCTGCTAAAAATTTTGTGAAATGTCAACATTATATGAGTTTTTTTTTTTTTTTTTTTTTTAGACATTTCCATTCTAAATGTGAGAAAAGTGAGCTAAACAACAAAAAAAAGCTCTGCTAACCATTAAACGTTATACTTGGTCGCCCATACCTTTCTTTTCAGTATGTATATCTGCAGTGTTTTAACAAAGCAACAAACACAAGGTTTAATTTTTGCAAATATGCAAGATATCAACACATTCTGACTGAACCTGTCTCTGTGGCAGCTGTGGCTTTGCAACTAGCGCTCCATGCACCGACGTGAAGGTAAAATCCCAAACACGTTGTGTCCAGGATGTGTGTGATCTCCAGAGATCCGGAGGGAAAGTCAGCCCTGATGATGCTCACTGCGGCCTGGTCCGGTCTTGTTTTGTGGATTAGCCAAACCACGTAGTGATGGATGAACACAGGACATACAAACCTGAAGAGTTTCCCTAAGAACCTTCGTATGTTGATAAAAAAAAAATGTGATTCATTGCGTTCAAATTTTTTACGTGTTAAAATATGTGTAAATAATTCATCAAAATTAACGCACTAAAGTCGAGGCCCTAAACTGAGCATGTGTCACCAGATCGTATCATTATCATGGACGAGGTCCCCCTCATGTTTGACAATTTCTAAGTAAATGTGACTTATAAATGTGTTTTTGCTCTTCATGATGCATATTTTGCTTAATGGGACTTATACTCCAGACTGAAGTTTGGTCCAAAGTAGATCATCACAATTAACCAAAATTAACACATTAAAGCTGCAGTATGTAAGCTTTATGGAAAATAAAATATGTTTGTTACATGTTTGTTAAAATGCAGTGACAGTATATAAGACAGATAACCTGTGAAAAAAACAAGCTCCTCTGCCTTCTCCCAGTGCTCCCAGTACTAACTGCAGAAATGCACCACTCAGTCAAGAACAACCAATCAGAGCCAGGAGGAGGGGCTTAGTGCTGTCAATCACCCTCAAGCACGTGCCGCTCCCCCAGCTCTCTGCTACGCTACAGCTGGTTCACCACAGCATAGCCTGCTGCTAATGCTAAGCTAGCTAGCATGGCCACCGATGACGGAGGATAAACAGTTTTCCTGGAACGGTGAGCTGTTTCTCCACCATCAGCACATTTAGCAGCGCGAACACGAGGGTGATTGGCAGCGCTAAGCCCCTCCCCCTGGCTCTGATTGGTTGTTTCAGGTTGGGGGCGGGGCATTTCTTTAGACAGCGATAGCAGCTCAGGGAGGAGGTGGAGGAGAAGCTCCATCTTTTCACAAACTGTCTCAGACCAAACAGTTTTAACAAATATGAAAAATACATATTTTTGTAAAAGTTACTGGAGCTTTAAAGTCACGGCCCTGTTGATCATATAAAATACAACAGAGAAGCTGATCTCAAAGTTATCAGAGAATATTTGTTTTTTTGCTGAAAACATTTTCTAGATTTATTCTTGATTTGAGTTTGAATGAAACTTCTTTTTGGGATTGTAAAGGAAACAAGAAGGTGGTTTGTTGGTAGTTTCGTTCCTGCATCGGTGCTTGGAAAGCAGCATCTGTTTTATTGCTTCAAGTTGAAATTTCCTTGAAAAATGCGGCATAGGGAAGTATGAAACCATCAGCACAAAGTTATAATATTCAACTACGTTAACACATATTTCTCTTTTGCATCACAGTCAAATTATTTGTTAAACTGATTTTAAAAAGTCAAGAATGCATGTTGAGATCAGCAGAACTGTCATGAAGTAAACGTGTTTCTGATTTCTGAGTGTCTGGTGTTCAGCTCGGAGAGTCTGCATGCGCGACGCTCCTCAAAGGGTCAGAGAGGTTTTGTTTTTATCCCGAGCGATGTCGATGCCCTGTCACCCAGGGCTGCTTCCAAAGTGTTGCGATACTGAGCCTCTCTGTTTTAGTGACACTTTGGTCCCGAAAGTGCCCTCAGGCTCTCAGGCTGAAAATGGATCTCCCTGTATCCGACCTGCATCTTGCCAGGTCATTTCTGTCTGCAGGCACTTAGAGGGCAGAAAGGAGGCCATTCTATCTTTTCTCTGTTCACTTACTTTCCTTTTGTCTTTATTTTTTCCTTACAGAGTCAAAGAAAGTCCCCACTTTGATCCTAATTGACCTCTGAAGAAACAGGATGTCAAGATTTCCCCATGAATGCCCGTCTCAGGATGAAACTTTCAGCACGTAATCACGGTTCCTTCATGTTCTGTTTTAAAGCACGTGTTTCTGCTGTTGCTCAGTGCTCCCAGTGCGGGGCTGTCAGTGTGAAGTGAGCGACGGTGACACGTGAAAGGTGGTGCTCAAGGCATGGTCGCCATGGGACGTTCACATACACATTCAGGCTGTTTTTTTGGTGCTGCATTGCTGCCTTCGCCAGTGACGACACAGTTATACTCCGGTCCAACAGGTGGCGATATAAAGATGAAAATATCAACTGCAACGAGAGAGGTTTTGGCTGCAGACGCTTGGTGTGTCTGTCACCGGTCCAGCCTTACAGTCTTTGCTGTGGTGCATTAAAGAAAACAGAGGCCAAATCTGGGTTGACCCTCTTTTATTCTGTCTGTCTGCGATATCAAAAAGAGTGAGTTCTTCAAATAAGCTGGTCCAAAGTAGCTCCTTTTACAAGAAAATACAAAATAAAGAAAAATTAGTAAAAACAACAACAAAAAACAACTGCCGTAACAACTGGTGCGAGTTTAAGCTAACGTAACTTAGTTACATTACTGTAACACAAGAACTCATATTAGCTTGCTGTACATTTAAATACAATTTAATTTAGACTCAAATAGGCCAGATAACATACCATGGTCAAATAAAGACATATCAGTTCAAACACAGAAAAAAATCCTGTATATAGCTTAAGAAACGTGAATCAAACAGGAAAAATGTTTTATATCTGGACCCAGAGTGTTGCACGTCTTACCACCTGCTAGCTAGCCCAACGCAGCATTTTTTTCACATGTGTTTGGATGTATATAGAAGTACAATATTTTCATCGAACAATGACATTCGGTCACCCTTGTTATAATGAAACAGTAAAAACAAACCAAAACAAAGCTTCGACCAATATTCAGCACAGTTCAGAAAACCCACACCTGTTTGCGATATCAAAAAGAGAGAAACTGCAGTGAGTTCTTCAAATAATCTATTCCAAGACACCTCCCTTTACAAAGAAATAATACAAAATAAAGAAAAATTAGTTAAAACAAAAAACAAATGCCATAACAACTGGTGCGAGTTTAAGCTAACATAACTTGCAGTTACATAACTGTAACACAAGAGCTCGTATTAGCTTGCTATAGATTTAAATACAATTTAATTTCGGCTCAAATAGGCCAGATAACATAAAAATAGAAAAGACACGTATCCTTTCAATTACAATTATACAAATATATACCTCAACAAACATGAATAAAACAAGAAAAATGTTTTATATCTGGATCCAGAGTATTGCACGTCTTACCTCCTGCTAGCTAGCCCAGCACGCATCAGGCTACATGACTACGCTGCGTACAAGTGTAACGGGAAATACTCACTGCTGTGAGTATTTCTGTTGTACCAAAATTAAAAGCTTAAAGTGTTTCTGTTGTTACTAGGCTTTTGCCACTTGTATAGACATGTTTTAAGTATAATTTAGTATAAATTTGTTTAATTATTTTATGAAAAAATAAAAACAAAACTCAGCACTGCCCCTGAATTTGGACACACCCACTGTATCTAAGAGGAAGAGGAAGTAATAAAGGGAAATCCATCATTTTTTAGAGGTAACCAGGGCTTGCGTTAGATTTACAGGCGCACCAGAAACGTGCGAATACAAAGGTTCCAGCAAGAACCTTTGGATTAAAAAAAAAAAAAAAAAAAAAATAGCGATTAATTGTGTTAACATTTTTAACACATTAAAATCTTTGTAATTAATTAATCGAGACCAAGCTCTAATAATTATTTTTTATATACATGTAATGTTAATAAATTATGTGATGCATCCTTGTTGTGAAAAACAAAAAGACAACATTAATTATTATTATTGCAGCTCTCAAACTCTATAGCTATCGCTCTGCTCGGGCTAGCAGAGTGATCCTATTTGAAGACAAATTTATGAGAAGGAGGAGTCGTTGTCGGATAATTATTTTCGCCTCAATATGAGATAAGTGGTCCGCTAACATGAGAATGATTATTTTTAATACTGTGGATACAGAGGACTAATGGGGAAGATACTCACTGGAGCACTTCCCAACTTCAAAAATCCAAAATGGCTCACCTGTGCATGTAAAGTAGTGATCGCTAACTTTATCTCAATAAATTGGCATTATTTGAAATTAAACTGCAAAGTATTTTAAAATACACTTGCTTTACAGATAAAGTTTAATTTGATTTGGTTAGCAACAGGGACTGAAACAGGACTCCTCCTCTTCACTGGCAAACCATCAGAATCATCAAGAAGTCCTGAGCAGATTCAGAAACAAAAGAAGCTTATTTTTTTAAATCGAGGAAGATTATTAATTCACTGGTGTAAAATGATCTGTGTTCATTATATGCTGTAAATTTATAAAAGTTTTGAGTAAGAAAAAAAATAAATAGCCTGGCAAAAGTTCTTGTGTGAGGGAGTTTATTCACACTACAGTCTTCAGGATATGTTTCATGTAATACTTTATCAAAAAAAAAAAATCATAGTGCAAGTATAGATGGATGATTTTATTACCCAGTCATGTTTTGATTGGTAGCCTTTATGCAGTTTTCCTTCTGCATCTCTTCCAACTCTGTATTTGTTAACCACTTTCAGGTTGGCACAAGGAAACAGACTTGGCCAATTTGGGCTCAGAGAAGTTCTGCTACTGGCAGAGATCTCTGTTTGGATCGATTCAGTTACAATCTAAATTCAGCTGGGAGTTGCTCCTACAGCGTGTAGCTTATCTTTATTCCCATTCACATCCAGTTAGCAGCTACTTTGCACTGCCGGGTTGGACCTCTGAACTGCCTCAGCTTTTCATTTCATAGATTCAACAAGGCTTAGTAATCATTCCTCAGAGGCTTTGGTTCATGTTGATATTATAGCTTCAGCAGTTGCTGCAGATCTATCAGCTGCACATCTACAATGTGGATCTCCATACATCACATCCCAATGGTGGCGAATTGGATTGAGTTCTGGTGACCGCTGGACTCCACTGACCTCCACAAAGTCATTGTCATGTTCAGGAAACCAGTTTAAGATTATTTTAGTTTTTAAAATGGTGCATTAACCTGCAGGAAGTAGCTATCAGAAGACGGTTAAACTTTAGGTATAAAGGACCCAAAGCGGCCCAAGAAAATATCCTCAACATCGTGGATGTAGTGATGGACTCAGACCTGAACCTTCAGAGACACATAAAGACAGTTACAAAGTCAGCCTTCTATCACCTGAAGAACATTTCCAGGATTAAAGGACTGATGTCTCAGCAAGATCTAGAGAAACTCATTCATGCGTTTATTTTGAGTTTTTATGATGTGAAGCACTTTGAAATGTCTTGCTGCTGAAATGTGCTATACAAATAAACTTAAACTAGAACATTAAAAGTCACTTACATCCCATTTCCTTCCCATTCTGATGCTCACTTTGAGCTTTAGCAAGTTCTCTGCACCACATCAAGATGCATGAATGCACTGAGTTGCTTCTCTGGGACTAAGTGATTTGTTACTTGTGTAAACAAGCAGTTGAACGGATGCACCTAATCATAAGAACGATGGACTGTCGACCTGTCTAGGGTGTATCCCTACTCTTACCCAGCGAAAAATATTATTTTAAAAATAAAATAAAAAAATAACAGGGACTGCAGGAGTCCAGGGAGCAAAAGCACCAGAGTGCGACAGGGAATGAATAGGAGGAACCAGCGAGGCATGACAGCAAGAAAGGAGCTTAAATACTGGGAGTGTGAATGCTGGAACAATGACTGGGGCTGATTGGCTAACAGTTTGCAGGTGTGAGGAAGGAGAGCTGATGGGAGACTAAGGAGAAAGAATGGCAACAGGGGGCGAGGGAGAGTAAACAAGGGAGCAAAGAAAATGAAGATAACAGTCACAAAGCATAACCAGAGACAGGAATAAATAAACATATTTAAACTAGAATAACTAAGAAAGGACTAAAGTTAGAAACGAGGCTGATCTAATCAACATGGTATAAATTTGGTTTGAGTCACACTTTAGGCGGTCTGCATCAACCATCTCCATTAAATCTGATTAGTTCACACCTGACACATTTGGTCCGCTTTAAACGGACCAGAGTTCGTTTCCTCTGTTGGTCCGGACGTTTTCTGCAGGTATGAAAACACCGAGGCGAACTCTAATGACGACCAAACAACTGAGCGTAAATCAAGCATAGATGCCAAACTAGATGCCTTTTTTTTAATACAGCAAACATGGAAAATTCTTTTAAAGCTTTGGATCTATGATGAATAACATCCCTTTTCTACAAAAAACAAAACAAAAAAAAATCTGATTTTTCATACTTTATTTGCTTGATTTTATGGTTTTTAATGTATTTTTTTGACTCAACAATTTTGGCCCATGTCATTGTGGTATCTTCCTTTACATGATTCTGTAACTTTTCTGTTCCTTTTTCCTGTTGAAGTGGATAACTGCTCTTTATTTTCATTCCACTTATATGACTGGGAACTCCTTGACGACAATGACCTTAATTATCTTGACGACTGAAGGCTTGTTAGACAGTTTTTTGCTCCTTGATAGTTATGGTGTGACTCCGTCAGAATATGCGACAGCTAATTGAACCCAGGGGACGCTTGTTTCTGATTGTTTTAAGCTTTCTCTCTTTCCTCTCAGTGCCTTTGCTTTTGTCAACATCACTTATAGATTTGTATGTAACACCACCATGGCTGGAAGCTAAACAACTTTAGTGCTTATTTTGCAGTTGCCTGTAGTTATTGATCTCTAAAACGATACTCCTGGATTGAGCTGTTCATGGAAACCATAGCAGCAGTGTAGTACATTTAAAATAAGAAAGCTTCTTTCTTCAGGAAATGTGGATCCTTTAAATTGGATCAAGCTGATATACAAAAAGAGCATACAGTGCTTTCCCTTCTCTGTCCACTATCATGGATAATTAGTGACATGACTTGTTAGCTGAATTTTAATTACACACCACAGATCATGTGGTTGTGGGAGCCAAGTTAACACAGACATCAATTTCATGGATCGGTCTGGTGTTTCTGAAGGGGCTGACTGGAAAGTGCTTTCTGTTTCATGCATGGGTTGTTCTAAAACCGAGCCAGAATTTACATTTCCCTTTGCTCTGAATGCTCGGTGTATCAGCACAAAGGCCATGCTGCATTTTACATGAGCGGCGTCCAAACCACAAAGTGCACTTTTAGATGAATTAGCGACATACTGGAAAGCATATGTTAGAGGTCTGTCAACAACCGTTTCAATACTTTCCAGTATTCTAACACACTTAGGGGGGGGGGTCATACGCAGTAAACGTGTAAACAGGGTAACTCTGTAAATCACTCAAACTTGTAAAAACAAGTAGTGAGAACATTTTATCCATATGAGTTGCCCTGTGATGCTGGCTTAACCTTCCACAGACATCAATTTTCGTCATTTTGCCTGCTAATTATCAATATTCAATGGTGGCCGACAGGTGCAAACGTGCAGCAAATGGCGACATACACATACAACCCCCCCCAAAAAAATTAATGCAACAGAAATATGCGGCAATCACAGACAAAATACAGCAACCGTAGGAAAAAAATGCTGGAACCGCAGGAAATAGAACCAAAAACCTACAATCAACAGAACAAATACAAATGAAAAATGTTGCAACCAGAGGATAAAGAAGCAAAAGGGAAAATGCCACAAATAGCGAAAACATCAAGTGTGAAATGCTGCTACTTTACTCCACAAAACTGAAGTCCTCCAGACCACTAGGGGGAGTCGACCACCGAATCACCTGGGACCAGATGCTCAGTCAAGACGGGATGTTGGAGAAAGAAAAGGTGCGTTATACTTCATGTCTTTTTCAAACACTCAGTCTTTTACAATATTATAGAACAACAGCATATTTGCATAGGTAGTATGACCTACTCCACCCCCCCTAGTGGTCTGGAGGACTTCCGTTTAGTGAAGAGAGTTTGTTTTTGCCATTTGCAGCATTTTCTCTTTAGCTTCTATTTCCTGTGGTTTCAGCATTTTTCATTTGCATTTGTTTTGCTGATTCTAGATTTTTTTCTTCTATTTTCTGTGATTGCTGCATGTGTCGGCCACCATAATATTCTCTTAAACCGATTCCAAATTCTGCTGAAATAACGTGTCACCATAATGACCGCTACATGCCAGAGATGGGTCAAGGAAAGTTTAAGCTGCTGCTTTTCTAACTTCCTACAGCAGCTAGCTGTGATGCTAACTAATGCTAAGCTGTTGATTTGAAAGAATAACTCAAGTTTAGCTTTTTCATTTTTATTTCTGTTGCTTTGTATAACATTTCTACATCACAAATCAAACGTTTAAGGGTAATAGCATGAACTAGAGAAAATTGGCTAACTGAACAGGCTTGGGCTAATGTAGCATTGTGTCAATGTTCTTGTTTTTGTATGATACATTTTTGAGTATCTCAGCACCATTTTTAAACAGGTCGATAATTTTAGAAACTCTGCAATTCGGACTGTTTTGGAGGAGAAATGATAATCATGTCCAGGTTAAACCTGTAATGGTTGATTTGTGATTCCAAGGTCTCTGAAAAGTTACAGCTGTGATCTAAGCATGAACATAAATAAACAGACACAACTTGTAGCATCTTTGAAAGTTTGAGGTGCTCCATGCTTATGATATTTGATTTTTTTTCCCACAGGAAAGCATTTCTGTTGAGAAACATAAATACGGTTTGGTTTTAGGTCACATGTTGAATCAAATATGCTATAAAATCTCTCACAAAGATTTCTGGTAGACTAAAATAGGAGCAGAGAAGAAATGAGTTTCCATGGCGATAAAGCCCCAAACTGAACCTTAGGTTATGTTGATAAACCACTTTATAGTTTGGGCCTCGCTGTGTCTGCATTTTTTCTCTATATTTTACATAATTTAGTGACCCATTTTGTTTCCTTTTTTACTTTGTCCATAAAATTTGAAAACAATATTGTCACTACTGTATTACTACTATAAAGTGGACAAAATGTGCAAGTTATTATATAACCTAATCATTTCAGATTTTTTTCCCCCTCCCATATATGGCTAAAAACATCCAGAAATAAATATTAAGCTTATCAGTTGTGTCTGGCTGATGCAGTCCTCCCTGTAAGACTCATTTAGATAGCTTAGCTGTGGCTGGCGGCTATCTAATGCAGCTTTTATAAATAATATTAACATTCTGCTGTTTTTTCCATTATGTGGAGGGAAAAATTGAGTTGTTCTTATTCTTCCACTGTTATTTAACTGACAGATGCTTAACATCTGTCTTCAAACAAGCAATAGAAGCAATTAAATCCATGGTAGATATTTATAAATGATTCTGATTGTTAGCTTACTCTAGATAAGGTAGAATGGATAATTTAAATCAATACTAGAGACTTTGGAGATGTTGCAGCAGCTGCTTTGTAGAAAGGAAAACCTGCACTTATGACCTTTTTTCAGATACGTCTCTTACTATCAAACTTTGCTGCATTTTCTTGCATTTAAAATACACTGTGGTGGAGTTAGACCTACTTTAAGGCCATAAATAGAAAGCATGAAATATAAACACTCATTCATCAAACGTAATCACCTGGAGCCAACTGCTTTGTTTCGCACTCGCAGGTTAAATGTTTCTTGGTGACTTATGTTTGATGATGAATAATGATTACATGAAGTGGAGAGTCATCCCAACAATTTTAACAAAGGACATGAATGCCATTATCTTTCCTTTCCATCATCACTGCCCATGATAATCCTGTCTTGCGAGTACCGCCATGTTCTGTTCATAGAAACATGCATTCATGCGGCGCATCCGGAAAGTATTCACACTGCTTCACTTTTTCCACATTTTGTAATGTTGCAGCTTTATTCCAAGTTGTATTTTCAGTTTTTCTCGACTGTTTACGCACATTTTCTGAAAGCATGGCTCATACTCTCAGAACTCTACACACAAATCAATCAAAAAACCCACACACAACTGGGAAAACCCTTCAACTTTCCTCCAAAATGAAACTTTACATTCAAAACAATGTCATCTCTTGTTAAAATTGAATTTTGTTTTCAGATGACACACACGAACCATCATATGAATAGATATTTCTAAGAACCAGTTGAACACTGATGTGCTTAATGTGAAACACCACGATGAATGGAAAACACTTCTCCAGTCGTCATAATGACTTAGCCCTTTTTGTTCACTGTTACACTTAATGCAGAGAGTGCGTACATAAGTGTGTCGTAAAATATTTTAGAATAATGTTTTTATAGTCCGAACACACAAATACACAGCAACAAATATATTTTATTTTTCCTGCAAAAACAATGTACACACGGCACATCCCAACCAACACAAAGTTGAACACAGTGATCTACACACCAAACAGAAGAATGCACTGTATACAGTTACAGTAAAAAAAAAAAAAAAAAAAAAAAAAAAAAAAAAAAAAAGAAAAACCTAAGCTGTATCCTCTCTTCTTGTCATCCACATCACAAGCAATGTTTTCCCCGGCCAAGCGACGGGGGAAATATCGTCCAGCATGGCGTACCCAGCCATGAAAAGCATCAACTGCTGTATCTCCACATGCGTCTCACAGCACTCGGAGAAGGGATATACGCATTTGTGAATTTAGGCCATACACTTTCCATCTCCAGGCAGAACAAAAATCCTCAATAGGATTGAGGAACGGAGAATATGGGGGGAAGATAAAGAACTGAGAAGCGCGGGGTGGGTGAGCAGTGAACCAGTTACGAACCAGAGCAGCCCAGTGGAAACTCACGTCGTCCCAAATGACAACGTACCTGAGCTGCTCTGGGCCATCTGTCTCGTCTGGTGGAATGAGTGTGTTGTGTAGGGTGTCCAGGAATGTGATCAGATGGGCAGTGTTGTAGGGGCCAAGGGTAGCATGGTGATGGATGACGCCACGGTGGGTAATTGCCGCACACATTGTCTCTGATTGCTAATTGTAAAACGGTGACAGGTGTTTCCCCACGTGATGAGTCAGTGTGCATAGTAGGGCAGTTAACTTAGAATTCTGAATGACAGTGCGTTCCTTGTGGAAACAAGAGATTTTCTTCATGAAAATTGTGCCAAATGCAGAAAACTGTGTGTAGTGTTTTGAAAAAGTGTGTTTTAGAGCTGCAGTTTCAGTGTAAAGCAGGAACTGTGCTTGTAGTTTGGCAGAATCGGTCCAGGCGGTTGGTTCATGAGTTACATGTTGTGGTCATTGTGTCTCAAGTACCAGTACTTGTGTGGAAACAATCGATGAAAAGAATCTCTTTCCTTAACATTCTTCACACCAATATATGGAGCCCCCTGGGGGACATAGGGAATTTTTTTTTCTTTTGCATCCCCTTGCAAAAATATTGCATTCCCACACAATGCTGTTGCGTTCCCTTGCAATAGGTTTTGCATATATTGTACAAGTCAGTTCACTCGGCATCTTGAATGCTCAAAGTCTTTCAGCTACGATATAAGGTTTTTGTAAGCCTTTTACATGTATGTTGTATGCCATTTGTGAGATATCTGAAGAGTTGTATCTTTTTCTTTAGGATACAAATAAATCACAAACTTATGTGCAAAAATGCAAAACAGGACAAACTTGGACTTTCCATCCCTTCAAAGACATAAACAGAAACTTTCCGTAAGAAGGAAGGAGCGAAAAAGAAGAAATACATCCAAACTATTAGGACTATTTTTAAGTTATTTTCACAGGGTAATAAACTCATCTGACAGTTTTGATTGTGTCTTTTTCGAGTTGGTGGTCTAAGTGGTTAATAAAGAGCCGTTTTTGTGTGCCGTTCCATCTCCATTGAAAGACATCACACAAACAAACATGAACACGCAGTTAACGGATCGATTTCCTGCATTTTCTGCATTAAAGAGTTAAGGATGTATAAACATGTTTTCACTGATGATATTTAAGGTGTACATATGCACCATTTTAAATTGACATTTGTTGTCACTGTGACTGGATACAAAATAGACCAGGGTGTATTTGCTAATTTATTGTGAAGGAATGCAATACTTTTGTGAGGTAATGCAAAGGAAAAAAAATTTCCCCATGTCCCCTAAGGGGCTGCGTACTAATATCCTGTTATGACAATGTGGAAAACTTTGAGTGTTTTGCAAATTTATTAAAAATAGAAAACTAGAAAATCACAGTCATGTAAGTATTCACAGCCTGTCCTTAATACTTTCTTGATAGGGTTGGATGGAGATGTCTGTCGGACATTTTCAGATCCCTCCAGAGATGTTCAATCAGGTTCAAGTCTGGACTCTGGTTTGGCCCCTCCAGGACATTCACAGAGCGGTTCTGAAGCCTTTGAGATCTCGGTCATGTGTGATGGGTTGTGAAAAATAAACCGTTGGGCCGGTGATGACTCCTGGCATTCACATCAAAAAGTTCAATCTGTGTCTCGTCAGACCAGAGAATCTTGTTTCTCACAGTCTGAGAGTCCTTCAGGTGCCTGTTGGTAAACACCAGGCAGCCTGCCATGTTCCTTTTATGAAGGACTGGGTTTTATCTGGCCGCTTTGCCATACAGGCCTGATTGGTGGATTGCTGCAGAGGCGGCTGTCCTTCTGGAAGGTTCTCCTCTCTCCACAGAGGAACGCTGGAGCTCTGACAGTCACCGTCGGGTTCTTGGTCCCCCTTCTCTTCCGATCGTCCAGCTCCGGGAAGAGTCCTGCTGGTTTCAGACGTCTTCCATCGACCAATGACGGAGGCCGCTGATCTCACTGGAACCTTTAAAGCGGCAGAAATGTTTCTGGATCCTTCTCCAGATTTATATCTCAAGACGATTCCTTTGATTTCATGCTTGGTGTTTGACCTCTGACCTACCCTGTCAACTGTTGGACGTTATATAGACAGGTGTGTCTTTCCAAATCAGGTCCAGTCAGCTGGATTTACCTCAGGAGGACTGCATTCAAGGTGGAGAAACATCTCAAGGATGATCAGTGGAAACAGCTCAGTTTTAAGCTTCATGAAAAAGGCTGTGAATACTTATGTGAATGAGATTTCTTGGTTTTCCATTTTTAATAAATTTGCAAAAAAACTCGAACTTTTTTCCACCTGGTCATAATGAGGTATTTGTGTGGAGAATTTTGAGGAACGAGACCAGTTTAAGGCTACATTTACAAGACCACCTTGAATCCCCTGTAGTTGTCATGCCAGGCCACTATATGGCGCTGTGATTGCAGCTTATCGTTGATGCGCTTGTGACACTTTCCTTCAACCTCATTTAAAAAACAGTAACCTGTCTACATCTCCTCATGTAACACCTTTATCCTTATCAGAAGTTGTGTTAAACTGAACAGGTTAAGTCAGACTTCTACGTCTCCAAAGCAACCCGCATGCGCAGAAGAACGTTGACGTCACACAGCAGTGCATTGTTTATGGAAGTAATAATGGACGCAGCTGTTTATGGATCGATTTTACAGTTTATTCAGCAACGGGAGCCGGCAGCATCGTAACAAGATCACAACAAGTCGATGGAAGCTGATGAAATGCGGCACAGCTGACAGAATCGGCGTCTTGTGAAGCGTTGACGGCAGCTTCCGCAGAGAAGTCCGTTTGGATATGTCGGCAGAGCCAGGAGTGCTGGGACTGTGATGAGACAATCACTGACACCTTCGTAATCGTAATTTTCGGCCATTGTTCACGTCTGGTCCGGCTTCTTCCGGTGCAGAATTATGACGCATGTCTCACGTCAATGACGTAAAAGCCGGATGAAATGCGACGTGACCGTTCTGACTGCAGACACTTTGAAAACAACCGGATACGCATCCGGTTCAGTTCCGCACACGGAAGTGGCACAGATCGGACTTTTTTGGGGGTGAAAAGATCGGAATTGGTGTGAACATGTCCTCTGGGACCTGGTTTCAACAATGTCAGCAACTCCGGCCTCCGGAGATGGGTAAAACGTTAGGGATTCTCGGAAAACCGGCTCTGTGGAAACGGATCAGGCTGCAACATAACAAAATGTGGAAAAAACCGAAGTGCTGTGAATACTTTGGTTATCCTTCAGAAGTACTGAGCAATAGTTTAAAAAAGACTGTTCAGATCATGTGGACAATAAATGGGTAAAAAGTCTCAAAGCACCTCCAGCTTTGTGGACCCTGGAGATTTCACTGGACAATTTATATTAAAGAAAGTATCAACCTCTGTTCTTACTAGAGTAAAAGCAATATAACACGTCACCTTAGTGTATTTAGAATTAGAGGTGGAATTAAGCATTTAAGAGGGACAACTCTCTTTGGAGCCGTTCGTACCCATCCATCAGGTGCAGAGGGAGTTTGATGTAACAAAGGTCTAATTCTGAGAAGCAGCCTCAGCAAAACGTTCTCCAGTGAGTCTCTGCAAAGCAAAGTACTTTGTTCTGGTAGATTTAAACTGTGCAGGAAATCATTTAGTGGAGTTTTATGGATGCATTGTTTCAATCTTATTAAGTACAGAAAACTGTGAAAAAAACAAAACAAAACAAACAAACAAAAAAAAGCACAACTGCATTCAGGATTGAACCTGAATCCAGACTCTTTATTCTCACATTTACTGGTTCAGTGAGCGCGGATACCATCACGGCAGTGGGTTAAAAAGAAGAGAAGGTTTTATGTTAAAAGGGAGCGATTGATATTCATCTCACACTTTTGCACTTAGTCCTCCACTCCCACTTGATTTGCATTAACATCATTTAAAATAGAGGCAGAAAGAACTCTCAGCGGAGTGAGCTGCACTCGACTACATGATCGCTGTGACTTAACATGGGCTTTTTCTCTTCTCAGGCGTGAAGGGCACCAGGATCTGACAGCGCTGAAACAGACAATGGCTGAAACGAAGGCAGTTGGTGGGCACTGAAATCAGACCTGCTACTCAAACGCATGAAGGTTATGGGCGCTTCGATATGACCCAGAGGTACCCTTTACGTTTTCTGGAGTCATGTGATCACACATATTAATGCTTAATGAAAACATTATATGATGGTGTTGTGGTGATCACATTTACAAAGTGCAGTAAGAGAAAGATGTGATGGAAGGTAGAATCAAGATGATTGTCAAGGATGCTGTGTAGTTAACTTCTACACAGGCCTTTCTGTCTTTTTCTGATCGTCTCAGTTCACTTTGAAGCAGAGGTTGCGCTACACTTTTAGTCTGCCGCAGCCAAAAACAGTTCTGTCAAAATCTGTTTTTACCGGTCAGTTTTCAACATGATGATGACGTATTCAGCTGCATTTAATTTTCATTCGGTTTTATAAATATTCAACAAGATGAATGGAAAAGCAACATCATGCCATCACACATCAGGCAGATGAAAACATGTAGTTACTGTGGCCCCAGTAACTACATCTAAACAATGAAATTAAGTGATCGCACCTAAATTATGAAGCATTCACCTGTTGTGGCCTGAACGGACAGTCGCATAACTCCTGAATGGTCTGCATGGACATGAATCTTCTCTGTGCTGTATCTGTTGCACTGCAATGGTGCAAATATCTTGGACACACTTGAAATAAGACAAAACTAACTTACAAGTAACTTTTCACCAGATATAGGAGCTGGTTGTGAGTCAATAATTCCTTAATATTGATGAAAAGTTCTAGTTATAAGTCACATTTAAAAAACAAAAACAAACAAAAAAAAAACAAATACAGAAAATATTCTGTGAATGCCACCCCTTGTTCCAAGACTTTTTTTTTGACCAGATGTTTTTTGTAACCAAATTTACTCTGTTGGCTTTTTAACAAAATCATTTCAGACTTCTCACATCTAAGAACTTTTATTTGATGATCATGTATATTTTTTGTATAAATGGAGGCGCTGATGGGATGTAGAGCTTTTACATCCCATATGGGAGCCTAGCCATATCATTTCAGGTTCAGATCATGAACCTTCTCTTAAACAAAACATGATGATTTCTAAAGCAATCGAAAAAAACGGAGAAGCATTTTTACGCTAATGTTTGTGCCGTTTCAGAGAGGATTGGAGCGAAACTTGATTATTTTTTACTATTCAAAGCATGCATCATCTGAACGATAAAAGATTTCCTGCTTTTAATCCATCACGGCTTTAAAGTGTTGGGGGAGTGCACACGTTTTAATAACTGGTAACACCTGCAGAACGTCATTTCAATGAAATACACAGAAGTCTGTTATCTATTCATGTTTTAAGATAGTTTTAAGCTCTATTATCTGTGCATTAATCAGTTTTTTCCCTCTTTTGACACAAATATATATCCAGATTCATAGGACCAGATGACATCATCAGGTTTAAAAGTAGAAGAATGCCTTGCAACAACATTATGTGGAAGGCAGGGGGGGGAAAAAAAGTATCTGGATTAAAAACAAAACAAACAAACAAAAATAAATAAATAAAGCAATGTCTTATTTTTAAATGTAAAATATAAAAAAAAAAAAAAAAAAAAAAAAAAAAAAAAAAAAAGCTTCATTTTTCAGGGCTGAACAGTGGAGCAGTTGGTAGCACTGCTGCCTTGTAGCAAGAAGGTCTTGGGTTTGAATCCCAGCCCGAAGTCTGTCTGCATGGAGTTTGCATGTTTTCTCCGTGCATGCCTGGGTTCTCTCCGGGTACTCCCTCTTCCTCCAACAGTCCAAATACATCACTCTTTGGGTAGCTGGTCTCTCCAAGTTGCCCTGAGGTGTGGTATTGTGTGTTTTCCAGGCACATAGTGCCATTTTATAGCACAAGTAACTATATTACCTTCAGTTATAAAAATGCTGCATATATCAGCTTTTTGAAATTTGACTTCGCAATGACACCTTGAAATTGGGCCTCTGTCTCTTTAAGAAGCTCCTCCTCTTTCCGACACTCTGCATTCAGCACGTCATCACAACAAAGTTTCCCCATTATGCCTTGTACAATCGTTCTTTGGACCATTGGACTGAGAAGTTGTTCCTATGATGAGCTCAGCAGATTCGCATTTCCACCAGGTGTTTGCTAATTGCTGCTGCTAGTCTGGAGGAGCTCAGTGGAAGGTTTTTGATGAGGGAATAACATAGCATGATATAAAAATCAAAAAGTTGATTTTATATACCCCCCCTTAAAAATTTATATTTAACACAATCACTTTTTGTTATGATTGTGTGGCTCAATAAAGGGCAGGACATGGCAACAAACAAACACTACAAATGGGTCTGCTGTGAATCCACATTGTTAAGTACAGTGGTGGATCTGTGATGCTGTGGGCCTGTCTTTCTTCCAAAGTGCCCTGGGAATGTTGTTGGAGTCCATGGCATCATGAGCTGTTTAAAATACCAGGATTTTGAAATAAAAACCTCATGAATCCTGGCAAAAATGTAAAAATGGGTCATCAGTGGGTCTTTCAGCAGAACAGTGATTCAAAACTGGAGGCCAAATAATTTCTTCCTTCATCATTTCTGTCGTAGTTTTATTCAAATGACTTTATTAATCAGTTCTGAAGTAGCTCTGTAAAATCCTTCATCAACTCTTCCTCCTTGGTCTCGCTGGTACATATGAGAAAAATGAACCCAATATTCATAAAAGCAATAAGGTGCAAATGTGTCCAATTAGATATTCATATGCTCTTTTAATTTTGCAAATGTGCGTACGGCACAGTAACTGATGGAAATAAAGCTCCGTGTTGGTTCCCAAATGTCATGCTTGTAAGGGATGATTGACGGTGACAGCTTGCCGTATGTGCTTTACCATGATGAGCTACTTTACAGTTGTACACACGACATATTCCCGATTCATTCTGATGCACTGCGCAGACAATAAGAGCTGACATTTATACTGTTATTCTGAGAATCCCATTTATTGCTGTTTGCTGTCTCAGCTCCCTCTGCTTTAATGCTTTGCGTCGACGATTTTTCTTCAGTGGGCTCTAAGAGGTAAATCCTTAGAGGTAAATTTGACTTGATGCTCACATTGACGATATTGCTGTTTGATTGGACTGAAGCTGATTGAAACAGACCCTGCAATCTTTGCTTTGTGTATTGATTGAAGATCTCAGTATTTGTCAAGTTATGGTCGTTTTCTGCAGCTATATTTTTGAAGATGGCAAAAAGTGCAAAAAGAAAAATCAAAAGAATAGTAAAATAGTAAAATTCCAGCTGTTAAATATGTTGATTTCAAGGTTGCTTTGCTGAAGATGATGCAAACAGACCAATCAGAATAAGTGCAGCTGAGGAAATTTAGATATTTATACCAGCTGTTTCTTACCATTGTATATTTAATTCCAAAAAATAAATATTCTCTTTTGGGTTTTTCACAAATCCTCTGTATACATTCAAAATGACTCTTTCCATGATGTGACTTTCAAAAACCCAGTGTGCACAATCTAAATGTTAAAAACAAGCCTTTGGAAGCTACATAAACATGTTTAGGCTATGTTTCCCTGAAATTATCCAGCTATGAATAAAAATGAAGCTAAAACAAGTTTTGGCTTTCCTGCTGCTTTGCTATTTTTGCTCACACTTCTTTTTAGCTACGTTTTTACCCAGAATAGGTAACTTTTCTCTGGGAAAAAGCTCTAAAGTCTATGTTTACGTTTATGTTCAGCATGAGAACAGCAGTGAAGAGCCACTATCAAAAGGTCCTTTAGATGAAATGGCGCATTTAGCCACTAAATGCTGGTTCTGGTTCCAACTTGCACTCACCTACACAAGACAGAAGCTAACAGGAGAGGATCTTTTATGTGAGTAATAACGGATAGTAATGATGAAAGCTCAAATATCTTGAGCTGTTGGTGTTTCATCTTCTACGCAAAATTGATAAACACCAGGTAGATCGGTAGTCATTAAGATTAAAAAAAAAAAAAAAAAATGTAAAAAAAAAAAAAAAAAAAAAAAAAAAAAAAAAAAAAACCAATAAAAAATAATTACTTTGAAAATACTATTTTTGGGGTTCCTCAAGGGTCCATTCTCGGGCCACTGTCATATGATCCTACACAACCTTATATATCTTTGTGTGACCCTAGACTCTACGCTCGCTTAGTCAGTGTGTCCAAGATATCCATGAGAGAATTGGTCAGAAATTCCTCCAGCTTAATGAAGATAAGACAGAATCCACCGCTTTTGGTCCCAAAAATTCAAGGTCAAAGATCAGCATTCAACTAGAGTTTGGATTTATGGCCTTAGACTGAGCCCAACCTAAATCTGAGCTGATATTCAGGTCAAGTTGGGCCAAAATTATTTGCTTGATGGTCAGGTTGGGCTTCTGTGGTGCGTTTAATAAGCCCAAAATACATACAGCACAGAGAAATCCAAACGAAAATGCATGATATAAAGATGTGTTAATCTATTTATTATAGTCTAAATAGAGGAGTTGGTAGTTCACCCTGTTTTATCAAATTCAGACTGGGTTTTGGAAAAAAAAATGTCAAAGATTTTTGAGATAATTATATTTATACTTAAAGGTGACCTATTATGCTTCCTTGAACAGGTTAGGTTTGATTTTTTTTTTGGCTACAAAACATGTTCATTACATTTTTTGCATAAGATAATTCTTAGATAATGAGATTTCAGTCTGGTCAGTTCTACTTATTTTGAGCCCTTTTCAGAATGAGCTGTTTTAGGGCCGCTTGTCACTTTAAATCCACATAAGCTGCTGCTGGCCACGCCCCCCAACTCAACATTTACACTCACACGTGAAAATGGCGGCAAACAGATGCGCAATAATTCCACCGTTCGTCTTTGAAAAGCAGAAGTAGAACCTCCTGACCAACCAACACTAATCTCGCAAGTAGTTTCTGAACAAGTCGACAACAAAACTCCTGTCTTTTCCAGCAGCCATTGTACAGCACATACAGCGCTAAAACCAGCCGACCAATCGTGCTGGAGCTCTGCTTGGGTTGCTAGGTGAGGGGCAGAGCTCTGGTGGGGTTGCTTGGTAACGGCGCAGTGTGACTTAATCTGGAGGTTTTTGAAACGGCTCGTTTTCCAGACACCAAGAACCATTAAGTTATTGCTAAGAAACAGCTGGGTGGTTGTGTTTTTTAAAGCAGTTGAGACCCAAATGGAAGAACTCAGACCTGCAAAATGTGAATTTTGAATAATGGGTCCCTTTTAAATTGATTATTGGTTATATTGAGACACTGACTCTTTTGATAACCCCACTTTAAATTGAAACTAGCTCAAGGACTGCACATCATAGTAAGTGTTTGAAGGTATGAAAAATGCACTCAAATAAGAGGGTGGCTTACTCAGTAAAGCTCCGTATATAAACTTAAATCAGTGCTGTTATCTTCCTGGGCTTAATGAGGACCAAGAAACCAGACTACAAAATGATGCGTTGTGTATAATGCTATTGTTACAAAACATAAAGAGCAGTTTAACAAAGAATCTAAAAAGAAACATATGGAGGTGGTTATATGAGTAATAATGTTGTTCCCACAATCAAGACTGTTTATGTAACATAAGCTTTTTTTTTTTTTTTTTCCTGACATGCCCCTTTTTTGAAAATAAAAGCTCGGTTTAGCATTTAGCTTTTCCTCCAAATGCTTTGTGCAAACTATGAAAAGAAGGCTGTTATCAGGTCAAATACTGACACATTTCTAGGATGATACTCTCTCTGTAACCTCCCCTAAGGGTAGAAATTGTCAGGTTTGTTGTAGTTGTGGACCCGAATGCAGAGGCAGCGAGTAGGTTTTGAAGATTTAATAAAAATGACAAAAACACAGGAGACCAAAACAATGGCGCACAATGGGGAAGAAGACAGGCACGTAACAGGTAGCATAACAGGAGGAAACAGCAAGGAGTGGCTGAAGGAGGAGCTTAAATACTGAGGGAGTGAATGCTGGAACAATGGCTGGGGCTGATTAACTAAGAGTTTGCAGGTGTGGGCAATTAACTAGAGGGGAGCTGAGAAGAGAGAGAATGGCAACAGGGAAACAAATCTAAACATAACTGAGAAGAACTAGACATAAGGAAATTACTAAAATAACTAAGAAAAGACTGAAACAAACAAACCAGCAAGGAATAACAAACATAATCTAAAAATCACTGAATACTCAACTAAGGACTGGACAAACAAGAAATAAACTAGGATGTGGGGAAAATAAGACATCAATACAGAGAAATAACAGAAACAAAAGTCCAAAAGAAACAGATCATGACAGAAATATCAGCGTTATCTGAGATTACAGATTCAGTTCTGAAAGAATTTGGTTTTCTTCACATTTGGAACAAGCTGTATTTCTTTCAGTTAAGCCTGAAGCAGCTGAAAGGCAGCTTGAAAACCGTCAAAAGCCTGCTCCGATATTTAACCACCTGATAAATATGGAGTCATCTGCATAACAGTGGATGTAACAAGGAGACAAAGCCTTTCTAATGTCGTTAATAGCCTCGGGGGTCACCTGTGATCATGGTCATGGAGATTAAAATAACATGGGTCAGTTAACACCTGAAATTCTAACTTATGAAGAGATTTTGTTTAAAGAAACAGTGACTGAAAAATGTTTGGAAATAAATAGGTAATCACTGATGAATTAGCACATAATCAGAAAGAAAATCTCAGAGAATATCACTAGCCTAGTTTTTATTGAGCTACAAAGGTCACATTTTCAGACAGGTTGTGCCTGCGATGTCATCATTAAGGTTTCAAAATGCTGTCATGCTTACAGAATACCTCATTGCATTGCAAAAGGCGATGGGTGCAGAATCAAAACCAGAAGAAAATCTAATAAAATGGAGGAAAGCTGCTGCGCAAGTAAATAAATCCTTCCAGTTCATAGTGACACATAAAATAAGAAGAGTTTTAGGAAGTCCCTTAAGTTTGCTATGTTAGTGTGTAGAGAAATGTTCTATTTAGTGTATTTTAGGAAACTCTGAACTCAATAAATCATTTATTAAATGTTATGGAACTAATATTTCTGCTTGCAATATGAAAATATATGTTTTGAGGTCAGAACAGCGACATCATACTTAGGTATATATTCCAGTATATTTTGTGGAAAAATAATGCTTAAAATATTTTGCTACACAAACAGATGAAAATCTTGAAGCGTTTTGTTAATTTAGGTTTAAAAATAATATAATCACTTTATACTGAGTGTAATGAGAGTTTTTTTTTAAGGGCTTAGAATTAGCACTAGACAATGAAGTGGAGCACACTCCTTCTAATATTTTTGTACGATAAAAATAAACCCTCATTATTTAATCAAACAGATTCAGTAATCAGGACATTTACATTTCAGTCTGAAAGTGCTCAGAGCTTTCCTGAAAATGCTTCAGCTCACAGAGGGACGTTCTGAGCGTCACTGTACTGTTTGATGTCTGCACAGTCATTACCAGCTGATTCTGTTGTTGTGTAAAACTGGAGACGTCCAGCTTATCTCGAACCATTTAATTGAAAAGTAAAAAAAGTGTTTTTATGATGAAATTGTTGCATTGTTTTATGCTGTTAATGAAGAACGGATGTTCATATCGCAGCGTTCACTGAGAAAACACACCCTTTCCCTCGCTCATATGTCATTAAACTAGATAGTCAACTAATTAAGACTATTTGTCACAAAAGCCTGAGACTGAGACCACATATGGTGCCTTGCAAAAGTATTCACATTCACTGAACTCTAACGCATTGTTTACATTTCAAACCACAAACTTCTAAATGTTCTTGTGGGATTTTATTGAAGAGCAATCCAAAGTAGTACATGATTTGAATTGAAAGAAAATTAGGCATGGATTTTATCATCGTTTTATACTAATAAAATAAAAAATTAAAGTGCGGTACGTATTTGTATCCAGCTCGGTGGAAGGTAATCCTCAGTCACCTCAGTCCCAAGTCTTCTGCAGCCTCGAACAAGTTTCCTTTCAGGACTGTCCTGTATTTAACTCCAGGCATCTTCCAGTGTTGAACTCAGAATTGTTGTCTGAGTGCCAAGATGAAGCCCAACAGATTTACTTTCA
The DNA here is from genome assembly GCA_014839685.1 of Anableps anableps. NCBI lineage: Eukaryota > Metazoa > Chordata > Actinopteri > Cyprinodontiformes > Anablepidae > Anableps > Anableps anableps. The sequence continues at coordinate 35,833,561 of CM026075.1, read as the reverse complement.
CAAGTGGAGCATTACAGCTTTAGCTATGACCCGCCACTTGATATATATATAAACAAAGCATTATTAGAAATTACTTTGGGTTTCTTTCAAATGAATGTAATGGACGCGGAGATGAAAAAGAAAGGGGGGAAAAAAAGCGAGAAAGGTGGGGAAAAGTTCTGAAGGGGGAAAAAGGAGATAAGAATAGAGGAGAGAGAGAGAGAAGGATAGAAAAAATACAAGACAACACCCTAGAAGTCTGCTTCTACACCTGCAGGAAGAGAGAAAGAAGAAACAGAGAACCAAAAAACCATCATGCATCTTCTTATCACCTTTGCTCAGCCTACCTGTCCCTTTTGTGTTAAAGCATCCCAACAGCATGATGCTGCCGCCATGTTTTACATGTAGGGATGGTATGTTCAGGTTGAAATGCAACATTAGCCTTCCTTCATACACAGCATTGTCATGTGGGTCAAGAAGTTCAACTTTGGCCACATTTGTGGACTACAAGACCACCTGACCTATATACCGACCTGGACAAGTCACCAGTTCATCACATGGCAACAGAGACACAACCAGACCTAAGAGCAATTTAGAGACCAATTAAGCTAACAGTCTTGCTTTTGTAGGTGTAGGTTTATTCAGGACAGAAGGAGCACTATGTTTGATCTGGGTGTGTTGCACCAAACCTCCGTCTCTCTCGTGTCAGATGTGAGTGCAAACAGAAGGACCATAAAATTATTCATTAACTAGTTAGTCTCATTTCATGATATGCTAATGCCTTCAGATACTAAAGTATTTGGTAGGATTACCTGAGGGGAATATCTCACAACTTTGAATCAATATTTTACTTCATGAAAGTACAGCAGGAATACACGAAATCCATAAATGATCTCAACTCCCGAGTGTATTTCAGGCTTGGTTTTGTTTTTGATTGCTGCTGCGCAGGACACAATCTGGGAACAATGTCAGTTTCATTAACTTTCTACAATAATAACCATTCCAATCAAAATGTTGAGTTCCAGTGAAAGTTCTGCTTTCATCTGAGAAAAGCCAAAAAGCAGGTCACAGTGTCCGGATTTCAGTGGTTTCTGCTGGGGCGATATGTCAACAGTGACCACTCCTGCTCTCCTAATTTATCAGCCTGGCCCTGCATGAAGTCATATTTCAAGCTGCTTCTTCATTACCTGTGATCCTGTGCATCCGGACCAACTCTGCTCTGCAGCAGAGGGTGTCCATTAATCCCACACAGCTTTAATCTTCACTATCTTAATGACACCACATAGAAAGACGAAGGAGCAGCTGAAGACAATAGTTTTTGTTCTCTTAAAATATGCTGAACCGTTGGAAACACTTAATCTTGTTATTTCATTCGCTGTTTCCAATCAAACTCTTTGTAATGGAGGCCTGGGGTAGCAGCAGCAGAACAGCATGGAGTCAAATGGATTAACACTAAAAAAACTTTTGCAGTAAAACTCTCCTTTTTTAGTTTTTACAACATAGTAAATGCAGCAGGGGACTCTAAAAAGCATTTGGAATCTTTTTCCTGTTCGTTTTAGGGTTCAGTAATTTTACACAGACTTAAAGGCTTGATGTTAATTGCAACTGTTTATTTTATTTCAATGAAATTTTCTACAACACTGATACCCACTATTTTAAATAGCATGACTATTTAACTTACAAAACAACGTATTTTTTTCTGTTTCATGATTAATAAATAATCTGTCAATCTTATGTGAATTATTTTCCTTACCCATTGAACAATCAATAATATACATTCAAAAAGCCTGGGTGGACATCTGTTTCTCAACACTGTTGTCTGTCTCTATCGGAGAAGAGGACGTGTTAAGCTTCAAAGGGATCCACGACTAGTTGAACATGCTGGCCTAAATATGTTGTAATTTTCCTATTAACCTAAAAGTTGGTGTTTGTGACACGTACAAACTCAATTACTTCAAAAGTCAAGGTGGTGGAGGCTGACGAGGGCAGAAAGTCAAAGGTGAATACTTTAGTTCTACATACAAAATAAACACACTTGAGTAGAGAGTCAAGTTTATTTGTATCGCACATTTCAGCAGCAAGGCGGTTCAAAGTGCTTCACATTATAAAAACATCAATCAAGTATACAGCAAAATCATCAAAAACATCAAGCAAATACACATTAAAATCATAAAGATCATCAAGCAAATATAATTCGAAAATTTTCATCAGTGTTCTACTTTCTACTGATCAAAGGCAGCTCTAAACAGGTTGGTTTTTAGCCTGATTTAAAGGAACTCAGTGTTTCAGCTGTTTTGCAGTTTTCTGGAAGTTTGTTCCAGGTTTGTGGAGCATAAAAACTGAAAGCTGCTTCTCCATGTTTGGTTCTGGTTCTGGCGATGCAGAGCAGACCAGAACCAGAAGACCTGACTGGGCTGGAAGGTTGATACGACGACAACAGGTCTTTAATGTATTTTGGTGCTAAGCCGTTCAGTGATTTATAAACTAACAGAAGTATTTTAAAGTCTATTCTCTGAGCTCCAGGGAGCCAGTGGAAATGTTCTTCAGGTGATAGAAGGCTGACTTGTAACTGTTTTTATGTGTCTCTGAAGGTTCAGGTCCAAGTCCATCACTACCCATATTTTGGGCCTGATCACTAGTTTCTCGATGTAATAACTGAAGCTGCGCGCTGACTCCAGATCGTTCCTCTTTAGGTCCAAAGATAATGCTAGAGAAAGTTTTGGCACCTCCACGCATTGACTTGTTCTAAACATCTGTTCAATGCTTGGATGGGTTCAGAGTCACCTGGTGACATCGTGTTATAGAGCTGTGTATCATCTGCGTAGTTGTGGTAGCTAATCTCATTACTTGTTATAATCTGAGCTAGTGGGAGCACGTAGATATTAAATAGGAGGGGTCCCAGGATTGAACCTTGGGGTACTCCACATGTGACTTCTGGCCACTCCGATGAGAAGTTGCCTATTGACACAAAGAAATCCCAGTTCTTTAGGTTGGATTCGACCCAATTAAATGCTGTACCAGAGAGTCTGACCCAGCTCTCCAGTCGCTTTAATATTACGTCAAATGCTGCGCTGAGGTCCAACGGTACCAGTTCACAGTGAACATTGCTCAAGTATCAACCCATCGTTTCTCAAAGAGGGGAGAGGTGTTGGACAGCAGCCAGTCCTGAGGGGAACCACAGCGTTATCTCTCTTTCAGCACAGATGTCTGTCGGCCATGTCTGTGGGGAAGATGTTGTTGTGAAATCATCTCAACATGGAAGACAGTCTTTTTCTCCAGGATGACAGGAATAAAGCAGACAGCAGACATGAACACAAACGTTCCTCCAAACTTGCTAGCGGGAACCGCTGTTCAGACGGTTCCAGCGGATGACCCTTTCTGGTTGAAGCTGGAAAAAACTCCTGCTCCCCTGGAAGTCCATATTGTGGCAAATCAGCCGCCAACACGCTCACTGGATATTTGTTGTAATGGGTTGGAGATCTAACGCCACCTTATCTAACCTCAGCAAAATGGGAGATGTGTCTCACGGTGAATCAAGGAGCTTTGAAGTCTTTGAAGATTAAACAACAGAACATTCAAACATAAAAATAGTCATCGCAAGGTAATATTATGGCACAAGAATTAAAAAGAACGTCTGAGTTTAAAATTCCAAATTAAATGACGCATCTCTATATTTTACTGTGTAATTAAAGCTTTATTCTGTCATAAAAGTAATGATTCCACTTTCTAAATTTGTCAACTGGAAAGAAAGAAATGATCCCTTTTCATGACCTGTGGAGAAATCAGTTATTCAGCTGCAAAAACCCAGAGACCGCAGGTTATGCTGCACATGTCCTGAAAGGGAAAGAAGGTCACATCGTGCCAGTCCCTCTATGTTTTATTTTTGTTGCTGACTGATCATGCGTTTAACGTGAGGACAACAGCAGCTGAGCTACCAATCACAGGAGGTCTGGGTGTTTTTTCCACAGACGCATCTCTGTCTCTGTACTGGACGGCCGAGGTGTGTGGGACCTCAGCAACACAGCAGTTTAAGATGTTGCCCAAGTAAAGGAGATTTCTCATCAGTTATTTAAAGAAACGGCACTCTATTGCACACTAAAGTACAATAAAAATGGAGAAAATAGCATATTGTAACATACAAAATGTCAAAAACAGCATCATAAACAGCATTCATGCAGTAAACCAATGAGGACATTATTGCAAACTTTAATTTCGAGCTCCAAATCCAGACGAGTTTATAGATTGTTTCTAACCTTAAATATGACCAGCTGCCTCTTAACTAGATCACGAGAAACCTTGCTCCTCACTGGTCTATTCCTGCTGTGGAACAAATTGCTTTATTTTGTCTTTTTTCATTCAAACCTCTGAAGCTCACAGGTGGGACAACATGCCCACTCCTAAAATCTGATATAATCTGACCCTGACTACAGAGATGAATGGTACAGAACATTTTGGTGAAAATCTACATTTATATTTGCTCATTTATTTCCAAATAAATGAATGGAGATGAACTTGTCTTAATGACTGAATATTGATAATTTATCACTTTTAGCTGTTTATCTCAGAGCTTTTTAATTTACCTTCCTCTAAACTCCTGATAGTCGAGCCTATTCTGAAGAAAGTGAATGTTATTGGCTTGATTGCTGTAATTGTTATCAACTTTTAATGAATAAACACGTCAAGGATGTGAATTTCACATTGATTGCACCCAATTTTATTTTGTCATTCTTGCATAATGGGAATACTTAAAACAAGGAAATAGCTTTCAAATCAGAAAATGGCATTTACTGGATTTTGATTTTGTGTGACAAAGTGAAACTAAGAACAAGAAAGAGACGATGGAAAAGGCTTTTTTGTGTTATATTTGCTTACAAAATGAAGAAACTGCGGATCCTACTTAATAGAGCTTGGATATAATAAAAAGAAATGCTTATTTCTACTTTTTCTGCCTTTGTTCCTTTCTGTGAATATAGATTATTATCAGCTCTGTTAAATCTTCACAATAATTTAGTTAACCTAACCGGGTTATTTCTGTATGTGCACCTGATCAAATGGAGGGGAACACAAAGAGAACGGTGGCTCGAAGTGATTGTACGTCTAAAAATAACATAAATAAATAATGATAACACGCTGCAGTGGAGCCAGTCTGCATCCATCTGCATGCTGTCTGTCTTTGTCCACCTGCAGCGTCTGACTCTCAGGGATTCTGTGTTTTGTTTTTTGTTTTTTTGAGAAGTTTGCTTTATGATTTGATTCTTCCTGCAATCCAACATATTTTAATTCCAGTATCTCTTGAAAAATAACCCCAAAATTTATCAGAAGATTGGATTCCTCTCCAAGGGAGATTCGGTACAACGGGGTTTCACGACTCGGCTTTGAACCAGTTTTTGCCTCTACGGTTTGCTCCTTCCTGTTTGCCATACAACCACCAAGCCTGATGTCCCATCAGGGTAAACACAGAGAAAGGTCAGGGAGGTATTGACACAGCCCTGCTTAGGATGGTGACATTTGAGCCCCAGTGTGTGTTTTATTGAGAGTTCAACATCCCCAGGATGTGACACTTGGTCGACATGCAGATGAGCGCTGCTAATCACAGATAGAGGGTCAGCTAATTTCTCCGAGTCGATCAGCTTGTTACAGGACATGCATGAGGGTATTAAGGGTTGCCTTAGCCGACCCCTTGGACAACGTTCTGTGCTGAGATGTGACCTTTGGAGACAAACCCTTACAAATGTTATAGCTGTATAATGACACAGAGGTAGTGTAACGCTGATTATGACTGCATTTAGCTTGCAATGACTCTCCAGGAGGGAGTTCTGTTTAAAAGGCCAAGATATTTCTCATGAATGTATCCAGTTTCTAATAAATGACCCTTTATTTGTTTATATTTTAAAGGTGACCTATTATGCTTCTTTGAACAGGTTAGGATAGGTCTATGGGTTATATAAAACATGTTCTTTACAGTTTTTTCCACAAAATCATTCTTAGATAATTAGCTCCTTTCAGAATGAGCTAATTTAGGGCCTCTTGTCATTTTAAATCCAAATAAGCTGCTGCTGGCCACGCCCCCCAACTCACATTTACACACACAAAATGGCTGTAAACAGATGGGCAGCTGTAAAACCGCAGACCAATCATGCTGGAGCTCCACTTGGGTTGCTCGGTGAGGGGCTGGGCTCGGCTGGGGTTGCTAGGTAACGGAGCAATGTGACGTTACGTTCGGAAGGTTTTCGAAATGGCTCATTTTCCAGACACCAAAAAATATTAAGTTGTTGCTAAAAAAAAACAACTAGGTGTTTTTTTTTAAAACACTTGGGTTGTTTTTAATTCAATTCAATTCACGTTACTGATTTAGCGCCAATTCACAACAAATGTCTTCTGGAGGCACTTTACAAAAAAAAAAATAAATAAATAAATTTTAAATTAAACCATACATACATTCCAACTGGTCAGTTATCAAACAGTACATTAAACTCAATTAATTATTCAAAGTAGTTTAAAAAGTTTCAAAGGAAACCCAGCAGAGCATCGAGTCATTGACTTGCAGCGTTCACTCCTCCTGGATGAGCACGTAGCGACAGAATGGCGCCGTGTCGTTGACTTTACAGCAATCCCTCATACCGAGCATGCATGTAGCAACAGTGGAGAGGAAAAACTCCCCTTTAACAGGAAGAAACCTTGAGCAGAACCAGAACCTGGCTCAGTACAAGTAGCCATCTGCCACGACCAACTGGAAGTTTGAGAAGACGGAGCAGAATGCACAAGGAAAACAGATGAACTGATAGGATTATTTTCGATGTTCATGAACGTAAAACGTTAATGGCAGGAGAAGGAGAACGATTAGTTGATGGCAGCGTTATCTCAGCTGAAGCCCTCCTATAGGAAGGCATCACAGCCAAACAAAACGCCAGACCAGGTGGAGAGAAAATAACAGAGAAAACAGAAAGTTAAAAGTTGACATAACAGCAAATAATGCAAATTGGAAAACAGTAGAAGTCGAAAGTGAGAAAAAGTGGTCAGTTTGTCGTCCAGCAGCCTAAACCTATGGCAGCATAGCCACAGAAAGCAGTTTTTAGAAGCAGTTGAGACCCAAATGGAAGAACTAAGATGTGCAAAATGCAAATTTTGCATAATAGGTTCCCCTTTAAAGAATTTTTATGTGGCCTTTATTTGACAGCAATTTAACAGGAAGGGGGCAGAGACAAGGGAGGAAAAGACATGTGACAAAGGAACCAAGGATGGGACTGGAACTCGGGACGGCTGCATCGGTATACGCTTTAACCACTGTGCCACACGATGCCCCACATCATCCCTTATTTTGAGTAATAAAGCCTTGAGCACACAGTTTTTCTCAGTCGCTTCGGTGCATTTCTCGAATCATCCTTGACATTTGCCAAACAGTAAGTGCATTTCTCAAAACAATTCGTACAGCAAAACACCATGGATCACACAAATTATTACATTTTTATGGTAATCTGTGGTTTTCTAAATATAAGCTGAACCAGGGAGCTGTTGGGTCAAAGTACAGGTTGAATTGATGCAGTGAAACAACAGTGGCAGAAAACCATTTGTATGGAAGCGCTTTACAGTTGAACTGAGAGGCTGAAATATAATGCTTTCAGAAATCTGCTTCAGTTCGACTGAAAGCCACAAAGAACGGAGTACAATCATCTTTAACCTTGCATTCAGATATCACGGATGTCACTGTAACTGGTGCGAGGCCCCTCAGCCTAACAACGCAGAGAGAAAGGAAACTCCGTCCAGTTTGAGTCTGGGAATAGATGCAGATTCCCGTTGCTCTCTCCCTCTCCAGGACGGTGTTACTGTACCACTCGTGTTGTTCTTTATCTGCTGCTTCCGCCTCTCCATCTCTGTCAGACTCTGAAGGTGAATCCTCGTTCAGCTCAGCTGCTGCGAGGAGATAACACATTATCACCGCTCAGATCCCCGTCCCCAGTCGCCGCTGGATCAGCTGGCACAAATAACAAATCACTTGGTTCCCCCTTAACAAATTCAATTGGTGCTTGGTTTTCACCTCTTTTAAAAGTGCTAAATATTTATATCCATGCATTGTCTATAAGCGCTTATCCTTGCAGGGGGAGCTGATGCCTATCCCTAGCGGTCATTGGGCGGAAGCCGGTTCTTCTCATGTTTCTGCATTTTGAACAGAAAATCTGCAAACTTTGACCCCATTTGACCCAAGGCTATTCCCCGTTGTCAAATTTAACCAGTTTAAATGTAACTATTGTGGTTAATTTTGAAAGGCCCAGCAGTTGACACCCACTTATCCAACTCCAGAGATTCTACATACGCTAGCCACTCATTAATCCCAATTAAGATCACCAGAGTGGGTGGGATTTCTGAACACAAAAGGGTTCTCAGGTTTAGACCCTCTAATTTATGAAAAGTGAGAACACAAAGAGAAATCTTAAGGTTGGAGCCAGGATACTTTAATTTTTCTAGCAAGAGGACTTCTGAGACTATTTATGTAGGAGAAACAGTTTATGCTAGATTCCCAGACTGTCTCTTAATACAGTTTATACAGAGAGTCCATCTTTGTCCTCAGTGGGGACCTCCAATGTCTCCAGGAGGGGAAAACCTGTTTACCCTTAGGCTTTAAGAAACCTACATTATTAGTAGGGCTGGAACTTTAACGTTAATTTTGGTTACTTAATTACATAGACTTTAAAATTTTAACGCAATTAATACAGTTTTTTTTTACATAACCTTTGTATTCCCGTGTTTCTGGTACATCGGTTAATCTGATGCACAAGCAACGTCCGTGAACAACAGCAATGGAGGATGAAGCAGCTTCTCTGGGCCCTCTGGGGTTTAATTTCTGCTTCCAGAGCCGATCTGATGCTGGAAAAGACTCTAGTTGTGTTCAAGTTGTGCTAAAAGCAGTCGGCCTATCAGAGAAGCTATGCTAGCCTAAAATAGCATCTCAATGCTAAACATGTAGCAGCAGTGCTAATGTCAGCGTCCACAGTCCACATTTCTAAAGAAGCTCCATGAATGATCAGGGGTTCCTGAAACTCTGGAGAGATGAGCTTTGCTCCAATCTGGTGGTTGAAGAACCTGAAGAACAGATTAAAAACTAGAAATATCTTTGCTGTTCAGCTCAGATGTTGATTTATACAATAATTTAGCAGCAAAAAGGAGTTTTCAAATCAAAAATGTTGCTTATTTTGTCGATACAGTTTTCGATACAGTTTTGGCCCCAATGGTGACCTACAGTGACTCCCAGAGAGGAAAAACTATTTACCCTTAAACCTTTAATGCCTGTACAAAAAAAATGTAGTACTTGTGTTTTTGGTGTGAGTCAGAAGTTAAATTACTTAGAGATTATACATTTAAACACTGCCCCCACCATTAGTGTAAATTTAGGTATGATGCAAATCAGATCTACCCGGATCTTAAGGAATGAAGCAGACTGTTCAGTCTTAGTAAGCTGATTATGTTATTGATGCTTGTATTGGTGAAACAAGAATTTGAGTGAAATGTTTTTTTGAACAAGTATTGCTTTTTTAATCATTACTGTATTTTAAATACCACAAAATTCATGAGCTCTTTGCCTGTTTTTTACAATGTTAAATCAGTTTTACAAATTGAATATCAACATATACTTTTGAACAAGCATTGGCTTTCATCCTGCATTATTTCCAGTGCAGTCAAATACTGAAAAATCCCTTTACTGTAGTGCCCTAGAAGCTTTTATCCCATTTTGTGATTAAAAAAAATTGTATTAGGATATATACTTGTGAAAATATATCGTCATCAATATTTATATATTATTTCATGTAATCTAAAGTAATCTTTTGATTCAGCGTTACATAATCAAAAGACATGTGCATAATTAACTTTTTTTTTTTTTAAATTATAGCTAAATTTTACATATTACTTTTTTATACTATTACTTATTTCTATTCCTTTGTTGTCTAGTGTATCTAAAAAGCTTCATACCCAAAATTAGAATTGGTTTTAGGATTTTGGTTACATGTCTATTCTGATATATCAGTAGTAGGAGATATTAGACAGCCTAAATATGTATTTTATTGCATAACATAGTTCAGGGTTAAGGTTATTCACTCAGTAGATCAGCAAAATTCAATATGGCAAACTTTGGCTTCCATGAACCACATGTAGTTCACAGTTTGACCACTGGATTGCCAACAAAGCACTTCTTATAACAACCTTAGTATGAGAGGCATAAACTACTTTATTTTAAAAATATCAGGCAGTCATTTTTTAAAAAAATAACCCAAAAAGACCTTCCCAGAACCATCCAACCAACAGCAGTGCGCTAATCTTACATCTATGAGCAGATAAGCATGATTAACATCCAGGAAGGGAATATAATGGAACAGGAGAACAGAGCTTTGAAGGCGGGGAGGGAGTTGTTGGTGTTTCATCGTGCTCAAGCCTTATATGGACTTCCTGTCTGCCCTCCTCGGCCATATCGCCCCTCCACCGACTCCCGCACACGGATGGCCTCTCGGGTCTCACTGTCTTTGGCCTGGACTTGTACCAACAGGGATTGAAGCACAGCAGCCAGAGGTCTGACCTTTGACCCTGTACGTGCTCTCCACAACATAAGGGAAGCTGATGGTGGTTGCTTATTTCCATTTCCACATTTAGGATTCATAAAAACTTTATTAAAAAAAAAAAAAAAAAGAAAAGAAAAGAAAGAGTAGAACCCTTGTGTAACTTTTCTGTGTGCAGATCGTTTTGAAGGTATTAGAGGAGTATTTCGTCATGTGTGGAGACCGGAGATATTTATAAAAAGTCTTACATTTGCAGAGACGACTTGAGTGATCCAGCATAAATCCTGGTCAGAGCGTCTCCAGATGCAGCTCGGCTAACTTCGGAGCACATCTGACTCCTGCTCGTCAGAGTGGCAGAGAGAAATTCCCTGCTGCATTCATAGAACCTGGGAAACAAATTACTTTCAGCGATTGTGATTGTTGAGGTAATTGATCCAAACTTCCTTATCTGGGTGCAGAAAGAAAGTGAAGCTTTGATTTTTGGATCAATCCCATTTCATCAGCTGCTGCAGTCTCTCAGTCTGACCTGCAGGTTGTCAGCAATGACTGGCTGTTTCTGATCCAGCTGACCGGTTTTCTCCCAACAGTGGCCGCTACTTTGTTTGACAGGGAGCTGGAGAAGTGAATAAATGTGGCACAACAGCGGAGGGAGCATCATTACATACGGCTGCTATTAGTCCTCCAGACAGCTGTCTATGGGGCGCAGTTTGGAAAAATAAACAGCAATATTTTGGCTTATTTAACCTGTCATGTCTCCCAAAAATGGGTGTTCAAGTCATATTTCACCATGTTAGTCCTACTTTTATACTGTTCCAAACTAAATATTTAACTCACAAGCTAAATATTTAGTTTGCAAACTAAAAATTTTGTTTGCAAATTGCATATTTAGTTTTCAAACTAAATATTAATCTTCCAAACTAAATATTTAGCTCAGACCTAAACATTTAGCCAACAAGCTAAATATTTAGCTTGCTAACAAAATATTATATATAATAATATAACATATAATATTTATCTAAAATGCAAATTTGCTTTCCTATAAGGAAATTCTTGGGGGGGATCATATTGAAATTCATTAAAATCTTTAAAGTGTAACTAACTCTCAAATGAACTTGTTTTGCTGATAAACTGTCTAAATATGTTATTTAGGGTTCTATCTTCATGTTTCAAATCGAAATGTACTGAAATCTCTAAATTAAAAGTGGGGTTTGATTTGTTGAAACACAAGCAAATAAAAAAAGTCTATTTTCCTACGATTGCGAATATCTAGTCTTTAAATTTTGTGGTACGAGTTCACATTCAGTCACACAAAAGAACGACTTCACTGTTTTGCATAAATCTCACAACTTTAACCTTATAAAGGATCAAAGGATCATGTTTATTTTGTAAAGTTTACATTCAATATGATTTAGTGTGGCTCGAAAAGTGCTCTAAATAAATCCGGTTTCTTCGTATTTATCTGTTTTTAAGCCTGTTTCGGTCCCAAAACTCCCTGAAAGCTTTTTTTCTCTTCTTTCCACCATCTGTCAAGAACAGTGAACGTCCTCTCTCCGTTGTGAAGGCGTTAAAGATCAGCAGAAAAGAGTTCCCAGGTAAGCGTTACAGCATGCTGCTTCCCACAAACCTTGCTGTCGCTCAGAGTCTTTCTCGTCTCTGAAATGTCGTATTTTCAGCTGCAGGTTGACGAAGTTCTGGACGGGCCCATATTTTGGTGATTTGAGGCTAAATTTACGCCGACTCTGCCGGGTTCTGTGACAGAAAAACAGCGTTTCAGACAATAAGGAACGGACAGAGTGAATCATCTCTGGACATGTATGATTGACTGCGTTGTTTTAATACACCTGTGTTGCTCTGCAGAGAGAGCATCTTCAAAATGAAACCTGATAACAAAAAAAAAAGAAAAGCGAGGAAGAGGAATGGATGGGAATTGAGAGAGAAAAGGATGGAGGGAGTGTGTTTTCCATCAGAGTCAACCTCGCAAGGCAATTTGGGCCCCCATTTCAGAAGCCTAATGGGAGATGGACAGTGATGGACAGCGCGTGTGGGTTACTTATTAATCTGGGAGAGGCAATTGGAGAACCTCTATCGACCTGCAGTAAATTAAATAAGGCCTATCCTGAAATGGCATTATTCTCCCTCTGCTCCTCGCTCCTCTCCTGACCTGCTGCGAGGGATTAGAGCAACCAGAATGGGGAAAATCTGGACTCTGTGAAATGATGATGGATATTTACCGCACATGCAGCTGAGGAATACAGCGTGTTGGCTAACGACCGCAGATTAATCATGCAGAAATGAGCATGAGTTGGTAAAAAAAACAGCACCAGCTCAAGGTTTTGCATCGTGCAGTATTACACCCACTGAATGCTAAGCTAACGTCGTAAACGCTGTCAGTCATAAATGTTCAGATTCGGCCTGTCACCATAGCAAATTTTGCTAGATGATAAATTGTCCGAGTAATTATTGCAATAAATGATAATATTGTTGTTTTGAGACCATTTTTAAGTGCGATACTGAAAATGTTCGTCCCTCAAAGACCAGTAAACTTTGATTTTGTGAAGGAAACTTAACATTATCATTATTATTTAATTTTCTATTTTATTTCCAATCTTATTGTTTTATTAGTCGACTTTATTTAATCATTTTTTCTCATTTTTGTATTTATTTATTTATTTATTTTTTAAATTACTATCGCTTTTTTCATTATATATATATATGTTTTTTTTCTATTTTTACTAGATTCTGTATTAATTTTGCAATTTTTTAAAGATATTTTAAATATCCAAAATAAAACACAACAACCAAAAATGATGAATAAAATGGAAATAAAACCCACACACAATCAAAACCATAAATAAAATGGATTATAATGATGTCTCTGCCAACAAAATTGCCCTGCAAAATATATTAATCATCAGAATGGAAATTATCGAGCTTTAATTTATCATGCGATGAACTGCTTATTGCGACAGGCCTAGTTGTGATTTTTCCTGAGTGAGAGATCCACTCTGGCTGACGTGAAACACGGATGAACAGCGGAGCTTCTCCATCACGCACAGAGGCCCTTGAAAAGCGCCGAGTCAGCACGGTGCGGATCACAGCGGCAGCTCTGCGCCGAGTGCTCCCAGGAACGTTTTTAGGTCCGTGAACCCTCTGCTTCCCTCTTCCATCCACGCTGATGTCTCATTTCAAGCGTTTCTGCACGGACGCCTCGAAGGCTTCATCTTCTCGCGCCGTCACGTGAACGAGACAGGACCTCAGCTCTGGGAAGACGCCTGCAGAAGTCACCTTGCTGTTCAGAAATAGCTCAGGCTCTTTTGTACACCCATCAGTCTTCTGTCAGTTATTTAGGAGGACTCCAGCCTAAAGTGCGCAGAACTCCTCTGGTTTTTTTTTTTTCCCTTTTCTTTGCTCCTCTTTTTTTTGCCTTTTACTCTTTTCCATCTGTTCTCCCAGAACTCACTGTGCTCCCGGAGCATCAACCGGAGCTGAAAGGAAGGTCCACTGTGTGCCCAATTAGTAAGTAGGCAACAGGATGAATTTCGGGGCTTTTATTAAGGTAATAAGTACACGTTTGGGACAGTGTGATCCAGATGTTATCATCAGAGAAAAGCCAGATTATGAGAGAAGATTCTAACATCTGGAAACAAAACTGTAAGTGGTATAGCTGCGTCGTATTTGTCAGAGCAGCTGACCCCACGTGCAGATGCACACGCCCAGTGGCTGCTGGTCATCTCCATAGCAACGTCTTTGAACGCAGACGTACCAGCGCTGCTGACAGCGAGCGCCCTTCAGTGCCGCTGACAAAGCGGTGTGCTGTCCTGATGGCGTGGTGCTCATCTGTGTTGAAACACAAGGCAGTAACAAGTGGGTTACCATGGAGACACACTGCACTGGTTTCTTAGGATGTTTTCCCATCGGATAGTCCGGTAGACTCGGTTCGATTGGGGACCAATACTCTAACATTTCCTCCATCTCCAGCTGCTGCGGTTCTCTTCCTCTCTGCTCGGAGTCAAACCAACCGAACCCTTTCAGCAACCTGTTCCCCTCCTCGCCTGTGGGGGCGCTGCACCAAGAACCACTGAAGGAAACGACACGAAAACCTCTGAAGACGCTGAGCGCAGCTTCCTTCTTCATGAAACGTAAACAAAAATGGAGCGCCGTCAGATTTTAGCGGTTGGAGGATTTCTCTCTTATCTTTGGCAAAAGAACACGAGCCATTTCTCCCGCTAGACTAGCGCGTTTGCTTTGGTTGTATTTACCCAGAATGCCCTGCGCTGGAGCGGTCTCCAGTCCGCTTGGCGTTCACATAAGCATTCGAACCGAACCAGAGTTCACTTCAAGCGAACCGAGACCGAGGCTTGTAGGCGGAGCAGAGTTCGATTACGCGTTCACACCTCCCCAAACCGGACTTTCTCGGTAAACGAACTGGAGTTGGATTAAAGCGGACTAAACAGGCCTGGTGGGAACATAACCTTAGACAACACCCTGCTGCTTGTTCAAGAGAAGCAGCACAGGCTGTTTGATCTCCGACTGATCTGTAGTTAGTTTTGGCCGATTGAACTTTGATCCCAAGCCTGTCAGGTATTTGCTCCAGTCTTTCCCTGGTTAATGTTTGTCCTTTTGTTCCTCCAGTGAAGTGGGCGTGGCCTGGAGTAATGCTGCGTTCCAGTTACCTCAGAAGTCGGTTGTTCGGGTTTTATCTTTACTCAGATTAACGAAAACAAAAACAAACAAACAAACAAACAAACAAAAATTGTTTGATGATTTAAAATTAATCACATCACTATAAGTAGAACAAGAAAAAAACTTCAAACAATAATCGAGTTGCTTGTTTGAAGTATGATTTATCTTTCAATCCTCAGTCACATACAGACATATTTTCAGTCTGAGCATTTCGTCGCTGCATTCACATCAGCTACAAACAGAGAGTTTTACTCGAAAATAGAAAATATGGACTCGTAAAGGTTGTGCATGCTAACTGCTGTTGAGCACAGGTTGTACTCTCTGACTGAATCGAAGCATCTCCCCTCTTGTAAAATGAAAGGTGCTTTCAGCCATTTTTCTTGCACAGCTTTTGCTTTCTTACCCTCTCACTATACTGAGTAGAAGCCAAATTCTTTTACTCTCCGCCATTACCACAAGATGAGGTAAAGCTTACGGCCTTGAGTCGCAAAAAGCACAAGCTATTTTCCAAAGTGGGTGCCAGATCATGTGTGATTTACAGAGTCTGTACAAGGTAGTGCGGGCGTCTCCGTAATCACTGACCATGCTCAGATGCACAAAGATTTGTGTTCTGCATGTAGCAGCAGGCGAGACTGTCAAAACAATGTAAAAGGCAATAAAACTGAAAGCATAAAATCATTCAAATAAACCCTAATTACCCCAGGAGGAGGATGGAAGCTGAGCAGGTTCCAGATTTCTAGCTCCATATGTGTTTTTGGAGACGGCACATATCCACACATTATCCAATTATTGTGTGTTTAGCTTGTGCAAGGAAATATTTTTCAGAATAAAGTTTTTTTTTTCTAATTAAACACATTCTTCTGCCCTAAAAAAAGGATATAATCACATGGTTACTATGACGACCTGTAGCTTTTATCAGTTAAATCTAAAGGAACATGTGACTTTTTGGACTTTTGATGAAGTCAACTGATATCTTAAATATTCCAAATAAAATACAGCTTTGGAAGCTGAAAATATAGATATTAGCTTATGTGGTGGTATTGAGAAAGTTTCCACTGTGTATTAATGGATATTAACGTATATTTGGGGTTTGAACCATTAGAACAGGCAGTCATAAGCGTTTTAGATGGGTCTGAAAAACACTGCAATAACACAATATCCAGTCAATCATCTGGTCTGGTTTCTACTGAAAATATCTTGAATACACGTGAAATAAGACAAAACTAACTTGCAAGTAACTTTTCAGCAGATATAGGAGCTGGTTTTAAGTCCATAATAATAAAAGATCTAGTTATAAGTGAAATAATCTGCCAGTGGAACAAGACATTTTAACTTACAACATGGGAAAAATGTTTTGTCTCACTGGCAGATTATTTCACTTATAACTAGAACTTTTTCATCAGGATTAAGGAATTATTGACTTAAAACAAGCTCCTGTATCTGCTGGAAAGTTACTTGGAAGTTAGTTTTGTCTTATTTTGAGTGCATTCAAGATATTTGCACTAAAACTAGACCATAAATACTTGGAAAGATTTTGTGTTTTTGCAGAGTACTCATGGATTTGAGCTATCCGCGGGTGCTGCTTAACCCCCCTGAATATTAGGGGTCCACTGTAGATGAAAATCTGCTGAGGAGGCTCTAAAGATGCTGCATAAGCAGTGAAAAAACATTTTTAGTAAAATGTTTCGCTGTTGGTGATATTCCTGCTGCAAATCGAGTTAAAGGTGTGTTCAGAAATGATGCCTGCACTGCGTGTTGTAGGTCAACTTCTTCCAGTTTCTGCTTGCATGTATGCTGCCCTCAGATCACGGCGAGCTAAACACTTTCAGCAGTGACTGACAACCTGTTTTTTTTCCCCATTTGCATAACTATCAATGCAATTTTCTTCCAGCGAGCAGATCTGGAAGTGATCTTTTCATACTTTCCGCAGGAAAAGTTGGACCTATACACCCTCAGCTGCTGCTCCCGTCCCTCTCCTCCTCATTAGTAAAGTTAGAACTGCACTTTCATCCGACACCATCAATGATATGTCTTACATCTTCGTCTGCTGCTGGATTTCAGTTTGCACCAGACTCCGGGGTGTTTGCACCCTTCTTCTTCTCTCTCTTCTGTGCCCACAGCCTCTGTGGCAAAGGCTGCATCATATTAATGCAGGAAGGCGAATTGTATTTATCCCACAGAGATGTATTAGAGGAGGTGAGCACATTCAGAAGGCAGCTGCCTACATCAGCCTTGTCATTAGCACCGCTAACAAACTCCTCTGGGTGTGAGAGGTCTTCACAACTGTTCTTTCAAAAGATCCATTAGTAGGACATTAAGAATTCAAGAACAGTAAAATGCATGTGTGTGGGTAAAAGTGTTTGTGTGTGGATCCATAACAAAGCATTTTGACAGATTTTTATGAAACATTATTGCAATTAGCCAAAATGCCCCCCAAACGTTGCTTGGGAGATCTTAATGTATACAATAAAATAACCAAAGAAGAGAAAGATCACAAACATTGCTCAGAAAACGTGGACGTACATGCTGAAACCTATGCTCACACGCACATTATTTAGGAGGATGATACAGAAGCCAAGGTCCTTATAGAGACCCAAGTGTCTGTCTAATGGAAAAACCATTTTCTTAAGTGCTTTGTTTGTTGCACCATCTGTGTTATTTGCACAGTAATTGCTTCCGTAGTCTGCAGGTTAGAATTTGCAACCTCTGGGGCGATATAAATAATGAACGAATCATAACAGTCCTTTATCTTACAAACGCACAAGTGTCTGGATTTAATGAAAATCAATTTTATATTAGGCGTTATTTCGTTCGCTGATGTGTTTTTTTTTCTTCCTCTGACCAGTATATGACAAGTATGACAAAACAAAAGTGGTGAACAATGTCTTGTTCTTCATCCTTTGGGTTGCACCTCCTAAAACGCAGACATGTTATGAAGGTTGAGATTATAACTGGACCAGAATACAGACCAGAAGGTGTGCGATACTGCATATTTTGGTATCGATCCAATACCAAGTAAATACAGGGCCAGTATCATCGATACCGATACTTATCATTTTAGCATGATGCATCATCAAACTTTTGATCTTTAGGTGTTTTCGTGTTTTTTTCCTTTGAATTATGTTGTTAAACCTTAGGACATACTTTAGGTAAAGTTTCTACATGTCTACAAAATACTTTAAAAACATGACATTTACATGATAAAAAGAAACAATGGAAAAACAAATTTGTCTACATCGTTTTCTAAATGAACAAAATGCAAAATAAAATGATAATTTGAGAGCAAATCAAAGTGAAATCTGTTTTACGGTAGAGTTGAGTCAATCTTATCAGGCTGGTGTTGAGTTGATACTGATACCGACTTGATATCGATATTTTGGATCGATCCGGCCACCTCTAAAATGCAACAGAAGAGGCCAGTGGACAACAATGTGAGATTAAATATTCTCAGGAGGGAGCAGATATAACAAAAGAACTGGAAGAGCTAATTATAGGTGAGTGGATGCAGCTGGGGAAAGGAGCACATAGAGGCAAATGAGGAAATGATTACCAGAGAGTAAGAGAAGAAAATAAACAAACCCAAGAGAATGAGAAGGGGGGAAAGAATCCTGGGCCTAAAATACTGTTAACAGAAAGAAACAATATAAGAATATCCAAAACACAAACAATGAGATTAACTAATCTGACACAAGGGATGAACTAAAATGGCACAAAAAGGAAAGAAACAATAAGGAAATTATCAAACCGTAGACATAGATAAAACTAAAAGACCAAAAAACTATGGATCATAACAAGACAAGCCTTAAAGCTGCAGTATGTAACTTATAAACAAGATGTATTTTTTACACATTTGTTAAAATTATCTTGATGTCATGATAGTAAAGTATAAGACAGATAATCTGTGAAAAATCCAGCTCCTCTGCCTTCTCCCAGTGCTCCCAGTACTAACTGCAGAAATCCACCACTCAGCCAGAAACAACCAATCAGAGCCAGGAGGAGGGGCTTAGCGCTGCCAATCACCCTCATGTATGTGCCGCTCACCCACCCTTGCTCTCTGCTACGCTACAGCTGGCTCACCACAACATAGCCTGCTAATGCTGCTAATGCTAAGACTAGTTAGCATGGCCACCGAAGACGGCCACTTCACCATTTGCGCGTTCACAGGATTTCTGGAGGTTTCATCAACTCAGATTTAAGACTTTTAAAGACATTTTAAGACCGTTTTAGGACCATTATGAATTAAATTTAAGACCTGTATCACAACAGTAATATAGATAAGAAAACTGCATATTTTATATAGTTTTTTTGCACAGAATGAACGTAGCATCGTACAGGTTGGCAACAGAAGTGAACCAGAAGCAAAGACGAACTTCGTCCAGCCAACCGGTGATAATTTACTTACCGATGATAGACACAAAGAACTAGCTGGTGAGCAAAGGTTTATTAGCAACTAATTAGCGGTAGCCTCAACGGCCATGAACCACAAAACATAATAAAGATGTGTGTGTGCGACTCAAACTTTTGCCAGACAGAAAAGTCCCATGATAGAATATACCAGAGTAAATAATCCTGCTATGAAAAATGTCAAGACCTGTGATTAATGTATTTAAGACCAACTTCCATTTTTTAAATGAATTTAAGACATTTTAAGGCCTTAAAGCTACAGTACGTAACTTTGCACTGCTCCCGACCTGAAACAACCAATCAGAGTCAGGAAGAGGGGTTTGGTGCACCCTCGTGTACGCGCTGCTAAATGTGCTGATGGTGGAGAAACAACTCACCGTTTCAGGAAAACTGTTTATCCACTGTCATTGGTGGCCATGCTAACTAGCTTAGCATTAGCAGCAGGCTATGTTGTGGTGAACCAGCTGTAGCGTAGCGGGATGGGGTGTGAGCGGTGCATACATGAGGGTAATTGGCAGTGCTAAGACCCTCCTCCTGGCTCTGATTGGTTATTTCTGACTCTCTGGTGGATTTCTGCAGTTCATACTGGGGGCACTGGGAGAAGGCAGGGGAGCTTCATTTTTTTCACAGGTTGTTTGTCTTATACCGTCACAACCTGGCAACAGTTTTAACAAATATGTAAAAAACATACTGTTTACTAAAGTTACATACTCCAGCTTTAAAGTATCAGTGTAATATGAAATCAGTACCAACTATTGGAAACATGAATGATTCAGTTTATCAGACATAAATGAATTAATCTTAGTCTGGAAATATTCCTGCTTCAAGAGTTCTTGGGCTTGTCTAATTTTAGTCACACTCAGGCCATCTCCATTCCATCAAATCCTCCAGAATGCCGTCGTTGTGACATAATGCAATGGGAGATGTTGAAGCAATCCAATAAAGGCATTAGTGAACCATTAGGAGGGTGCTTCCTGGCTTCACAGGGACACACACAGCCTTGTTTAGCCTAATAGAGCATCCCTGTTGGAGTTTATTTATGGCAGCAAGATGTCAAACCACTTAGAGGTGGAATGTTGCCTGTCCATTAAGACAGCCGTCCAATGGGGAGTTCAGGGAGATGATCTTAGGCCTTGGCCTTTGTCCAGTTTTGGTATCTGTACCACTTTTTGAAAATATACTGCTTTGGCCTTTAAAGCCAATGAATTACTAGGTGCAGCTCTTTCATTGTAGCTTTAATAGAAGAAAAACACGCAGCATGGAAAATAAATGTCTGTGGATGTACGAAAGACAAAGAAAGGGTTATTTTGATCTCCAACATGAGTTTTAAAAGCACCACTTCATCCCCGAAGAGCACATTAACACTGGGTCCATTCATCTGACACAGCTGTCACGTATTAATTCAGGCCTGTCACGAGGAACTGAAATTTCAGTCTGCAGTATTGGGTGATACAATTTACTGCTAAACCATACATTCATGAAATTAGATTTAAAAAGTTGTATTTTTAAGCTTCATAACACATATAATTATTCCATCAATGTTTAATCCTCCTTCACTGCCAACAGAATGGATTACTAACTGCAACAAGTGAAGACAAATACAATGTACCCCGCGCAATTATTGGCAATAAATTAATCTTTTATTGCAGCAACATCATGTCAAACTGAAATATATATATATATATATATATATATATATATATATATATATATATATATATATATATATATATATATACACCTTGATCCAAGGTGTAGATTGTGCAAGGAGGCCCCTGAGACAGTCCAACACATAACAGCAGGGTGCAAGATGCTGGCAGGGAAAGCGTACATGGAACGTCATAACCAAGTTGCGGGCATAGTGTACAGAAACATCTGTGCAGGATATGGACTGGAAGCCCCGAGATCTAAGTGGGGCACACCCCCAAAGGTGGTGGAGAATGACCGAGCTAAGATCCTGTGGGACTTCCAGATCCAGACAGACAAAATGGTAATGGCGAACCAACCGGACATCGTGGTGGTGGATAAACAACAGAGGAAAGCCGTTGTGGTGGATGTAGCAATACCAAGCGATTGCAACATCAGGAAAAAGGAACACGAGAAACTGGAGAAATACCAGGGCCTCAGAGAGGAACTGGAGAAGGCCTGGAAGGTGAAGACCACAGTGGTGCCTGTGGTCATCGGGGCCCTCGGGGCAGTCACCCCCAAGCTGGAGCAGTGGCTAAAACAGATCCCAGGAACAACGTCAGACATCTCAGTCCAGAAATGCGCAGTTCTCGGCACAGCCAAGATACTACGCAGAACCCTCAAGCTCCCAGGCCTCTGGTAGAGGACCCGAGCTCAGAGGTTGAGAAAGACCACCCGTGGAGGGTGAGAAGGGAATTATATATATATATATATATATATATATATATATATATATATATATATATATATATATATATACAACCCTTAAAAAGCAATTGTTATTTGCAAAATCATTGCTGTTACAATTGCTGGCACCTGGGGTGGCATATGTTCTCACACCAGCCTTGTTCAGCTGCTTTAATCGAACTCCAGTTCATTCGCCTAGAAAGTCTGGTTTGTTTGGGGAGGTGGGAACGCGCAATCGGACCAAAAAAGCGAACACTGGTCCGCCTACAAAGCTCGGTCTGGGTTCGGATCGAATGCAGATGTGAACGCCAAGCGGACCGGAGACCCCTCAGAAAGCAGGAAGCAGACTACAGCACAGGGCTTTCTGGGTAAATACAACCAAAAGAAATGCTAGCTAGTCCAGCGCTAGCAGGAGAAATGGCTCATGGTCTTTAGCCAAAGACAAAAGAGAAATCCTGCAACTACTAAAATCTGATGCATTTTGTTTACATTTCGTGAAGAAGGAAGTTGCGCTCAGTGTCTTCAGAGGTTTTCATGTCGTTTCCTTCAGTGGTTCTTGGTGCAGCGCCCCTACAGGCGAGGAGGGGAACAGGTTGCTCAAAGGGTTCAGTTGGTTTGACTCAGAAGAGCGAGAAAGAGAACCACAGCAGCCTAAAATGGAGCAGATGTTGCAATATTGGTCCCCAGTCGAACCGAATCTCCCAGACTATCAGGTGTGAAAAGAGCCTTAGTCACTTTCCAAAGATGGGAAAGAGAACATGCTGCTCAAGTAAGGCAGACGTCTGTCAGGAAATGGCCCCAACAGACCTCCCTACATTTAGACTCAAAACAACAATTAAAAGGGTGAAACCAACTGGAAATGTGACAAACAAGACTGGAAACCAGAGCGAGGAGGATAGAAAGGGAGGTGACGGCATCTTCAAAGCTTGCTATTTGAGAGCTTCTGCAAAGAATGGCACCAAGTCTCCTGAACAACCAGAATAACAGGAAAACATCTTTTCTGTTCTTCCATCACAAACCAAAACATGTTCAACTCTACTGGGACTTTAACTGGAACTGTGGGTTTTGATCAGATCCAGCAAAGATTGAGGTTTTCAGCCACAAACATACTGAAGATGAAAAAGCCCTTCATGCCCTTTGTTAAGTACGACGGGAGATCTGTGATGCTGTGGGCCTGTTTCTGTTGGTGGCAATCCTGGACCTCCTCAGTGAAGAATGTGAAAATTCCCCTGTACGTAAACAGAGACAACAGAAAGTCCACAAAAAAGCTATTTATTCTATCACCGTCTCTTGAAAGAAAACTAAAGTTTTTAGATAAATTTCATTTGTTATTTAGTTATTTCATAATTGTTATTTATTTGTATTATCTTCCAAATTTTAGTCTTTAAAATACCAGAAATTGCATGAAACTTTCTACATTTATCAGTCTGATGACATCATTTCTCAGCATTGAAGCAGGTGTTATGATTGAACAGTTACTCATTACTTGAGCAGTCTCTTTCTAACTTTTACTTTTATTTTTTTTTACTCTTGAGTAATTTCTTGGACGGCTAATTTTTACTTTAACTTGAGTAAAAATATGTCAAAGTATTTCTACTTTTATTTGAGTACAATTTTTTGGCTATCTACCCACCTCTGTTCGTCTGACTTGGCAGGTTCATTGAACCCACTGTCCTTGGAATCAAAATTATACTTAAAAATGTATTTTTTTGGGTAATAAATATTTAATTAGAAGGCTATAAGGGGTTTCTGGAATTCAAAAACACAATCTTACCAAGTATTTTTCGTCTAGTTTCCAGTGCAAATATCTTAGTACACTTAGTACACTCTTTAGAGCCTCCTCAGCAGATTTTCATCTACAGTGGACCCCTAATATTCAGGGGGGTTAAGTAGCACCCGCGGATAGCTCAAATCCATGAGTACGCTGCAAAAACACAAAATCTTTCCACGTATTTCTGGTCTAGTTTTAGTGCAAATATCTTGAATACACTCAAAATAAGACAAAACTAACTTACAGTAACTTTTCAGCAGATATAGGAGCTTGTTTTGAGTCAGTAATTCCTTAAACTTGATGAAAAAGGTCTGGTTATCAGTGAAATAATCTGCCAGTGGAACAAGATATTTTGGCTTATTATGTAGGAAATATGTCTTGTTCCACTGGCAGATTATTTCACTCATAACTAGACCTTTTCCATCAATATTAAGGAATTATTGACTTAAAATGCCTTTATCTGCTGAAAAGTTACTTGTAAGTTTGTTTCTTTTCAGATATATTCAAGATATTTGCAGTAGAAAGTAGACCAGAAATACTTTGTGGGATTTTGTGTTTTTGCGGTTCACAATAAAAAAAAAGAGTTCAGTTTTTATGAGTTTTAGGACATAAAATTTGATTGGGAGGGAGGGGCAGTTGCCCCCACTTGCCCCCCCTGTCAATCCGCCCCTGTCCGTTCGCAAAAGGCGGTCATTCAGGAATAAAGCTGAGTTCATTAAAAACAATAACTTTTCCCCACTGCATAATTTTAGGCTTTCTGTGCATCTTCACCAGTGGAGGCAGTAAGTGTGGATGGTCCTGCATAAATAAACGCATTTTATCTGTTGATGCAGAGTGGAAGAACGGAGTCATTTGAAAAAATGTTAGATAAAGCCTTCTGGTCACCTGGGGGATCAGTATGAAATTTTAAACATCAAGAGATGAGAAATTAATTCAGTGAAATCTGATGGCCTGGAGATTACAAGTTCGACATTACGAGCCTCCTTATTGTTAAATATCACGACTAAATTTATGACCAACCTGGCAGCAGTCCAATCACACGACAGATTATGAAGAATCAGTTTCTTATTTGGTTCTTCTTCTTTATTAAAACCCGGCGTTGTTAAAAGAGTGCAGTTTAAATCCCGTCCTGACATATTTGCGACTAAAAAATATATAGTTTCATGTTACTGAGGCTTAAAGTTTTGGCATTTCATGCAGTTTGAAAAAAAGAAAAAAGTCAACACAACAAACATGTTTGTCAGGAGCTAATACCTGAAAATACCTTGCACATCAAACCCACTGCAGCCACTGGCTCTATTCAGCATCCCGTATCACTGATAACCCAAATAAGCTCTTGAATAAATACATCAGAACACTTCCTTGGTTGGCGCGCTGATTTCCGAGTGCGTTTGATCTCGATGCGGGGCTCTTTACTTTGATGTCATCAGGCACACAAGCACGAGGAGCTGTGGAACCTCGCAGGCCTCAGAGACGAATAACGCTCGTCTTTGGTTTGCCAATGATATTTGCGGGATGAGCTTGTCAAACACAATCAGCAGCTCTGAGCTCAAACCCTCAACTTGCATCGATGGAGCTGAGGAAGCGAAGAGATTAAGACCAGGGGTTAATGTTAGGAATAATGATAGATGCTGTTATTAAAGCTATAAAACTTTAATTTAAAGTAAAAAAAGTTATTATTGTTCAAAAGAAAAAGGCAATGTTGCATCCTGCTGCTGAAATATTTGTGAGTTATCTGAGGAAAACATCTGCTTTCAGTTTATTTTCCTTGACGTTGCGATCTTTTTTACTTGAAGACTGGATGACTTCAAAACATTTTGTCTTTGAAAATAATAAAAAAGCTTTTATGGGTAAACAGCCACCAGGAAAATAAAAGATGAAACACACTGCTGAGTGCATCAGAACTCCCTGTGTGGACAATCCACAAATATGAAGACAGGAATTCAGGATTCCAGCCTATCTTTGCTGGTTTGCTTCTTCTCATTCCTGGTTTCACGTCCTCTATGCTGAGATCCACAGGAGCCAAAAACACGACACAGAAGAATAATCAGTCGCTGCGTTTTCTTTACAAACGTGAGCAAAACTTTGTCAATATTCTAATGTTGAAAAAACACAATTTCGCAATTCTGGTGTTTCCATTAAATAAGAAATGGAATTAAAATCACGTGTGAATAATTCTGAACACGCAATAAGGCATTAAAAATCGTAGAGGAGACGAATGTAAACACGTTAAAGCTGCAGGATGTAACTTCTATGAAAATTGTGTTATTTACATATTTGTTAAAATTATCATCATGTCGTGACAGTGTGATATATGATAATCTGAGAAAAAAAAAATCCAGCTCCTCTGCCTTCTCCCAGTGCACCCAGTACTAACTGCAGAAATGCACCACTCAGTTAGAAACAACCAATCAGAGCCAGGAGGAGGGTCTTAGTGCTGCCAATCACTTTCATGTACGCCCCCCCCCCCCCCCCCCCCCCGCTCTCTGCTACGCTACATAGCCTGCTGCTAATGCTAATGCTAGTTAGCATGGCTACCGATGACGGAGGATAAACAGTTTTCCTGGAACGGTGAGTTGTTTCTCCACCATTAGCACATTTAGCAGCGCGTACACGAGGGTGATTGGCAGCGCTAAGCCCCTCCTCCTGGCTCTGATTGGTCATTTCAGGTCGGGAGCGGTGCATTTCTTTAGACAGCGATAGCAGCTCAGGGAGGAGGTGGAGGAGCTCCATCTTTACACAGATTATCTGTCTCAGACCGAACTGTGACGACATGAAAACAAATATGGAAAAAACATACTTTTGTAAAAGTTACAAACTGCAGCTTTAAATGAGATACAGAATGTTTCTACACCTGATGGTCCGGTAAACTCGGTCCGACTGGGGAGCAAAATTGCAACATTTGTTACATTTTCAGCTGCTGCGTAGGGGTGGACAATATGGACTTAAAGTTTTATCATGATATTTTGTGGTACTATTGTGATAAAAGTGACAATAGGAAGTATTTATTACTTCCTTTTCAGGTGATACAGCAATCATAGCCCCACAAACACAAATGCTGCTCTTGAGAAACACACCCATTTGTAATACGCTTCTTTAGGACACCGGTCACATAAAGAAGTGTGATCTGTATCACTAAACTGCTCACAGTAACTGCATTCACTCATATTTTCAAATTTATTGGTATTTATTGATGCTCTCACTGAACAGACAGGGGAGAAAATAGTAAAAAAAAAAATAAATAAATAAATAAATAATAAAACAATCCTGACAATATGGACATTTTTGGGGCATTTTAAACATCAATTGCAACCATGACCACGATAGATCTAGATTATTGTCATGATAAAATTTTAACGATACGATAAATGCCTGTCGCTACTGCTGCGTTTCTCTTCACTTTGCTCTTCTGAGTCAAACCAACCGAACCCTTTCAGCAACCTGTTCCCCTCCTAACCTGTGGGGGCGCTGCATCAAGAACCACTGAAGGAAACGACACGGAAACCTCTGAAGACGCTGAGCGCAGCTTCCTTCTTCATGAAATGTAAACAAAAATGGAGCAGGATCAGATTTTAGCGGTTGGAGGATTTCTCTTTAGTCTTTGGTAAAAAAAAAAAACCACGAGTCATTTCTCCTGCTAGCGCTAGACTTTCTCGTTTGTTTTGGTTGTGTTTACCCAGAATGCCCTGCGCTGTAGTCCACTTCCTGTTTTTCGAGGGGTCTCCGGTCCGCTTGGCGTTCACATACGCATTCAAACCGCACCAGAGTTCACTTCAACCGAACCGAGACCGAGGTTTGTAGGCGGATCACGGTTTTCTCAGAACTCCCAACTGCAGCTTTAAAGTGAAAAGAACCAGGCAGAAAAACTAAATGTGACCAAATCTCATGATTTTCAACCAATCAAGCAGCTTCGGGCTCTCTCTTCCAGGGATTTAATGTGAAATTAGCCATTCTTTTTTACCAGCAGGGTCAGAGGTTCTCATTGGGTTCTGGCCTTTTTTTCTGCTTCACCATTTCATACTTTGGTCGTTCACGAGAGGAACCGTCTGGCGCTGGGCTTCTCCCACTGCTTTAGCTTTAGAGGATGTTTTGTCCCCGCTTTAGCAGCGGATGATTTAAAGTCATTTTCCATCATCCACTCATAGCCTGCAGGGTAAAATATGGTTTTATGGGTCTGATAATATCTACCAGCAGAGATTTATTGTTTCGGTTTGATTAAGTGTTGTTCTTTTTGTTTGAACTAACACACTTTAAAGGATAACAGAATGAGACCTGGACCATAGCGGTAGACAATTTAGTAAAAACAATCATTTCACATGCTGATGTTTTGTTTGAGCAACCAACCCTGTCGTGTGTCAGATTAGACTCAAACACCAGCTCATGGGATCGCCTCCAGGAGAAGTAAAAACCATCGATCACTGAATCATTGAAGCATTGAGTCATTGTCAGTTATTTAAGGAAATGAAAACGTACAGAAATCTGCATCTTTTTTTAATCTGTGTTGCTTTTTTAGAAGACCTTCTCCGCTACGAGTCTCATAGTCTGATGTAGGACATTAAGAGAGTGCACGAATAAGTGCTGAACATCTGCTGCAGCGAAACTCAAAGAGGCTGCAGCAGGACGCAGCGCTCCATCAATATCAGATCTTAAATTGGAAAAACGTTTGCGTGTCACAACGGGGGCCGGACCAGCAGGGGCTACTTGATGAATGAGCCATCGTGGTGATTGATGGTCAGGAGGGAGCGGTCAGGAGAAATGCTACGCCATCCATGTCACTTTCAAGTTGTTTGCCTCTCATGAATTTTAGAAAATGCGTTTGCACAAAGTACCCTTGACATGAGCATTTCATTTCAGTCTATTAGACTCACAGCCATGAGCTAAATGCCCTCCATTTTCAACCAGTATCACCACAGTGCAAACAAAAAAAAAAGGACAGCGTAAAGGACTGACTGTTTGCATTTTACAGTGTTTTCACATCTGATAGTCTGGTAGACTCGGTTTGATTGGGGACCAAAACTGCAACAATTGTTGCATTTTCAGCTGCTGCGGTTCATTTTCACGCTGCTCTGTGTCAAACCGACCAAACCCTTTGAGCAACCTGTTCCCCTCCTTGCCTGTGGGGGCGCTGCACCAAGAACCACTGAAGGAAAGGACACAAAAACCTCTGAAAAAGACACTGATTGCTCTTTTGTCTTTGGCAAAAGACTGCGAGCCATTTCTCCTGCTAGCGCTGGACTAGCTAGCATTTGTTTTGGTTTTATTTACCCAGAATGCCCTGGCTCAGGGGTCTGCAACATAGGGCTCTGCAGCGCAAGCGACTCTTTGGACCTTCCACAGTGGCTCTTTCAGGGTGTTCGCGCATCCTTAAAAAGT
Organism: Anableps anableps; assembly: GCA_014839685.1. Lineage (NCBI taxonomy): Eukaryota > Metazoa > Chordata > Actinopteri > Cyprinodontiformes > Anablepidae > Anableps > Anableps anableps. The sequence goes on along the minus strand of CM026075.1, from coordinate 35,804,434 downwards.
CTTAAATTAAAATTAAGGCCTTAAAATGTCTTTTTTTCTTCTTTCATTGTGCTCCTTCAGAAAGAGATCTTAATCTAACCTGAATGGAGTTTTGTTTTACGTCGACTTTCTACCGTTGTACATAAGACAGTGCAGTAAGTAGCTTCTGGGGTGAAGCACAGGTTCTGCAGCAGGTTGAGTTTTGCGCTGCATCTTGTCTCTGCATATATCACAGTGAATTTCATGGTACTTTGTAATTGTTACCATTGCTTGAAGCCTAAAAGATATGTGTTTGTATTTTTCTTTTGAGAGGTCTGTAATCTTAATTTAATATTTTCGGAACCTTCCTCCACTACAATCAATGCCTCTATTGTTTCTCAATGAGAGGAAAAACTATTCTGAAATGATACTTTAGGAATAAATAATGTGATTTCTTCCTGTTTTAAATGATCCTGTTAGATTCACTTGACGCTTCTGATGTTGCTACAGCCTGCAACCCAAACTCTTAATTCTCAAAGATGCTCTTTTATTTTCTAATGTTTCTGTTTTGTTTACTTGCATGCTCCTACAATCAAGCCTAACAAACTGAAAGCAGTTCAACATCTGTGGTACGTTGTTTGAAGTTGTTAAGCGGTTCACTCTTCCTTGCTTAGCTGCTATGTAAATAATGCTCTGCTGGGCCTTTGCTGAGGGGTGGTGTGCCCTTGGGTCTCGGGTTCCTGGATTGGTCACTGTATGAATGTCACAGGAAAAGGTTCCAGAACCTATAAATTGTTTTTAAGAGCTTTGTGGATGGCTAACTCCAAGACTGTTTTTCTTTTCTTAAAATGCCTTAAATTCATATAAAAAATGAAAGTTGGCCTTAATCACAAACTTTGTCTTGACTGGACTATTTACTCTCGTATGTTGTATGAAATTTTTTTTTCCTTTCAGGACTTTTCTGTCAGGCAAAAGTCTGAATCGCGCTCAGACATCTTTGTTGCATTCTGTGACTCGAGACAGTTGGTTGAGGCTACCAGTAACTCACTGCTAACATACCCTTGCTAGCTAGCTAGCTAGCTTTTCTGCATCTGTCATGGTCAATGCTAATTTCTCGCCAGTTGGCTGGATGAAGTTCATACACTTCTGTGGAGATATAGGTGTTAAATTCCTTTCATAAAGGTCTTTAAAAAGACTTAAATTTGAGTTGGTGAAAATGATATTGAATGGTATTGAACCAACTAATGTTTTTAATACCGATATAACAAAAAAAGCAGGTTTTTAGCATCAATTCCTTTTTTAATTGAATAATTGCATTTAATTTCCACAACAGAAGATGTTTTTTTAATCTATTTTTGTCTTTAGGTTGAAAACACATTTTTTTTACATCATCTTCAACAAATATCAACATCCCACAGAAGAAAATGTATCCTATTTTATAGAGTTTGTTTTTCTTTATTTCAAACCTAAAAATAGAATAAAACAGTAACTCTTTCCTATAGTAGACATGTATCCTTTTTCCAAAAGGTCACTTAACATTTGTGGCTCAAAATGATTTTTATTTCACTGGACTGAGGGTGAAAATGGCTCTTTAGATTGTAAAGGTTGCAGACCATTACCTTACTATTGTCCACTTCCTGCTTTTGGAGCGGTCTCCGGTCCGCTTGGCGTTCACATATGCATTCACACTGCACCAGAATTCACTTCAACCGAACCGAGACCCAGACGGACCACAGTTTGCTTTTTTAGTCCAATTACGCATTCACCCCTCCCCAGATGAACCAAACTTCCTAGGAAAACGATCAAGAGTTTGATTAAAGCGACTAAACAGGGCTGGTGTGAACACACCCTAAAACACACACATTCAGACCTCACATTTGGTCATTACTGACCCAAAACCAACTGGTCAAAAAACCCCAAACTGAACAACGATATGTATTCTACATCCAGTGTTCACATTCAGCACAATGAAACATTCATGCACATACTGCAGACATAAATGGCCTTGCTAATTAGCTTTAGTTATGGGCATTCACACTCCCATTTGACATTCTCTGCACTTAATGCTCTCCTAGGAGACCAGAATCGCATAACATTAGGGAAAGGCTTTATCGCAGGGAGAGCGGGCTGTAAATCAGACACCTGAAACTCCATTAGCAATTCCAACAAGCAGGGATGCCTGTGTGATTACTGGTGGACCGGATGCAGTCTGCTCGCTGATATAGACTACACTCTCAGATAAGGCTACAGTGAATGCATTCCATCTCCTTCTGATAATTAGAAATTTCAAACAACATCACTGACTATACTATTCTCTATGTAACCATGCTACTAATTTATATAACTGGAGGTATCCAGATGTAGAAGCAGAAGATGTCATGTTTTTTTTAACCCCTCACTGAATAAAAATGCTAATTGTCCCACAGTAAAGAGATTTAGATGCACCAGCAGCAAGTTCAAACTAATGGGAGCGGGCTGAGTCACACACAAAAGTACCACATAGTTAAAAGAATTTCCAGGTTACAAGAAATCTGCAACTGACAAGGGTGATTAAAAAAATGTACAAAATGTAGTGTCCCTTTGCATGTGGCGTTATGCTCTTTAGAAAGCGTCTCACAAGCTATGTGCGTTAACGCCTGTAAAGCTTGTCAAAAACAGACAGTTGGTAGCTTAATATCGCTTTTATTGAGTTGCTTTCACTATAAAAATGGTCACAGCCTGCTGCACGGTCAAACAGACAAGGATGCAAACCAAACTTGTCATTTTGTCATAAATCTTTTGATGAGGAAAGAAGACAGCGACGGCTCGCAGCCGTCAGTCATAAAGGATAAGAAGATTAACGTTCATATACTTCAATAAATCAAATATCACATTATGGAGAGGGTATGCATCTAATCATTAGTAACCATGGAGAAAATGCTTCACCAGCATGTAGCCTAGCATGTACAAAAAAAACTGGTGAGCATCTAAAAACGGATCTTTGTGTGAACGTGTCCGGCGGACGTCTGCTTCGAGTCCGCTTCCAGTATGCACGGACCTCCACGGAGTGAAGTACATCCAAGGACGTTGGCGCCTTAAACAGAGAAGCCCAGGCTTCCCTCTCCCCAGCCGCTCGGGCCAGCTTCTCCGGGGGAATCCCAAGGCGTTCCCAGCTGATGCCAGATGCCTGAGCAACCTCAACTGGCTCCTCTCAATGTAGAGGAGCAGCGGCTCTACTCTGAGTCCCTCCTGGATGGTCGGACATCTCACCCTATGTCTAATGGGGAGCCTAGACTCCCTGCAGAGGAGCTAATTTTAGCCGCTTGTATCTGCAGTCTCATTCTTTTGGTCACTACCCAGAGTTTGTGACCATAGATGAGGGTGGGACCACAGATCAACCAATAAATCGACCAGTAAACTCACCACGACAGACCAGTACAGCGCTCGCATTGTTGCAGATGTCGCAACAATCCGCCTTTCAATCTCCCATTCGTGAACAAAACCCAAGATACTTAAGCTCCTCATCCCAAACCCAGAGGAGGCACTCTACCTTGTTCCTGCTCAAAACCTTGGTCTTAAGAGTTGGAGGCATTCATTTTCATCCCGGCATGCTTCATAATTTATTTACAGTTCTTAAAAATAAACGTGTTTTTGATGTTGAACAAATGATAAATTAAGACCTTGTCCACATGGAGACGATTTTAGTTGTATCCACAAAAGTTTGTCGTGGTTTAGTCTGTGCATCTACACGGATTTGGCATCTTTGGAGACCAGAAAAGACCATTTTTGAAACCAGGTACCAGAGTGGATGAATTTCAGAGCGCCAGTTTCATGTTTTCATGTGGCCATGCAAGGCATGTCTTTTTTTAAACGATCACATCGTAGCTCCACCTCTCTCTCTATCCCGCATGCACCTCACTCTCACAAATAAACCTTGCGCCATTCAGTGTTTTTTTGTGTCGTTCTCTGGCAGTTTTACAGTGCCACTGATTGGCCTGGCATACCTGCTACATCATTTTCTGTGGTTCTGCATCGTGTCGTGTGGAAACATTTTTTCTTAATCGTTTACAAAAATACACTGTGCTTGTCTCTTTGTGTACAGGCCCAAAGTAAAGATTGATGATTGAAATAGCACAATATATAGCGACTAACTAAATACGTCTTTATTAACAGTCTTTATTATGATTATTAGCTTATTTAGGCACAATCCACCATAACTCTGACAACACAATTAGATGTGTTTCCTTGGTTTTTATATGCATCAACCAGCTGCATTAAGGTCAGAGCCGGCTTGAGGCTGACAAAGGACAATAGTCTGAAAGGGGTTAAGTTCAAGATTAATCTAACACCTTTGAATTGATGAGTGTCCGGTGTCTGATTTTTAACTTCCAACTCTCCTAAAGTAATCTTTAATTGTTCAGCATCTCAGTATCTGGTAAACAGTAATCAGCAAACTAATGCTTGGTTCACACGGCAAGATTTTCATGCTAATTTTTGTCCCGATATTCCCCTTCCGACAATCTTCAGGATGCCCCGATTAGCGGGATAGCTCTTGAGATAATCTTAAGAGATATTCCTGCCATGTGCGGCAGGGAATAACGTCGGGACCACTCTGATCTAAAATCTGAGCTATTCAGTATGTTGGATTGTCTTGGCCCAACGTGTGTGGTGATCCCCGAGGACAAACGAGATCACAGCCTGTTGAATGTGACGTGCAGCCAATCAGAAAGTGAGGCGACGGAAACATGGAGGGGTGTTCTAAATACAGAAGACAAAACAACTGCCATGGCGAACCAGAGAGTTCGGTGGCAATCGGTGACATCTTGCTAAATATAGTCCACAAACTATCCCCCATTGCTTCTTCCAAGTCGGCCATATTTGTTTACTCTGGACTCACGTTTGGTCTCGAGAGGTTTTGCGAGATTTCCCATGTGACATCTGAAATCGGTCCGTGTATGGCTCGACGCCATACAATCTACGACCAAACTTGCTTTACCTAAGATTTTTGTATCGTCCTGTGTGGTGTCTCTCAGGTTTTGAAAATCGGTGGCCAATTTAAAAATATTACCATGTGAACCAGGCATAAGTTATGAACTGATATTCTGACCAAAATTCTGTTTTTAAATTTGACCTGCTTGCAGCCGGTGAGAGAAAAGGAGATTACAGTGTAAATATGTTGCATCCTGAGTTCACAATGAGTGAGGAATAGAGAAAGGTTTCATTATATTTCTTAAAAAGACCTTCCAAAAACAATATTGAAGCATGATAAAGATTAGAAGATAATGAAAGACTAGAGTGAAAAAACAAAGCTACTGCTGTGATTTAGGATTTTAACTGGTCAAACTCCACACTGAGCAGAAAAGCCCAGTAGCCTTTTCTTGCTTAAGCACAATGCAGCAAAAGCTGCAGAGCTCTGACTGAGATGGATGGCTGTTTTGTAATATCTTTATCAGGATGCATGAAGATCCAGCCTCACTGTGCTGTCAGCCCCAGAAACTGAGGAAATTGGGAATGATTGTCTCTGACAATTTAAAAGATTAAATGTGAGCGAACGAGCACTCTCAGAGAATCACAGCGTCCACAACGAGTTTGTCGCTTTACCTTCATTCCCAACGGAGCCGCATACGTGACGCAGAGAAAAAGCAATGAACGGGCGGGAGAGAAAATGACACAAAACGAGACGGAAGACGGAGAAATCGGGAAATGAAGAGATGTGAGGAAAAGCAGAACAAAAAGCACAGATGGAGATGATGGAGCTCGGCTGACAATGAGATCAGCTTGTTTTTAAATGAGTTCTGAGACAATGGTTGTGGCTCATAAAAAGCCTGTGCAGAGAGCTCTTCTAAATGTGTCACATTCAATATAGTTTTCTGAAAGAGCCTGCTTAAACTTCCACATCCGCTATTCTGCATCTGTCAGCATAAAGAAAAGGGACAACCTCTGTGTGCCTCTCAGCTATCGTCACCTACGAGGTAAAAATCATTTTGCTCACATAAACATAAAGAATTTCATCTAAATAACCCGACTAACCCATCTGAAAGCAGTCTCTTTGTTTCTATATGCTGGGGTTTGTTGTTTAACAGCCACTAAGCTGCAGCTGACAGGATCGATACACATACATTGTAATAATAGCATATGATTATAGCGGCGGCCCCCGGAGCTTTCATTCAGCCAGCCATTGTTTCCATTGTCTCACAACAATGAAAACGACTCACAGCTGTTCTGCCAATCATAATTCACTTAAACAGAAAATCAGTTCAGATCTGTCTACTTGTAGTTTAGGTCTATAAATCCCAAATGAAAGTAAAAATGCATTTTGCTGAACTGCGACAGAGGCTGTTGTGCTCCCATACTCAGCATGTATCACATTAAAATGGGTGTAGTTTGTCTCAACTGTGATTTATAAATATATTTGATGTATTTCATGAGGGTTTTCAAGCATTAACGCCCTGCTTAAGGTAATTCCACAGTGTCTCAGTCAGATTTAAGTTCAGACTTTGATTAGGCCTTGTTCGTTTGGGGAGGTGTGAATATGTAATTGAGCTCTGATGCGGACCAAAAAAGCAAACTTTGGTCCGCCAACAAACCTCGGTCTCGGTTCTGTTGAAGTGAACTCTGGTGCGGTTCGAATGCAGATGTGAACGCCAAGCAGACCGGAGACCGCTCCAAAGGCAGGAAGCGGACTACAGGGCAGGGCATTCTGGGTAAATACAACCAAAACAAATGTGCATGTCAAGCACTAATGGCATGGCTGTCACACTCATGGGCGATGTGGGTGTTTTAACACCCACGCTTTTCCTCCAGTTTTGCACAAAAACTGAATTTGAGTGTGCAGAGAGACTGATGTGAGTGCATATATCCATGTGAGCAAACAGTAATCTGCAGTGTGTGCATTAACATCTCACAAAAGTTTGCTCAGTATGTATCCTGGTGCTCAACTGTGATAAAGTTCTGCTCTGCTTGTTTTGTGCGTGCGCTCAACTCTGGGTTTCATTCTTTTCATGTATGGAAACCCAGGAGGGCCAAAAACGACTCAAAATTTGATGTGTCTTTCACATGAAAAGTATGTTTTTTTTTGTTTTTTTTTTAATGTGGAAACAACTGTGTTCACAACTTAAAGCCAATCACAGACAGTTGGTTTTCGTCTAATCAGAGTTTTTGTTGGATGAAAAAGAAGCAACCACAACGAGCAAATCAAAATACTGCCCCAAGTGACAGAAATTACAAAACAAAAAGTTAACATTTAAGAAAAACAAAAGTATAACTGAATTTTGTAGCCAAAGAACATGAGGTTAAACATACAAATATGTTTACTTTTTGAATTTCAAGTTGGATTTTAAAATTTCTTGAGCTACTATGTAATGTGTGACAATATTTAATAGTTTTACATTAGATTTTTAGAGCTAAACCAAAGTAGTTCAACCCCTTATCAGTCAACTCACATCCCCTACACTTTTGAAAAGCTTGCTACGCTACAACCAAAACAAACTCGCGAGTCTAGCGCAAGCGGGAGAAATGGCCAAAGACAAAAGAGAAATCCTACAACTGCTAAAATCCACTGCATTTTTGTTTACATTTCATGAAGAAGGAAGTTGCGCTCAGTGTCTTCTTCAGAGGTTTTTGTGTCGTTTCCTACAGTGGTTCTTGGTGCAGTGCCCCCACAGGTGAGAAGGGGAACAGGTTTTTTCAGAGGTTATTACCAATTTATTCTCGTAATATGACTTTATTCTTGCATTATTTCGACTTCCTGTCGTACGACTTTATTCTCGTAACATTATGACCTTATTCTCACAAAATTATGACTTTATTCTCATTTGTATTATTATAACTTAATTCTTGTGATTTTTTTTCTATTATGACATTTTGAAACCATTAGATATTTTATTCTTGTTGCGTAAAGTAGAAGGTGTAGAACCAAATTAAAACTGTATTTTTTGTGCTTGTAGACTGTCTTGTCTGCTTGAGCAAAAGTTTAGAGTACAAAACGCATGGCAGGTAATCAAGATTTTCCTGTTTGCTCATCTAAGCATGCTACCTTCATAAATGCTCAATTTTTTTATGTTAGACATTTTAAAAGAGATATCGCAACTGAAATCTGTGAAAAAATGAAATGACTCACAGAGGTCAAAGACATTTCTGCTACCTGGTGCCAGATTCAGGACAGATTCATTTTCTCCACAGTTTTAACAGTGGTCATAATGTTGTGGCTAATGTCTCCATGCTGGGAAAGAAGCAAATAAAACGGAGGTTAGCTGTTGCAACAAAATGTCATCATTTATCAGCGGATTTTTGTCGCTCTGACTGAAATGAAAGCAAACAACACAGTGACAACCTGCCGGCAGAGTCAACAGACAGTTAATTCAATCAGAGGTCAGTGTTTGCTCTCTGCCGCTAAAAGCTGGGTTGAGCTGCCAATGTTTGGGTGTTTTCTGACAGGGTCAAGACTGAAACAGAGAAACCCAAACTTATTTCTTGATCAAACTGATCCCGATTAAAGGGTTAAATGTCTCAACATGCAGTGTTTTTGCAACAATATCGAGGTTTTCTATCTTTCTTTTAGTAAAAGTTCCGCTTTGAAGTTTTTGTGTATTTCAGGGCCAAATGAAGTTGAAAAGTTAACTGAAGTACGAGTGAAATATAACAGCATGTTTTTCATACATGTAGATGCTGGTTCAGTGGAGATATTAGATGTTTCATCAGTCTATCAAACTCAAGGGCAGCTCAACAGCGCAGTTTCAGGTATCTCTTTTAAATCAAGAAAAAACCAAAAAGAAATCAATGATCAGAAATAAGAGTGAGAAAAAGACGAGACATGGATGAAATCAGGAATAAAATATGATGTAAATGATGACAAGATCAAAACAGTGATACTCAGAATAAAACAATAAAGTTGTTCTCTTTGCATCATTTTGTCACGAAGACTCTCGTCTCCCTCATAGCTGGGTTCTAACAGTCCGATTGAGCTGCTCTACCCCGGAGAGCGCTTGTGTAACATGAGCAAAGTCTTGAAATATTTGCTACAGGCACCCAAACACACCAAGGTTGTGCGATTTACAGTTTCATTTTAGGTTGGGGGGTTGTTTTCAGCTTCAGTAGATCATACAAGTAACATTAAATTTGAAAACTACTCATAATGCCCTCCAAAAGTACTGCCCCCCTGGTAAAGATGTGTAAAAGCCTCCAATTCAATTCATATTTTATTGCAACAGTGTAGTCATAATCTCACACTGAATTTGCAGGGTGTCAGTGCATCTTTAAAGACTCTTAAATTCATGTATCTAAAATGCAGTAAAATGTCTTTAATGAATTAGAAAAATCTAAGTTAAACTTAAATACGTTAATCACAGGTCTTGAATTTTGTCTTAAACTATTTACTCTCATATATTCTGTCTCATGAGACTTTTCTGCCAGGCAAAAGTTTGAGTTGCATGCAGACATCATCATTATGTTTTGTGACTCGGGCAGGTGAAGCTACCGCTAATTAGCTGCTAATAAACCTATGCTAGCTAGCTAGTTATCTTTTTTCATTAGTATCATTAGTAAGTACAAATTTATCATCAGATGGCTGGACGGACAACGTTCGTCTTTGCCACTGGCTCCCTTCTGTTGTTAACCTGTACGATGCTACGCTAATTCTGGGCAAAAAAGCTGGGCACTACTATAAAATATGCGATTTTATGTTGTACGTTTCTGTCGTGATACAGGACTTAAATTTCATTAATAATGGTCTCAAAAAGTCTGAAATTTGAGTTGGTGAAAGCTGCATTAACCTTGATTTGAAACATCTCCGCTGTCATTTGGGTACATTTAATCAGTGGAGAAGATATGCAACCTTAACCCTATTTTATATGACAAAATTTTAAAATTGTCATCTGATTTTCAAAACCTGAGAGACTCCATACGTGACAATTAAAAAATCGTAGGCATAACAGGTTTGGTTCGCAGAGCGTGTGGTGTCGAGCCACAGCAGGACTGTCACTGCACGAGCTGTTCTGGAAGCACGATTCGTACCGTTAGCTCATTACCACATGCGCTAAAAGAAATACTTGTGGATCATTGTTAAACTCCAGATCTACAAAGCGTAATTATTTATATTAATTTAAATATTACTTGCTACAAAAGGCCCTAAGGTAAATTTGGTCCTTGAGCTATTAAAACAGGCAGCTATAAGCGTTTTTAGAGGGGGTCTCAAGCATCTGGGGTCAGACTTTAAATGGAAGCCATTGTTGACAATTTACTGAAGGCACCCAGAGGAGCCGTGTGACCATCAGAACAGGAAATCAGACTTTACTTTTCTTTTGTTTCTTTGATTTTAAAGATGTAATTATTCTGATTCAAGTATTTCTAATGTTTTTTGTTAAAAGGCCACCAACTCACACAAAATGTCTGAGAATAACTGTCTTTATTTTCGTTGCTTACAAAATAATTAAGCAAGTAATTATGGCAAAACGGAGGCCAGATCGGCATAACACTTATTTTTTCACCCTTTGTATGCTGCTGGACTGAAAATTACACCTTTTCTTATTCAAGTAAACATCACTTGTTAGACAAAAAAAAAAAAAAAAAATCTTTAATTTTTCTTCCTGTTCCAAGAGAGTAGAAACAGTCACAGCAGGGGTTGTTGTTGCTGTGCAGGGGATGGTTGGGGCTGAGATTGAGAGAGAATTTAGTCGTCCATTCATAAAGTTAGAATTTAGATGTTCGGTACTCCAGGTGTTTAATAATTCTCCCGCTTGGTCTTCGCTTCTTCAGTTTAATATTTCTTCAGGAGGGTCACAGGGAAAAAATAAGACCCTGCGTGGTTTTTTTTGAAAACCATTTATTGAACAAGAAGAGTGTGTGCGTGTGTGTGTGTGTGTGTGTGTTATTGGGAAATGAAAACCACTGCAAGAAAAGTCTGCAGCTGAGACGAAAAATTAGATAAATTTGGATTTTTGAACATCTTTTACCAAACTGACAGCGGTGCTCCTACGCTGTTCTGAGGTGGGAGAAAGGTCTGATAGATTCCCAAAAGAAAGCAAGAAAGTTTCCCAATAAATCCAGGAACATGCAGTGAACCAGCCTCGTGAATCATTGAAGACTGGCTGACTCGCTGAGAAACAGAACCGCTCTGATCGCTTTTCTTATTTTTTTGGAACTGCTACAAACTGGATGCATTTAACCAAACATTGAGACCTTTCATGGATGACACATTTGAAGTGTTTGCTTTAGAGAATCTTTTAATTCTGGAAAGAAATAGATCCAGAAATACTGAGGTAAACAAAGTTATTTGCATATCTAAGCACAACACACATAAGCAATATTTAAATTCTGCACTTTAAAGTCTCCTCAGCTATGTGAAAGTCATTAAGCCGATGTCACGTAGCTTCCATGTGTGCTGGCATATTGAAAATGTATGACAGAGTATTAGGGCCAGGCTAAGAAAAAAGATTTAATTACGAGAATAAAGTCATCATAATATGAAAATAAAGTTGTACAACAATGAAGTATAAATAATTCGAGACAATAAACTCATAATATTAAAAAATAAAGTCATAATATTACGAAAATGAAGTCGTAATAATACAAGATTAAGTCGTATGACAATAAAGTCGAAATAATACAATACAATACAGAATAAACTCAAAATATTACAAAAATAAAGTCCTAATAATAAGAGAATGAAGTCAAAATAATACAATAAACTCATAAAATAAAAAAATAAAGTAATATTATGAAAATACAGTTGTAACATGAGAATAAAGTTGTACGACAAAAATGTCAATAGTACAAGAATAAAATCACAATATTACCAGAATAAAATCATAATATTAGTAGAATTAAGCAGTAATTTTATAATAACTCCAACATGAAAAAAAAATTAAATAAGGAATGTTGAGCATCTTCTGAAGTTACACTTTGGTATCTGTTTTACTAATAAGGAAATACTTAATCTTTTAACACATCATCATCAAATAATTATCAGCAGCAGGACTTTGAAACGATCGATCAAACGAACGAGTCTGTTTCGAAGAAAGAATCACGGACGAGACGAGCTGCTCATGTCAGATCTTGATAACTCGATCCAGGGATTCCCCCAGTGTATTATAAGCCTGGCGGCCCACCAGGCTTTACTTGCCCCCCCACCAGGCTTAAGCATCACATGTTTATTTATTTTCCGTAGATTTTTTTTTCATAAACCAGACACAGTTATAGCAAAGACCGGTTAAGCCAGGTTTATAGTTGAGGCATTGAACTGGGCACGAGGGGATGCACACCAGTCACACCCCCCCCCCTCCGGTGTTGATCACCAGCACTGATGCGGCGCCTGGTCGTGCACCTCAGAACTCTTGTAACTCAGCACAGATCGGTCGCGCTGCCTTTTTACTCAAACCGGACCATTTGGAAGGTGCTCTTGCAGACACAGGCAGACCTTTTTCCATTCAAAGTATTTCTTGCAAATACTGGATTTATTTTTGATAAACAAAAACCACCAACATCAACCTGCAGATCCAAACACTGCACCAAGCTGCAGACTTTACAGCTGATTTGCTGTTTGTTTGCCTTTTTAAAAACTCTACAGCTGGTGATTAAGTATTGTCAATAATGTCTTCCAGTTCTTTCCCAGGTTTAAACAAAATAATTCAGCGGAAAAAAACACAAAAAACACCAAAAGGTCAGAAGTTTGATGATATATCATATTTAAATAATAAGTATCTGTATTAGTATCGATATTGGCGAAACTGGGCCTGTATTTACTTGGTATCGGACTGATACCAAAATATGCAGTATTGCACACTTCTAGTTTCTGAGCAGGGTTTTTTTTTTAAATTGAAATATCATTTTAGCCATTAATTGTATTATATTTATTTAAAATAATATGATCAACCAAGGATGTACCCTAACAATTGCTCAACATTCTCTGGAGATCGGTATTAGCCGCCCCCCAACCCTGGAAGCATAGCAGATACAGATAATATGTTGATGGTTAGAAAACATCATGCAGTTTATGATGCATTTAACTATTTGTGCCTAATCCAGTAAATGTGGCTTGAGCAAAGTGTAATAATATAACGATTAACTGTAAACTAGAGACCGGTTCACTTTAAATTAGAAGAGAGGTCCACTAGATGCCCAGATAAAAGGAAAAGAAAACCATTTCAGTTCACCTGTTATGAACAGAGAGAGAGGAGGAAAAAGGAAAATAAAAAAATAAAAAGAATAAATGATGGGCGTCAACAATTTCTCTCCTGTCAGAAGTCTAATGAGCAGTGATTCCCAGTCTGAGCTAATGAGGCCTCATCAGATGAGATCTCACATGTTTTATTGTACTTACCATTTCACAGGAACAAATAGAGCTTTTTCAAAATACATGATGACAAAGATATGTAATTGTAATCCGAATGATAATGATGTCTTTTAATGCAGCTATATTAATGGTTTAATCAAAGCTCAGCCCTAATTCTTGATGGGATCACTGGGACATAATCTGGAAACTTGTTTGGAAACAAGCCCATGTTTTTCTCTGGTTAATTGAGTCTGACAAATAAATGAGTTTATGATTAAACTGAAAGGAGAATAGATATAAAAACAAAGACAACAATCTTCTGATCTTTGCCTATGAATAATTCAATCTTTCAACAAAAAAAAAATCCCTTCTAATATATTTTTTCTTTGCCTTAGTGACAAAAGCAAGTTTTTCCCGCCTTGCGCAGTGATTTTTTTCCAACTGATAAATCTTTTACACGACACAAAATGCACTAATATTACCACAGGAGCTCATTCTGTCTGAGATGGAGGGTGTCCTGAATTTGTCGGGCAATCTGGAAATGTTCCACCTTACAATGAATTTATAATATGATTTATACCTCCGTGACTTTCAGTCATTGCTCTTTTCGATGTGAGCGGAAAACCTCAAAGTCATGAGGTCGACCACGGCAGTCTCGCAGAAGTTTGTGAAAGAGTCAGCTTGATCTATTTTTCATTTCCAGGGACATCAAGGTTCTGCGCTTTAATACTAAGGTTATTTTTTGAGGCCAAGCAGACAGTTGACCTGCAGAACGGAGCTGGATCCCACCGGATCAGGTAGAACTAACAGAAAAGGAGCAATCAGCAGCTTTAACCGTGTGCAAAACCGTCAACAGCATCCCTCACCTAATCCACTTTCAAAGACATTCAAATTGACTTCATTCCTGTTTGGTTGCTTTGAAGCCTCACGATTTAGATTAGGTGTTAAAGTTCTGTTGTGCGTGAGCATAATGTTGTCTTTTTTAAAGACTCGCTTTAAAAAAATTCAAGAGTGCATCTCAAAAAATACAGCATGCACTCATGATGTCCTGAAATCTCTGAGCCAAAAGAAAAAGATTGGTGCAAGGAGAAAAACTGTTGAAGTTGTTCCAGACATCACAAAAACAACTTTTTCAGCAGCACAATTTTAACAATTTACCTTTAGACTGAGAGGATGATTTAGTGTGAAGAAGAAGAGAGGTCCCTTAAAGCTGGAGAAGATTTCCGCAGGAAATGATGCGAGAGGAGCTGAAGGGATTCGGTCATAATTTTAGGATGTTTTCACACCTGCTAGTCCGGTAGACTTGGTTCGATCGGGGACAAAAACTGCAGCATTTGCTCCATTTTCAGCTGCTGCGGTTCACTTTCTCACTGCTCTGTGTCAAACTAGCATAAAAACTGTTCAACCAGCAAAATTAATCAACACGTTTCCATCAGTTTGATTACAGAAGGTGCTGGTGAAATCTTTTTAATACGGACTAAAATAAGCGTGCAGGATGTCTTTAAAAACAAATACCTCGATCTTATACATAAAACCATTTTGTGGCTCGTAAATGTCAGGTGTTGAGTCGAAGAAAACTGCACATGTTGCAAACCAGACATTTTCCCCTGTTGCCCAAAATGAGCGATAAGCATTGGTCACAGGAGGTGGTTCCATTCAGCAGGTGAGATTATACTGGAGGCACATCATATAACTGGCTCTTTCAAGCCAAACAGCCTCAATGAGGGCCTCCACAGGCGTAGCTGGCCAGCGTTCCTCTGCCTCTGGGCTTAAAGCAGCACTCTCTCTGGGCTGAACACTGCAAACAGCCTTATCACCTTCCCCACAAGGTTTAAACATTGGAAGTCTTTTCTTACTTCTCTTCGTTGAATCTTAGACAAGTGATCAAACTGGTGATTTAGTCAGAACCAGTTGTAAATCATGCATGCAGGCACCTTTTTTTTCTTTTAAAGTACCGCAGGTTAAAGTTGGTTCAAAGCACTGCAGGAACGCACATTAACTCACTGTCTTCCGATGCGTCTCTTAAAGGTTGCACGACTCAAAGATCATTTCAATCAACTGTGAAAGTGAATTATGAATCAGTCCTCTTAGACTTTTGCAGCAAATTAGTTTCTGTAAGGGGTTTCACCTTCTTTAACTCAAACATGATTCCAATTTGGCGGTTAATTGAGCAGTAAATGATTTTAGGTGGAAATTACACAGAAATATGTTGATTAAATAATAAGAAGCACTCATGTTGTCACCATTTATGAGACACTCTTAACATTTCTTACAGCCTTTCATTCTTTAACTGCAAAGTTATCGACTGTTAATACAGATGCATACAGACACCATGCCTTACAAAACAATCTTAAAATTTGGTCCAACCCTAATAGCTGTAATACCAGAGTATTTCACTGGAACAAAAGGGCTGTAAGTTAGCAGCCTCTCAGCTCTCAGCATCCACTGACACTGTCCCGTACCATTTCATGGCTGAGTTGCTGACATTCCCAATTGCGTCTAGTTGGTTATAATACCACTAACAATGGACAGTGGAATATTAGTGAACGAGAACATTTCATGGCTGGCCATACTGCACAGATGGATTTTTATCTCGAACTAACTGAGCTTCCCGAGAGCAACAAACAGAAATGGTTGTAGAAGTGCTCTGCAGGCCAGGGTATGGGACTTTTGTGTCCACAGAAGTGATTTGAACACCTGAATTCAATGATTTGTGTTAGTGGGCACCGTTAACTAAAATGTTAGTAGTGCTAACCCTAAAGTACTAATCATAAGCATTAGTTCCACTAACTGCTAAAGCACTATACCAATATTTAGCAGAAGCCAATGCTAAAACAGCTCATATCTGTGAATTTTTTTCATGTATTTGTTAAATTAACACCCCTGGTTGGTTGTTCATGTTAAGTATTGTATTGTATATCTCATTCGTTCTTTTGTTGAATATTTGACATTGGCTGAACAAAGTTCCTTGATCAATAAGGAGAACACGAGGAAAGGAAACAGAACTGATGTGTAAACAGTCGTCACAAACTTCAAAATAAGAGCATGAATATAATTGTCTAGCCACCTGAGGAATTTTTAACAGTCGATAACCAAAACTTCAACACAGATGTCGAACTTTATTCAACTGAAAGCTTACAAAACAGCCAAGTAAATTAGCGCTTTGGGATTTAACCGGAAAAATTAATTTAGGGGTAGCTAAGTGCGCTAAATGTTTTTAAAAGTTAATCCTATTAGTGGATTAGTGGAAGTGTGCCCACCACTGATGATTTGAAGGGATGACCCAAATATTTAGCTGAAAGAGTGTATGTAGTATAGGTTTGCTCACAATAAGTACTTTTCTATTTTTTATTCTTTTTTTCTGTACTTGCCAACGCACCATAGAAACACACAACCAAACACACTCACACCAAAGGACAATTTAAAGTGACCAGTTACCCTGTGGGTTTTTGGACTGTGGGAGAAAGCCAGAGTACCAGGAGAGAACCAATACATGCATGGAGTGAACATGTACCAAAGCAGAAACTCACCAGCCTGGATTTAAAGCCAGGATCATACCGCTGTGTGACAACTGCTCCTCCACGGAGCCCATCACATTCAGTCCAGATTCCTCTAAAACTATGAAAGAGTCCTTTTGTGTAAGCTTCCTCTGCACGCCAAATTCAGACTAGGAAAACGCAGAGATACTGTCTTTTTTTTGTCTTCACAAATGGAATGAAAGTTTAGCAAATCGGGATTCAGATTGTTTAAAATTACTCCATCCATTCTAAAATAGTGAGAATCTACACTTACACTTGCACTTTTTACAACTTTGGAAATCCTCAATCATCTTGTCTGACGTAAAGCGTCTGCATGCTGCCGACACATTCAACTCAAAAGATACAGACTGTTCCCAGTTCTTTCACTTTTAAATATGCTCAGTATTAAAACAAATGTTGGACTTTAGTCCTCTGTTTGGCTCTGTGAAAATAACCAGTGAGATTCTTTAGCGGTTACTCATGACATTTTATTCACCTCAAATGTATATTTTGTTACGCCAATTAAGTTTTGCCTAACTAAGCCAATTTATAGCTTAATGAATGGCCTTTGTGTCACAGAAGGGTTTAACTACTGTTCCTGACCATATGTAAACACTTAGAGCACTGTTTTCATTAAAATAACTCTTGATGCATTTCATTTGAGACAGAAATGCCATTACACATCAGTATGCTGTGACTAATAAGAAAATTAGCATTCTTTAAGCTTGAGCGCCTCTCTTTAAACTAAGCAACAAAATGTTTGCCAATTACCAAACTTATAGTTGTCATTACACGTTTTAACAGGAAATTGTGGGTTGGGGGCTGTCTCTGCCTCAAGTAAGGGAGCTTAGATATCTGTATCGTGTTCATAAGTGACATTACGATGGAACTGGAGACTGACAGACGGATTTCAGGAAGGGGTTCGGGATTGTTGGATTCACTCCTCCCGTTCCACTAGGGGGCTCTACAGTTTATTAACACTGATTCAAATGACTTGTCGGCAAACCGGAAGTAACTTGACGGCAAACCGGAAGTGCTCTATACCGCCGTTAGATGAGGTCAGCAAGCCAAATTAGCCTTAAAAAAATACTTCTCGATTAGATTATTAAACATTGCCCTACATGGTGAGTTATTTTTGAATATTGTAAGCTATTGAGAAATGTGTTTTTGTCCTACATTGGTGTTTTGGCAGATTAGCTTTAAGCAAATGAAAATGCTTGTGGTTTTCAGTGGCTGTTGTGTTCATATTTTGTTCATTTGCAGCTCATTAGCAGAAAGCTTGCTCTCGTTTTTTTTTTTTTTTTTTTTTTTTTTTTTTTTTTTTTTTTTTTTTTTTTTGCACAGTATGGTTTATTGCTGATGTGTTATATACTGTAAGGTGTTTGAGGGGTAAACTATGTGCTTCATCATTTATGGTAGTAAAACCAAGCATGACTTTGGTGGTGATATGCTCTTATGGCTTACTTCAATTATCTAAATCTTTGTTTTAAGGTTGTGTTGAATTGACTATTATACAATTCTAAGTATTGCAATTTTGTTTTATTTTGTTTATAGTTTAACCGTGAATGTGTAATTCACCAGGCAATCAATAACATCAACAACAACTACTTTATTTTGTAACAGGGGTGGTTTAGTGTCAAGGGTGTGCTGCTCCGATCTGCTTCTGCTAAAGACAGATCTGAGTTAAAAAAAGCAAAGCTCTCAGTTTACTAGTTTGTCTACATCCCGACACTCGCATATGGTTATGACAAATGGATCGTGATCAAAAGGACAAGAATCTGGACGCAAGCGGCTGATGTGAGCTTCCTCCATCAGGTGGCCAGATCAAGCCTTAGAGGTAGGTTGAGAAGCTCTGTAATGCAGGGCGAACTTGAAACGTACCTGCTGATTCCCAGCATCAAAAGTAGTTAGTTGAGGTTGTTTGGGCATCAGGATGCCTTCAGGGCATTGGAAGGTTTTCCGGGTATGTCCCACTGGTAGGAGACCTGGGACTCAGCGGTAAAACTATATACGGTATCCCACCTAACCAGGGAAACTCTTGTGCTGCATTCAGGCCACGTCAAAAAGGTGTCCAATGTCACAAGTTGGATGCTATATATCGAGTGTCAAAATCGCTGTAGACAAATCTGAGCAACGTGTGGAAAGACACATATTTCCTCGGCTGGTCTCTTTGTACAATGGCAGATGAAGTTGAGAGAGCGGCTTGGCTTTATTTACTGAAAGCAAGAGAAAATCGTTGTCGGGCGCCTCTGCATCGTGTCTGTATCCACCAGATAATTCAGAGGGATTCTGAGTTTGGTGAGTTTCATCATCTCCAGGAACTGCGCTTACGAGGGTCATTTCAACGTTATTTTTGTCTCACCCGAGCCCAGTTTTGACGTCCTGCTTGACAAGTCATAGATAACAGGACGGCCACAAACAGCGACCATGAGTTTGTCCTCCAATGTCATCTTTGTCTGATCCAACTTCCTGGATGCTTAGGCTACGTTTACACTGCCGGCCTTAATATTCAATTGTGAATTTGTGAAATATGATTTTTTTGTGTGTGTGGTCATTTACATTTCCAAATGTATGTGAGTTCTATGTGATCTCTGGTATGAACTACAAACAACCTAAAAGTGTCCTGCATGTGCAGTAGAGGACCCAATTATGTCACACGTAGCGAGTGTGCTCAGTGTTTGCGGAAATGAAGATGGATGGTAATGCTGCAGCATAACTTCCAAAATATTAATTAAATCAGAAACCTCGCTTTCTCTCCACTGTCTGCTCTCCGCATTATTGTCCGCCATTGTTATGGTTTTTCTTCCTGTTTCTGCTTATCAGGACGCAGAATAGTGACATTTGTCGAGTATCAATGACAGGTGCAGGCCTGGCTGTACAGACACAGGTCACATTTGAAAAGATCAGATACGTATCGGATTTAGGACCACATATCCAAGTGGGCTGGGTCGCATTTGTAAAAATCGGATCTGTGTTGTTCAGACTGTCATGAAAAGATTAGCTACAGGTCGCATAAGGGCAAAAAAATTGGATTTGGGTCACTTCAGGCTGTGGTGTGAATGTAGTCTAAGTCCTTCTGTCCCCTCAGAAAAGGCGCCACTACGTCACACAGTGGAGTCTCTCAGATCGGTTGACACGCTGCGTCCAGCTGAAAAAGTTTAGAGCATGAAATCTGAAAACGCGCAGCACCAAACAGGCAAAACATACAAGATTAGATATGCGAGAGGTGCCGTGAGACTCCTCGATGCCTCTTAGACACGTGTCCACATAGACTTTGCATGTAAACCAGATGCAACTGACGGTCAAATTGCGTTTGGTCTGAACGCAGCATTGGGTTCCCCCAGGATGACCTGGATGATGTCATTGGTGAGATACGTCCTCAACCTGGTCTCGAATAACTAAAAGACAATGAATGAATGGATGGGACATGAAACTTGTGGTATAGCCTACATTTCTAAATTTGATTGTAAGAATTAGTCAGTTTTAACAGTTTTCAGCTTTTAATCATAACCTGTTGAATAAATGAATGAATACTTCTGTTTTCTGAGCTTCAAAATCATTTAAGGGCCCAGCATGGTCGGACTGAAGTGGTTACGGGACGTTCGTTTTCACACACATGGGTCAAAGTTCACAAGACACACTGAGCCAAGCTCCTATGAAACCTCTCCCGCTGCAGTATATGTCATGGTGTTTTAAGGGAACGACTATTACAAGTTCAGAGGAAATAATGATTGACGAGCTGGAAAATCTCATTTTATTTGTTGTTATTGGAACCGAGCAGGGGAAGTTTAGTGTTTTGGTCCAACAGTTCCTATTCCTTTACGACCTCGGATAATTGTTCCTCAAAACTATCCATCCAAGTTCACCAGGGGGGTTTGTGAAAAGAAGGAGCGGACGACACGAGGCTGAGAACAAAATGATGCAATTTTCGTCACGCAACTACGGCATCGAGAACCAATTTTGGCACAACCATGCAGGACCCCTTAAGGGATGCCTGCTAAACGCTTGTCACTGTGACCAAAATCAGCTGTGGTACATTATCCGCACCTGCTTTTTTTTTTTTCAAATGCACAAAAGGGAAAAATACATCTTCAACCCAACGACCCACTGCCATTGTCAGTTGATATGCAATGTCTCTGAGAGATTTGAAAGGCAGGAAGGTCAAATGAGAGCTTGATGGAAATCAATTCTTATTCCTCCTCAGCTTCTCTTTCCACAGACAGAGAGTCCATGCCTTACCTCGAGAGAAGAAAGCCGCTGCAACCATTGGCTGAACTCAAACTGAAGGAAGACATTCCTGTTTGAAATGAGCCACAAATACCATCCTTCACTGACAGAGAATCCTGGTCGCTGTTGGACTTCATAGTCATGTTCTACTGCAGGTGATTGTCAGAGCAGCCAAAATGCATATATGTGTGTGTGTGTGTGTATGTGTGTGTGTGTGTTTGAAGCACTGTATGATAACTCTCAAAGCATTTCAGGTCCAGTGTTGCATATTTCATGCACAGCATTACATCATCCCCTCATCTTCACACAGAGCTTGTTAAACTTCTCTTTCTAATTTTGGAACTCATGTTCCGTCGCCCTCTCCAACTCTCTGCTCTAATGCAGCAGCTTAGATTTCAATTATCTACATGAAGAAAGTTATTGCAGAAAGCCGGCTTTTTAAAATAGCTGCCACCCTTCTAGGACAAAAATAGACTGCAGATCACCAGTCATGTTAAATTATAATAGATTTAATTTGAAGTTTCATAGTCGTCTAAATCTGCCTCAGGGTCATGTGTCAGTCATGAGGCTGCAGTAATTTACACTGACTTTACAGTCTTTTTCAGGACATCATCATGATAAATCAAAACAAATGTCTGAAAACATTCATGGTTCTCTATGTAGAAATAGAAATATGCTTTATTGTCCCACAGTGGAGAAATTTTGTTACAAAAACAATCTATTTGTCTTATGAAAATAAGAGCGAGAAACTGTCTAATAAAGGGAAATTTAAAACATAAGTGATACTGTAATATATATAAAACAGCAACAGATTATTTACAGGAAATGATTTAATTGAGAGCAGAGATGGTTATAAAGCCTAACAGCTGCTGGGAGGAAGAATCTTTGATAAAGTTTCTTTGTGCATCTAGGATGCAGCAGCCACTGAAGGAGCTCTCCAGGTCAGTAACAGCTTCATGCACTAGGATAACAGGACATCCTAGCACAGAGCTGGACTTCCTGATGACCTTATCTAACCGCTCCATCCAACAAACACCACAGAAGATGGCTGATGCCACCACGGAGCCACAAAGCCATACTGTTCCAAAACGGGATGAGCATGAATCTGTCACAAAAATGTTCGTAATGCCCTTATTTCTTAAATGATTTTTTTTTTTTTTTTTTTACCATATGACTTAAATTAAAGCTGAGAAAGTTGCTGTTTTATAATGTAAAATATGTATTCTCCCAAGATATAAATCTATAAATAGTTTGGTGTCTTTCAAGATGCAAGAGAGGACTAAATGAATTTCTCTGATATTGGACAATAATTCGGTCTTACATAACTGCAGGAGTAGGAGCCAAAGTTTGTTGAAATTTAATAAACCATAGCTCCTATGCTTTATGAAATATTTCATCCTATTTGATGATTGTTATGAATATCGCAACGTTCTACAAACAAAACAAGGCAGTTAGTCCAGTTTTAGTCATTTATTGAACTTTTATAAACCACAGCGGCGCAGTGCACCACAGCAAATGGAAAGTAATGCCGGAAAACAACAACAACTCGTATTCTTCTTTTTTCTCACACTCCGTGTTGGCCTTACTCTACACCCAGACCCGTCACCATGGCAACTTACTGACAACAGCTAGCCACTTGCCAAAAGCGCAGAGATTACGTTTAAGTGTATCAGGAATTAACACCAAAAAACATGCAAACATCTCACCCACAAAAAAAAAGAACATAAAAAAACTCCAAAACAGAGCATTCAGTCTGTTAGGATGTTACATCTTCAGGCTTGATGTTTAATTTGTGACCGCTTGAACACGAGCGGTAGTTGATTAGCCAGTTTAAATAAGAAGGAAGGAAGGAGGAAGGAAGGAAGTTGAGCTTAGAGTCTTCAGAAATTTTCATATTGTTTCCTTCGGTGGTTCTTGGTGCAGCGCCCCCACAGGCAAGGAGGGGAACATGTTGCTGAACGGGTTTGGTTCGCTTGTCGCAGTGGAGTGTGAAAGAGAACCGCAGCAGCTGAAAATGGAACAAATGTTGCAGTTTTGGTCCCAAATAGAACCGAGTCTACCGGACTATCAGGTGGGAAAACATCCTTACATGTCATAAGAGTCAACTACCTAAAACTGTGATCAGAAACACAGTCAAAAATAAAATCTTCAGAAAAATAATATTCAATTTCACAAAATTATTATGAAAATATTAGCTTTTTATGTTTTGTTATGTCCATATTTATAAAAATGTCTAATTACTGAGACAATTTGATTCACCATGGCCAAGTAGGGGCATGAAAATATACGTTCAGACTTGTAAAATGGAAGCAGGACTGGATGAAAAGTTAACAGCTCAGTACAAAAGGAGGGATGCAGACCCAGAGCTCTGCATCGGGCTTTCAGTGGATGAAAAAACACAAAAGTCTCTTATAAGGTCAGACTGTGGTCCAAGGGATATAGATCTTTTATTGTTACAATGTTTTTAGTATTGTTGCTTTATAGTTCAAATGTCTCTTATCTTTCAGTGAGTTCCTGCAGATATTTTGTGCAGAACAGGATGTAATGTATGACTATGTTCAACTGCTCTGCTGTAACAAAAAAAAAACAACAAAAAACAACCATGAACTCATCATAAAGCTGGTTATTACACGGTTTCGTGTCTTAAAAAGTTGGAAACTTATTCATCTTTACGTCTTGTATGTTTTCAGATTTTCTTAAATCTTTGCTCTTTTACGCTCATTGCTTCTTCTTCTGTTTTTTTGTTTTGTTTTTTTTTTTCACTTTCATGTGCTCTGGTGAAGGAATTTAAATGTTATGAGACAGAACTAAAAGCAGCATTGCGAAAATTTCAGTTTCTCTGTCATGTTAAAGACTAAATGAGCTCTCCTTGGTACAGTGACCGAGAGGCGCAAACATGCGGCAAACTGAAAAACGAGCTGCGAACTCATGCATGATGCAAACTCCAAAGCACACACAAATACGAAAAAGAAAATGCAACAGAAAAATGCTGTGTTCGATGTAACTTGAAAATTAGTAACTCGGAGCGGGGTTTGACGTCAGACCCAAGGTAGGCATTCTGGTTAAGAAGTCAGAATTTCAACATGGCGACGCCCATAGACATTGTTTGCAACCTCTTACAAACATCATTTTAAGGTTTATGGTCCATAAGAAAACACTGCTTTTAATTTTTTCAGTTTAGAGTTGGAGGCGTTACATGTAGCATTGATTTTAGATGCAGCATTACGTGTGTATTTTGTAAAATCAACATATTTCCTACCACATATTACCACTGTTGATGCAAGGAGCGGCCATTTTGAAACGCGACGTCGGCCAAACAAGTCGTAACTGGGGGTAGTCGGAGTAGCTCCCAGTTTCCCAGTGGGAAATCCCACTTCGGAGGGCCTTCCAGTTCAGTTTTAGGACTGGGAAGTCGGAATTTCCCAACTCAAAAGCAACCTTAGTATAAACAACAGCACGTATGAAATGCTCCAAACTTGTTCCACAAAATGGATGTCCTCCAGACCACTAGGGGGAGTCGACCAACAAATCATATGGGAGCAGTCTCGGTAAAGACCATAGGCGCGCATATATATATATGTGTGTGTGTGTGTGTGTGTGTGTGTGTGTGTATATGTCATGATTTAATGAGATGTCCAGGAGGAAGATGGAGGAAGGAAGGGAGAAAAGGTACATTATACTTCATGTCTTTTTAAACACGCAGCCTTTTACAATAATATTACCAACTCCAGACTCCCTCTAGTGGTCTGGAGCGCCTCCATTTTGTGGAGCAAGTTTGAAGTTTTTCATATTTGCAGATTTTGCTATTTCCGGCATTTTGCTTCTATTTCCTGTGGTCGCAGCATTTTTCGTTTGCATTTGTGCTGTTAGTTGGAGGTTTTTGCTTTTATTTTCTTTGATTGCAACATTTTTGGTTTGCAGCATTTTTCTGTTGCATTTGTGTTTTGGAGTTTGCAATGATCCAAGGGTTTGCAGTGTGTTTCGCCGCTTGCTGCACATTTGCACCTGTCGGCCACCGTACATAGGTGTCATTAAATGAAATTAATCCTTTTGGACAAATTTTAGCTGCTTTATGCATAAAACTAAACATTTGCTGTTAAGGTATGATAAGAAGATATTTTTCATGTTTATGCATCGTAGCATCCAGAACAGCTTTCTGCGGCAAAATTTTATTTCATTCATACAAGCAGGAACTGTTCAATATTTTTATTTGAAACCGTTTCAAACCTCTTGGTGTGTAAGTGAACTTTTTCATGTTATGTGTTATGAAGTTGATTACTGAAACATAGAGTTAGCTCGACCCATGTCGCAGATCTGTAAAATCAGCTATATATCATTCAAGATTGGTCATTTAAAGCTTTTATTCTCCGTTTCTCATTATGATTCTCTTCTTGTTCTTCTGATCCATCACACACATTTTGTCACCAGCGTATTTACTCACTTATCAGCATCACCATTAAAATCTCATTTTCACAGCTCTAACAGTCTGCTAATCATATCATCACTGATTGGATCCCGCGTCATCATCACTTCTAAAAGTCCCTGATGTTTAAACTCAAAGCTCATATCTCCCTGTGCTTCATCACATCATCTAACCTTTATCATATCCAGCTAATGGATGAATCACAACCAGAACACTTTCAGAACCTCATTGATCTGGGCCGATTGTGTGAGCACACTTACTGCATGTAGGACTAATCTCCAGTTTCAGAAGTTATGGGGAAAAAACAGATAAGGAGAATAGAAGGCTGGTGTGAGAATCATCTCCACAAGAACCTTGAAAATCCGTTTCATGTGTATTATTTTTAAGTATAAACAACATTTTTCTGTTTAAGAGAACTCTATGCATTTTTTTTTCTTCAGTATGAAATTATTTCTTGACAAACACAAAGGAAAATAAATGCATTACTTTGAAGAATGATGTAACCAATGGAGGATTATTTCCATATCGTGTTAAACTATCTGTCAGCTAATATATAAATAAAGAAATTCCTGTTGTGGCTCTTTGAAAATGTTCTCCAAGCCTCAGAAAAAAATAGATAAAAAGTTTCTCTTTTTGCTGCCTTGCTTGTTCTTATTTAGCAGAGTTTTCTCTTATTTCTTTGTTCCACCTGTCTGGCTTTTATCTTTGTGGTTATGTGAAATAAGTTTAAAGTATTATAAAAAGTTGCTGGACAGTGAAACCTGAACAGATCTGGGAACTCATGACTCACTCCAGCAGCCGTTGAAACAATGTTTAGTGACGAGAATAAGAACTGTACAGGACTGTCATGATTTCCCTGTTTCTGCCATGTTTCGCTCTGCTCCTCTGCTCTGCCCCGCCCGATCCTGCTGGCTGCTGATTGCTCACACCTCTGCTGCTGCTTATATAAACTCCTCTCACTCGGTGCGAGATCGTCTGTCAACCATTTTCACGGCTTTTGAGTGGTCTTGTGCCTGCTCCTGACTGTGTGTCTGGCCCAATTTTTTGTCTCCGGACTTTCGCCTTTGCCTGATTCTGGCTCTGAACGACGGATCAACACGGATTGTTGATCTGCACTCTCTGCCCGCCTTGTTACTGACCGGGACTGCCACACTTCACACATGGTTTCTGGTTTTCTGTGGTTAGAGTTTACTTCTCTGTACGATCCTGCGGGTGAAACAATCACCGATGAAAGGAAAGGATAAACGCAAGTCCTCATCAACCACTACCGCAAGGAATCAGGGAAACCACCTCCTGAGTGTGAAAGACTTCCAGTTTGAAGAAAAGACAGGAAGGCGAGTGGCTGGTAATTCAGAGTCTGACCTGAAAACTGAACCCAAGAAGAAGTCACTATTTGCCTTTAACTTCTGCTTTTCTTGAAATAAAACTATTAAAACCTCTTCTGGGTTGGGGTCTCTGTTCTGGGTCCAACTTGTACTTACGCATTTAAAGTTAGTTTGCTTTAAGGGACTCAGATCAAACTTTTTAAACCTGAGTTCAAGTAATTATTTTAATCATGCAATGTTTCACCTTAAGCTAGGAAAGACTATCTTCTTAAGTAAGAGTAAAAATGGCACATTACTTTCTTGAAGCAGACAGAGAACCATTATTGTTTCCATAATTTGTGAAAAATAAAAGTAAGAACAGGTGCATTTGAGGTTATTATGTCATTGCAAGGTTTGTTTATTTCTCACACCTTTTTAATTAAATAACACTTATTCATTAGACACAAAGTGATACATTTAAAGCTTTCTCACAAAAGTAAAATATTACATCAGACCAATAAAAAAAAGGATTTATGACATCCTGTATGTAGTGTTTTCATTAGCTGCAAGCCAGAATCAACATAAATGAATAACTAAAATTGATTACATTTTCAATAGTATTCTAACTTATTGAGATACACAAGAATGCTTTAAGGTTTCATCTAATGTTGGACTTGAATGTTAGTTCCCATCAGGAGAAGCAAAAGGCCGCAAAGAGGCCAAATCTGGTCCATTTAAAAATATGACTTGTTAGCAACTTGATAAGTTGGTCAGCTACTTGTGTTTCAGCAGTTTCCTGTCTCCTGACATGAGCACGCAGCAACAAGGTATTTCTGGAAAAGGGAGATGATGGTCTGCAGCTGTGACCTGCTTCTCAAACAGCAGGTGTTGCCGCTGTTATCATGCATGCTCGACAACAACAAGGAACAAAAAGATGAGAAGAAACTGTCTAGGCAGATACAGCACCCATAGTCTCAGCTTTATGAACTACTATCAGTGCAGTGTCTTTGGTGCCAACACTAAAGAGAGGAGGAGTTCCCTCTAAAGCTGGAAAAACTGCTCTGCAAACATCCGTTGTGGTAGAAATCAGGAAGTCAGTTAAACCAGAACAGAATACAGCTTCTCTGAGTTCCCGAAACATTGAAGCAACAAGAGCAACAGAACATGACAAAGCTACTGGCCAAGGTTTTGCTATGACAAACTGTATGTGCTCGCTTTCATCCTATAGGCTTGAAATGTGTGTCTCTGCTCTGTCTTCTGTCGCTCACACTGAGTCAGGCTCTGGTTCTGCTGGAGGTTTCTTCATGTTAAAGGGAGGTTTTTCCTTTCCAGTCACTACATGCATTCTCAGTATGAGGAATGGATGGAAAGTCAATGACACAATGCAAAGGATTGTCCACTGTTGCTACGTGCTTGTCCAGCAGGAGTGAATGCTGCAAGTCAATGACTCGATGCAGTCTGCTGGGCTTCCTTATGCTGTGTTTAGACCAAATATGTGTTGCGCATCAAAGTGGCGTCCAAATCACTCTAGAGGTGTGTCTGAGCAAAGGGTAGAAAGATGCGTGTTGGGAGGAGCCTCTTGACTTGTGGTTGTTTTCCTCTCCTGGTCTCTTTGTCCATCTGTGGATGAAACTGAGAGAGCGGCTTGGTCTTATTTACTGAAAGCAAGCGAACACGGTCGGGCGCCTCTGCACCGTGTCTGGATTCACCAGATAATTCAGAGGCGTTCTGAGTTTGGTGAGTTTCACCACCTACTCCAGGAGCTACGCACTGACCAGGGTCGCTTTCAGCACTATCTTCAGAGCTATCTCTTTTCGTCTCATCCGAGCCTGCTCGACTGGTCACGGACAAACAGATAGGCACAAACAGCGACGATGAGTTTGTCCTCCATTATTGTCTTTGTGTGATGCGACTTCCTGGGCTCTTGGTCCTCCTGTCCGGTTGGAAAATGTGCCGCTACATCACATAGCGGAGTCTCTATGATTGGTTGACGCTCCGTGTCCAGCTGCAAAAGTTTGTATTTTCCAACTTTAGCGTCTGCCGCTTTGGACAAAAATCAAACACTTCAAAACACGCAGCGCTCGACGTGTCCCGAGACTTCGACATTCCCTTTTGACGCATGTTGACATAAACTTTGCATGCAAACCAGACTCTCCTGACGCTCAAGTCGCGTTCGGTCTGAATGCACTATTAAACAGAAAACTTTTTACTCATTCAAACCATAACGCCAACTTTCCCTTAAAAGGGGCGTGGCCTTTTGTGGGAGAAGGAAGACTGCCTCAGTTATAAGGAAAGTAAACTGGGCCAAAAAGATCAAATCCTTAAAGAACAGCAGAACATGTTCTTCCACTGAACCTTTTGTGGCTTCACCAAGTTGTTTCTTTTTTGAATGAAGATCTGTCAAAAAACCAGCTGGTATTCATGTAGGAGCTGACATATCAGGAGCCTCTCATCACTGATCTGCACAGAATATAAGAAAATGAATTAAGCAGCAGCTAGAGTGCCTGTCTCCAGACACCTTCACAGAAGCTCTCATTAAACGCCTGTGAGCTTCAGTCTTTTGGGAGACATGTATGTTTCTCTTTGAAGCTAACGGTGACACCTTCAAAGGTATGGCTCCTCTTTGAAGATTTCTGCTGCTTCCCCTTGTGGGATGGAATATTTTTATTCATCTGAGGAATATATACATGTGTGTATATTTACTAATTTTAAGAATAGTCTGTTTTAGCAGAATAAATGCCCCCAGTCCTATTTCATCCTTCAACGCCAACAGCTCATTCCTTCAATATTCAATCTGCATATCCATGCCGGGATCTAGAAAGTTTGGCCCGTTTTAGGATGTTGTGGAGATTTATTAGTAGACCAACTTCATATATGGCCCTCAAAGCATCATGTTTTTGTTTCTTTTTATTCTGGGGTTTTGTATTATGAACAAATTTGAACTCATTAACATGCTAAGAGGTAAATCATCAGACCCTTATGTCCTGTTTGCAGTTTACTTTTGTTGTCCTGAAGGCTAAACTGCAAAGCAAATGGAAGGGGTCCTGCCGTATTATTTCATCAAAAAAAGTTGCTTTTTCCTTAAACCCTTTCAAGCAAGCAGAACTCAACTATTCTTTTTCTAACTGTGCTGTCATGAACATTTAACATGCTAACCGAGCCGTTTCAGTTAGCATGTTAAACGTCTGAGACGAACTTTGGATGAATTTCCAAAGTCGCCCACTCCTGATGGGCATCTGTGGTTCAGTGGGCGAGAGTAGTTGCCTGAAAACTGGGAGGCTGTGAGTTCGACCTCAACAATGGACTCTGTTTTTGTTCTTTTTCTTCCTCCAGTGACGGGAGATTGACAGACTGATTGGGGTTACGTTTGCAGAAATGTGGACGCTGCTCTAGTCTGTTGTGGTGAAGAAAGAGCTGAGCCAAAAGACGAAGGACTCGACTTAACGGTCCGTCTACGTTCTGACCCTCACCTATGGTCATGAGATATGGATCATGACTGAAAGAAAGCCAGCTGAAATTAACTTTTTCACTGGAGAGTGGCCAGGCTCTACCTTAGGATGTTTTCCCACCCGATAGCCCGACAGACTCGGTTCAGTTGGGGACCAAAACTGCTACATTTGTTCCATTTTCAGCTGCTGCGGTTCACTTTCTCGCTGCTCTGTGTCAAACCAACCAAACCCTTTCAGCCTTATATTCTCCTCCTCACCTGTGGGGGCGCTGCACCAAGAACCACTGAAAGAAATGACATGAAAACCTCTGAAGACGACACTGAGCGCAACTTCCTTCTTCACGAAATCTCAACAAAAATTGAGTGGCACCAGTTTTAGCGGTCGAAGGACTTCTCTTTTGTCCTTGGTAAAAGACCACGGCCATTTCTCCTGCTAGCGCTAGACACGCTAGCGTTTGTTTTGGTTATATTTACCCAGAATGCCCTGCACTCTGGTCCACTTCCTGCTTTTGGAGCGGTCTCCGGTCCGCTTGGCAGTCCCATATGCATTTGAATCACACCAGAGTTCACTTCAACCGAACAGAAACCAAGGTTTGTAGGCGGACCAGAGTTTGCTTTTTTGGTCCACATCAGAGTTTGATTACGCGTTCACTCCTCCCCAAACAAACCGGACATTCTAGGCAAACAAACTAGAGTTCGATTAAAGCAGGAGTTACCTGTTTAGTCTGCTTTAAACGAACTCTAGTTTGTTTGCCTAGAATGTCCGGTTTGTTTGGGGAGGAATTATTTTTTTCAAAAGTGGGTTTCAGTGGGTTTTTATTTGGGTTCTTCCCAACATATGTGAACCATAGTGAAACTCACCTGCTTTTTATGCACGTGTTGAACAAACTGGACAACAATTCAGAGATCGAAGACAGTTTCTGCAGATAACTACGAATAAATATTTAGTCTGTGTTGACCTCTAACTACCTGAGATTATCTATAATTATATGAAAAATGTATTTTTACTTTTACTCTTTGCTCTCAAGAAGACGCTAATTGAAGAATCTGAAGGTTGTTTCAATAATGCACAAAAGGTCAATGGAAATGTTGGCATTTGTATGCAAATCTGCAAAATTCTGAGTCTTTTTGGTGTAACATTTCCCCAGGTAACCATGTTGAGGCAATGGGATTTTATCACTGACTCAACTGAAGTTGAACTGTCAAATTCAACTTCAATTTCCATCTAAGTTTGATCTGAAAAATAAAGTTAACAACATAAATGTTGGAGCGGTCTCCGGTCCGCTTGGCAGTCCCATATGCCAAGCGGATATGTACTTGAAATCATTACAGATACTTAGAAAACACAAAACTCAGAAGGAAAAACATGTATTTACACCACAAGGTTAAAAAATATCAATTAGCCAAAGTGTTTTACATTTTAGGCTTTTTGGTTTATTTTCTTCACATTTTACTGTGATAACTGCAACCAGGACACAAGAACAGCATGCAGTGGTCTGGTTTTACTCCCCATCCCTGCAGTAGCTTTCACCTTCTGACCCCCAGAAGAAGAAACACACACTAAACATAACTGTCATTATTTCTCACTTCTTTAAATTCTGCAGCAGGCCATGACTCTATCATCCAACAGAGTCAAGGGAATTAATTGTTACCACTTTTGCTGTTTTGTATCTCCATTATGTCTCCTTTCTTCGCTGCTCATCATGTAATTGTGTTTTTAATAGTTTTGAGATTGGTGCAGTTCTCTAGGAGTCTGATGACAGCAATCAGCCATATGGGTAAATTTCCATCAGCAGCCGAGCAGAGCTGACTCTATTGATCTGTGTTCCTTCAGCTGTCACCAAGTAACATATGAATAAATCTTAAAATCTGATTGTGCTCAGCTTTAGGTTTTAATTAAAGATTAAAAGCAATTCTGCTCCTAGTTAAGTTTATTTGTGTAGCATATTTCAGCAACAAGCCAGTTCAAAGTGCTTTACAACATAAAAAAAAATCACACAGTAACCAATTATGAAACAAGCAACAAATCTTACATTTTGTCAAATTCCAAAATTAAACAAATATACATCAAATATACTGATCAATGTTCCACTTACTACAAATCAAAGGCAGTTCTAAACAGGTGGGTTTTCAGCCTTGATTTAAAGGAACTCAGTGTTTCGGCTGTTTTACAGTTTTCTGGAAGTTTGTTCCAGATTTGTGGAGCATAGAAGCTGAAAGCTGCTTCTCCATGTTTGGTTCTGGTTCTGGAGATGCAGAGCAGACCAGAACCAGAAGACCTGAGTGGTCTGGAAGGTTGATACAACGACAACAGGTCTTTAATGTATTTTGGTGCTAAGCTGTTCAGTGATTTATAAACTAAAAAGTATTTTAAAGTCTATTTTTTGACCTGTGGAGACACTGTTGCAGTAATCAGTGTAGGGCTTAATGATTAATCGGACTGATTGTGTTGACTTGATTACTGAAATAAACAACTAATTTAGCAATCGATTAATCGTTAACTGGAGAATACAGACTCAAAAAAAGTAATTTGCTGAAAGAACAATATAGAACAGTAATTAAGCCAAAATTGTACAAAATATATATATATATTGCATTTAAGGTAAAAAAAAACAAACAAACAAAAAAAACAAAACAAAACAAACAAACAAAAAAACCTTTGTAAATATGTTCTACACAAAACTCCTCAACTGGCATAGAATTATCTAAACCTGGATCAAATTCTGTAAAATCTCCTATTAACACTTTTTGCTATCCAATTATTAATCGTCAATCAAAAAAATAAAATCAACAAATTAGTCCTACACTGTACTGCTGTTAAGGGCTGAGCTTATAAATATTGTTAAAAGTATTTTTTTCACTGCAGATGCATCTTTTGCTATAAAAGATCAAGCGTCCACTGAAGGAATGCTATGCAATTGCATTTTAGGCAATAAAATGTTTATTTTCTTATATGACAAAGGAACTGAATTGTTTATTTATTTGCATCTTTTAATGTATTTCTAATGTATAAAAAAGACTTAAATGAAAAATCTGCAGAATGTGACAATTTTTTTATCAGATTAATTGATTAATTGTCAGAATTATTGATAGATTAGTCAATAACTAAAATAATCGTTAGTTATAGCCCTAAATCAATGTGACTAAAATGCATGGATGAGTTTCTCTAGATCTTGCTCGGACATAAGTCTTTCAATTCTGTAAATGTCCTTCAGGTGATAGAAGGCTGACTTTGTAACTATCTTTATGTGTTTCTGAAGGTTCAGGTCTGAGTCCATCACTCCACCCAGATTTCAGGCCTGATCACTAGTTTCTAGCTGTAATAACTGAGCTGTGTGCTGACTCTTGATCATTCCTCTTTAGGTCCAAAGATAATAACTTCAGTTTTGCTTCTGTTATGGCACCTCCACGCACTGATTGCGTCTAAGCACCATTTTTAATGTAACTTGATTCCAATTCAGCATCAGCTCGAAACCGTAAACAGAAACCCTGATAATGTAAAATGTGTCCCTCATCAGGTGATTCATCTTGCACCTGCTGAAATAATAATGAATTATTATTCAATTCTAAACCACAATTTATTTATTTTTATCATTAATTATGCACCATTAAGTTAATGGATTTTTTTCTTAGCAATTTACTTACTAAGTATGGCTATTTACTTCTTTTATATTTAATTTGAATATGTGTAATATGTGTTAATAAGTAAAAGGAAAAAGAGTAAAAATGGTGAGAGCAGCATTGTGAGTCAGATTATGAGGGACGTTTCCCTGTAGTTCAGTAAAGCTTGATGATGCAAGGTAATGAGAGGAGCAATCACAGCGTGGCATTGAGTCATTCCTAACTGTGCATTTCAAGTAGCAATGGGTTACAAGAAGCTCTTGTCTGGTTGCATTAAAGAGAAATATCTTACCAAGCTACCTGGAGACTACAAGTTTCAGAATAAAAGGAAATAATCACTGTTATGCATCCGTCTCATCTAATCTCCAGGCCGAATCCCAAATCAGTGGGAAGAATGTTGGGGTTTTTCAGTTTGCAGTAAAGACTGAAGAGCTCGGCATTCTGAAAGTCTTTAAATCACAAAGTCCATTTTGAAGTATGGTTTAAGTTGATTTAATGGAAGTGTAGAGGACCTAGATAGAAAACGCTCAAAGCAAAAGAGAAAGGAGGATTACAATAAATGAAAAATGGCCTGCATTTGTACAGCACTTCAATAGAAAGCTAACTTTTAGTCAACAATCATTTAAGCTGGGCAGCACCGTGTCTGGAGCCGAAGAAGCACTCATAGAAAATTGGGCCAGTTACTCCCAAAATACGTTTTTTTCTTAGGATGTTTTCACACCTGATAGTCCGTGGTAGGATCCGTTTGATCGGGGGGCCAAAACGCAACATTTGTTCCATTTTCAAGCTTACTGCAGTTCTCTTTCACACTGCATTGTGGCAAGCGAACCAAACCATTTGAGCAACCTGTTCCCCCCCTCACCTGTGGGGGCGCTGCACCAAGAACCACTGAAGGAAACAACGTGAAAACCTCTGAAAACACTGAGCGCAGCTTCCTTCTTCACGAAATGTAAACAAAAATGCAGCGGTGTCAGATTTTAGTGGTTGGAGGATTTCTCTTTTCTTTTTGGCAAAACAAATGAGGCATTTCTCCCGCTAGCGCTAGACTAGCGCGTTTGCTTTGATTGTATTTACCCAGAATGCCCTGCGCTGTAGTCTGCTTCCTGTTTTTGGAGCGGTCTCCAGTCCGGTTGGCGTTCAGATATGCATTCGAACCACTAAAGAGTTCACTTCAACCGAACCGAGATGGAGGTTTGCAGGAGGACCAGAGTTAACACCTCCCCCGATGAACCGGACTTTCTAGGCAAGGATCAAAGCCAAAATATCAAGTATCGCAAAACCTCTTCTGAAAAGAAACAGGAAGAATCAAAAGTTACATTTTGATGTGAAAAACGCAGCAAGTCCTCTCAGCTCAATGAGGAGTGTCAAACTGCTGAAATAAAAATGTAGCAGAGGCGCCCCCAGAAAGGCTTTATAGGGGTGGGAACACAGGCCAGTAAAAATTTTAGGGGGTCACAGCTAAACATATACATATATTTACTTATTTATTTCTTTTTAATGTTGTTTTTAATTGGGTTTTACATTTATGTCTTGATTGAAGATGACTCTGTATGCCTTTCTTTGACCCGAACATGATTCTCTGGGGGGTGGCCAACATTTTTCAAGATGGGGCCACCGGTACCTAGTCTTTTGGAAATTCACACGCAAACATTTTGTCACCGCTCCCTCTAAGGGCGAGATTCAGCGACTCTGAAAACCAACCCCGTTCTCCTCTACCCAGGGTGAATCCACACATCCTGGGGGAGAACATGCAAACTCCATGCAGAAAGACCCCAGACCAGGATTTGAACCCAAGACCTTCTTGCTTCAAGGCAACAGAGCTGCCACGTGCTTTACTTTTTATCTTCAGAATGCAAAAAAATAAGGTGTTTTTGACCATTTTCTGGCAACGTTGTGGAGTCATCTTCTAAAAAGGCAGACTGTTAACCCAACGAGTCGTGCTACGGTCATTGAAATTCTGAAATTATATTACTGGATTCATCGTACATCCCAACTTCTGAATGAACGAGACCAACGATCGCCATTAATGATTAAATCGCCCCTCGTTCACTCGACCTCGCACAGCGTGAGAGAACCTGGGAGGCCACATTCAGACTTGACGCCTTTTAACTTATGCATGGCTGTTCTACGTGTTG
This sequence comes from Anableps anableps, assembly GCA_014839685.1. Classification (NCBI taxonomy): domain Eukaryota; kingdom Metazoa; phylum Chordata; class Actinopteri; order Cyprinodontiformes; family Anablepidae; genus Anableps; species Anableps anableps. The sequence goes on along the minus strand of CM026075.1, from coordinate 35,768,554 downwards.
GTGGTGTGCTCACAGCTTGGAATAATTGTAAAATGAGCAAGTCTTGTTCCAGCAGCCATCCGATACTTATTACTTTTGACACCCGGAATTGGCGTATCATTTATTTGATGCTGAGCTGGAGCTCCCCCAGTAACAGATCTGAACTCTGCTACTCGGGGATGCATATCATTTGAAAAGCAAGCGCCAGGATGTTGAATATTTTACAGTCTGTTGGCAGAAATTTCACTTTAGTTTCTGCGGTCAGCATTAGATATTCTCAGCATGTGAGTAAATGTTTTTATGAATGCTTTTAAGTGGATATTTGAGGCCTGTTTATCTGACATTTTTTAAAAAAAAAAAACAGTGTTTTATGCCAGGCAGACACATATCGTGAATCTCAAACCCCTGCTTTTTGAGCATTATAAAATTGAGACCGTACTGGATACTTTCCAAACATTTTCCACTTTTTGTGTGGCATTTATCGTGTATAACCCGACTGAAAAACAAATCTATTTGAGTGAAAATGTAAAAAAAATAAAATAGCTGCAATAACTTTGACAATAACTTTGATGCATAAGTCTGCACACCCTTAAACTGAAACTTTATTATGCATCCTTTGTATCAGTTTGGCAGTAAATCTGATAAACCTCAAGTTTAGCCGGTTTGTTGGATTTTCTTAAGCACAAAGGCATCAGTTAATACAGGGGTGTCAAAGTGCGGACCGGGGGCCATTTGTGGCCCTTACTCTGATTCTGTACGGCCCCCAAATGCCATACAGAATCAAGAATCAAGAATAATACAATTTTGGCTCGTCCAGCACAAGTGCTTGATGCGAATGGACTTTTTATTTGTAATAAGAATAAGGGTAAAATTATTACCGACATAATGTTCTTCTGATGGAAAATGTTAAGTACGACATAAAGTATTTGTGTTTTTATCACCAAGCTTTTCTAATAAGTAGAACCACGTCAATCCAGAGACTTTTACTGAAAAGTCGACTTTGCTGCATCCAAATCAGCTTTTGTAATTGATTAAACTTGGCTCAATGTAGCAAAAGTTTTGAGAGAAAGTGGCCCAATCCCTGTTCTTTTTCTGAGAATAAATTTGTTAAATCAACCCAAAAAAAAAAAAAAAGTGAAAAGCTAATGCCTTTCTGTTATTACAACAAACGTGCAAAATCCTTTTTTAATTTTTGGGTCTACAATAGATACCATCCCTTTCCTACAAAAAAGGACTACTTTATTTCCTCCTTGATTTTAGATTTTTTTTTTCGCCTGCACGTACTTTTGACTTGACAATTTTGGGCCATGTGACCAAAAGTTTGGACACCCCTGAGGTAAGAGAGGAGCTCCGAAAAAACCTCGTGAGGCAATATGTTGTGGTCTACTGGAACCAAAGCTGATCCTTTGGATGATACTGTTGCCACAAAAACAACTCTAATCATTCCCAAGTGATTACGATAGCCTCGAAGAAGCATGGTGGTGGCAGCATCGTGGTCTGGGTTTTGGCTTTATCTTGGTCCCATTTTTTTTCACGTCACAAAAACCCACTGTGCTAACAGGGGTGTGCACTTTTGAGATCCACTGTCCTCTTTCTACGCCGCGTCCTTTTCTCATATTTAACTGAATTTCCAGGATGTTGATTCTAAAAATTAAAACAAAACTGGAGGTGGGATTGCAGGGTCTGTAATTAATTAATCGAAAAACAAATATTGACAAAATTAGCAGCATTTTCAATTCGAAAACCCTTTTTGCTGCTAAATTATTGAATAAATAGACATATGAGCTCAACAAGAATATTTATTGTTTTAAATCTGTATTTAGGTTCTTCAGTCATCAGATTGGTGCAGATTGCAATCATACCCATTCAGCTTTCAAGTGTTTCAGCAACCGCTGATCATTCTTGTAACTAGCTAGCTGCTACATGTTTAGCATTGCGATGCTATTTTAGGCTAGAATAGCTTCAATGATCGGCTAAGTCCTTTTAGCACAACTTCAACACAACGAGAGTCTTTTCCAGCGTCCCATCAGATCAATTTTTGAAGCAAAAGTTAACCCCAGTGGGCCAAGAGAAGCAGCTTCGTCGTCCATCGCTGTTGCTAGCAGATGTTGCTTGTGCGTCAGATTTACAGCCGTACCAGAAAGAGCGAAAACAAAGGTTCCGACTGGAACCTTTGAATGTAAAAATGAATACATAATTATGCAGAGATTGGTAGAGTAGCCAAAAACTGTACTTAAATAAGTGCAAAAAAATATGTGGTAAGAAGGGTACTTAAGTACTGATTATAAAATCTGATTTAATATTTTAAAATGTCTTTAAACAGACAAAATGTAAAATTATGTGGAAATTCTGACATTTTAAAGACTAAAATTTAAAAAAGTACTAAAAAATAAAATTTTCAGTAATAAACTTTACATAAACTTAATACTCACAGTAGGTAATATGTATGTTAGAACGGGGTATTGTACTTCCAGTGGCACTATGTGGTGTTTAGTGTATCTTCTTAATCTTTCAGTGACACAACGGATAGAAAACAACATTAGAACAACAAAGCTGTTGTTGAAACAAGAAGCCTCGCTTTAACATAAACTGTTGGCGTGTGTCTCATACATTTTTGGTTAAAATATGTTTATTCTTTCTTCTTTTAATAAAACTGAAGTGGAGTTTCCATGTTCTCCATATACATGTGGTTTTTTTCTTTCCACAGTCTAAAATCCTGCATCTCAACCTGCTTCTTTTCTCCACTTTGCAAATGAGTCTGAACTCGAGTGGGATTCTGACCCAAGGATTACCCGACGTCCATAGAGTGCTAGCTTTGGATTGAAATGATCTCAACCCAGTTGTTTCATTCTGTCTTCTTATGTTTCCAGAAATCCATTAAAAATTGTGCTATAAAACAAAGAAAGTAGTGATGTGAAAACACTGTCATGTCTCCGGCTTGTCTTACAGGCAGGAGTCCGTCTGTCAAACGTTCCATTGAAACTGAACTGATAGCTTTTCCAAAATGAGCATAGAATTTCGTCATATTCTCTCTGGGTTGCATTTGGCGGTGGAAATGAGCTCTCAATCCTGCAGCCATTAGAAGAAGAGCCCACACCTCCCTCAGATCCCGTTTGAAATATTGCAGAAAGGCTCAGGTTTCAGCAAAGAGCTCACTGTTAGCTGCCACTAATGACAGAGATGAGAAGTGTCAGGGCGATATTCCCCACCCTCCGCTGGCAGAATTAGCATTAGCATAATGGGTTTTTTAACGCCGCACCTTAGCCGCCGCGAGGACCAGTGGAAGCTGACTGTCCGGGGCCATTAGTGGCTAACTGGCGGTCAGCCAGAGCTCACATTTCAGTTCGAGCTGGAGAAACAGCACACACAAAGAGGTCATTAAATTTCCATGCTGAAAGTGAATCTAAAAAAAATTAAACAAAAGGGGGAAAAAAATCTAAATGTGTTTCCACCATCCTATAAATCACTACAAATGCAGCAATTCTGCCTGTCCTCGTTGCCAAATATGTTAATATTCTAAAAGGTAAACTTAATGAGGTACCAGGCATGACTTCAAACATATTACATGATGGCAGGATGCAACATATTAGATAAATATGCTAGCATAGCAGATATAAATTATTTAACAGGCTAATTTATGTGATACAGAGCCAAACAATCACATTTTCATGGAGATATGGAAGTTTTGAAGCAGCAGGGACTGGTTTTAGCTATGTTAGCTGTTAGCAAACAGAATAAATAGGTGTAAAAAATTCAGTCTTTAAGGATTTTTTATCGTCACGTGCGTGCATCGCTCATGTTTGAAACTAAACCGACCATTGTTAAACCTTGCCATGTGAACCAGGCATTAAAGCCAGTTGTTTCAATATTGACAGGATATCAAAGAAAAACTGAGAATTACAGACATCACGGACAAACATTAGCGACTGGGTAAAATTTAAAACTTCAGCCGAGTCCACGCCTCCAGGAAGCCATCATTTCTCAATAGCCAGGAGTCCTCTGCACGAAGCGAAGCGTAGCAAGTTGAAACTATCTTTTAATGCAGATATGTAACAACTGTAATTATTGTTTTTGTAGCTTTCAGTGATGTTTTCAGGGAGTGGTTACCAAAAATAACTTTTTACCAGTTTGTGTCAACAGACAATGTGCACACAGTTCTTTTCAGCGCTTTACAAAAGGATATGGATATTATTTTTTCTTTTAGGGTTTCTGTTCTAATGATCTGATTGATCTGATCTGATAATTTTACCCATTTGTTTCAGTTTCCTCCTCTGAGACGTACATCGATGGAGGTTTCTGTGTGTTTTATCCATATTTTAAATGTAAAATATGATGTTTTTTGGGGGGGTGGGTGGATAAAAAACATGCAAATGGTCTGAATACTTTCATTTATAGACTGACTGGTTCAGTTGATGCGATGTTGTTCAGGATGTTGTTAGTTGATTTTGGGTTCGGGAAAATAGCTCCCTGGATTCAGCGCCAAAAATGCCACTGAGCCGTAAGTTACAGAAGAAAAACCACTGAATTCATTTTAGTATTAAATGAATTCGGCTTTCCACTCTTTGGCACAAGCCTCGTCACCATGGTAACCAATGAGGCCTCTCAGAGAAATACAGGGTAGTTTTGAAAAATCAGAAAAATGCTTTTATTATTTCTCGGAATAAATGTGGAGAATTAAAAGTGAGTTTAGAAAATGTTCGATTTTCCACAAATTTATATTTATATATTTAAGTAAGATGTTTTTACCACATCACATATTGATTTAAACATTTTACCCACCAGTAGCTGTAAATTCATCGTGAATTGGGCCTGTGGTTCTTCGGGTGCTTCCCCACCTGATAGTCCGGTAGATCCAGTTCGATTGGGACCAAAACGGCAACATTTGTTCCATTTCCAGCTGCTGCGGTTCTCTTTCTCGCCGCTCGGTGTCAAATCAACCAAACCATTTGAGCAACCTGTTCCCCTCCTCGCCTGTGGGGGCGCTGCACCAAGAACTACTGAAGGAAACGACACGAAAACCTCTGAAGAAGACATGGAGCACAACTTCCTTCTTTGTGAAATGTAAACAAAAATGGAGCGGCGTCAGATTTGAGCGGTTGGAGGATTTCTCTTCTGTCTTTGGGAAAAGACCATGAGCCATTTCTCCCACTAGCACAAGACTAGCTAGTGTTTGTCTTGGTTGTATTTACCCAGAATGCCCTGCGCCGTAGTCCACTTCCTGCTTTTGGAGCGGTCTCCGGTCCGCTTGGCGTTCACATCTGCACTCGAACCGCACCAGAGTTCACTTCAACCGAACCAAGACGAGTTTTGTCGGCGGATCCGAGTTCTTTTTTTGTTTTTTGTTTTTTTGGCCGGCATCAGAGTTCGATTGCGCGTTCGCTCGTCCCCAAACAAACCAAACTTTCTAGAAAAACGAACTAGATGTCGATTAAAGCGGACTAAACAGGGCCGGTATCTGCTTAAAATGTCAAATAATGTATCAAAACTGCTTTTCTTTGACAGTGGCATATAAATAATAATGTTCAAAACTGTGCTTTAAAGAATCTGTTTGGTGAAGGATACTTCATCCTACATTTTACAAATCCAACTGTAATAGATCTTGAATTGTTCTGATTTATTAGTCCAGCTGTCAGAAATCTGTGAAACAACCCTACACCACACTGAAAATCAGAATCCAATCTCAGCATTGCGTTTTTCCTGATTATTTAAGTTTGAGACACATTTACAATCGAAGAAGCAAAATGTTAATAATTAGTCAGTTATACTACATAAAATAAAACTATGGAATACTGAGATTAAAAACATGTAGGAACATCTGTCATAGACAAAGATTTTCCCATGAGCGGGCTCAGCCAGTCAACTTGTGGTACTGCTGCTTCATTTGATGTTCCTCACACTCCACATAACACATCAGACGTACTCTCCCCTTCCTTTCTGGATGGCTGAAGCTCCAAATGTCTTAACTCTGCTGCTGCTGTTTGCCTGTAGGCTGCCCATTTCTTTCCGTTCCCTCAACTACGTTATATAGTGTAATATGCGTCGGTGTCTTTTGTAAGCAAGGGAAAGGTTCTCCATTCGGGCAGCATATACAGCTGACTGACAGTGCCTCTGCGTTCTTAATAAGAGGAATTAAAACAAAAAGATAAATGTGACCAAAAAAAAAAGAGGTTTTGAAACCACTGGGATGGTGAGCTATGGGTTGGTGGGTATTTACAGTATCTCCGAATGGAAATCTGTCCTTTGATTTCATGTATTATAAATAGTTAAAGCTTCATTATGTAACTTATGAAAAATATGTTTTTTACATATTTGTTACAATTATCATCATGTCGTGATTGTATAATATAAGACAGATAATCTGTGAAAAAATCCAGCTCCTCTGCCTTCTCCCAGTTCTCCCAGTACTAACTGCAGAAATCCACCAGTCAGTCAGAAACAACCAATCAGAGCCAGGAGGAGGGGCTTAGCGCTGCCAATCACCCTGGTGTACCCATCACTCCCCCCCCCCCTGCTCTCTGCTGCGCTGCAGCTGGTTCATCACAGCATAGCCTGCCGCTAATGCTAGTTAGCATGGTCACCGATGACAGCGGATAAACAGTTTTCCTGGAGCGGTGAGTTGTTTCTCCACCATCAGCACATTTAGCAGCGCGTACAGGAGGGTGATTGGCAGCGCTAAGCCCCTCCTCCTGGCTCTGATTGGTTGTTTCAGGTCAGGGGCGGAGCATTTCTTTAGACGGCAATAGCAGCTCAGGGAGGAGGTGGAGGAGCTCCATCTTTTCACAGATTATCTGCCTCAGACCAAACTGTCACGACATGGAGACAGTTTTAACAAATATGCAAAAAACATATTTTTGTAAAATTTCCAAACTGCAGCTTTAAAGACCAGTCCAGGTACTCAGGTCTTCTGGTTCTGGTCCTGGTTCTGCATCCCCAGAACCAGGACCAAACACGGAGAAGCAGCATTCAGTGTTTATGCTCCTCTAATCTGGAACAAACGTCCAGAAAACTGCAAAACAGCCGAAACACTGAGTTCCTTTAAACCAAGGATAAAAAGCCACCTGTTCAGAGCTGCCTTTGATTATTAATAACTGGAACATTGATCAATATATTTGATGATAATTATTCCTGATAATTTTGCTGATGGCATTTGACAAAATGTGATGTTTGTTGCTTAACTGTTGACCTGATGATGTTTTTACGACGCAAAGCACTTTGAACTGCCTTGCTGCTGAAATGTTCAACACAAATAAACCTGACTTGTATTCATGAAACAGTTTGGTCCTTAACACGGAGATGAATATTATTATTTTGAACTACAATCCCAAACACGGACAAAAGAGAAAAGGATTATTAGCAATGTGAGAGGTTTGCGAGAGTAAATATTCAAAGGAGAAATATGTCCTTGTCCCTGCTTTTATTGAGAAACCTGTCAGCAGTCGTAATTTGCTGTTAACCAAGGTCAGCCCATTGACGGATGACAGAATGCTTCTTTCCAGGTCAAAGCCCCCCCGAAGTTCTCGTTCGTTGAGAGCTGTGTAGAGTGTTGCAGCTTCAGCTCGATGCAATGAAGCTCGCTGCTCCGAAAATATGCGACGTGACAGAGGACAAAACAGCCCAGAGGCTTCGCCTCGTAAAAAGCTGCTTCAGTTTACGTCCCGTCTTGTGGTGGTCGGTGTTGGCAGGTATAGGTTTCATATATAGTCATATGCTGTTGATAAAAGCTTCAGGACTGGTGCGTGCTGTCTGAGATGTGTTGGTTTTATGCATCATTAAATTCCTCCTGACAGCTACAGCGGCTTCAACTTCGCCTGACCGGTCCCTCCTTCGGTATGCCCAAACTTTTCAGAAACAACTTCCCAGAAGTCTGGCCCCCCAGCTTCGGCTCTGCCACTTTCTCCCCCTTCCTTCCTTTCATCCTGTGTGGACCTTGAAAGTTAACATTTATTTTTAGCCCTCTTTTTTGCAGAGGTGCCATTCCCAATACATAATGAGGGCTGGGGGCTCATTACCGTAACTGGAAGATAGTGAACTGTCACGTTCGACTGAGACAAATGTAGAGCAGACCCCCACCGTCTCCCAAATGAAAATAATTACACTCCAGAGCCCCCTCACCTTGTTCTCATTACTCATTGGGTACAAGGATCCACAGAGACACAAGCACAGGGTATTTGAAATAAAAGACCCACCACAGCACAAACAGAATTGATGCCTCCTTTGTTTACAGGTAGGAAAAGGGATGATTTGAAATAGAAAAAGCTGAACTTAAATGTGTGAGGGGGGCAACAGTGTACCCAAGAGACTTAAAGGAAGAAGATCTGAAGTCCCTGCTTTCTATTGTGGAAGCTTGGCACAATGTCTCAGCTGGAATTACATGTTTTACCTCCTGCTCGCTGAATGTCACCAAGGCTACGTCCACACAGCAGCTCCTCATGCTCAACTCCCATTTTTTTGCTGAAATCCTACACACACACACACACACACACACATATATATATATATATATATATATATATATATATATATATATATATATATATATATATATATATATATATACTACTAATTAAATGCAACCACAATCAGATTTCTGTGTGAACAGTTTACAACCCGCTTAAACAGAAGCAGAACGTTGGCGTCACGCAGCAGCGAAGTAATCATGGACGCCGCCGTCTCTGGATGGATTTTAAAGGTACTCAGCAACAGGAGCCGACAGCATCGTCTCAAGATCGTATGACAGTAAAAGCTAATAAAATGAAAGAGCAACTAACAGCAACGGTGCTTCGTGGAGCACTGATTGCAACTTCGGCGTCGGATCAGGAGCGGTGGGATTGTGATGTGATGCGCTTCAATGACACAGACGTCTTTCATAATTATAATTTTCAACCATTGTTTACGTCCGGATTTACCACGTCTGATTTCTTCTGGTGCAGGATTATGACGCACGTCAAAAAGTCGCATTGCATTAAATGGGACAGGATCGTTTTTGATGCAGACGCTTTGAAAACTATCAGATACGTATCAGAATTAGCACCACACACGGAAGCGGCACATATCTGGTTTTTTTTGGGGGGGGGGTTGAAAAGATAGGAATTGGGCCGTTCAGACTGCTGTGAAAAAGTCGCATTTACCTGCTGTGTGAACATTTTTAGTCTGTGTCCCAATGTATGAAAAAACACACATCAACCCGTGAAATGTGGAGACTTCTTTATATTATTCTTTTTATATCTATTTATATTTGTTTTATGAAAGGCTTAAAACAAATGTTGCAGTTACTACAGTGGAATCACACCTACACTGCACAAACACAATCTCACCAAGTATTTTTGGTCTAGTTTCGAGTATTAATATCTTAATACACTTAAAATAAGACAAAACTAACTTACAAGTACATTTTTAGCACGACAGAGGAGCTTTTTTTAAGTCAAAAATTCCTTAATATTGATGAAAAAGTTGTAGTTATAAGTGAAATAATCGGCCATTGGAACAAGACATATTTCTTACATTATAAGCCAAAATGTCTTGTACTGTATAAGGTAACTGAGGAGAAAAACAATAGAGCAAAACATTTAAATCTGAACAGCAGCAAAGCAGACTCCATTTGCTCCACACAGAGTGAACTCAGCCATCAAATATTGAGCTTCTTCTTGGAGACGCCCTGGGAAGCATTTCGTGCCTCCATTATTGCTACCAAAGTGGCAAAGGTGAAGACACATTGAAAAAAACTTTGCATGTCTTTAAATGGCAGAGCAGCGTGCAGGCTAGATCCTCTTCCAAGGAAATGTTTCTGTCCGATTCCACGAGAACGTAAAAGGGATTACAACCGCTTGTGGAGAAAAACCTTTGTCTTCTTCTCTGTCATCAGGAAATCATTTATTCTGAGTGAGAACAGAGCTCTCAGCTTAGAGCTGGAGACTCATGAGTTATTAAGTAAAGAAGCCATTGATTATTGATCGCAGACCTTTTTATTCTCTTAGTGTGTCAGAACTTCAAATGCAGAAACAGGAATCATTGCAGCTTTGGCAGAATTCCTAGTAATTGTTAAATGAATTTCTCTCTGAAGCAAATTTATAAGATCGAGGTGTTATTTAGCAAAAGTATCCTGTCAAGGCCACTGTATGAACTTGTTTTGTTCTAAAAAACTGATTTAATAACCGGAATTCGCCAGAAGTGAAGCTACAAACGCAAGTTGATCTTAAACGTATGAAAAATAAGATAAACTGGTCTAATTAACTCATTTCTTAAGCATTTTAAGAATTTATGTTGGATTATTATGGGAAACAAAAAATCTTAGGCCTTATGGTGGCAAAGGACATAGCAAAAAATGTTGCCTTACTGTACAGGGTTTTTTATTCTTTATTCTATTTTTGTATCTATTTTACATTCTTTGTGTGAGTTTGTTTTTCTGTTATTGCCTGTCACTGTCACTTTGTTGCTGTTGCACAGAAAATTCCCCATCATGGGACAATAAAGGACATTTCTATTCTGTTCTACTCTATTCTATATGTTTCAGTGGCCTACACAGTTTATTTCAGTTCAAAAATACTTTATTTATCCCAAAAGGGAAATTTAATGCTGTCATAACTCATATCATCCAAGTATCTTCAAAGAGTCGTCGTGGCAGGAAGGCTCTAGGGTAGCAGTCAATCTTGCAACGAATCTGAATAAGCCTCTAACTTAAGGTGCTGTCAGTCTAATGATTATCATGACATGCTAACAGCCCAATTTCAGGGCAGCAGACATGATATTTCACAAAAACATGTCCGAGATGACACCATCAGTTGCTGGAAAGCATTGCTAAACAACCGCATTTGCTGCTGTTCTCTTCCTTTTTCAACTCTCCTGGATTTTGGGGTCGTAGTTCAGGTATCATTTGAACTTCTGAGATACTAATCAGCTGAAGCCACAGTGATGCAGCTTAGCAACTATCTGAAAGTTGAGGTAGTAAGAGCAAAAATCCTTCCAGCTGCACAGCATCCAGAACCAGAGGGAATATTTATCCAAACATGCAATCCCTCAACCAAAAAAATGGCAAACTATTTAATTCAGTTTATTTTTATAGTTCCAATTTACAACAGGGTATCTGCATATCCTTAAAAAGGCTTAAATTTATGTGTCTAAAATTAAGGCCTTAAAATGTCTTAAATTCATTAGAAAACATGTAAGTTAGCCTTAAATATGTTAATCACAGGTCTTAAATTTTGTTGTGGGAGGACATTTAACCTCGTATATTCTTTGTAATTTATTTTTCTTGTGAGACTTTTCTGTCGGGCAAAACTTTGAGTCGCCTGCAGACATCTTCATTACGTTCTGTGACTCGAGGCCGTTGACGCTATCGCTAACAAGCTGCTAATATACACTTGCTAACTAGCTAGCTTTTTTGCGTCTATCACTGGTAAGTAAATTATCGCCGGCTGGACAACATTCGTTTTCACTGCTGCCTCACTTCTGTTGCCAACTCGTACGATGCTACATGCATTTTGTGGAAAAAAAACTTCGCACTATTACTTTATAAAATATGTGAATTTGTTTTGTATATTTCTGTCATGATACAGGTCTTAGATTTCATTCATAATGGTCTTAAAAAGTCTTAAATTTGAGTTGGTGAAACCTGCAGAAATCCTACACAACAAATGTCTTAAAGCACATTACAATAATAAAAAAAAGTCTATAAAAAGAACAAATCAGAACTAGAGCAACAGAGCTGCTCCAATATGCTGCCACCATAAGCGGCACAATTCTAGAGAATTCGTAAGAAAAAGCTAGGAAAGTAAGTTTCTGATGGCTTGTCTACAGGAAGTACCTGCTGTAAAAATTTACTTCATGGAGCAACTTCTGTCCGCAGCCTCCCTCAGGGAACAGTGTCTTCCTACACTCCTGGAACCATGGATCAGAAATTTAAAGCAATCTGTGCTGTGGTTCCTGAGTCTTACCGCTGCCAACAGAACAGAAGAACCTGCCAAACCCTTTAAACCAGCATGACTAAAAAAATTGAGAAGGTAAAATTCTTATTTTTTGGTCCAAACAAAACATTTCTTTCCATGCAGGGAATAAAGCTCAGTTGCTTCGGGGCAGATTGACTGGCTCGGACAATGGATGAACAGACACTGTGAGGTGTGGGGGTGTGCTTGAAACGCCAGCTGGAGGTAGAGAGAGGAGCTCTTCCCTCCAGCCATGCCGCCTCAGGTTTCTGTCCTGATCCAGATTAATTGGCCAGACAGGTCAAAGCGACTGACCAAAGCTGGGGAAGCACGAGCATCGTCCTCATTTTCCATTCTGCTAAATTCATGTATTAAAGGGATTTCTTCATGAAAGTGTTGTAAAGTGGAGCTGCTACGTGTACATAGCTAAACCGAGCAAATGTGAAGGTCAATAAAATGAATAAAAATCCTGAAAGTCTTGTAATAAAACCACTCAGGTGGATCTGAAGCACAGTTAAAATGATTTTATATCACAGTAAATTATAGACTGAAATCGAGGACATCTCAACCTTGATCATGACACAAAGAACTCCAGTTTTATTATTTGAATTTTCCAGCTGATTTTACAATATTAGATTAGATTTATTTTGTTTCCTTTTTCTTGTAGTGTCAGTTTATAATAAAATAAAGCTAAATGCTATTTTAGAAACCAATAATTTACCAAAAAAGGAAATAGGCTAAACCAAGGTTTATACTAGCCTACCCTATTCATACTCAGCAGTCTACAGTAATAAAGATATTTAATGTCCATAAACATACATAAGTACACATTAGCACATTTATATTTAAATATGCATGTATATACATACATGTTTACACAATACATATACACATCTACATAACGGAATAAGCTTTTGTAATTTTACATTTTAAGGCTCTCTCTTAAACCTCATAATTTGAGATCATCATTCTGTTTATTCCACAGTTTCACACCGATAACTGAAGCTCATCCAGATTTCACTTTACTTTTCTCTTTAGCATGTTCAAATATTAACAAACCTCGTAAATTATATTTACTCTCTTAAATAATTTCTGAATACCATAAGGAAGACTTTTGTTCAATGCTTCATACATTATTTTCAGTATTTTTATACATACAATGTCTTTGAATTTTAAAGTATTACTTTGAATAAAAAGTTTATTAGTTGGTTCACAATATGGCACTTTATTGATAAGCCTAATACTTTTTTTTAACTTAACTAATATGCCAATATTTGTTTTGTTTGCATTTCCCCATATTTCTGAGCAATTTGACAAATAAGGCATAACCAAGGAAATACAAGCCTTTTACAGTTTTAAAATATTTTATTTTCAATAATATTCCAATAGTTTTTGCAATTTTTTCCTAATATATTCAATGTAAGGCTTCCAGCTAAGTTTGTTGTCCAGACCTTTACCTAAAACTTTGCTCTCGTAAACTGTCGATTTCAACTCCATATATGTGTCACTTTACATTATTATAGATCCAAATACCAGAAAATACCATAAATTTATTTTTTTTTCATTTAAGGATAGCTTATTATAATCAAACCACTTTTTAAACTCAGCTAGTTCTTTTTCTACTATTTGTATTAATTCGTCCATATTCTTTCCAGAAAAAAATGTCTGTGTCATCAGCAAACATTATAAATTTCAAAATACTGGATACTGTAAGAAATCATTCAAATAAAGTATAAGTAATTTAGGGTTATATTAGAGTCATATTATTATTAGGGTCATATTATTACACTATTATGGAATGCGTACTTCAGAAATCTAATACAACCCATCTATTTTCTTCCATCTCTTTTCAGATTAATTGAAGGTAATAGAATTAGACGCTCACGTCTGCTTAAACGCCTTCTTCTGTACAGGATTTCCCTTGAAATTGAAAACGTAAACTGTGATGGAAATAAAACCCCTAAAGCCGCGAACACAGTTACAGCGTATTTAATGATGCCTGTGAATTCCCATGAGCAGATGCAGGAAACTCTCAGAGATATACTAGACTGTCAGATTTCTTCCTGTGTGTGATCTTCTTTCTCTACAGTTAAGTTGAGGAGGGCTCAGGATTTTTTCGTGTCGGCACAGTCTCACTGTCAGATATACGTTAGAGTACTTTTAGAGGCTGTAAAGTCAAGTCATGTTTATTTGTATCGCACATTTCAGCAGCAAGGCAGTTCAAAGTGCTTCACATCATTAAAGCATCAATCAAGTATACAGTAAAATCACTGAGCAAATATCACTGCATCAAAATCACAAAGATCACCGAGCAAATATAGTTTGTAAATGTTGATCAATGTTCTACTTACTACTCATCAACAGCAGCTCTAAACAGGTGGGTTTTGAGCCTTGATTTAAAGGAACTCAGTGTTTCGGCTGTTTTGCAGTTTTCTGGGAGTTTCTTCCAGGTTAGTGGACTCTCTCTCTCTTTCATTTTTGAAGTTTCCTCTTTATTGTGTTGCTTTCCACACATGCGTACGTTCCAGTACCGACTGCTGGCGATGTCAGGACGTCCTATGTCGTTAGAAAACGGGGGCCGACAGACAGCAGATTTGTTTTATTTTTTTAAATCGATTTTGGGACATTTTAAATTGATTCCAAATTGTAGTAAATCAGCATTGTGATTCTTATGTGACTTTATTTTTTGGCACGCCCCTTGTTTGATCGGTTTATTGACACAAGTAAATGAGTCAGTTTGTTTTTCGGCTTCTTGGGGGAAATCCAGGTTGGCACTGAGGAGGAAACGGTAAGTGGTTATTTCAGGAATTATAATATGATCGGTAAATGGTGGAGATGATGGAAGAGACGATTATCTTACTGCTAAATAACCAGGTTCTTAATTAAACAAGGCTTTAATTATTTAAAAAATTTATAATATTAACTTTTGATTTATTGATTGTCAATTGTGAAACTGTTTTGACTGTCAGGTGAACGTTTTTGCTTACTTTTCTAAATATAATTGAGAACATAACATAAACATAACAGATTCCTCCTTGACTTATCCAGATAATTTGAAAAGTTGGATCAAAACTGTTTTTGAGACACTTTCTCCTGTTTCCTGTGCTTTCAGGATGAATTCTGGAATGAGTCATGCACAAACCAAGCACAAAAACTGTCAAACACACTTTCAGGTGTGATATTTACCTCTGGAGATTTGACGAGATCCTGACAAAATGAGATCTGCATTTCCATTGCCCTTCTAGTGCAAATCTAATTTAAGTGACAGCACTGTGCAAGCTGTGATTTGTAATTAAACTGTAGGCTGGGACATAATTGGTATTTCATCACAAGACAAGCATGGCAGCCTTCGCCATCCAAGATGAGCAGGTGGAAGGAGCCCCAGTTCATTTTTATGTTATTTTCCAAAGTAAATCAGCTGGAGAAGATTTTCTTCTCTCTCTTTTTTTCCCGCCTTTGTCAATAAAAGGCGTTGTATAATCCCAGAGGATTGTCTGTTAAGTATCACAGTTGGATCCTCACTGCAGTTAGGTTTGCAAAGTTTTCCCTCTAAATTACCTCACTGACAGAAAAGCTCATCTAATCATCCCTGCAAACTCAGCTGGGTACAGTTGTGGCACTCTGACGGCCTCTTTATGTCTACTTCAACTTCTCATTTCTTGAACAACTGTGTGGAAAGACGCATCCCATGGTCGTGGAAAAGCTCTCATGGGTCAAATCATTGACATTAAGCAGAGGAAACATCTACCGAGATTGCAGAACCTGCCAAAACTGGGTTGAGAACTGTCCAACACCCTGTTGTTGTTGCTATGCCTCGTTCCCACTAATCGGTATGGTACGGGTCGGTGCGCTACTTTGTTTGTTTCCATTCGAAAAGCAGCCCATACAACCAAACTATACCGCACCACTCCTGGGCCCCCTTCAGTGGTAGGTCCATAGGACAAAGGTGTGGTGTGGTTAGGTTGTCACACAACACAGTCCATTGATTGGGGAACAGAAAACGTCACTTAAAGTGTAACTGACCCTCAAATCAACTTTTTTTTTTGCTGATAAACTGTTGAAATAGGTTATTTAGGGTTCTATCTTTATGTGTTTGTGCGAATTTTGACATTTTCATGTAAACTGGTTTAGTTCTGCAATATTTTACCTAAAACAGCCACAGTGCTGACCTTCTTTAATCGAACGTTGCTTAAGCAGTTAAATTTTCCGACCGGTTATAGCAGTACAGCCAGCAGACGACTTCACAGACTTTAAAATCTAAGTAATAAAAATAATATTTAACACGTTAAAGTCCCAGCCCTAATGAAAACACATCTGGATCAGATCCAGACAGAATGTGGTCCTGTTAGTGGAGAGTTATCTGTGTCTGGTGATGATGATGAGGTGATTTCCAAGTCAAGTTTATTTGTTTAGCACATTTCAGCAGCAAGGCAGTTCAAAGTGCTTTACATCATAAAAACATCAATCAAGTATACAGCAGAATCATCAAAATCATTGAGCAAAATTATCGAGCAAATACACATGAAAATCATCAAAATCATCTGCAAAAACATTGATCAGTGATTCACTTTCTTTATTTAACTAATTTACACTCAAACTTCCACCCTTTGGAGACCCGAGTTTATCTTAGCCAGATTTGGTTGCACATTTATGGTCCAGACTACGAATCAAAGGCGGCTCTAAACAGGTGGGTTTTTAGCCTTGATTTAAAGGAACTCAGTGTTTCAGCTGTTTTGCAGTTTTCTGGAAGTTTGTTCCAGATTTGTGGAGCATAGAAGCTGAAAGCTGCTTCTCCATGTTTGGTTCTGGTTCTGGGGTTGCAGAGCAGACCAGAACCAGAAGACCTGAGTGGTCTGGAAGGTTGGTACGATGACAACAGGTCTTTAATGTATTTTGGTGCGAAGCCGTTCAGTGATTTATAAACTAACAGAAGTATTTTAAAGTCTCTGAGCTCCAGTGGAAGGACTTTAGAACTGGGGGTGATTTCCAGAAGCATCTTCATCTCTACTGTTGGGAAGAAAATGCTCAGATTTATATGTCATACAAATCAAAGTATGGAGAATCAGAGATGATTGGAAAAAAAAAAAAACAGGAAGTCCCTCTTCATGAAGGCTTCAAGCACTACAAAAACTTACAAATTTGATTTATGCAAAAATATGATAAATTCCAGTGTGGTGTGCAAAGGGAAATACAAATTAATGTTAATATATACAATTATTATACCTCAAAATGAAACAGTACTGTTTTATTTATAAAGCAAAATTAGCTAAAAGTGGATTTTACCCCGTTTTCCACACGCTCCAGACCAACAGTAAAAATATTCACATTTATTACTGCTGTCATTACATATTGAATTCATCGTAGTGAAAAAACATAAGTGTATTTCCTGATAATTATCTTTTTTTTTTTTTTTTTTTTTTTTGCTTTCAAGAGGGAACAATTTACAAGTTAGAAATGATCAGAAAATCTCAACTACGGTTCAGCGGGGGTGTTTCACTCCTCTGACAAACATGGTTATAATTTTAATCTTTTCATCAAACTACAGATGACAGCTTGGTGTTAAACAGAGTACTTTCAGCTTTCCTCTCATCTTAGAGACTGAGATTATTTTACCGGGCATTTAAATAGCTTATTTGCATGCCTCGGTGCTTAATGAATGCTTGCATCAGTTTTTTCTGCAGGAGTTTCAACACTAATCTATTTAATGTATCAATTATCAGTCATAGTAAAAAGAAATAACAATACTTAATGTTGTCAATAACAACAGTGAAATAAGCTATGTGCACTAAATGAAGCATAAAAGTTGAAATAACTACCTGCAGACTGAAAGAGCTTCAGTGATTTATGTATCTCGGGGTGAGCCAGACACGTCCAGGTGATCTGAAGTCATTCAGATTTGTTCTTCAGCAGGTGGCCTTGGACTGGAGCCTGTTGTTCTTGTATGTTATGCTGATAATTGTCCTGGGAGTGCCCACAGCACTGACCCTAACACTGTAGGGAACCAGGTCAAATGCTACATGCATGGAGGCCCGTCGCGATAACAAATTTTGCTGACGATAAGCCGTCCCAGTAATATTGCGATAAATGATATGTTGTTGTTTTGAGAGCATTTTCAAGTAGTTTATTGATATTGTTCGCCCTCTCAAAGACCAATAAACAGTGATTTTGAAAAGAACACTTAACACTGGAACTGGAAGATATTTTAAATACCCATAATAAACCACAACAACCAAAAACAATAAACAAAACCGAAATAAAAACCATACACACAGAACCACCATGAAATCAAATGGATTATGGCGTCTCTGTAAAACAAAATTGCACTTCAAAAAATATTTATCATCAGAATGGAAATTATCAGCTCATTTTAATTTATCATGCAATTAAATTGCTTATTACAGGCTTACTTTATCACGTTTTGCGGGTGTGACATCTATATATTACTGTTCGACTGAGTAAAAATCCATTTTTAATGTAAAAGCGATGAGCTTTAAAAAATGCAGTAGAAGGCGATATTTTTTTTTAAACTGTAGCTCGTAAATGGGAAACTGAAAACTCGTCCCTAATTTTCCAAACGAACATTTCCTGACTGCTTTCTGCTGCAGGCAGGTTATTTATGACACATAACTACAGTGGATACAGACCGCATCCAACTACAAATAGCTAAAATTTGCAAATACTTAAGGTCCCCACTAAAAACACTTATAACTGCCACATTTGACGGTTCAAACACCAAATCGACCTTAAATTACATTAATACGCACAGAGGAAACTGTCTCAGCATGACCACCGAAGCTAACATCTGCAGTCTTCCTTATCTTGAAAAGCAGCCAATAGTGTGTTAGGCAACATTGAGTCTCGGGATTTCAGCTTCCAAAGCTGCATTTTCTTTAGAAAATTTTTGAAAAAAATACATAAATAGGTGAATTTTCTGTGAATAATTTGGAGTTTCATTCCACAGAAAAATCCATTAATATTGAACCGCTCCACAAAAGCACGCCTAATTTAAAAAACCCTTGAGGTTCAGCACCGATCTCTTGACAACTTTTCTTTTTCTTTTTTTTTTTTTTTTTTTTGCCTATTTTCAATTGTAATGTTTTACTTTTTTTTTTTAAATACCTTTGATTTAGGCAGGTGTTTATTATTTCATCATCATAATTTCATACTGTTCCAGTTTTGGTCATTTTAGTCGCTTCTTCCTAAACAAGCAGCTGTGTTGCATTGGGTGCTTCATGATTTTAGTGAGTTAGTTTGTTAGCCGCAGAGAGACTTTTCAGGTGGATTTTAGAGTAATTTTTTATTATTCAATGATTCTGTGCTGTAAAGAAATGTTGGTAAGTGACTTAAATAAATATTATCAACCTTCAGGAGGGCCACTGAGCGGGTCAGTATGCTACTTTATGGTTCAGATTACGATGTTTTAAAGGGGCTCGCTATCAATCTCCTCCTCACCGTGTCTTTTAGGCAACATCTAAAAACCCCAAGAGGCGTTGCTGTTTTACTGTTACAACCTTTCTTGTTTAAAAGAGGAGATATTTTGATTTTAATGAGAGATAAATCTCATTATAACAAGTTTTTTTTTTAATATTTAGATCAGAGCTAAATATTTAGCTTTAAACTACAAAATTGAACTTGCAAAATAAATATGTAGCTTTAACTAAATATTCAGTTAGCATGCTAAATATTTTATTTTAAACTAAATATTTAGTTAGTTAGCAACTTAGTTTAAAGCAAAATATTTAACTGAGAAAACTATTTAGTTTGGAGCTAAATATTAAGATTGCTAACTAACTTAGTTACTGTGACATTTCGTATAAATGAATGAAAATGAATGAATGAAAACATGACTTTGAAAAATGTTTTTTTCTCTAATGACGGGCTAAATAGCCCAAATTATTGCCGTTCATTTTTGAAACGTGTTACTTTACAAACAGCACCCCATAATTTTCAAGTTCCAGCAGTTAAACGCTTCTGTAGAAATGGACGTCGGTTGGGGTAAGATAGAAATGTTTGGGGATGAAATGGGAATCCAAAGAGATCCATTCAGTTTCTGGATGATAATTCCTGATTCAGTCATAACAAACCTTAGGGTTGAAAACAAAAACTGCTTGTTAATGTGACTTAAGAGCACCGCTGGAGTCATTTAGGCGCTGAAAACAACAGGATATAAGATATTCGGACTGAATGGAGGCTCACTTGCGTCATAATTAATAGCATATAACTCTCACTTCTAAAAATCAACTTCACAATGTGGAAATCTATAGACTTTTGTTGATATTTGGCTTTAAATTATTTTCCTTTGATAAACCACAGGTATCATAATTTCCCAACTGCCTTTTGGAGTGTGAAAAACCCAGTGTTAATAAAAAGCATTCAGTACAAAGTGAATATTTTCATGCACCGCTGTAAGTCAGGGTTGGAGGTGAAGTTTTTGAAGATTAGAATTGAATTTGAAAGAAAAGCAGAAAAAAGTGCCCTGGAGTGATGATTAACTGATGAGAATTCAAAGGAGCGTTAACCTCTGGAAGAAACCGCTTTAAAACCAATCCCTGGGTGTCGACTTCTGTTTCTGCGGTATATTTTGGACTGGATCTAAAACACACAATGCAAACGTGTCCATGTTTGACTGTAGAAACAATCACACAGAAACAAATATGCACAGTGTGGAAACCCACTGAGCAGATCTGCGTGGAGAGGGGGGATGTGTGTACAGCGCTCAGATGGATGGTGGACATAAAGATTACCAAACAAACAAAAGGAGAGTTTTAATTACACTTGTTCTCCAACTGCTCTGCTGCTAATTCTCCCACTGAGCAGCTCTGATCCCCATGTTTCTGTTAAAATTACAAAATGCTTCAGAAAGTTGGCTATTTTTTCTGTTCCACAAGCTTTCTCATTGATAACACTATCTACATACATTTAGAATTTAATATAATATCCCATTGTTTGCATCGGTTTCTGAAGTTAAACCCAGGAGATGTTTTGAACGCTACTCATTGCCTTAAAGAAGAAAAATTGCATCAGTTATGTCGCTGTACTGTTTGCTAATGTATGGCATAAGTGGCCTTTTGACCGTTTCCATGTGTTTTGTCAGCTTGGTGGGCAACTTTTACAACAGTTGGATTCTTTTAAAAAAATATTCGCTTCGGATGGTATCAAGTGTCTTCATTGACGTTTCAGAAATCACCCGCCAGCCATCAAGCACAGACGAACGAGTGCAACCATGGCAACACATGCATGAATATCAGATAACGGTATTAAATACAGGTTATCAGAGGAAGACAGAAGTGGTTTCAAAGAAGACTGGGCGTGTACTTGGTGGTAGAGAAGTGTAATACTCAATTTATTCGTATCGATCCAATACTAACTATCAGATCGACACTGCCACAGATGATAAATTTAAGTTTATCATCAAATTTCTGACCTTTATGTCATTTCATAGTTTTTTGCTTGAATCATTTTCTTCAAATCTTGGACAGAATTTGGACGAAGTTTATAGTTGTTGACAAAATACTTCGATAACATATTAGCATGGAAGTGCCAAAAATTGTCATTTGACAGCAAATCAAAACAAAATCTGTTTTGAGGCTGACTGAAGTATCGATCACCTGAGTACCGATCCCATACTGATACCAACTTGGTGTCAGTATTGATCGATCTGCCCACCTCTGCTTGGTGGTGTCATTAGCTGCGTTTCCATCAGCGGTTTTTTTTAATGCGCATTTTGAAGTATCGCATTAAAAAGAGGTTGGTTGAAACGGCAAAATTTGGGATTTCACAAAAAACTTTGCACGCTCGCTTGAGATAGTTTTTGGCTTTTCCAAAACAGAGGTAATGCGCTGAAGCGGAGATAGAAACACATTTGCTGAATAAGTTCTGACACAGTGAATTTTCCATCCTGGGGTGGGTCTGTGCCTTACCAGAGGCACGAAACTCCAGCATGGAGGGGAGGACTCTCTATTTTTCTGAGATGTGTGGTTCATTCTAGTTTCCAACCGCTACTTCCTGTTCATGACAGCCATGCGTAGCGCCAAGATCTGATGGGATCATGCTTTGCGTAGCCTGGTTGATTTCCAGTACATGGAAACATTTTTTTTCTTTCTTTTTTGCGACATTTTAAAAATTCACACAAAATTTGCATGACAGCTGAATGGAAATATAGCTGGAGAAGCACACAACCAGCTTCCTCCACTTGGATAAGAAATGTTTCAGTGGCCTACAGAAAGGAGAAAACAGCTGTTGTTACCAGCAGGGTAAGAAGAGAGCCTTACCTGATATTAAATTCAGTTCAAAATATTTTAATTATCCAATAGGGAAATTAAAAGTTGACATAACTCATACCATCCAAGTGTTTTCAAAGAGTCTTTATGGATGGCGATGCTGTGTGCAGCAAAGACATCCAGTCACGGTCAGTGTTACAACAAATCTGTCGTCCCCCGAATGGCACTGACATGAAAGTGATGTAACGGGCTAAAATGACAAGCAAGGGTGCGCTGAGTGCTGGATTTTGTTGTCCATTATTTGCTTTTGTTTCATATTCTGAATATTTTAGCACAGTTACAGCTTAATGCAAAAAAAAAAAAAAAAAAATTGTCACTTTGACCATAAGTGCAGCTGTTTAGGCCTGTGTGTTAACTAGGCTATATATTGATTAGCTTAATGTTTGGCTAGCTAGCCTAGCTGCTACACTACACTCTGCTAAGTAACTAAAGCAACAGGTAATTTCATCACATTAGTTTTACTCTACCTCTGTTTCTGCCACGTTCTTCCTCTTCTTTTCTCTCTTTTCTTCTTTGGGCACCTTCAGTTTCGGGCGTTTTTACATCATGCTTTCAGAAGTTAGTTGTGTTGCAAAACTCACCACACTCATCTGTGTTGGAACAAACCAACTAGTTGGGGGGGGAGGTAAGAAAGGTATTATTTTTAGATGTGGTATTTAAAATTTTTTGCTGTGCAGCTAAATTAATGCATATTTTTTGGTGTTAGGCAATTATGTTATTCCTGTTTAATGCAATAAAAACTTCTGAATGTTTTTTTTTTGTCTTGCCCCTTTTTATGGCGCCCCCTAGATACCTGGTGCCCTTAGCATTTGCCAGTACTGCCTAAGCCACAGGTTGACACGGTGACGCATCATAACATCTGTCCAACGTACAATAAAAACAGAGGGAATAATTACCAAAAAAGCAACACCCGAACTAAAAAAAATTATGAACCAGAAAAAGAACAAATCAGCGCTGGCGCAACAGAGCTGCTCCAACATGTTGCCGCCATGAGCGCCGCAATTCTAGAGTGAGAGAAATGATACCAGAAGAAGAAGACATGGTGTTGAATCCTGTAAATCCTCCCATGCGTTTCTATGACAACCAGATTTTCCATGCCTTAATAATTCAAGTTTGGGATCAATAAATAAGAAACTGATTCATTTATTCATTTTGACTCTGATTGCTACCGTAAGCCATAAATATTAAAATCAGAAGAAATAAATGCTTGAAATATTTCACTGTATAAGTTATGAACGTATATAATATGAGTTTCACTTTCTGAAATATACATGATACTATTGCATACAACCTTTTATCATGGTTGTGTATTACCCACTAGGATAAGGTCCACACACTGTCGCCTGCTGGCCATTGCAAACACATTAAATGAGAATAATCTGTTTCTGCTCTGAAATTTAATGCAAAAAGAAGATTATTGTGGGTAAATTTGACCATAGAATGACATTAAAGAGATGATTTATTATTTCAAGTTTATAACCATGGATTTTAAAGCCGTTTCGGTAATTACTCCAAGGTCTGAATTACAGCAGCTCCGCTCTTCCTGCATCCTGTGTCTGACAATCGGACAACTTTGTGGCATGATCTCAGCTGTCAAACTGATAATCAGCTCCTTCTCTCGTCATTAATACTTTCTTAATCGTAGGTGATGATTCAATATGCAACTGATGAATCCAAGAAACATCTTTTGGACTATTTTCACCCAGACCTGATTGTTTTTTCTTTTTCGCCAGCACAAAAACGCACAATTTCCCCCATCAGAAGAACTTCTGACTCTGTTCCATCAGAATTCAGTTTCTGCTCCAGTTAAAAGGCTGTCCTCAGCTCTGCAGACATTTGTACTCTTTTTCTATCTTTCAGTCAGGTGGCGCATCTTAAACTCTCTCAAGATCTGGTCCCTTTGCCTTTCCAGCTCTCTGAGTATATTCATCTCTCCAATCACTGCTCCGAGCTTCTGCCCTGCTTTTTCCAGCTGCCATAGATCATCACTGCCACGAGCACGATCCCCTCTTGACTCGGATGGTAATTGCCTTTTTTTCTCGCACTCTTGCCAACGGTCCTGCTCTCACAGGAACCAACCGATTCTGACAAAAAGCGAACAAATCTGCAGATTTATAAAAATGAAAAATAATTTAGATGACAGGACTTTAGTGATTTTAAAGGTACGGGGCGCCGTTTGTAATTTTACACCGTCAAAAATCGACAGCAATTATTTGGGGGGGAAAAGGGTGTTCATTTTTCAGTCGTGTTTCCACCACGTCATTTATATATTTATAAATGTCACAGTTTCAAACTAATTATTTAATTCACAAGCTAAAGATTAAATATTTAATTTGAAAGCTCAATATTTTGTTTACAAACTAAGTTTAATGAAATATTTAGTTCCAAAATAATTATTTATTTTTCAAACTAAATGTTTATTTTGCAAACTAAACATTTATTTTCCTAATAAATATTTAGCTTGGACCTAAATATTCAGCTTGCTAACATAATACTTAACAAGCGAGCTAAATATTTAGGTCTAAGCTAACTATTTAGCAAATGGACTATTAAAATAAAAGCTGAGTTTTGCAAACTTATATACAAACTTCTGCGACTAGCGAGTCTGAATTGTTTAGTCTTTTACCTTAGAGTTAAATATTTAGTTAAATTAAATATTTAATATGGAGCTATTTAGCTTGTGAATTAAATACTTAGTTTGGAATGTAAGAATAAAATGTTGACAATATGACTTTGAAAAATGAACCCCCTTTTTTCTCTATGACAGGGTAAAGAAACCAAAACATTGCTGTTCATTCTTCCTGTGTAACTTTAAAAGCGGCATAAAGGAAACACGTCACTTCTGACAAAATTTTTAAGACGCAAAAAAATTGCAAACAATAAAAATGATAGATTTTTTATTTTTTTTTTCCTGTGGTCAAAAGGAGAGGACAGATAGCTGCCAGTTCTGTCCAGAACAAAGTCAACTTTCCAAACCGATCACGTGTCGCACCTTCTGCTGTGCGATGAAGTGTGGCATGCCGGCGGGAAATTTGTGACGGCAGTCTATGGGATGTCTCACTAAGGTCTTATGAAGTTGACAACTTTACATCTGTACCAAAATGCATTTAAGCATATACAGGAAAAAATATAAATGTGTCACAGTTTAACTAAATATTTAACACACCATATTTATATACCATAAATTTAGAACAAAAATTGCTGGAAAGTCTACTACATACACTCAGTAGCAGAACATCTCGTTTAAAAAAAAAATGTTCTGATTAGATTTAAAATTATTTTAATCAATTTATTCTAATCCAGAAATTCCAATAATTTATTTGAAGAAAGAACTGCACAGTTGGCAGCTTTCTGCATTGAGTGTGCATGTCCTCCCTGTGAGGGTTCTCTCCAGATACTCCGGCTTCCTCCCACACTCCAAAAACACGACTTTTAGGTTAATTGGTCAAAAAAACTGACCGCAGGTGTGAATGTTTGCATGGTAGTTTAAGATCTGCTTAGTTTTGGGGCTTCTGGTGATTTATGTGTCTTCTGAAGTGTAGTGAGTGCTTCAAAGCTGAGCCGGAGAGCTCCCTTAGTGACAGACTGCTTCATCCTGGGTGCACAAAGGAGCATTACCACAGATCCTTCCTTCCAGCTGCTGTCAGACTTTATACCCATCACTGCTCCCACAAAAAACTTTCCATTTGCATTTTTGTTTTTGTTTGTTTTCTTGTCCAGATTTATTTTAATTATCCTACTTAGCTGCACATTTCTTTTAATCTGAGTATGCTATTTTTAATAACTGTACTATCTCTTCCTGTTTGAACTGATAAAATAGGCCGTTATGAGCGATTTTAGTGGAGATCTCCAGTATTGGTGGATTTTAGCTTTTGTGGACGGTTGTGGTCACCAACCCCCGCAAATACTGGGGTTCCACTGTATTTCTATTTCCACTTTTTGGCCCTATATTATACATGTAAACATGCTTTTATCAAACATATTAAAGTTATGGCAGTGGAAGGAGCTAACATCATTGTATTCTGTTTTTACCTCAGCAGAAAGTGAGCATCCCTGTCTACCTTTTAACACGAGAGTTTCATCCTGCTGGTAAATTTGAAAGAAATACCATAATTCCAAGGGATGCCGGGAAAACTAATATGTGTCAGATGAAATGCTGCTTGAATAAACTGTTTCATTATTCATGGTACGGCCATATCAACATGATCCACAGTAATTCTCATTTTAAATATTCATCGGGCAGAGAAAAAAAAAGCTATTTCAGGTATCTTGGATGAAGAGGACCAGGCAGATTTTTATGGTGCACGAGTAAAAATTCTCTCCCATATATCTCCAGAGTATATTTATTTGTAAAAGTATTTTAACCTGGTAAATTCTTGGTATTTTGTTTGAAAATTTAACACAAAGACCCCAAACAATATGATTTCTTCAAATGTTTAGTACCTTCTGGTAAAGGTGTAAAAAACAAAACAAAAAAATAAATAAATAAAAATCTATTTTTTTTAAGCATGTTAAGCATCGCAGCATAAACAACATTGCGACGTGCATGTGACAATATTTTATTTCAACTTATAACAACTAAAAACCCTACTGTATTTTTACTGTGTTGTTTTCACATCTACAATAAATGTTTCTCTAATAAAATGAATAGTTTTAGCTAATCGTGGATCCCTGTAAGGTTTTCTAGATGTTTACCAGGTAGGTGTTGTATTTCTTAGCCAAAACAATAATACTGGCTATAAATACACTGAAAAACAGCCATGAGGAGGGTAAACTTATTTTATTACCTTTTACACCATATCTGTCAGTTACCCATAACAAGCTGTCGAAGATTTGTATACAAATCAAGCTTCATGTCAAATTAAGCTTCATAAAATAATTCAGATTTTAACACAATGCCTGCTTTGAGTCAGTCTGGGAGCAACAACAACCTCAAGTCTTCCCAGGAAGGAAGGTTATCACCACACCTGCAGCTACTTCCTTTTGAAAGCTTGATATATTTTTGTTTCAAAGGATATTTTTTCTTTCTTTTCCTCTATCAGTCTCTGAGTCCTTTTCCAAGGTAGCAATGTTAAGTCCATTGAATTATGAAAAAGGGATGTCCAGTGCATGGCTTCCTACTGTTGAGAAGTGTTCTCAAATAATTCAATCAGGTCATAAGATTCAAGGATTTTTTTTCTCATTTCCTGAGACAGTTGGAGGCCTTTTGGCTAATCTCCAGCAAGCAGTTGTGTGCTTATTAAAGATAAATAACCTTTATACCACAAAGGTCTAATTGGAAGACCACTGCACTGAAGATTTCTTTCTGTACGGTTCACCCGTGGTCACAAAGAAACCCTGAATCTAATTCAGTTTGGTTGGCTGCTCAGTTGAGAAAATCTGCTTGTGGTTCCAAAGTTCTTTCATTTTTAGAAATCCTGGGGCTGCTCTGGTGTTTGATGTGGTAATTTCAGCAGAAATGGCATTTCTTCCCAGATCCCTGGCTGGAAATGATGGTGTTGAGCAGGTCTTTGGACAAGCTGTGGAAACTGAAAGCTCTGCCGCCTCTGCCTCGCTCCAAATAAAGACCTCACTGTTAGGAAAAGCTGCTGATGATGCTGCATGACTATAAAATCATCCTTAAATATGTACAAACAGTGAAAGAATAGGTGCATACAGTCTGGAAGTATTATATGTATACATTTAATAAACACAAAAGACCATATGGAGGGATGCATCCAAAAGCTGCAGGAAAGTGACACTCGAGGACTGGAGTTGCTTTTGGGTTTTCTTTGAGGCTCTGACTTGGAGGAATATAAAAGATGCTTGAGTTTGTGTTTTCTGAACCATTTATATGTGGATCTGGCCATATGGATATGCCTATGAAGACTTACTTTTACTTTTCTGACAGGTGTTTATTCAACCTGTCCTGAACAAGAGAATGAGGCCCACAGCATCACACATCCAAAGTACTTAGCAATAGACAAAAGGTGCTTTACTGCAAAAACACAAACTCTTACCAAGCATTTGTTTCTAGCGCAAAATCTTAAATACACTTGAAATAAGACAAAACTAACTTACAAGTAACTTTTCAGCAGATATAGGAGCTTGTTTTAGGTCAATAATTCCTTAATATTGATAGAAAAGTTCTAGTTATGAGTGAAATAATCTGCCAGTGGAACAAGACATTTTTCCCGTATTATAAATTAAAATGTCTTGTTCCACTGGCAGATTATTTCACTGATAACTAGAACTTTTATGTGGTCGTAAAATACACTAAAACTAAATAACAATGTAAAACAAATACACTCTTGATGCTAAAGTTTCTTACACTAATTTAACCCACCAATAAGCATAAAGAATTAACTAAATTAAAATATTCAAATGAGCAAATGCTTAGAAAGTATACGGACCTACCAACATTAATTAGCTAGGTTGATTTACAGCCTGAGCTGCTACTGACTCAGCAATTATGGGATCAATTAGCAGTGAGCAAATACTTAAATAGACCAGATACATTAACATAAGATTTATGGTTAAACATAACTAGTTTGAATCCAACCTAAAGAACAGGGATTTCTTTGTGTCAGTAGGCAACTTGTCATTGGAGCAAATATAAGTCACATGTGGAGTACCCCAAGGTTCAATCCTGGGACCCTCCTATTTAATATTTACATGCTCTCATTAGCTCAGATTATAACAAGTAATAAGATTAGTTATCATAACTACACAGATGATACACAGCTCTACATTGCGATGTCACCAGGTGACTCTGAAGCCATCCAAGCACTGAACAGATGCTTAGAACAAAGCAATGGGTGGAGGAGACAAAACTTTCTCCACCTGAACATAAGCAAAGCTGAAGTTATTATCTTTGGACCTAAAGAGGGAACAATCTAGAGTCAGCGCGCAGCTTCAGTTATTCCAGCTAGAAACTAGTGATCAGGCCCAAAATCTGGGTGTAGTGATGGACTCAGACCTGAACCTTCAGAGACACATAAAGACAGTTACAAAGTCAGCCTTCTATCACCTGAAGAACATTTCCAGGATTAAAGGACTAATGTCCCAACAAGATCTAGAGAAACTCATCCATGCGTTTATCTTTAGTCGCATTGATTATTGCAACAGTGTCTTCACAGGTTTGCCTAAAAAGCAATCAGACAGCTGCAGCTGAACCAGAACGCTGCTGACATTCTCGCTAAGACCAGGCAGATAGAGCACATCAACCCAGTTCTAAAGTCCTTCCACTGGCTCCCTGGAGCTCATAGAATAGACTTTAAAATACTTCTGTTAGTTTATAAATCACTGAACGGCTTAGCACCAAAATACATTAAAGACCTGTTGTTGTATCAACCTTCCAGACCACTCAGGTCTTCTGGTTCTGGTCTACTCTACATCCCCAGTACCAAACATGGAGAAGCAGCTTTCAGTTTTTATGCTCCTCTAGTCTGGAACAAACTTCCAGAAAACTGCAAAACAGCCGAAACACTGAGTTCCTTTAAATCAAGGCTAAAACCTCACCAGTTTAAAGCTGCCTTTGATTAGTAGTAAGTGGACCATTGAACTATGTTTGCTTGATGATTCTCATGATTTTGATGCATTGATATTTGCTCGATGATTTTGATCATTTTCATGTATACTTGATTAATGTTTTTGTGATGTGAAGCACTTTGAACTGCCTTGCTGCTGAAATGTGCGATACAAATAAGCTTGAATTGAACTAATAAACAACAAATGAACAAAGAATTGTCCCTAAAACAGCATGTGATAAAACTGAACAGAGAAAAACTATCTTGTAAATTGCTAACGATTAGCATATTAATTATCACTAAACATTCCCTGCTAACTTATTATATTTTCAAAGAAAACAAGAGATAACAGCACCAAAGAAATAACTTAGAGAAGTACTTACAAAAGTCAATAACACACATCACAAAACTGATTGGAAGCAGACATACCATCAACCACCATGCTCTTTGCCATGCTTTCACCCTCCACTTCTTTTTCACCAATAGGTGGTGCCTCTGAACCACATATATAAAACTAAAGAAACAGAACTTGGGAAATAATAAATAGCACATTATCTCAAACAAAACTGCAAATAAACTCGGGTATGGTGATAACAGACACATTTCTGTTGAAGTCTTTATATCACGTGTAGATTTTACGCTCTATATTTCATGGTTCCTCATCTGTTTTTCCTCTGCTGTGTTTCTTGGCTGAGATCCTCTCATTTCCTGAACAACTGTGTGTTTCTGGTAAAACAGAGCGAGTATGTGTGAAGTCGCAGTTTCATGTCATTGTTCCCTAACAAGAATCCAGCGGGAACACGGTGTGGTTAGTGCTGCTTCATCATCCAAGAACAGTCTGTGGGGTATATTAATTATCCAGTAGGCAGCGTGTCTGATGTCTTTGGCTTGAATATGAAAAATGACTACAAACTGGGTGACATGTTGCATGTTCCATCAGCTCAGCCTCCTGGGACTTGTTATGCGCTGATTTTTAAAGAAATCGTGGCGTTAATAAAGCTGGTTGGATGCGTTTGCCGAAGATAGAGCCAAATTAAAGTTAGTTTTCTTGTGTTTTTTTTTTGGTTTTTTTTGTTTTTTGTCTCATTAAGTCAGTGACTTGGTGGCAGGTGAATAGACTGCTGTTCACATCAATTTCTGTCAGAAGTAACTTTGTGCGGTTCGGACACGTCCGTGTCAAGCATTAGATTAGTCTCGTCGCCTATAGCCCTTTGGACAACAGCATGTTTGTTCGTGTTGTAATGCCGTTATCTCCCTTTTTCTCCCTCTTCTAATCTGGACACCTAACAGCCACCCGAGTAAGCGCTTCTGACAAGGCTTGTGCGCAAATTGAATTTTTCTTCGCCTATCCCTTTCGATTTATAATTCCCTCTCCCGCCCGATGAGCAAACTCAATTTCTGACCCTTTAGACAAAAGGCTCAGATAAAGCAATTAGTTTGTGATTCTGTGAGAGCTCCTGGCTCGGCTGACCTGACAGCGCCGAGGCACTAAAAGCTGCACAAACAGGGGTGATGACGGTCACTGGCTGACAAATTTGGCCCTTCAGAGATGAACTCGGAGTCACCGGCAACAAAGGGATGCAGCCTTTTGGAAAGAGCCCGAAAGGAAAGGAAACTTAACTGTAAAAGCACCCAGAGTCCAGACACTTCTTCCGAAATGTCTCACCTATACGACTTTGATCACGGCCATTGCCTAACATGACGCTTCTTTTTGAGTCTTTCAAAAGGAAAGTCTGGTTTTTTTCTGCACTTTCAGACTCTGAGTTGACAATCTGTTTTTTAGTGCTCCGAAAGGAACATTATGAGCAGCAGAGCTCTGAGTGATAAATATTGAAGATGACACATGAAGCCGCAGCATGAGTGGATTTTATTCCACCTCAGCTGCTGTTGGATATAATAAAGAATACACAAAATAATTTGGAATGGTAGATTATTAAATAAAGTAGCATATTTCACACTTACTACAGTGATAGTTGGGATATCTCTGTGCTAAAACAAAATGGAAATAACAAACAAACTTCATGTCAAACTAATATTTAGGGGACCTAATATATTAAAGGGGCGGTATTATGTATTTTCCAGGTACATAGAATCATTTTATAGCACAATCAAGAAACTACGTTACCTTCAGTTATAAAAATGCCGAATATATCAAATATGACCTAAAAGAAATTTGACTTTGTAATTTAATGCCTTGAAACTGGGCCTCTGTCTCTTTAAAAACTCCTGCTCTTTCTGAAACTTCACCTTCAGGAAGTCATCACAACAGTGCTCCTCTATTAACCCTTTAATGACGTTTTTACCAGCGTTCCACTGATAATAGCTCATACAAGGAGCTCAGCAGATGCACAGTTCCACCAGGTGTTTGCTAATTGCTGCTGGCTAGTCTGAAGGAGCGGAGTGGGGAAGTCGCGGGGGAGGGGGGCTCTGTGAAAGCTAAAAGTGTTTCTTCCTCTTCAGAGTTTCAGGACTCTCCCTGAAATATAGGGTTGGAATGCCTTGGGTTTTAACTTTATAATATGGAAAATTGTCTTGTTCCATCGGCAGATTATTTCACTAATAACTAGAACTTTTTCATCAATATTAAGGAATTATTGACTTAAAACAAGCTCCTATATCTGCTGGAAAGTTACTTGTAAGTTAGTTTTGTCTTATTTCAAATCAAGTTTATTTGTAGAGCACATTTCAGCAGCAAGGCAATTCGAAGTGCTTCACATCATAAAAACATCAGTCAGGTATACATCAAAATCATCAATGCATCAAAATTATAACGATCATCAAGCAAATATCGTCAAGCAAATATAAGTCAAAAATACTGATCAATGTTCCAGATACTACTAATCAAGGCAGCTCTAAACAGGTGGGTTTTTAGCCTTGATTTAAAGGAACTCAGTGTTTCGGCTGTTTTCTGGAAGCTTGTTCCAGATTTGTGGAGCATAGAAGCTGAAAGCTGCTTCTCCATGTTTGGTTCTGGTTCTGGGGATGCAAAGTAGACCAGAATCAGAAGACCTGAGTGGTCTGGAAGATTGATACAATGACAACAGGTCTTTAATGTATTTTGGTGCAGAGCCATTCAATGATTTTTAAACTAACAGAAGTATTTTAAAGTCTATTCTCTGAGCTCCAGGGAGCCAGTGGAAGGACTTTAGAACTGGGGTGATGTGCTCTATCTTCCTGGTCTTAGTGGGAACACGAGCAACAGTGTTCTGGATCAGCTGCAGCTGTCTGACTGACTTTTTAGGGAGCCCAGTTAAGACACTGCTGCAGTAATCAATATGACTAAAGATAAATGCATGAATGAGTTTCTCTAGATCTTGTTGAGACATTATTGCTTTAATTCTAGAAATGTTCTTCAGGTTACAGAAGGCTGACTTTGTAACTGTCTTTATGTGTCTCTGAAGGTTCAGGTCTGAATTCGTCACTACACAAGTGTATTTTCAAGTATATTCAAGATATTTGCACTGGAAACTAGACCAAAATACTTGGTAAGATTTAGTGTTTTTGCAGTGAAAAAGGGAACGTTGTTTTTTAAAATCTGAAACCAGTTGAACTTTGACTGTGAATCTTCTAGACTGCTTTATTTGCACATCCCACAGTCTGAGCTGCAATTCTTCCATAAAGCCAGTGAGGACCAGGAGGGCTGCACCGCAGGCAGTTTCTAAAGTCACCCCGGCCGAATCTCCAGCATGAGAAATAAATTTGGCCATGGCAGGAGCAAACTGAACAGCGGATTTAGAGTGCAATACATGGCACGGGGGATTTGTTAAGAAACACAGATATCTGGCAGTCTGGCAGGAGAGATATGGATGTAGCAGAACTGATGAGTTTCTCAGTCATTATCTTCCAGGGGGAAAGCATGGGGTATTGGCTGCATTTTCTTCTTTCACACTCTTATCTCGTCAATATTGTTAAGGAAATAATTTTCTGCTCCTTCAGGAAGGTATTTCTAATGATTTTCCCATGAGATAATGGTTGAATCGTCACAGCAGGACACCACTCTGTTGATGAAAATGCGTTCTCTGTGCTGCTGCATGCTGGGGTCTGGGGTAGCATCCATGTCAGGCTGGTCACTGGGAATTATCTGTGTGGATGTTGGCAGTTTAACCACTCAGTGCAAATCCTGTGGGTTCAGTGCTATCTGCCCTGGCACTGATGAGAGTCAAAAGCATGGCCAGAGGGCCCTGCTGTTTCTCTCTGCCAGAGAAACCAGCCATGAACCATTTTCAGGGTAAACTGACATATTCCGTTTGAGCAGATCCAAGAGTGACCCTGGCTAATTCGTTGACCTGAAAGGGAATGTTTCGATTTTAAAAATTAACCTTTTGCAAATCTTTTTTAGGGCCGCAACTAACGCTTATTTTAGTTTTCGATTATTCTGATGATTAATCAGATAAAAACTTGGCACATTCAGCAGATTTTTCATTTAGGCGTTTTTTATACAATATTAGAAATACATTAAAAGATGCAAATAAGCAAATAATTCAATTCATTTTTTAAATAAAAAAAAATAAATATTGTCTAAAATGCAATAACACAGCATTCCTTTAGTGTATGCTTGATCATTTGTAGCAAAACATGCATCTGTAGTGAAAAAAATATTTCTAATCTCAGTCCTTTCTGCTTGATTTAACATTAGCACAGTGTTGGGCAAGTCTGTTGATAATTTTTTGGTTAACTGATCATTAATTTGATAGCAAAAGTTGCTTAATAGGACACTTGAGGAGTTTAGGTTGAACATGTTTACAGAAAATGTTTTTTTTTTTTTATCTTAAATGCAAAATGTTTATATTTTTTGTACAATTTTGACTTAATTACTGCTCTAAGGGCATCGTTCTTTCAGCATTTGCCCTTTTATGAGTCTGTATGCGCCAGTTAATGATTAATCAGTTTCTAAATTAGTTGACGATTATCTCAGTAATCGATTCATCATTAATCAGATTAATCGTCTCAGCCCTCATCTTTTTGCAATCCAAATCCCCATGATATGACTGAAGTGCTCTGCAGCCTGTGCACTCTGAATCTCTGCAGGGAATCAGTCTCACACCCGGTCCCTGAGCCTGCTCCACAGGGACATAGAGACGGTACAATAGTCAAATCCCTGGAGCTGGACGAGCAGGCTTACAGAGAGGCTTACAGAGAGCTGCACTTTGTTTACATTTCACATGGAATGGGATATCTGCTGAGTGCATGTCTGCTGGGCTGAGCTTACCGTCGCAGCTGACAGGGAGTTAGCACACAACAGAAACACCAAACGCACTAATCAGGGGTCTGTAACCTTTACTACCTAAAGAGCCTTCAGTCTCACTAAATATAATGTGTTTAGAGCCGCAAAGTGCACGCCCTTTTGAAAAAAAAGACAACTTATAATTTCTGATAAATAGCTATGATAGGAAATTTGTTGTTACGGTTAAATAACCATCATTTTTTTCTCTATTTTTAGGTTTTAAAATGAAGGAAATATCAAACTTTTGTAGAAAGAGGATGGATACATTTTCTTCAATGGGATGTTGACATTTGTGGAAAAAGATGTAAATAAAAAAGTGCATAATTTACAACATAATGGACGAAATCTAAAAAAAATATAGATATAAACATAAAACACTGCTCCTTTTTAGTGTCATTCTGTTGTGCAAATTCAACGCTATTATTCCTGTTGGATGTCTTCAGATTGAGGAATGATGTGTTTCTTTTGAGACCTTTTAACCTACTTCATGTTGAGATACAGGTTCTGTTGAAGGGATTTCTTGATTGTCCAGGTGTGGTTAGTGATTTACTCTGTGCCTCAAGTAATCTGGAGTTAAAAGCAGGTTGTTGGAATTTTAGATTGAACTTTGTGGTCATTTTCACTGTAGGTCAGAGAAAAATATATTAACTCGGGCCGGACTTTAACGCGTTGATTTCGATTAATTATATAGATTTTAATGCGTTAAATAATTAACAAAACAAACAAACAAAAAATGGTTCCGACCACAACCTTTGTTTTCATGGGTTTCTGGTACACCTGTAAATCTGACCCACAAGCTACATCCACTAATAACAGTGATGGAGGATGAAGCAGCTCCTCTGGGCCCGCTGGGGGTTAATTTCTGCTTCCAGAGCCGATCTGATTGGACGCTGGAAAAGACTCCAGTTGTGTTCAAGTTGTGCTAAAAGCAGTCGGCCTATCAGAGAAGCTATGCTAGCCTAAGATAGCATCTCAATGCTAAACATGTAGCAGCAGCGCTAACGTCAGCGTCCACATTTCTAAAGAAGCTCCATGAATGATCAGGGCTTCCTGAAACTCTGGAAAGATGAACAAGATCCAAAATATCGATTATATCGATTTGAAGTT
The DNA here is from genome assembly GCA_014839685.1 of Anableps anableps. Taxonomy (NCBI): domain Eukaryota; kingdom Metazoa; phylum Chordata; class Actinopteri; order Cyprinodontiformes; family Anablepidae; genus Anableps; species Anableps anableps. The sequence continues at coordinate 35,732,538 of CM026075.1, read as the reverse complement.
GGTCTCAATATCAGATCAATAACAGCGTAATAAGATTAATACTTTCAGATTCCCTCTTGAAATTTATGCCTTTTGTTTTTTGTATCGTAGTTACTGAACTCTACCATAAAACTGATTTTCTAAAATGATCAATTTTGCACTTTTTTATTTAGAAAACAATGCACACAAATTTGTTTTGTTTTTCAATTGTTTCTCTTTATGATGTAAAGATATTAATTAAAATATTTTGTAGACACCTCTAAACTTGATCTAAATCCTGTCCAAGGTTTTAACAGAATAATTCAAAGGAAAAACCACAAAAACGGTGATTATGTTGAATTGTCAGTATTAGTTGGTATGGGTGATACTGGAACTGGATTTACTTGGTATCAGATCGATACCAGTATTGCACACCTCTAATAATAGCACTTTGCACCAATCTGATGGTTGGATAACCTGAATAACAGATAGAAAACAATAAATATATTTATTGTTGAGCTCATATGTCTGAAAATTCAATAGCCAAGCAGCAAAAAGGGGTTCTGGATTGAAAATGTTGCTGATATATAATTTATGATTAATTGTAATTAATTACAGACCCTGCAACTAACTCGATTAAAAATTTTAAGCAAGTCCCACCACTTATATCAACAATCAAAGGTAAAACCGATAAAACATGCATTATATGTAAGGATTATGAAATTAGTTTTCTGGGACAAGAAAACAATGTTAAATTTTGATTAAATATTAATCAACATTTTGTTTCTGTTTTGCAATGTTTTTAAATCCACAAAAGGGCAAAAATCTCTCTTCGCTTGAGTGTATCCGCTTTTCACCTTTCCTAAATCTCATCAGCAGGGGTGGATCTACTGGGGTGGCCGAGGCGGGCAATGCCGCCCTAAAAGAAAGCCTTGCCACCCTTGTTGCCACCCTTGTTGCCACCCTAGCTGGCAGCTATGAATTGAAGAATTCGCTGTGGCATTAAGAGCGTGAACCTCTTTTTTCCGACTACATTGAATGCAGCACAATGTAACCCGACACCGACCTGAGACGGTTCTGACCGAGTAGCAGGAAGTGAGAGTGGAGCTGCAGGGAGCAGAGAGCAGGCTGAGTGAGAGTCGTGCTGCAAAGAACACGAAACTAATTGCGTTTAACTCACGTAGATGTGCGCACTCAGATTGGTCGCTGCGCCATGCGAGTGCAGAAGACAGCAGTATGAAAGGAAAGAGGTAAAAACTCATTAACAATGCCACATTAAGAAATTATATTTCAACCTCAGTGCTAACAGTTGTGAAGTTCATTTTGAAAGGATAAAAAAATTAAAAACAATAATGTGCAATATGTAAAGTAAGTCCGATGTTAGGTCTGTGTAAATTGATATCTGTTAAACGCTTGGCCAGAAAACTAAAATGACTTTAAATTTTACAGAAATGAAGAGGAAATGTAGCATCTCTAGTTTTTTCTCACCAAAGACAAAGATGAGAGAAACGGAGACTTTTCAGTCGTTTACTTGTATAAACGCTGCTTGATACACTAAACACTGGAGTGCAGTTTATATATATATATATATATATATATATATATATATATATATATATATATATATATATATATACACACACACAAAATTTAAGGCTGAAACGATTATTGAAATAATCATCAACTAATTTAGTAATCTATTAATTGATAACTAGAGTATACTGACTCAAAAAAAAGCCATTTGCTGAAAAAACAACACACTCAGAGCGGTAATTAAGCCAAACATGTACAAAAAATACAAACATTTTGCATTTAAGATTAGAAAAAAAAACCTTTGTCTGTAAATAAGTTCTACCCAAAACTCCTTAAGTGCCAGTTTTAGCTTTACCTGGTTCGAATGCTGGAAATAAATAAATAAATAAATAAATAAAATAGAAATCTCCCATTAAGCCCCTTTTTTACTGTCCAATTATTAATCAGTTAATCAAAAATTAATCACCAGATCAGTCCGACACTGTACTGACTTCACATGTTGATGTTAAAAGTATTTTTTTCAACGCTGATGTATCCTTTGCGACAAGCGTTCAATACTGTGTTACTGCATTTTAGGCAATAAAATGTTTGTTTTGTTATTTAAAAAAAGGAATTTAATTATTTGTTTATTTGCATCTTTTAATGCATTTCTAATATTATATAACAAAAATGCTTAAATAAAAAAATTTGCAGAACGTGCCAGTTTTTTATCCGATCCGTCGAAAACTAAAATAATATAGCCCTAATATAATCCTGGCCCCTCTCATCCCACCCCATGGATATTTTTCTAGATCCGCCACTGCTCATCAGCTCATTGGATTCTTGTATTTAAAGCTGGAGTTGATGACAAGCACAGCTGAAAAGCCTCAAAAGTATGTCTTACGACCAGAGCCTTTCAGAACAGGTTATATATCTGCTTTAAAATGATTGCTTATTTAAGTTATGCTAGCGAGCTATTGTTCATTTAAAACAGATACTTTGTCATTTATACTTCATGAAGGATGCAGAAAACAATTCAAATGAATGATAGTTGAAAATGCTGCCAAAGCTTTGAGCAAACAATGTAAAAACAGAGGCATGACTGAGACACTATAAGCTGACTACATAACTTATCTTCACTATCACCTTTTTATGTCTCAACTTGGGTTTACTACAATACATCATGCAAAATATGAGCATATCTATTCTTCACAGCAGCCAACACTAGATAGTATCACTGCTGAGTTATGTGCCATCATGTCACTGAGATTTCAATAGCAAGTGGAAATCAAGGAGTGGGGAGCCTTTCACTGCAGCATCAGTTTACTGTGCAGAGAAAAGAAAAATCCATTCGGTCATGTTGTCAGGTCCAGCTGGGTTTTATTTTTGTCCACACTAACTGCTTAACTTCACAGCTCTTGATCAGTCTGAATGTTTGCTTCAGTATAAAAACCCTCATAAAGATGGAGTTTAGAGCACAGCGACTTCTGAGTTTGTGATGCCAATTTTAAGCGAAGTTTATTTGTGTCGCACATTTCAGCAACAAGGCAGTTCAAAGTGCTTTATATCATAAAAATATCGGAAACACATCAGTCACTGGTTGTGAAACGAGAAACAAACATTACATTTTATCAAGTACCATAATTAAAAACATCACGACACATCAAATATGTTGGTCAGTGTTCCTGTTGTTATGAGTCAAAGGCAGCTCTGAACAGGAGGGTTTTCAGCCTTGATTTAAAGGAACTCAGTGTTTCGGCTGTTTTGCAGTTTTCTGGAAGTTTGTTCCAGATTAGAGGAGCATAAAATCTGAAAGCTGCTTCTCCATGTTTGGTTCTGGTTCTGGGGATGCAGAGCAGACCAGAACCAGAAGACCTGAGTGGTCTGGAAGGTTAGTACAACGACAACAGGTCTTTAATGTATTTTGGTGCTAAGCTGTTCAGTGATTTATAAACTAACAGAAGTATTTTAAAGTCTGTTCTCTGAGTTCCAGGGAGCCAGTGGAAGGACTTTAGAGCTGGGGTGATGTGCTCTATTTTCCTGGTCTTAGTGATAACGCGATTAGCAGCGTTCTGGATCAGCTGCAGCTGTCTGATTGATTTTTTTAGGCAAACCTGTGAAGACACTGTTGCAGTAATCAATGTGACTAAAGATAAACGCATGGATGAGTTTCTCTAGATCTTGTTGGGACATTAGTCCTTTAATCCTGGAAATGTTCTTCAGGTGATAGAAGGCTGACTTTGTAACTGTCTTTATGTGTTTCTGAAGGTTCAGGTCTGAGTCCATCACTACACCCAGATTTCAGGCCTGATCTCTAGTTTCTAGCTGGAATAACTGAAGCTGCGTGCACTGACTCCAGATCGTTCCTCTTTAGGTCCAAAGAATAACTTCAGTTTTGTTTCTGTTCAGCTGGAGAAAGTTATGGCACCTCCACATATTGATTAGTTCAAGTCAAGTTTATTTGTATAGCACATTTCAGCACTGAAAAAACACAAAATCCTACCAAGTGTTTTTGATCCAGTTTCTAGTGCTAATATCTTAATACGCTTAAAATAAGACGAAACTAACTTACAAGTAAAATTTCAACAGATATAGAAGCTTGTTTTAAGTCAATAATTCCTTGATATTGATGAAAAAGTTCTTATCAGTGAAATAATCTGCGAATATAACAAGATATATTTCCTACATTATAAGCTAAATATCTTGTTCAAAGCATCTATTCAGTGCTTGAATGGGTTCAGAGTCACTAAGTGTAGGAGTTGTGTATCATCTGTGTAGTCATGGTAACTAATCATGTTTCTTGTTATAACCTGAGCTAGTGGGAGCATGCGGGAGCCTTAAAAGCTGAGAAATGCTGAAACACACACACGGGCACACACATTTGTCATTAGTGAGGTCAATCGATTACAAAATTAATCAGATTAATCACACAATAGTGGTGTGATTAATCACACTTAATCGCTATCCTTTACTTTGTAAGCTTGAAATGCATGTTTTCAAAAGATGTTTAAGAAAATATTTTACTGTCTCAAACCAGGTTTAACAAAGTCATTTTGTTTCAAATGTAACTTAGAAATGTTAATTATCAACTGGTTGTGCTTCGGTGGAAGGGTAATTCACTGTTGCGCTGAGTAAGGGCTACATGCTACCTTGGTTTTGTCCAAATGTCCTTGGTGGTGTGTTTTGTTTTTCTCAGACTTTTTTGGCACTACTGGCCTCTATTTGACAGTTATCGGACAGAAACTGGGCAGAGAGAAGGGGGTAAAGGAACTGAGGACAGGATTCCAACTCGAGACGCCAGCATCGGGGTCTGTAGCCTCTGTAAATTGGGCGCCCGCTCTAACCGTGGTGTTTTAAAAGCGAAATGCATTAAAAAAGCGGTTTATTTAACACATTTAAATGGGAAACATAACATCAAAGCAGAAAACTCAGCATCCAGTGTTGTTTAGATGCTGAGTTGATCTCTTTTGCTCTGGCGTTTGAACCACAATGATCAGCAGCAGAGAGGTTAGGCGTTGCAGAATATTTCAGGACTTACAGCTGCGATGCATAGAAAAGATATAATATAGAAAATTTGACCTTTCGACACAGCATAACAGAAGCAGCTCGAGGAGAATCACCCCGTTTTCCTCAGCGGCTTGTTGGGATGAACAGGCTGTTTCTCTCCAGAACTTGTTGGAAACATGATGAAAGTCTTGCTGGTTTGTGACAACTTGTGGTTGCATGTGGACCTACTTTCTTCTCCCAGCTCTCCTCTCTGGTGGCCGCATGGATTTTTTTTTTTTTTTTTTTTTTTTTTTTTTCTGTGGGTTTTCCCTTCTCTGTCGCCGTCACTGCTACTTTCATTGCATTTTTATTTCAAATCCATTTGATTTAATCCAAAATAGCAATAATAAATAGAAAAGGTCATATTTCTCTAATTTTCACGTTTGATCGATGAGCTCTGGTTTAAGTCAGGCCTGTTTCTGATCTGGACTCTTCATCTGTGAAAATCAAACCTAACTTTTAGGGGTGTGCCACCAGATCAATTCACATAAGAATCGAGATTCTTATTGATTACGATTCAGAATCGATTTTTGAAAACAAATCACTATCGGCCTCCATTTTTGTAACTACATGGAACATCGTGAAGTTGCCACAGAGGCACGGAAAGCACCCCAACACTGCGAAAACACAAAATCTTACCAAGTGTTGTTGCTCTGGTTTCCACAGCAAATATCTTGAATCCACTTGAAATAAGACAAAACAAACTGAAAAGCAACTTTTCAGCAGATATAGGAGCTTGTTTTGAGTCAATATTTCCTTAATATTGATGAAAAAGTTCTAGTTAGTAGTGAAATAATCTGCCAGTGGAACAAGACATTTCTCCCATAGTATAAGTTGAAAATGTCTTGTTCCACTGGCAGATTATTTCACTTATAACAATAACTTTTTCATCAATATTAAGGAATTACTGACTTAAAACAAGCTCCTATATCAAGTTGACAAGTTAGGTGTAAGTTAGTTTAGTCTTGTTTCAAGAGTATTCAAGATATTGGCACTGGAAACTAGACCAAAAATACTTGGTGAGATTTTGTGTTTTTGCAGTGAATAAAGAGGAAACTACAAAAATGAAAGCGAGAGGGATTCAATAGGCCCATCATTATTGATGGCAAACATCTGGACTCCGGGAATACCGGGAAGACCATGCCCGACATGATCTTCACTGTGTGCAAGGTTTGCAAAATGAAGCTTGAGCACTTTGGGAACATCGTAAATGCACGGAGCCAGCGCAGCTGCGCTGCGCTACGGTTCGCCATACCCTCCCCCATACAGAAGTTTGGTCTGTATGGGGCCGTGTTTAATAGAGAAATGCGCTCGGACAGCAACGTTGATATTTCTCTTCAACTAGTCCGCATCCACTATCCGGTTTCTGTATCCGCAGGTGACATGAATACATAGCTGCAGAGGTGAGGAATTATGTAAAAAAAAAAAAAAAAAAAAAAAAAAAAAACAAGTATAATTTTTTTTGGATAAATTTGACTGGAATTTGCAACGCCGTTCTCCACGGAGGCTGTTCGCAGAAACGTGTTGCGCTCTCTTTGACGCTTCGTAAAAACAAAACGGGGGATATTTAATATTCTATAAATGTGACAATTAATGTCTCCATTTGTCATTCTACCTTGCAAAGCAGACTGGAGTAGATCATGAGCCTCCTTTGCACAGCGGGAGATTCTGGGCCACACTTCAGAAAGGGCTTGCAGGGGCAGGAGTCCAGGGCCCCCAAGGTTTTTTAACGAATATGTGTTTTACATACATTGTATGTCATATAAAACTCACAACCCAATAGCAGGTGAGTTGTATTAATATTTTGGGATTTTTATGGATATAAAAAAATAATTCAAGAATTTGAAAATTATATTTAGTAGCTTTCTTTGGGAATAACATGGAGCTATTAGCCAGAGGACATATTAAACCTACCATGCATCAATTCATGCCGATACTCATACAGGACGACATATTAATGTACCATAATTTGCATTAGTAGAGGAATTTTGCTGTAGTGAATAGGGCACCATAACTGGCTCCAGCCCAGGGGCCCACATCCTGTAAATTCGGCCCTGGGTAGATTAAAGCGGAAATCATTAAGAATAATCATTTTGACTCGAAAATCAATTTTTAATCGAGTTGTGGTCCCAAAAATCGGAATCGAATTGTGAGTTAATAAACAACCCCCCCACACACACACAAAGTTTATGTATTAATTTTTTTTTTTCCTGTCAAACCTAAACATGATGGGAATCGAAATAGAAATTATTTTTCCATTAAGGCAAACTGCTAACTGGGAACAAAATTATATATATATATATATATATATATATATATATATATATATATATATATATATATATATATATATAAAATGCCAAAAAATCAGTTCACATAAGATTCTTATTTACTATAGTTCAGAATCGATTTATAATTTATTTTAAAGAATAAACAAATAAATAAATAAAAGAAATACGGGTGTCGGCCTCCATTTTTGTAACTACGCAGGACGTTCTGGCATCATCAAGCAGACTGTAGTGGAACGTACAAATGCGTCGAAGCGCCACAATAAAGAGGAAACTACAAAAACGAAGCGAGATGGATTCAACTGGTCCCCGTTTTCGTGTAAGGCAAACATTTGGGCTCATTTCGGTTTCTACCGAATGCTTGGAAACACAGAGCTTGAGATGAACTTCACCGTGTGCAAGGTTCGCAAAATGAAGATTGAACACTTTGGGAACACAACGAGTACGTGGAGCCAAGCTACAACTGAGCCAAGGTACACCGTACCTCTGGTACAGAGCTCTGTGCGGTGTTTGTCGGATTGGTCCGAAGTTTTGGCCGTGTTTCATGCAGAAATCAGACAGTAATCTTTATATTTCGCTTCAACTAGTCGTTTTCCACTACCTGGTTTTTGTCTCCAAAGGCGACATGAATACGGAACGTTTATCTGACGCGGTGAGAAATTATTTACATTGAGTCAAATCGCTAAAAACGTTAAGATGAAAACTAGTTTTTCTCTGTGACGCTTCGTAAAACTAAAACTGGGGATGCAGGGAGGGAGTAATTACAACTGAGCATGGATTAATATTTACAATTCAATAAATGAGACATTTAATGTCTCCATTTGTCGTTCTGCCTTGCAAAGCAGACTGGGGTAGATCATGAGGACCTGTTGAACACCAACAAATCATTATGAATTCTGGGTTTTGACTCGAAAATCAATTTTGAATTGAAACATATATATATATATATATATATGTATATATATATATAGTAGAAATTGTTAGCTAAGATGCAGCAGAACTTTTTGTCTTGTGATTCACAGCATCTTGAAGCCACAGTCAGTTTGCTTTTCATAAAACATGCAGCTGGTTGTTCTCCCCTCAAAGGTAAAGCGGAGTGGGGTTGCTGGGACGCGGCGGGGTTGGTGTCAGCCTCTGAACAGCCTCTGAACAGCCTCTGAACGTCCTCCACAGAGGCCTGTCTCGCTGTCTCACAGCACCGGGAGAGTTTAGAAGACGATGCTTTCTCAGTCTGCTCATGTGCCAAGGTCGTCAGGCAGGATAATGAGGTTTTAGCATCCAATGACTCCCTTCAACTCTGCTCGATTAGTTATGTAAAACAGCCAGACATAAGTTATTGACTTTACGGGAGGGCCCGTGTTAGCTTTTGAAAATTGAAATTTGGCTTGCATTATCAACTGAATAAGTTTTCATTTTTCCTTTCAGAAACATGTCCTCCCCTTGACCTGCGGCGGATTTGAGCCATCGTCTATGACGTGCATTCCAGAGAGCAATCAGGCCAAAATCTGCTTCGTAATGCAAATGAATCAGGCTCGGATGTTCTCAATTAGTCTGGCTAAACCATGACTGACAGGCTGGATTTAGATGATGGGCCCCATGTTCTATGTAGAGAATACTGTTTATGTGACTGTAGACCACAAGGAGTGAATAATGATGCATTCTTTAGACCCTAAACTTAAAACGGAAGTGAGAGTAAAAAGAAAATGTTGAAGATGAGGTTATGAAACAAAAACAGATTTAATATCTTGCTTGAAGTATTTGTAGATAAACATTCTGAGTGTCATTTTATAGAGGTAAGAGTGTCTCAATAAATGTGAAAAGTTCATTGATTTCAATTATTAAATTAAAGTGAAGTGAGATGCATATTATACAGATTCAATAAACCCATACTTTTAATCAAATCTTTCCGTTAATTCTGATGATTATGGCTTACAGCAAATCAAAAGCCACGTTTGGCTTCTCAGAAAACTGCAGTATTACATCAGACCAAGGGTTTTGACCAAAGTTATTCTGATGTTTATCAAAAGCCAAACAAATGGGAGCTTTTTGCAAATGGGGCCACATAAACCTACATTTCCTGTAGAAAGAAGCTGCCAGTTTCAGTGACAGTGCTGGGGATCAAGAGTTTTCCTCTGTCAAGACTTTTTCTTTTCCATGTCTGTTATATGATGAAACGTAGCTGTCAGTCATTTAAAAATGTAAAAATCAGAATCAGGTGTCCTACCAACCAGGACTGGACCAAGGTGTGATCACACAAACCGATCTAAAACCATTTTATCAGGCGTGTGTCGCAATCACAGGCGTTCCGCACCACCACCTCAATGCCTCCCAGCCTGCCGACCAATTCTGCGTGCTGCCACTAGGCGGTGCAGTGTGCCAGTCTCAGGCAGGCTCAGTTCTTGCCTCGTGACAAATATTTAAAATTTGGCAAAAATCCAACCTGCGTGATGGAAGCCCATTTCAGGCATTAGCGTACTCTCTGTCGTCCATTTTGCTGTCCCCCCCCATCTGAATTTCCCTCGTCATCCAGGCCACATAACTGCAACCCAGCAATTCCACATAGTTGTCCCGTGTCTTCTGGCATTTCAGTGCGACTTTTGTAATGTATTTTTGAATATTTGTTATCACTAGTATAACTTAGAAAAGAAAAGGGTGTTATATTCATTCCTAAACTTATTTTTAAGATGCTAGTTGTTAGAAAACATTTTATGTAGGAGTTAAACAGTCAGTACTTATATTTAGTTGACAAATATTAGGCCAGTAGCAACTGTAGATCGACGCATCATCTTTCTGCTGAGTGAGATCAGTGAGATTAGCAGAATATTTGTAGTATTTGGCCCCTTGAGAATACTTCTGGTCACTGAGAAGCTAGTTACTTGTAGCCTCGAATATAAGTACCTATATTATGCGTACAATTAGCATAAAATACTGATTGCTTTATGTCTGGTTCACACGGCAAGATTTTAAAATTGTCGGCTGATTTTCAAAACCCAAAACAACAGACACGACGATTATCCCCCCCCCCCCCCGAACCTCCAGCTGCAAATACGACACACCACAAGAGCAGATTTCACTCACCAACATTCAGATGGGAAATCTCATAAAACCTCTCAAGATCAAACGAGTTCAAAATAAACAAACATGGCCGACAGGGTCGAAGCCATGGCGGTGGTTTGTGGACTATTTTAAACACAGATTAAACAATTCAAAAAGACAATAACCAGATTTTCTGGGGCGCCATGGCGGTTGTTTTGTTTCCTTTATTTAGGATTTCCTTCAGCGTTTCCGTTACCTCGCTTTCTGATTGGCTACACGTCACATTCAACAGGCTAAGTTCTCGTTTGTCCTCAGGGAATCACCGCACGCTGCGATGTCGGACCAAGACAATCCGACATGTTGAATATCTCAGATTCGAGGTCAGCAGTCCTGATCAGACCAGATCACTCTGAACACACCACACAAGGCAGGAATATCTCTTAAGATTTTCTTTAGAGCACATCGCGATAATTGTAGCGTCCTTCAGACTGTCGGAAGGGGAAGATCAGGTCCAAAATCAGCATAAAACCTTGTGGCGTGAACCAGGCATTAGTCTGGAGAATTAATCCTGAAAGTTAGCCTGTAATGCATTCCATTTTAGTTGGTTTTATTTAGATTTAGTTTCAACCAACATTGTGCTTGAAAAGCCTGAGCAAGAACTCAACACAACCTCTTCAGACAGTTAAAGTCATATTTTTGGTCACACATCAGTTATTTTTGCTCTAAATGAAAAACAAACCAAAGGTTGACCCAAGTGATTTTATTTTTAGCATACTGATTTGATCATTGTCCTAATGTTAGAAAAATAATTAGTAATTTGCTTACCAGCTAACTTTTATCATTTCAAGGTATATAATGAAATAGTTAATATAGATTTTTACAAGTTGCTTTCTGCTCATCTGTTACAGGACTGAAAATAAATGCGATTCAGCTGCTGTCCAAGTTCTTCTCTCAACTTGTGCACATTGGAAACTGTATGAAGGTGTTTGCCAGAAACGGAGGAGTCCTCAGGGAAAAAAAAACAAAGATGACAATAATCCTAATGACTCGGGTACCACAACATGCAATGCTAACACAACGCAGTGCGTTTGTGACTGAGTCAGTTTCATAAGTGCCTCAGCAAAGGCACTTATGAAATTTTACTAGCTTATTTTCTGTGACAAACCATAAAGAAAACATAATTTTGTACATGTCAACTTTGAAGACCCACAGATATTTGAGGACTACAATGAATACTTATTTATCTTTACTGTTACAGATGAGCTCATTGTAAGTATCAGAATCTTTGCAAATAATAACCTCTAAAACTTTATTTATTCCGATGCACCTGAGGAACATTTAAAGAATGCAAGGGTTTCAAATCTGGTCTTTAAGACGCAACTATCCAATAAGTTTTCGATGTATTCTTGTTTGACAACCAGTGCTCTTGGTTTAATCCAAAAATTAAATCAACTTTATAACGACAAATACACGTTGGCTGAAATCTGTCACATCTGTGTTTTTACTCCAACAGCTTTAAAATCAAGTGTTAGAAGTTTTATGTTTAACTTTTTTGTTTTAATCATGGATCAACTCAATATGCTTGATTTGGATTAACCTAATCTGTTAGTCTGTTTAACTTGTTTACTGTAATGCAGCTGAATCCAAATCCATTAAGTCTGTTTTAATATTTCCTTTAATAGTTAAAGCTACATTATTGCCTGAGGTTACCTTTATGCATGCAAATCTAGTTGGATCAACCTAATTTACTGGTGTAATTTATACTGATGTGCAATGAATGAATTAACAGTGGGTCAAATTTAAACATTTTACACCCAAATACGACAGACTGACCCAAGGCAAGTTCATTGGATTGAAGTAACTAAACAGCTTAATGTTGAACAACTTAATTAAATTGTGTGGAAATCATTTCCAATATTTTTTTTTTTTTATGTTAATAAATGATCTCTTTGAGTGTGTCTGTTGAAACACTTGCTAAGACTATGTGAGAATCTTTAAAAATATTAATATTTATTACAAATACACAACGTTTTTGACGCCGTCTGGCTGAAAGATTTCTTTCCACTGACACCTTTCCAGTTGATCATTTTTCAAACATCATCATTGAACATGTGGGCCAGGATGTTCCATGTTACCCGTTTTGTGTCATGGCCCCCGGTTGCTGCCAGGGAGGAAATCTAAAATGGAACAAAGAAAAAAACGACAGTTAAAATTTAATCTCGATCAATTACACAGAAACGTTAAAATACACTATATGATACACATGAAACTGTTCCCTGTACAGACTTCAGAGAGATCGGATCCTATTGACCCTTTGCAACTACACTTAATCACACAGGTGCCACGATGGACGTAGGAAGTGAGGGATGGGATTATTGGATGGAGAGACAGTTTGTTTTCCAAAATTGTTTTTCCCACTAGAGCCATGGTTTCTACTTGTTCAAGTCGAGTCAGTTTGTCTGTTATTACCAATAGTAATATTGTATTTTTTCTGAGATGGTGGGACACAGCTGTGCTCTGATCTTTTAATTCACAAAGATAAAAAGGGAGTTAAGTTTTCATAATGTTGACAAAAACTATTGAGTCTCGAACCGGTCTTGACCCAGTTTGTCCAACGAGACCAAGACCAGAAAAAAGCAGGTCAAAACCGGTCACCCCTGTGAAAATTTTCCGGGGGCGCCACTGGAACTGTATAAATATTGGGAAGAAAACATCTGCACACATGTGAATTTCACATGTGGTACATGGGTTTCACATGCAGTTTTCACACTTGAAATTCATGGGATTTAAAAACTGTCAAGCGGACCGAACTTTAGCGCAGGGCATTCTGGGTAAATACAACCAAGACAAACACGCGAGTCGAGTGCTAGCGGGAGAAAAGGTTCGTGGTCATATGTGAAGAGTGTTTGTTTGGCACATTTGCAAAAGACAACCGCTAAAATCTGACACCGCTCCATTTTTGTTTACATTTCATGAAGAAACAAGCTGCGCTCAGTGTCTTATTCTGAGGTTTTTGTGTCGTTTCCTTCAGCGGTTCTTGTTGCAGCGCCCCCACAGGCGAGGAGGGGAACAGGTAGCTGACAGGGTTTGGTTGGTTTGACTCAGGGCAGAGAGAAATAGAACCGCAGCAGCTGGAAATGTAACAAACGTGGCAACTTTAGTCCCCAATCGAACCGAATCTACTGGACCACCAGGTGGGAAAATACTCTTATAGTCCAGAAAATACGGTATTTATTTGATGAAGCCTTTGGCACAGGCTTTGTTTGATTTTCTTCTGTTCAGTTTTTATGTTATTTGCATCTATACAGCACTTAGTGAACCTTTGATTATCTTGGAGTGATTTATAAATACAGATGATATGGTATGATTTAGGTGTGTTGAATCAGAGGCAAATCTAAAAATTACAGGATGCTGGCCCTTGAGGACAAGAATTAGAGCTTCCTGAGCTGAAGAGATTGTTAAAGTGGAATGGTCTCTACATTGAAAAAATCCTTTTAAATTAGAAATTGGGCTTTTCTGTGTGGTATTATACTGCTGCAATAAAAGATCAATTCATTTTTAGACATTTTACACCTCTTTATCAAGAGGGCCAGTAAATGTAGAGGGTGCAGCAGTTGGTCTGAGGAAAAGCGTGGCGTATTTGGCTCAGAATTATATCTCAAAGCTTTCAGGGAAGCAATAATCGGTCCCACTTGGCTCAAAATAATGTGGTATCAAGGTTTTTTTGGAGCACATTTGAAACAAATCCATAAATTGTACAAGACAACAAAAAAAATCTGTCTGTCAAAACAAATAAAGCAACCAAGCCTCCTGTGCTGGTGGGAATTTTGATCTGCGAGGATATAAGGATGGAACGTGTAACATGTCAACACCGAACAGGTGATGGCCATTAAAAACCCGGGACTCCTCGGCCTGTCAGGTTCCACCCTCCGCTTTCCTGGATGTGTTGATAACGCGGATGATGGCGGAACATAGAGCCGTTCTATAGAGCAGACATCGAAATGGATGACCGTGACAGGCGAAGATTTCACCTCATTAGCCACAGACCTTCATGCCTGCTTCAGTGGCTGGAGTCACCTTCCTGTCTTGGCGCCGCCATGTTCAGCTTCTAATGTGCTGCTAACGTATATCGGATCTTATCACAGAAAATGTGAAAGCTCTGAAATAAAAGGGTTTCGATTCAACACCTTTACCTTATTTATCATGAGTCTTTGTTCCTGTTGAGGGCCTTTGAAGAGCCAGTTATCAGGTTTCCAAACACAAAATGTGTAGCTTATTAAACTTAAACTTATTTACCACAGGAAATAAGTTTAAGTTTGTTGCTCTTCTTTTTCATTTTTTTTTACTGGCCATAAACAGCATTAATGAGCAGAAACATACCAGTAGGAGCAAATCCTCATGATCAATCCCCTCTACGATACCCAGCTCTACCGTCAGGATTTCTGCAGGTTTCACCAACTCAGATTTAAGACATTTAAGACTTTTTAAGACCATTTTAGAACCATTATCAATGCAATTTAACACCTATATCATGACAGAAATGTACTAAAGAAAATTGCATATTTTATATAGTAGTGCCAAGCTTTTTTGCAAAGAATGCACATAGCATCGTACGGGTTGGCAACAGAAGAGAACCAGTGGCGAAGACGAACGTTGTCCAGTCAACTGTCGATAATTTACTTACCAATGATAGACGTAAAAAAGCAAGTTAGCTTGATAGCAAAGGTTTATTAACACCTAGTTAGCGGTAGCCTCAACCACCTCAAGTCATAAAATCTAATGAAGATGTCTGTGGACGACTCAAACTTTTGCCAGATAGAAAACTCCCACGAGAAAAATAAATTACATAGAATACATGAGATTAAGTAGTCCTGCCACGACAAAACACCCTGACTATAAAGTAGAGTATGCCAGTGAATGCCACCACAAACCATAAGTCAGCTGTTCCTAGTTCAACCTTTTCCATTTTGTCTGTTCACGAAGGTACATAGTTTTTATTTATTTCTTGTGTTTTGTCAGCATACAAAGTAATAATCGGGGGTCTCATTTATAATTCTTGCGTTCGCACAAAACTTGCCTACACCACTTACCATGCAAAGGTTCTGATTTCTAAAACGCAAACTTGATGTGAAAATGTGCAACCCTGACCTATGCATACCATATACGTAGATAGTGAGGCGGGGAATTGAAGCTTTTGGCTCTATCTGACCTTTATTTTTTATTTATTAATTTTTTAATACCTTTGTTCGTCCCCCTGGGGGGAAATTACATTTTCATTACAGCCCGGCCAAGGTAGACAGGTGTCGGAGGCTGCAGCCATCTTGGGAGGCAAGGTGGGTGAAGTGTCTTGGCCAAAGACATGTCGAGGGAGACGGACACGGCATTGGCGCTGATGGAAGATGCTCTAAATGGGAGAATCAGGACTGGCTTGTAGGCAGATTTAGACTCCCTGGAGTATTGCTCTTGGATCTCTGTGCTGAACTGGGTCAAGTATTGGAGAGAACAACCCACCAGAACCACGCCGTCCCTGTCCAATTACAGCTGTTGGGGTTCCTGGCAAGTGGCTCCTGCCAGTGCGAATTAGCAGACATATATATGTTTGAATGAATAAAAATGAATGAACTCTCTGCCTGAAGCCACTTCAAGGAACATCACATTTCTGTAAAGTTATCCACAGGTCTGGGATGAGCGCAGTAATGCCTGCCGTCTTGGATGGCGTTAACATGACCAGTCGATGCATCAGATTTCCATACACTGTGGGAAAAACATGATTTGTGGGATTTTAACTATCAGGGGCTGATGATGCGCTATTCTGCTATAACCTGCAGGGGACAATGGGTACCCCCCCGCCCCAGGCGCTGGGTCCCAGAGCACAGAAGAGGCGCACTTTAATATCGCTCACACCCGGAAGTGCTCAACTGTGGAGCGAGGCCCCTAAAATACTGGTAGTGGTTTATAAACTTTATTTCACGTCACTGTGGCAATCAAAATGATGTTTTCAACTCTCACCCTCACTCACATCGCTTTCTGCCTTGGAGAAATTGCTTTTTTCCTCCTCTTTTTCCCTGTTAATCATGAAATAACAATGATCAGCTGGGTTATTTAAATAAACACTGAAATTCATGAGCTGCTTGCTCATGTGTGCAAACTTTGAGGTACAGCTATGATTTATAAAGGAAAACTGGATGCCAGTGTGTGTACGTATGGTTTCTATCAATCTAGAGTTCTTTTGTCGTACACCATTTTTGCCACTTTTAGCATGAATCCTACACAATCCTTTACAAATGGGACACCAGGTCTCTAACCGGCTGGAAAGTTATTTAATGAGGTGTTTCATTTCTGCATGTCCTGAAGGATAGAACTCTAGAAATAAAAGCTTGTGTATTCTAAAAATCAATGTAACTGAAACAGTGGCTTAAAGTTTAACGGGTTAAACTCACAAAGAGCCAAATTAGTTAAATATATGAAACCGGATGAGCCTGACTCTAACCCTTCTGTCAAAAGGTTGTGTGCATTTCATGTCTCAGTTAGACAGCTGAAGGGGTGCTTTGGTATCTGACACCAAGGTATTGGCAGCTGATGCTTTCAGGTGGGGTCTTCCTGAAAATTACTTCTTTGTCCAGTAGATGGTCTTATGGACGGTCAGTAGATTGAGATCTGGGGAATTTGGTTAAGTCAACACCTCAAACTGATTGTCGTGCTCTTCAAGCCATTTCTGAACCATTTTCCTTTGTTGTTTGTTGAAGCATTACCCCGAAGGAGGCCACAGCCATCAGGGAATACTTGTTCCTTGAAAGGGTGTAGATCAGTGGTGTCAAACTCACTTTCATTTTGGGTCCCTTTATGTAACCACCACAGTACAACCCTTGTTAGGTAATACAGTAAGTTTTGAACGTTCTGAGAAGCTGTTGGACTCCAGGATTGTAACCTGTTGGTTTGTTCAGCCGTTAATCAGTGTTTTGTTAAAACACGTTTGCTTTTTCTCTCATGAATTAACAACGCTGTGAGCAAATGATGTAGTTACTGCAAGATTTATGCTCTGTTAAGGAGAATCTTCTCTCCTCCTTCAGTCTCTCCGGGTCTCTTTACATCTAAATGTTTATAATTTATACTCATAAGATGAAACGTGGAGTTATGACCAAGATCAGAATCCAAAACAGATTACCCTGTCTCTAGAGTGCACCCGCTCTCCGTGGTAATGCTGCATGTTCCCTGACAGGGAAAACTAAATCTCTTTTAGTGATGACAATAGATAACATTTTTATTAACCTTCAAGTGTTATGGCATTGTATTTCTTGAAACAGAGTCCACCCAAAGGACTGGAAGGAGCAGCATGCCCCCCCTGGGTCTTTGACTTGCTATAATGATGGACCACTACCATTTACATGTGTGATCTGTTGTTTGAAAGATAGTTTGTCTTCCATCATATGGAAATACAAGGAACTGCAACTGGGTCTTGTTTAGAACTTAACCAGGGTTGCTAGCTTGAGTTCTCCAGAGCTGCTATCCTCCAACTTTCGGGTTCCCTCATCAGCCATCATTTAGCTCGACTAAGGTCTGGTTATGGGCCTTTCATTTGATTCAGGTGTACTGGAAAAGGGCCGTATACCAAAGCATCAGGTTTAGGGTTAAAACAATTAATCGGATAAATCGTGATTGATTATTACAATAATGGTCAACTAATTTAGTGATGGATTAATCGTTAACTGGGATATACAGGCTCAAAAAGGGCAAATGCTGAAAGAACAACACCTTCAGAGCGGTAATTAAGCCAAAATGATACAAAAAATATAATCATTTTGCATTTAAGATAAAAAAAAAAAAAAAAACAACCCTTCTTTTCTGTAAATATGATCTACCCAGAACTCTTCAAGTGGCAGTTTTAGGTTCACCTGGCTCAAATTATGTAAAATAAATAAATAAAAATCTCCTATTACGCACCTTTTACTATCAATTAATAATCTGTCAATCCAATAAATAGTCAACAGATTTGCCCTCCACTGTACTGATGTTAAGTCAAGCAGAAAGGACTCAGACTAGCTGCAGATGCATCCTTTGCTATAAATGATCAACCATTCACTAAAGGAATGTTGTGACTGCATTTTAGGCAATAAATGTTTTGTTTTCTTATTTTAAAAAAGATTGAATTATTTGTTTATTTGCTACGGAAGCTGCTAACCAGCTGCTAATAAAGACTTGCTAGCTAGCTAGCCTTTTTAGGTCTATCATGGGTAAGTGTCCCAGTCCCAGTTCCTGATCATGATGGGTAAAGGCTGAAATATCACATGTCTTTGCCTTTGATTGACACAGTTAGCAGAACAGCTCAGAAAAAGTTTTAAAAGAAGAAAGTTGGGTGATGTACTTTTGCAATCATGCCATAAATTTGTTCTGATTCGGTTACTCAGACGGTAAACTTTAAAGAAAAATAATAGTCTGTGTGTTGACAATCAAAACCCCCAGCAATAATAACTATAATTAAACCATTTTGTGCTGAAATGCACACATGCACAGACCAAAGCTCAAGCGTGACGGGCCTGAACTGATGGGGTGGAAAACATTCCCTTGGAAAAAAAAAAAAAAAAAAATCACCCAATATCCCAAACGTGTGTTAAATCGATGAAGACGAGTTTGTGTGTCTTTCTGACTTTAAAGCTCTCAGGGATTGTCCCTCGTTGCTGTAGTGTCAGCGTTTGACATCTTGCTGCAGGTTGATGTCTGCATTTTGAGCACAAACGAGTCAAATAATCTATGAAGGCAAGGCTGAAGGCTTCTTTGTATTTCTGCCCTTGTGTAAATAACTGAAATATTCATGTATTCGATACTCTAACACGATAAACTAATTCAGGAGACTCCGGCCCTAAGGACTGAAGTGATCTAACCTTTCAGAACTTTTTTTTATCCAATTCCTGCAAGGTTTTTATGATCATCATTTTGATGCTGTGTAAAACAGTTTGTAGCGGTCCATCTACTTGCAGCGTTGAGCTGCTTCTGGATTATTTCCCCCGAGAATCGGTTTGCTGGAGGGTCAATCAAACCACTTCCTCCAGATCCCACTGACTGGCAGGCCGCTCTAATGAAGTGGTGAGGGAATGAGTCCGTCAGTGATATCAGGTCAAGAGGGAAGATATTTCCTCCATAAGTGGCGCGAAACGTCATTGTAATTTCATCCAGTATTACTGATGACAATGAAATAAGTGGAGATGGATGGTTAATGAAGATCTGAATGATTAAAATACTGTTGACAAGATGCAAAGTCTGAAAAAAACAAATCTAATGGATGTTAATTTACAGAAATGTTAAAGTGATGTAAAACAAAAAAATCAGACAGTAATTTTCAGGTCTACTGTTGGATAAGCGACAGTATAAACAGCTATAAATGATTAGCATAATACACGTCAGCATTCTTTGGCACAGGCTACAGCAGGGGTGTCCAAAGTGCTGCCTGAAAAAAAAAAGTAAAACGATGCCTTTGTTTTATTAAGGCAAACATGCAAAATCCTTTTTAATTGTTGGGTATACAATGATTTACACAATCATTTCTTTAAAAAAGTCTAACTACTTTGTTTGTTTAAATTATTGTATGCTTAGTTTATTGTTGAGCAGGTTAAAAAGTTATAGTATAATTTTTTTTATTATTTTAAGTTGTTTTAGAAATTATATATTTTTTTGGCCCACAAGTAAGTCTTACTGGAGGATTTTGGTTCATGTGACAAAAAGTTTGGACACTGCTGGTCTAGTGCATCTGGTTTTACATGATCCATAAAATACAGAAAAGATACGAACTTAGCCAAAACTGAAAACATTTACTCTGCAATTTTTACAACAAACACAAAGGGACCATTTAAAAAGTAAGAAGAACATTTTTACAAGAGAGACAAGAAAAATCAAAATTCAATGTCATAATGTGCATCTAAGGAGTAGCATAACATCATAACAGTGTTCAAGGATAATGAAAACATTTTTTCATAACATTTCAGTTTGTTTTTGTATGAAGTTATCTGCTTAGAAAGTAAAGGACAACAAAATATTGTGACAGAATGAAAAGAGGAGACCCTTAGAGAGAACTAAACAGCAAAATAGAGCTGAAAAATGTCTCTTAATGTAAAAATAAATAAATGGGGTGTAACATGCTAAACACACACTTAGTTGACAGAAAACTGAACCGCAGACCTACTTCGAGTCAGCTCTCTTATTATCTAACGCTGTCTGGTGACACAGACTTTAACAAGTGGTGCAAAGCCTGTCGTCCTGCTATCATATACACAACAAAAACACAAAATCTTACCAAGTATTTCTGGTCTGGTTTCCACAACAAACATCTTGAATGCACTTGAAATGAGACAAAACTAACTGACAAGAAACTTTTCAGCAGATGTAGGAGTTTGTTTTGAGTCAATAATTACTTAATATTGATGAAAATTTACTAGTTATAAGTGAAATAATCTGCCAGTGGAACAAGACATTTTCCCCATATTATTAATAACTAGTATAACTAACTATAACTAGTACTTTTTCATCAATATTAAGGAATTATTGGCCTAAAACAAGGTCCTATATTGTACTGAAAAGTTACTTGTAGGTTAGTTTTGTTTTATACGGAAGCCGAGAGCGGTCATACTCGCATGTTTATTTTAACGATGGTTCTCTCGAGATAACGAGGTATGTATGTGGTTATAACCACATAACCAATATCGTTTTCTCGTTATTACAAAATAACAATGACCGTTTTCTCAAGATAACGAGTTAATTTCCCGATGGTTTAATCGTACGACCAACAACGTGGTGTCATTATGGTTTATGGTATCACTTATTCAGGTGTAATAAACACCAATCATCTCGTGAAGTTTGTTTTCTCGAAATAAAGTCATTATCTCGAGAAAACCATCAGAATAAAGTTCCATTCTCGGCTTCCGTAGTCTTATTTCAAGTGTATTCAAGACATTTGCACTAAAAACTAGACCAAAAATTCTTGGTAAGATTTAGTGTTTTTGCAGTTCAACCACTGGGGTTGCCATTTATTTATTGCCTGCTCACCAGAAACCCGAAGTCACTGAAGGTTCTGGTAATTTAAAAAACCACCATGTGGGTCTTCAACCACATCATTAGCAGCCAGCCTTGCATTAGTCTGGTGTGGAGTGCTTTAGGTTGGAGCTTAAGCTCCTACTTTTTTTGTTGTGGTGTTCATGCAAAGCAATAAAACAATGGCCTTTTCTGAATGAGTGTGGCCTGTGAGTGACATAAATATTATATATATATATATATATATATATATATATATATATATATACATAAAAAATAATGTATATAATTTTTTATTCAGATATTACAATTGACATTGACCAATACCATTTCATAGTGACACTTGATTAAGCAGTGACTATTGTCAGATTTTAGATATTTCTAAATACATGAACTAATAAAATGAGTGCAAGGACACGCCATTTTATTTAAAAAATGTTCACGTTTTTTACTTTTCTGCCACACAATGTCAGCTATTTTGAAAGGATTTCCTATTAATACTTTGTTTTTTTTAGGTTATGTTTTGGCATTTCAGGCATACCATATAATAGTATGCAATATGGCATATTTTTGTACTGATTCGATACCAGTTAAATTTTGGTATCAGTATTGCTGATACTGATATTTTTTATTTAAGTTTGATATATCATCAGTGTTCTGACCTTTTCGGTGATTTTGTGTTTTTGGTTTTTTTTCCTTTGAATTATTTTGTCCTAACCTAGGAGAAAATTTTTACAAAGTTTATAGGTTGTCTACAAAATATTTTAATAACGTATTAACATGGCAAACGGTAACAATAGAAAAACAAAACAAGTTTGTGTGCATTTCCCCCCTCAAATAAGTGCAAAAAAATTTTTATTTGAGAGTAAATCAAAACAAAAACCTTTTGAGGTCGATTTGGGAAACTACAAAACAAACCCTCAAAAATTCAAGAGGGAATCTGAAAGTATCGATCTTACCATGCTGGTATCAATCCAATACCAGCATGGTATTCCTCCCGATATTATCGATATTTTGAATCAATCCGCAAACCTCTACCGATAAAGAAGCTAGTTGCATACAAGTACCAGGGTAGCTTTGCTCTACATAAAAGGATATCTGGAGATGGTTCTGCTATTACATGACTGACTTTATTCCTTAATATTTAATGGAAAACTTTCTGTTGCTCAGTCAAACAGTGCAGTTGTGTGGTGCAGAACAGGTCTTTCCTAATACTTTGCTTCACAGTTTTCCTTCCTACAGGTTGATTGTCATGCTGCTGCTGCAAGTCTCTTCTTTTATCCCGTTCAGCCTGTCTTCTACTGGAGCCTTCAGTGACGCCCATAGCGCCCAACCTTACCCCAATTTATCTCTGGCGTTTCTGCCATCCTTTTCCCCGAGGTCTCGAAGGAAGTCCTGGTGGTGCCATCGTCATTTGAAGTGACTAATGTTTTAATAATGTTTCATCTTACATTTTCAAAAAGTCATTTTGAGATCTTATGAGACTTTTTGTCCAGCTTTTCCCGTTTCAGTGTTGTGGCTTATCAATATCATAATTCATGTCAGCAGCAAAAATAGCTCTGAATCAGAATCAGCTTTATTTGCTACATTTGAGCACACAGACACGAAGTTTCACTTCGGTGCCACTTTGCTCTCAATGGAGTTATTTTAAATATATTTATTTACATATATAAGAAGGGAAATAAAATACAAGTTTTTTGTAAGTATGTATACCAGGATTTTTGCAGGTTTGACCAACTTAAATTTAAGATCTTTTTACACTGCACAAACACAAAACTAACTTACAAGTAACTTTTCAGCAGATATAGGAGCTTGCTTTAAGGCAGTAATTCCTTAAGCTTGATGAAAAAGTTTTAGTTATAAGTGAAATAATCTGCCAGTGGGACAAGACATTTTTCCCATAATATAACAATAACTTTTTCATCAATCTTAAGGAATTACTGCCTTAAAACAAGCTCCTATATCTGCTGAAAAGTTACTTGTAAGTTAGTTTAGTCTTATTTCAAGTGTATTCAAAATATTTGCACTAAAAACTAGACCGAAAATACTTGGTGAGATTTTGCGTTTTTGCAGTGCGACCAGAAACCCGACATCATTACTGTAGGTTCTGGTCATTTAAAAAACGCCATGTGGGTGTAAGACCATTTTGAATTAAATTTAAGACCTGTATGACAACAGAAATGTACAAAAGAAAATTCCATACTTAATACCGATATATATGGAAAACTACTTCTGTGGCTCTCTATTCTGGTTTGGTTCCATGCTCTACTCCTTTTCCATCACTCGTGCTTCTCCGCTGTATTTCTCTTGATAGTAACAACTTTGTTGAAATAAAGTTCTTCATCAGGCCAGACTGGTGCTTGACCACCATGTTTAAAATCCAGTAAGCCTCTGCCTCCAGACTTTGTGTCGCTCTTAGCCCAGTGCTAGTCGTAGTAGCTGCAGTGGCGACCGTTTCCTGGGAAGCTTTGTTTGCCGCCCCAGGGTGCGTATGGCTCTCTATGGCCTAAACCCCTGTAACACCAAGCTTTTTAGCACAGAATGAATGTAGTATTGTACGGGTTGGCAACAGAAGTGATCCAATGGCAAAGACGAACTTCGTCCAGCCAACTAGCGATAAATTTGCACTTACCCATGATAGAAGCAAAAAAAATCTAGCTAGCTAGCTAGCAAGGGTATTTTAGCAGCTAGTTAGTGGTGGCCTTAACCACTTCGAGTCACAGAACGCTATAAAGATGTCTATGTGCGACTCAAACGTTTGCCTGATGGAAAATTCTCGGAAAAACACAAAAATCGGTTATCTAGAAAAAAGTTAATTTGGTTGGGATATTGTTCCCAGTTTTATTCTAACATCTTAAAGAGGGGGTATTATACATTTTCCAGGCACATAGTGCAATTTTATAGCACAATCAGGTAACTATGTTACCTTCAGTTGTTATGAAGATGCTGTATTTATCAAACATAACTTAAAAGAAATTTGACTTCACAATTTGATGCCTGGAAATTGACCTCTGTCTCTTTTAGAAGCTTCTGCTCTTTCTGAGACTCCGCCTTCACCATGTCATCACAACAGCGCTTCTCCATAATGGCGTTTATAACTTTTCTTTGTCGCGTCGGACTGAGAAGTAGTTTGTATGATGAGCTCAGCAGACGCACAGTTCCACCAGGTGTGGTCAATCAAAAAGTCGATTTTGCATAATATCCCACTTTTAAACTAAAGTCATCCCCCAGATGGAGACTTCGTTAGTTTTTATTTATTGACTTCTATGTGGAGCTTTTTCTTTTGTTCTGGGAAGTTGCAGAGCGGCTTTCTTTAGTTAAATATTAACAAACGTGTTTAAATTCTGTCATCCAGGAGACGCCCGCAGAATGTCTGCTGTGAGGAGGTGAGCATGTCTGGGACCAGATTATGTTCTCCTTAAAACTCGCCGGCAAAGAGAATCAATAATGAATGCATGTAAAGTGACCTTGTTGCCTCCTGGCAGGAACTGATGTTTTAAACATCCACACCCAGAGCTGCTTTCACCCTGCTTTGTTTGAAGTTCTCTCACCTGCTGCTAAAACAACCATCTGTGCCACTCATGACTGCACACGGGCCTCTGGGTAGCCGCTTTCAGAAGGCAAACCAACACCGTCTTTACATTCACTTCAATCACTTTGTTGCCTCACAGCTAAATAATTGCCATGCCAATGTGAGCATGTCGTGGCAGGGGGGGGGGGGATATTTGCCTTCTGGGTTCTTTGTATGGCTGACACATTCTGTTTGCGTCTCCAGGTCTGGTTTGGTCTTTTTGTTGTTGTGTTCTTTCTGTTTACTTCACTCCTACATTATGTTTGGTTTGTGTTCGCTGGAAGCGAAAAGGGCTCAAGCTTTAGTCAAGGCATCTCTGTATGAAATCTGCATGTTCTATTCATGCTAATATTAATCTGCTTCAGGTTTTATTCCACATTTGAAATAAATACATGTTAATTAGTAACTCTAAATGTCCCTTACTGTGTGGGTGTGTGCACATGCATAGCTTGTGTACTGCAAAAAAACCCCCACAAAATCTTACCAAGTATTTTTGTACATCTGAAACAAGACAAAACTTTCACATAACTTTTCAGCAGAATATAGGAGCTTCTTTTAAGTCAACAATTCGTTATCCCTCGATGGTACAGTTTTGCCATTTGGTAACAAACCCATTGAATTCCTTCCACACACATACAGTACCTCCACTTTTAATGTAGCGCACTGACAGAGAGATGGGATCCTAATAGCAGTGTTTCAATTTGTCACATGACTTTGTGAAGGGAATTTTGACGCCCTTTTCTGCAGACCTCTTCGCAAGGAGGAGCCTCATGATTTGACTCCTCAGAAATCATCAAAAAAAGTATTTTTATCACAGGAAAAAAAATACATACTCCACAATAAGTGGGTTAACCACTATTCTGTGGTTTATTGCGCTGTATTTGATCACTTAAAAAGTTAAACTGTTAAAATATAGATGTTGCCATATGGTAACACTACCATTAAGATTACCATTGTATTGCTAGCCTGGCATGTTGATGGTATGCACTGATCTTCTAGAGTCTGCTATAATAATTCATTTTGTTAGTCCTTTCCATATTGCATATGACTATATTTGACACTCTTTTCTTCCATTTACAGAATGAATGCAACAATGTTTTATAGTTTCTTACGGAAGAAAACCAAATTAGCACTTCCTGTAGTTGGTAGTGAGGATGAATTAGGATTTAGTGATGAAGAAAACGAGCAGCTTGCAACCCAGAAGGGAGAGAGTGAGGACAGGAGGAACAGTGAGGGTAAAATTGCAACTATTATTTATGTGTTACATTAAATTGGCAGGTTCATTACATACTAAGGATATTTGTTTGTTTTCTAGGTCCACCTCCTCCACAGGAAGGACCAAAAAAGGCTTAAGGACTGGTGTGGAAGAACAGCAGGAGCATTCCTCCAGTCCCACAGTGGAAAGGCAGTCTACCCCGAGCCACAGACGTGAAGTCTCCCATTAAGTATTTCAGGGCCCTGCTTTGTAAGGCCTGCATCGAGAACATGGTGGAGCAATCTAACCTCTTTGCGTGCCAGTAAGACCCAAAGGAACCACTGTCTTTTACCTATGAGCAGATGGAGCAGTTTTGGGGAATTTGCTTTGACATGTCAATTTTTGGACTGCCAGCATCCCGGAAGTACTTGAGCACAGCCAAAAGGGTGGAATTTGTAGCAAATACAATGACCATGCATCGCTGGGAAGCAATAAAACACAACCACTTTACAAACAACATGGATCAAATCCCCCAAGGACATCCTGGGTACCACAAGCTGTTCAAGGTGCGTCCCCTACTTTCATCACTGCAGGAAAGCTTCAAAGTAATCCTAATGGATGAGAGGCTATGCGTTGACGAACAAGTCGTGCCATTCAAGGGATAGAGTAACCTCTAACAGTATATCCCCCAAAAGCCAAAGCGCTGGAGTTACAAAGGGTTTGTCTTGACAGGCAACACAAGTCTTGCCCACAACTTTGAGCTGTACACTAGTGCAATGTTGCTAATGGATGGAATGCCAGACATCGGGGCAAGTGGCAACATCGTTTTACGACTTGCAAGCATAATCCCAATGAACCAGTCCCACAAGCTGTTTTTTGATAACTGGTTTACCAGTGAAGATCTCCAAGTCACTCTCAAGAGGAAAAACATCCACTGTGTTGGAGTGCGCCGAAACTGCCTGGCAGGATGCAGCTTCTCTGCAGATCTGGCAATGAAAAAGAACGGCAGTGGAGCCTTCGAAGAAAAAGAAACTAGGCATGATAGAGTCCAGCTCAGGGCAGTGAAATGGTTTGACAGTCATGCTGTCAGATTCCCTTCAACCTTTGGCTCAGCTAATCCCACAGTGTTTGTGCAAAGATGGGACAAGACACAAAACAAAGCAAGGGCAGTTATGTGCCCAAGTATCGTCCAGACCTACAACAAAAGTATGGGAGGAGTGGATCTCCTAGATTCACTCATTGCTCTTTACCGAACAAAGCTGAGGTCTAAGAAGTAGTACCACAGGATTGCATTCCATGTGATGGATTTCACCCTCATCAGTGCATGGCTTTTGTACTGCAAGGACTGCAGCATCCCACAAAGAGAGGTCCACAGCCTGCTCCAGTTCAAATATGAGGTTGCAAGCTGCCTTTGCATGGAGCGGAAGAAGAAAAGGGGAAGATCCTCCCAACATGTTGAGGAAGACCTGACTGGGAAAAGGAGCAGAGTTACCACTGCACCAGTTCCACCAGCAGCTGTGTGTTGGGACAGCACTAATCACTGGCCTGCTGTCATGGCAAAAAGGGCCAGTTCAAATACCCAGGCTGTACAGGTGTTGTCAGAGTGGAGTGCACAAAGTGTGAGACCTTCACAGCTGAGAGGAACTGCTTCATCAACTTCCAAAAGCAGTAAGGTAAAGACGGCAGCATCAAGACACTCAAATCAAATGAAAGCAATCATTCCAACGAAATATTGAAAAATATCTTTTAAATTGTTCTTAACTTTCAAATGAGTTGCATTGTTAACTGTTCATGCTACTGGGGGCTGTTTAGACTATAACTTAAGTTGTTAAATAAAGGTTTTCACAATAATAAACCAAACTCTCTTGTTTTCATTCATTTCCACTATCGTATAGTACAGGGCAATATGGTCAAAAAATAACTAAAAAAAATATTTTTTCTAAAATGTCTCTTGATTATGATTACTTGGTCTATTTTATGTCAAAAAAAAAAAAAAAAAAAAACAAAAAAAACATCCCAAACATTTTTTTTCCAACTGGCATTATTATGCGTACCGTAGAGGGCTAATTTTGATGAAAAAGCACGAGTTGGAGGGGAAATAATCTCCCAGTGGAACAAGACAAGCTTCAGGGTGTCGCGCATCCATAAAAACTCATAAATTCATGTATCTAAAATTAAAGCTGCAATATGTAACTTTTGTGAAAAATATGTTTTTTCCATGTTTGTTAAAATTATCATTATGCAGTGACAGTATATAAAGACAGATAATCTGTGAAAAAAAAAAAAAAGCTCCTCTGCCTTCTCCCAGTGCTCCCAGTACTAACTGCAGAAATACACCACTCAGTCAGAAGCAACCAATCAGAGCCAGGAGAAGGGTCTTAGCGCTGTCAATCACCCTCATGTACGCGCCGCTCACACACTCCCCCTGCTCTCTGCTACGCTACAGCTGGTTCACCACCATAGCCTGATGCTAATGCTAAGGCTAGTTAGCATGGCCACTGATGATGACGGATAAAGTTTTCCTGGAACGGTGAGTTGTTTCTCCACCATCAGCACATTTAGCAGCGCGTACACGAGGGTGAATGATAGCGTTACGCCCCTCCCCCTGGCTCTGATTGGTTGTTTTAGGTCGGGAGCAGTGCATTTCTTTAGACGGCAGTAGCAGCTCAGGGAGGAGGTGGAGGAGCTCAATCTATCTTGTCCCAAACTGTCACGACATGGTGACAGTTTTAACAAATATGGAAAAAACATATTTTTGTAAAAGTTATATACTGCAGCTTTAAGGTCTTAAAATGTCTCAAATTAATTTTTAAAAAGTAAGTTGGCCTTCAATACTTTAATCACAAGTCTTTTGTCGTGGCAGGATTATTTAATCACGTATGTTCTATGTATTTTTCTTTTCTTGCGGGACTTTTTTGTCAGGCAAAAGTTTGAGTCGCTCGCAGACATCTTCATTGGATTCTGTGACTGGAGATGGTTGAGGCTGCTGGTGACTAGCTGCTAACATAACCTTGCTTGCTAGCTAGGGTTTTAGCATCTGGCGTCTAGATGTCATGGGCAAGTGCAAATTTATCGCTAGTTGGCTGGACGAAGTCCATACATTTCTGTGGAGATACATGTCGTAAATTCTATTCATAAAGGTCTTTGAAAAGTCTTAAATTTGACTGCAGAAAACTCTGAACTTGAAATATGGGAAAAACGTCTTGTTCCACTGGCAGATTATTTCACTTATAAGTAGAAGTTTTTCATTAATATTAAGGAATTACTTACTTAGAACCAGCTCCTATATCTGCTGAAAAGTTACTTGTAAGTTAGTTTTGTCTTATTTCAAGTGTATTCAAGATATTTGCCCTAAAACTAGACCAAAAATACTTTTTTTGTGTTTTTCCAGTGTTTACCTTGGACTGACCATTTGCAGAGGGGGTTCACATTGATTGAACATCTCAACGGGCTCTGTAATTTGGTTTAAGACAAAGTCCCAGTGAGGAATATTGTTATTCTGTCTCTCTCAGGTTTTTCAGCTCCAACAGAGGATGATCAAACTATCAGGTCTGCAACGTTCAGCGTTGAATCATTTGAAGAAAGCGATCCATCAAATGCATACTACAGTCACAGACCGTGCTTTTATTGGGCTCACACAAAAGGAAACATGAGAACAGTGAGAAAATCCAGTCACACCAAACAAAAACATCACACTGACAATGAAGGACGGTGAGGGATGAGAGCTTAAGTTCCCCTGAGACACAAACAGATTAAAACTCTCTAAAATAAAGCTTTGCAAAAATATTCTAATGTATCTTCAGTTCTACAGATCTTGGACCTGGAACGACCGAGATGTTTCGACAAGTTTTTCCAGGGGCAGTTCCTTTTATATCCTCAGCACCAGTGACTGTACAACGAATCAGAAAGTAAAATGTTGCATATCGGATTGACCATAAATCACCTTAAAACAATTTAAAAAAATAAAGAAATTATATTGTAACTTTTTTTTTACCAGTTCAACAATAAACTAAACATATAATAATTTAAATGAACAAAGAAAGCAGTGAGACATTTTGTTAGCATGGGGTGTGTAAATCATTGTATGCCCAAAAATTAAATAGGGTTTTGCGCCTTTGCCTTATTAAAACAAAGTCCTCCAATTTGCAGTTTTTGGGGGGGCTTCGGAAAAAAAAAAACTTAGCTAGTTAGTCTCAGCTATAAAAACAGGATTTTGTGAATTTAGCCATGTTTAATAAATTAATTAAAAGCAGATTTTGGTGCACCAAAGTCAGCTTTTGCGTAAGTCGCTTAATAAATGCGTTCCTGTTCGCTGTGAAATCAAAAATAATTTTAAAAAGATGGTTATTAAAAGATGAATACTTTCTATTTCATCAAATATTTTCCATTATAAGATTTTAACTTATTTGTAATAATTTGTAGAAACAAAAAGTCTCCATCTCCATCAGCAAACTGTGGTGGCAGGCCAAAACTCTGCCACTTTTAGTACTTGCACTTTGGACACCCCTGCATTACTCTTTACATATTTCAACATTTAAAGTTTCCAAAGACAACAATGTTTTTCTCAGTGAAAGTAAAATAAATCACATTTCAGGGGAGAAACATCATCCAGCAGATTCGTCCTGCTGTAACACTTCAGTGTCACACAGACACCAGGACCACTATTACTCAGCTGTGATCTGAGACGAACACAATTAATCCTGTATCGATCAAACCTTCATTTAGCCAAGCCCAGGTAGTTTGTAATATTTGTGCTTCGGCATGTTCTCATTTGTGCACTGGATTCATTTTTGATCAATATGCTATTACAGGCCTCGCTCCTGTGGGAGAGTCGGTTTTCGTTTAAAGTACATTGTTTTGTGCGGGTCTGACAGTGAAAACATGACTGACAGGAGGGTTCAACGAACGGAGTCGGCTTTAAAGTAAACAAGGGTGCTTTAAAAGTGCAACATGTCAACTTTGGAATCATCGATCCTTTTTCTGCCTGCTTTTATGGTCATATGGGGTAAAAAAATGAGCTAAGGTGAGTTTCCTGGAACCGTAGTTTGAGCTACAGTCTGTCTACGCTTCATTTCCTTTCAACATGTTTTATGGTGAAATTTCCCTTTTTTTAGAGCTTAAACTTAAAATAGAACTTGCTTTGGAAATTATACACACCTATTTAATTTAATTCTAATAGTACAATAATAATAAATTAGTCATGGTATAATTTATCAGCCATTTACATTAGAGGTGATGAATAATTAAGATCGTGAGAATACGTTTCCTAAAGGAACATGTAATATCAGAGATGATTTATTTTCTTTGTGTCTGACCTGAGTTCAGCGCTGTGAAGCACTGGGATCATTACGAAGACACTGCAATGGAGATTTCAGACGTTTAGGAGAGCACATTAAAGATCAGCAAGCGTCTGTATTTACTGCAGCAGTTGGTTAAATTAACAGAACATGTTAACACATGAATTTATCAAGTCTTTTTTTTTTTTTTTTTTGCATAAAACAATTGAATTGTGTAATTATTGGACGCCAAATCTGCTGTGACAGTTTAAGGCTGAATGTTTGCAAGTGTTTCAGTCAAATTTAGAAGTTTTATACTAATATGCTTATATTTACAAGTCTCTTTTAAAAAACTATATACGTTATATAGTGAACCTCCACCTATTTGTGATTAAATATTCGTGAAAAATTAATCTATTTGTGGATAAAAAAAAAAAAAATTTCTGGCGTATTTAAAGGAAATCCAGCTTGGGAAGCTGAAATGCTTCAGTGTAATGCTAAATGACACACTATAATAATAATAATAATAATAATAATAATAATAATAATAATAATAATAATATTGAATTTTATTTATAGTGCACTTTACATTTATAGAAATTTCAAAGTGCTACAATCAATAACACAGTTAATAATAATATAGTAATAATACAGTTAATATAATAATAAACAAGAACCTTAAAATACATATTAAACATTAAAGATTAAAACAAAAAACACTGTTTAAAAGCAGATCGCCTGCGGTGCGGGTATGAGTCCTGGGATTACGAAGAAGGTTTGTATTTGAAGTAAAATGGCGCGTTACCATGGAAACGGTGCAAAGTGAGCAGGGGAGATTTGTAGACGATGCTAGCAGACACGGGGAGCCACAGGACTGGACGAAGAACGGGGCTGTAATTTCTACGTATTGTAGTCTTTGTGAGTTCTTCCCAGGAATCCCAACGACTAAAGCGCTGAAGTCAAAAATGACGCCAAGATTGGTGACTGTGAAGTAATTCGTTGTTGCTGAAGGTGATGGAAATGTTGCTGCATCCGGGATGTTTGCTGGCGTTTGCCAAGTGTCGCTCCGCGGTCTGCCCCGGAAGCACGTTTGGCTCATTTTCACATGCGCGGAAGAAATACTTCCGGATTATACTTAAAATGTACATCAACAAAGTGTTACATACTTGTTATAAGATGACCTATTTTCCTACACAATGTCATAATTCTCTTAATGAATAATAATTGTGATAATTTAGTTCAAAGATTATAATTCTGTAGAAAATTGTCTTTTTGACTCACTGGACTTTATGCCGTTAATACGTCTTCTGGCGGACTCATCACAAACAACAAAGAAAGACCTTTAATTTATAATAATTACATCTTTTATGAGATTAACTAAAGGTGTTATCACACTGTACAACACTATATCCCATGTGTTCACCGTAAACACTAATTTATTTGTCCATTTTTCCTCAAGTTTGATTATTGTACATGTTCACATCAATTTACTTGAGTAACTTTTTTTCAGAAAATAGCAGTCTAGCGAAATGTGATTAAACCGTTTTTATTTTTATTTGTTGTCTTTCTGTTTAAACCATGTACTATTTTTACGATTACAGTGTCATGCAAAATGAAAAAAAGAAATAAAAACACCCTCCCTGGAAGTATTTTTTTTCGCACATGCGCAAATTTATCTTATACTATGGATTGTGCTTCTGGGACAGATTATGCAGCGACACAAACAGCCAATCCAGGAGTGGAACCAATCTAAATACAGTGAACCCCCAGTATTCGTGGCGGTTCGGGACCACAATCGCCAGCGAATAGCTAAAATCCGCAAATACTTGAGACCCCCTCTGAAAACGCTTATAACTGCCTATTTTAATCGTTCAAACACCAAATATACCTTAAGATGCATTAGAACACAGTAGGAGCCGTTTTAGCGTTGACGAAGCTCACATCTACCAATCAGCCAATCAGCACCAAGGAAAATGGCTTCCGCTTCTGGATTGGCTGCTTTGCAAACACCAGCCAATAGCGTGTCAAGTAGCATTTGAGCTAGGTTCTTTAGCTTCTCAAGAAGCTAAAAAAATACTGAAATGCTAATCGGTGAACAGAGTTTCTGAAATAAATAAACTTTTCAATAATATTATAATTTACTGAATATGACTCTATGTTGTTCCAAAAATTAAAACTAATTTAAATCGTAATGATATATGACAGAATATGTAAAATATTCTCAGAAAACGTGATAATTCAGCAGCGATAATACACAACCCATGTTCAGAGCTTTATTATTGCATGAATTGTTGCATACCTGTTATGTATTCTGTCTTTAGCACCATCACGATGCCAGCAGCAGAAACTTTAAATTATTACACTTGCGTACATTTACACACCAAAACCACAAATACGTGCATTTCATTCATGCATCCTGAACCGTATGATATATTTTTAACATCCATGTCGCCTACAAGTGACCTGCCATGGATGTGTGCAGTCTGCCTCACCACTTTGGGGGTAATACAGGTGTGACGGCAGTCCCGTGGTTGGTCGGTGGGTACGTTGTCTGTGGGAGCCGCTGAATGTGATTGAGGTGTCAGCATCTGGCATCTTTGGATTACAGAGATTGTGGGAGCATCAGGTGGTGCCACAGTTGGTAATGGAAGTCTCATTTTAGCTGATGTGAAAAGGCAAGACTCCAGCCTTAAAGTCCTCGGCGTGAAAAGGTTGAAAATCCTGCTGAGTCTGCGAGTAACAAGCAAAGAAAATAAAAGACTAGAGTACAAAATAAAATCTAGAGATACATGGTTGCAAATTAGAAATCATTGTTTTCTGCTAAGAGACACCTTAAAAACACAAAGCAGCGAGATTCTGAATGAAAATGTTACTCTCCTTATCGTTGGTGTATATCTGCATCTCTACAAACTCAGTGAAAGTCTCTACCAAGCAGGCTGTGCTGTGCAAAGGTGCAGATGAGTTGCTTTTTAATTCTGTATTGACCTCAAAGGAAATTTTATTAACTGCTCGTCCGCTTATCTGATTGCAAAATTACGAATAAAACTGAACAGAAAGTTAGAAAAAGTAAGAAGTTATACAAGCTGTGATGTTTATTTTGCGATTTTGAATGCCTTGTTATAACCCCAGAGATTAATGTTCCAATACATGCAATCCTTCTGAACAGCAACTGAAAGCAAAACACCCAACGGAAACAAACAAAAAAATAGTTCAAGGTACATGAACTTTAAAGGAGGGGTATTATGACTATTTTCTCTTCTTCTATGATTGACAGCAAATAAACAGGTGTCTGAAACACTCCTCAATAGAAAATTCTCAAAAATACAAACATACAAAGGGATCCTTTCATTTTTTTTTTTGGCAACAGATGTTTCACAGGAGCATTTTGGATTTGCAGGAAGGAGTGCAGCTCCAGTCAAGCTTAGAGATGCATTGCTCTGTTATACTAAAAGAAGTTGTGTATTTTAGTTCACTAAATAAATAAATGAATAGGATACATGCTATCCTGGTGTTTTTTATTCCAGTTGAAAAATATCCATGTAGCCTTTTCTTAATTTATCCCCAATAAATGGAGGGGGATCATATATTCATATTTTAAGACAGGTATTAAGGGTTAGCGGTGGGTGGATCCATCCAAAATATAGATAATATCGATTATCAGTATTAAATTGATACTACCGTGATAAGATCGATACTTTAGTGCCTTTATGCAAATTTTCTGACTGTATTTCATAGCTCTGATTCATAAAATACGTTTGCTCTTTCCTTTAATCACTAAATTTACCAAAGGTGGGCAGATCGATCAAAAATATCGCTAGTATCAATACCAAGTCGATATCCGTATCGTATTGATACTGTAGTTTCAGATTCCCTCTTGAAATTTTATTTTATTTTTGTGTTGCACTTACTCAACTCTTAACATAAAAAGATTTTGCTTTGATTTGTGCTAATTTTTTGCACTATGTTTAGTTAGAAAACAATGCACACAAATTTCTTTTGTTTTTCTTTTGTTTCTGTGTGTCACGCAAATATGTTAAAGTATTTTGTAGACATTGTTAAACATTATCTAAATTTTTTCCGAGGTTTCAATGAAATAATTCAAAGGAAAAAAAACCACAAAAACGCTTAAAGGTCAGAAGTTTGATCATATATCATTTTTAAATAATACGTATCGGTATTGGTGATACTTGCCTCTAGAGTTGTATGAATGAAGCAGCCTCGGTTGTCAGTTTGATGTTTTAAAATCATGGTTTCTCTATTTATCTACCTGTGTTGTCTAACTGGTTAGAATGGGACTGCAGATTTAATGTAATTATACAAAGTTCACCATCCATCCCAAGCTGAGGTTGAGTCATGGAGGCAACGGGTCAAGGAGTGCTCAAAGATGCTTCAGCTCTGGATTTGGCGTCTGAAAGTGTAACCAGAGCAGTATACGGAGGGATATATAATTATGTTTCATACATGAATTGCGCCCTGGGTGACCCGTTCTTCTCAAACCAAACGGCAAAGGTTTCCCAAATCACAAACTGGGTTTAAAGAAACCTATAATGAGTGTTACATAATTCAGTCCAGTTTGACTTGTTTATATATTGCTGTTTTCACAGTTGTCCTAAAGGCAAAATGCATGAAAAATGGCTCTTTTTGTGTTATTTCTGAAAAAAACAAAAGGCTTATATCCCCATTAGCCTTTTGTTTCCCAAATGCTTGTGTGTTTCCCCTTGGCAGTGAGCAATTTTAGTCAGCCACTTCTGTTAGCTTTTCAAAAAAGGCACGAACATGAATTATTTATGACTGATTGTAATAATCACCCAGCTTTTATTAGCCATTACTAACTACATGGTTTCTGCAGGTTTCACCAACTCAAATTTAAGGCTTTTTAAGATCTTTTTAAGACCGTTCTGAATCAAATTTAAGACCTGAATCATGACAAAACACAAAATACAAATACAAAAGAAAATATAGCAGTACCAAGCTTTTTTTGCCCAGAATGCACGTAGCATCGTACGGGTTAGCAACAGAAGTGAGCCAGTGGCGAAGACGAACATCGTCCAGCCAACTGGCGATAAATTTGTGTTTACTAATGATAGACCTTAAAAAGCTAGCTAGCTAGCAAGTCTTTATTAGCAGCTAGTTAGCGGTAGCCTCAACCACCTCGAGTCACAGAAAATAACAACAATGTCTGCGTGCAACTCAAACTGTTGCCTGACAGAAAAGTCTCATGAGAAAAATAAACAATGTAGAATATACAAGAGTAAATAGTCCTGCCACAACAAAATTTAAATAAGTTGGCCTTAAATTAACGTATTTAAGGCCAGCTTACATTTTTTAATGAATTTAAAGATTTCAAGGCCTTAATTTTAGACACATGAATTTAAGACTTTTTAAGGATGTGCGAACACGCTGAACTAAAACCTAAGCAGCCTTATGCTAGGTTCACACAGCAGGCAAATGCGACCCATATCCGACTTTTTAACGGCCCAATTCCAATCTTTTCACCCGCCAAAAAAATCAGATTTGTGCCACTTTTGTGGTACAAAATCAGATATGTATGTGATTGAAGCTTCTGCACTCTGAACGGTCATGTTGCATTTTATCCCACTTTAACGTCATTGATATAAGACATGCGTCATAATTCTGCACCAGAAGAAGCCAAATGCGGTAAATCCAAACGTAAACAATGGCTGAAAATTATAATTATGAAATTATAAAAGAAGTCTGTGTCAGTGAAGCACATCACAATCCCACCACTCCTGGTCCAACTTTGCATCCAAACAGACTTCTCGACAGAAGTTGCAGTCAATGCTCCACTAAACACCACTGCTATTAGTTGTGCTTTCTTTTTATTAGCTTCTTGTAACAATACTGTCGGCTCTCATTGCTGAATAACTTCATCTGGAATAACATATTTTCACAATACTTTGGAGGTGAAAAAAGTAAGTCTGCTTCAGTAACAAATGCTTAAATGCTTAAAAACCACAGCTGTCAGCCTTAATTTTGCTACAATATGAAGAATCGATGCTTTGTAAAGTGTTTTTGTAGACACAGATTGTACTAACAAGCTGTTTTCATAAATGTAGACATTTCACCACCGGAGAACTGTGAGCATACGAGGCCCAATGGTGACAGTAAGGAAACTTGATAGAGGGAACACTGTGACCTCAGTGCTGACAGCCACATTTTATAACAGATGTTGAACTCACCTCCGTGTGTGTGTGTGTGTGTGTGTGTGTGTGTTGGCTCTTATTTTTCAGTCAGACTTTGCTACAAGTAAATCCAGCTGTTAAAAAGAACAAAACTCCTGGTTCCTAAAATGCTTGGATCCATTATGTTTTGGATAGTGCTCCCTCCATTTCCCATTTCAGTCGCACTGACCGAAGGGCTGAACAGATTTTCATCGGGAACATTTTATCCCCCAAAATGGCCTTAGTAGGGAAGCAGTTATTTGAAGATTATTCTGAACAGTCAAAGCTGAGCCTTCAGCACTGAATATTTTTAATTGGTGAAGAATTCAGAGCCTCTTTCTCTGCCTTGCTGCCTCTGTCATCTCACATTTTACATGAAAATATCTTGTTATTTATGTTTACGGCAAGTAATATGACTGAAATACTGATCATTGTTTGTGGAAATGAAACATCATGTTTATTTTAAAGGTGTGCGAAACTGCATATTTTGGCATCGATCTGATACCAAGTAAATACGGGGCCAGAATTGCCGATACTGATACTAATACCGATACTTATTATGATAGTATGATATATCAAACTTCTGACCTTCAGTTGTGGGGTTTTTTTTGTTTTTTAATTTGAATTATTTTGTTAAAACCTGGGACAGAATTTAGGTAAAGTTTACAGGAGTATACAAAATACTTTAAAGGTGATCTATTATGCTTCCTTGAACAGGTTAGGATAGGTCTTTGGGTTATATAAAACATGCTCATTACATTTTTTGCACATCATTCTTAGATAATGAGATTTCAGTCTGGTCAGTTCTATTTATTTTGAGCTCCTTTCAGAATGAGCTGTTTTTGGGCTTCTCGTCAGGTTAAATCCACACACGCCCCCAACTCAACATTTACACTTACACGTGTAAATGGCTGCAAACAGACGCACAATTATACAACTGTTCATCTTTGAAAAGCAGAAGTAGAGCCTCCTGAACAACCATCAAGGATGCAGCAAGTCATTTCTGGATGGTGAGTTAACAACAAAACACCTGTCTTTTCCAGCTGCCATTATACAATGGATACAGCGGTAAAAACAGCTAACCAGTTGTGCTGGAGGTCGGCTGGGGTTGCTAGGTAACAGCGCAGTGTGACTTCACATTCGGAAGGTTTTTGAAATGGGTCGTTTTCCAGACGCCAAAAGACATGAACATATGTTGAGTTTTTTTTTTTTTTTTTGTAGCCACTTGGGCTGTTTTTAGAAGCAGTTGAGACCCAAATGGAAGAACTAAGATGTTCAAAATGTAGCAGTCTTTTTTTTACGGTAGAGTTGAGTAACTACAATACAAAAATAAAATAAAATTTCAAGAGGGAATCTGAAACTGAAATTTTGATACGATACTGATACTGACTTTGTATCGATATCGATATTTTGGATGGATCCACCGACATCTAGTTAATTAATGATCGAAGGAACAAGCAAATGGATTTCATGAATCAGAGCAATAATATAATCAAAAGGTTAGCATTAAGCCGGAGTGTAAACAAAACCCTTACATGTAAAAAGTTACACTTCCTATAGTTCAGTATTTGTTCCCATTCAAGGCTGCAACAATTAACTGTGACGTGCTCCCACCAGTTAAAACAGCTCTGCATTATTCTTTAGCATCCGCTAGCCCCCGCCTTGTCACCAGTTGTCTTTACTATGCATCGCAGCTAACTAAAGTTTGTTTTGTTAAGGGTTTCTATAAAGTGTTAAGACTGTTTTTCTCCCCATTTAAAGTTTTATGTGTGTGTCTGTGTGTATTTTTCTGCAGGATGACTGTGACGATGAGTACACAGGGTTGAGTTTTCACACTGGAGGTGCCAATTAGCTCTTGGAGATGACAAGAGAGCAAGAGTTGGCTCAGCAGTAACGAGCTGCTCCAGCAGAACCCTCTCTGCTACTTTCACACTTTCTATTGTCTCTTTTCTTCCTTCTGTGTGGTATCTGTCCCAACTTATTGCTTGTTGTTTGTATATTCTCTCATATTTCCTATTTTTGTAATATCAACCTTTTCCTTAATCAATGATCCACAGAAGTAGTTTCTTTGTGTAAAGTCAAAAATGCAAGCATTGCCTCATCTTAAAAGTTTCTCACTCGTGTATTTTTCAGATTTTCTTCACTCTGTCACTTCATGACTGTCTTAGTCTCCTGGTAAGATTTCCACCTGGACAGCTGTCCGGAAAATCAATCGTTCTCCACATAATCTGGCATATCTCACCTTCCAGAACTCATTTTGGAAAATTGATGTCCTTCACGGCTGCTTGCATCTCAAAACCGACATGTCAAGACAAGCGAGAGCTCCAATCTAAGGAGGATAATTGTTCAAGACAGTTCCACTCAGAAAATTATTTGACCTTTGATCAATGGTTAGGTTTGGGGTAAAACAGGTACAGATGTGAGTGAAACGAACTATTGAAGAAAAACTAAAATACTAAAAAAAACTTTCACCAGGTGGGTTTCCCTGGCCTCTGTTGTTGAATCTCTCTCCATCCATCGGTCATGTACAGTCTGCTCCAAGCAGAACCATAGGTCCAACATGTTAGAGCGTAAAGGAAATCACTTCAAGTTAATTTATTGCAACTTCTTTAAGTTATTTTCTCATTGTTTAAAATAAAAGGCATAACAGGTGTAACCCACTTAAAGCGGCAGTATGATGTAAAATGGACTTTTTTGGACTTTACATCATGTTCTAATGTTATTCCCTCATCAAAAACATACCTGGATTGTTGCCTTGATTCTTTCATGCATGTTTGAGAAATCCTTTAATCTCCCGTGGCAACCATTCAGCTGTGCAAAACGCCTGGGTGGATACAGCTCCATTTTCGAGACGCAGCTCCTCCTTAGAGCTGCAGTTTCTAAACTTCCAAGCTTCCATGTCACAGAGCCCCCCTCCCCTGTGACTTCCCCACTTATCTCCCTCAGACTAGCCTGCAGCAATTAGCAAACACCTTGTGGAACTGCGCATCTGCTGAGCTCATTAGACGAGCTACTTCTCAGTGAAACGCTGATAAAAACATTGTTAAAGGGTTAATAGAGGAGCCCTGTTGTGATGACTTCCTGAAGGTGGAGTTTCAGAAAGAGCAGGACTTTCTTAAAGAGACAGAGGCCCAATTTCAAGGCGTTAAATTAGGAAGTCACATTTCTTTTAAGTCATATTTGATATAACCAGCATTTTTATAACTGAAGGTAACATAGTTACTGGATTGAGCTATAAAATTATTCTATGTGGCTGGAAAACACATAATACTGCCTCTTTAATTGGTTACATTGAGTTGGGGGGGGGATTTTTGCTAAATGCAAGCAAATTTTTCATCTTAATTTTTCACCTGACCTTATTTTGATGTATTTGGACTTCTCACTCTTTTTACATAAAATATAGATTCAGAATTTATGTTTAGCTAAACCACAAGACCCGTGGAACAGTCAGCAGGTGTCCACCAACTCCCTCAACAACCCACCGACCATGTGCAGGTTTCACATCTTTTTGAAGACTCGATGTGTGTTCACACACATGCTCAAATCGGTTCTCAATGTAGCAGTTGCATGAGGAAAGTCACGTCATTTTGTTCTTAGCCTCATGTCGTCCGCTCCTTCTCACAACCCCTTTGGCAAACTTTTATTATATTGTTGTATACCACATTTACGACTAAACACCATGACGCATACTACAGCGGGAGGGGTTTCATAGGAGATTGACTTGATGTGTCTTGTAGCCCTTGAAAGGTCTGTGCAAAAACAAACATCCTGAAACCACATGGCCGCGCGTCCACAGTTCGACTT
Source organism: Anableps anableps (assembly GCA_014839685.1). Taxonomy (NCBI): domain Eukaryota; kingdom Metazoa; phylum Chordata; class Actinopteri; order Cyprinodontiformes; family Anablepidae; genus Anableps; species Anableps anableps. The sequence continues at coordinate 35,691,151 of CM026075.1, read as the reverse complement.
CGGTCCGACCATGCCGGGCCCTTTAGTGTCCAGTTTCCTCATTGCTTATTATTTTTTTCCTACTTGTGGTTTGGCCTTCTTTGTCCATTGAGTTTGGCGCCACCTTTGGAATGGGAGTTTTATCATCATTCATGCTTTATTGTCAGTAGTTTCCATTGCAAATGTGCACAAAACTGTCTGCTCATGCCAAAAAAAGACAATTTTGCTGTTGCGGTGTTTCTATTAAATAAGAAATGCAATTAAAATCACACATGAATCAATCTGTTCAAGCAATAAGTCTAAAAATCACGGCGGCGACGGATGTAAACACTTGCATGAGATATATTCATATTTCAGCCGCTGGCGTCTTGTTGAGGCGTTGGAGCGAAAAGCTCCTTATACTTGGGAGTGGCGAGGTATGCTGCCTTTTGTGGGAAATTGTAGTTGGCAATTTCACAGAAAAGCTATGGATTCAACACTTTCAAAAGACAAACTCAATTTTTAATAAACTGTGTGATGCTGTGAGACCAGGTGCGCCTCGTCCATGCAGGCCAGTGCCAATGAATAAGCCTGTTGCTACTGTATGTACTGTTGCTACTGGTGTGACTTGTGTGATGTGAAAAAAGTGTTTCCATTGCAGTTTTGCTGAAAAATCACCTCATCCTACCTCGAAAACATTTTGCCAAAAAACATGAGGTTTTTCGAAATTGGCTTGTTTTCATGAAGTGAATTCATTTTCGTTATCCGAACTTATGCAATGTTACGGTTGATAGTAATGCAGCTTCTTGCAGTCAGCTGGATTGGTTACACTCTTCCAGAATGCTCTCTAAACCTGGGAACTGCATGTGTTCTGCTCAATACACCAATAAGCAGGGTATAGCTGAATTATCTTTCAAAAAAAAAACTAAAAAATAAGTCAGTTTCATGTTGGGGATGTGGAGGGACTACGGCTAATTGGGAGAAGTCTTGCATTTGAAAAGTTATGTTCGATTCTAGTTTTTTCCTCTGCCACATGTTGCCCTTGAGCAAAACACTTAAGCCCAAGTTGCCTACTCTTTTGTGCAAAGAGTAAAAGTACAGCGGAGTGTTCTGTGTTCCTGTTGCCTCAGAAGTCGGAACTTGGAGCTATGTTTGACGTCATACCTAGTGCAAAAAATGTTTTTATGAAAAAACGTGTTATTTCGAAATTGGTGGGTTTCCATTAAGCAAATTTATTTTCGTAATTCCAATTCGTTCAATTTTATGGTCAATGGAAACGCCGCTAGTGTCAACAATACCTGAGCTCAAAATAAGTGACAGAATATAAATAACTCAGGGTTTGCAGTTGGGGGAATGGCTAAGTGGACAGAAAAGCATCAAGTGAGCTCTACATATGATGAAAACAGCCCACTTTGCTGCAGAGTGAGGACTGTGTCACAACACAAATGGTCTTTCGTGATCTCTGTGGTAAACATCTTGCAAAGGGTGCATTGATCTGAGAGGCTGTAGCGGCACAGTGGCCGGCTTATTCTTGCAAGCTGAAAGGCCGAGGAGGAACAGCAGGAGACAGAGTTGAGTCCCTGAGGACATAATGGGTCAAAACAGACAGAGACTGCTACTTGGAGAAAGTTTGTCGGTAAAGTTTCCACTGCCTCTGGCACTTGGCATTTCTCAGCGTGCTATCGGAGATGTGTCAAACACAAAACAGTTTTTTTTTTCTCTTTTAATACATCTGAAGCTGAGGATTCCAGTAAGAGTCTCTTAGAGTCTAAGCCCTGTCTTTTATTCAAGTTTACTCTTTAAGATGCTCAGTGCTTTGCATAGATGCATAATTTATTTCCTTGCTGCATTTAGCATATTTTCGTTTCATATGTCCCTGAACGAAACCATATTTTAAACTCAAATGTCATTTCAGGCTGTAAATCGTCACATACATCTGTGTAAATACACATAGCTGCTTGATAATTCCCCACAAAGCGTCTCACTCAGCAGCAAAGTCATTCCAATTCTTACAGACAGGCTGGACAGACAACATGGTGACAGGTCTTTGGAATATACAGTCCAGTATTAGAGTATATTCCTGTCACCATGCATGAGACAGCCCAGCATGTTCGTCAGTTGATTTCCAGGTGACATTCAGGTGGATGGCGGGGACAAACAACCTGACAGAGTAACTCAGGGGCAGATCTCTGGAGAGGGGAGACTCGTGGGTGATGGAAGGTGGATGGATACAAGAGATGCTCACTATGAGGGGACTTTTTGAAGCTGTGATGGAGGGGTGGCATGACTGTAGAACAACAACATGGTTTTAATTACGACCATTTTTTGAAAAACAATTATTCACTACTGTACAACTGAACTTACAACTCCACTATACTAATCTAATGGCCCAGTTTACAGCCTGGCTGACAGCATTGTTATTTTTCTTGAAAGCGTCAGCGGTGTGTGGTTTGCATGCAAAGTCTATGGTGGACGTGCGTCTCGGGGCGTCGAGAAGTCTCGCAGTGCATTTTCAAGAGTTTCACGCTGCACGTTTTCAGCTTTCAAGAGGTGCAGGAGATGCTGGAGATGCAAAATCTGAACTGCTGGATGCGGAGTGCCAACCAATCAGAGAGACTCCGCTATGTGACATAGTGGCGCATTTGACGGGACAGAAGGACCAAGAGGCCATCTATGACCAGTCGAGCTATCACTACAGAGACAGGAATGGAAAGGACCTTGCTATTCCGAGGAGGATTAGCGAAGAGTTGGGATCTCAGGTCAAAACATTGTTACCACAGTAAATATTTCCCCCCATTTGAGCTAACCACATCCATCCAGCACAACATTGAGCCACTACTAGTTTCACGCTGAAGAATCAGTGCATTTATTCAGAGGAAATGTGCAGGACTCAAGTCAAGAGGCTCCTCCCTACACGCACATACAACAATTTTCACGCTCGATTCAAGCGTTTGACTTTAACTTTGACTTTTTGATGAGCGAAGCGCGTTCGGTCTGAACGCAGCATAACTTCCTGTTGGATGGGAACATGCTCACCTGCGCAGGAAGACTCACCCTCCTACTCTGCCTCTCCACGTTTCTCTCCTTCACTCCCCTCCTCCACGACTTCAGCCCGTGTTCTTTTCTAATATAACTGGGAAGTGTTAGATTTGTTTCACTCACCAATATCATGCAAGGAACGTTAGGAATATTTAAATATTACATGTGTCACGATACAGATCACTATCATTTCTATATTCCTCAGGACTTGAGAGAACTGTGTTACAATGAAGAACATTGAGCATCTCCATCTAATGTTGCCTCAACGTCTTCCTTGGGTCCCTATACTCTTCAGAAAATGCAAAATGAGTCTCAGTGGAAAAATTACCCGACATTAAGCTATGTGGTCTGTTCAAAACATATTTGAAACATTATGCATGAAGGCCAAACAATATAAATTAACTACATTACTGTCGTTCAAATGCAGCATATGCTAACATTAGGGTTTCACATTCCTCAGGTACCTTTCTCTCCCCTTTCCTCTCCCTCTACTTTAGACCGTCTCTAGTTTTCACAGCCAGGCAGGCATGAGCCAGCAATGTTGGTAAATTCATTTCAAACTCTGATTATGGTTAGTATAAGTGTGCAAAACTAGGCTATATATATTTATATCTCATATGCTTTACATTGTCTTAACATATATTTTTTAAAAAAAACATCATTCTGAAGGTGTGGCAGCTTTTATTTTGCCACTGTGATCAACTACATGCAGAGGAAACCCTGCATGCTTTACTTTAAGAAGTATGGACGATAGTTTGGTGATGTGCTGGCTCAGTGGAAGTGTTGTAGAGCACCACAGGCATGTCTTCATTCTAAATATAATAAAAGAACAGGAAGGAGTACGGCGTTAGCTGCTGCAGGTTTGAAAAAAGAAATCATAGTAGCTGTTAATTCCACTTAACAACTTAACTTAGCCTCGACACTGAGCATCTGTTTCCTCAGGAGGTTCTGCTCCATTCGCTCACATTCACACGGGCTGCCCTTCCCTCCGCTGTCAAAGTGGCAGAAATGGTCGTAGAGATGCTGGAAGCCAGAGCCACAGACATACTTGGCAGCTCTAAAGTCAGCTTATGACTTTTTCTCACCACGGATGACTTCGCCTTCACCAATTGGCCACATTCCAGTCAAGTGGAAAGATGCTGTCTGTTCTCGTAACTTCACGAGGCGGCAGAGACTCGAGAGGCCAGGAGGAGCCAAACCAAGCTGGAGAAATTCAGAATAATATCACATCATTTTACACCAACAATCTGCTTCTTATTGTTATCAAGTGTTTGTATTAGAAGCACTTGAAAATGGTAAAAAAATAAAATACACTCCCTTGAAACTCCAAGGTTTTAAAGGCAAATTTCAGGAATTTTGATGTTTTGTTCTGTTAAACAGTTAAAGGCTGGTAATATCTTACCTGTAGGAGATGATTCTCACTGAATTTTCTTTTTTAAAGAAATTTTCACCAGGATTCATTTTAAAAAAACAAACAAAAAAAAAACAAAAACAAAACCCCCATATCTTAAATATCTCAGCGTTTATCTGGACGCCATTTTCTGAACCAGTTAAACCGCTGTCTCGCTTTTACTCGAGGTTATTTACTACGAGTGGTTTGTGATCTTGCAACAAATTTCATCCATCCATTCATCTTCTTCCGCTTCATCCGGGGTTAAGCTCCTCCTGGATGAGCGAGCGTCTCACCCCGTCTCAAAGGGAGAGCCCCGACACCCTCATTTCAGCCGCTTCTATCTGCAATCTCATTTTTTCGGTCGCTACTTCTCTAATATTATGGGCTCTGGATATGTTGGAGACTAATTAATGCTCAACACCCCCGATCTAATAGCCTGGCGATTGCCTTCCGACGCAAAAAGTCATAATCTGACAGATTTTGACTACTTTTTGGGTAAAACTAGAGATTTTCTTATTCTAAAGAGATAAAAAACTCATCTCGTTTTAACGAGAAACGTTCTTGTTTTAACGAGTTTTGTATCTTATAATGTGAAAGTTTCTCGTTAAAACGAGATCTAAAACATTCTTGTTTTAACGATTGTTTTTAAATTTTCTTTATTAAGATTTCAGGACAAGATAGTGTACTGAATTTAGAACAGTATGAACAATTTTTCTTTTACAGAACAAGCAAATCTGACAGGCAAGAAAGAAAGTAAACAACAAAATATAAGTTACATCTACATGTTGTGAAAGATGATCAGTCAGAGAGTTTCCATATAAACCAAACATGGTCTATTTCTGCAGAGAAGGTAGAATAATTTCTTGTTATAATGAGATACAGCTCCTGAATTTATTTCCAAGCTCTGGCAGTTGAATGCTTTCATATTTTCCAAGAACATTTAACCAATAAGTTTATTATTGGTATGTTTATTAGTATAAGCATTGTTTATACTATTAGTGGAAAGATCTACCTTGGCATTACTGTCACGATCTTGGAGATTTTGGTTTTGTGTATGTTTATATTCTGATTTCTTGTTCCACGGTTCTTCTGTCAGTCACACAGTCACAGCTGCACCCTGTTTCTAATCAACCTCAGCTCCTTGTTCAGGAATCGACTCTCCAGCTTAAGTTGGTCACATCCTCCTGTTATTCACTCCAGCCTGGTTCCTTGTTGTCACTTTAGGTATCATTTTGGATTTACGCCTCTGGTGTAAAGTTTTTGAAGTAAAACTGTTTATTTTCACCTGCCTGACTTCTCCCTGCATTTGGGAATGACAGCAGTCTAATCCTTATTATTGCTGAGCAACATTTTGCATGTGTCCACCGGTATTTTGCCGACTTGTGCTTATATACCTGAAAGACAGTCTGTGTGCAGTTTTCGCTCCAACTTTGGTTTCATGAACTGAGGCGACACTAAATTTTTTGAACCACCACCTCCATCAAAATAAAGTTGACACCACCCTTCATTTCCTCAGTGGCTGTCTCCGTGAAAAAGCTGCCAACACCTTGAAAGGCAAGGTCGGCCTTTAATGAAAACATCGTAAAATCTCCGCCATTATCCGGTTAAATGGGGCAGAAGATGTGGCTTTAAAGTGAAAACCTCCTCTCTGAACGCTGATGAATTAATTACAGGCAAAGAGGTGGCTCTTTGTGGCTAATCAGATCTTATCAAATACATGTCAGCCTGTGTGTGTGTGTGTGTGTGTGTGTGTGCAGGAGTGTATGGTGAGATTGAAGGTGACTCTCCTGTGACTGATGTCTTCAGAGATAAGGTCTTGAATAGCATGTTGTCAGAACTTCTGCATATGTTTACAAACAGATCATAAATGTATTTTCCGTCTCATCCGTCATGGCTAACATGTCTGTCCCTGCGGTGACTCTGAGTAAAGGCTGGGCGACGAGGCTTAAACATAAAATCTTTCTCAAAAACAAATTACAAATGACAGCAGATATTTTCAAAAAAGTGGCTTTTGTTTAAATCATCTCTTCTATAGGCTGCATGACAGAGTATTAAGGCTATTCTACGAAATATTTGTTTAACTACGAGAACACAGTCATAATATGAGCAGAATAGAGACACAATTTTACCAGAACGTCTTAAAATTATTATAAAAATTGTTTTAATGAGAGAAAGGCTTTTGTAAAGTTATAAAGGTTTGAGCAGCTCGGCCCGTGTGGTTCTTCCTTCGACATAAACTGATCCTGATGTGTTTATAGATGAAATCTTTCCTTATTTGTAAAACTGATACCAAACATGTCACAAGATGCTCAACATTATTTTTCATGTAGGAGTTATAAAATTTCAGCTTTATTCTACAAATATTATGACTTTATTCTTGAAATAGTAAGACTTTCTTGTTGTATTACTCATATAATCATTTCCGTGCTGGTGGTACGTCGGGACACCTGAGGCGGACCTTTGCAAATGTAACCCAGAAATGGGAGCGCCAAATATTACGAACTGACACATTTCCTTCATCACTTCTGTAAACTATCACTTGCAGCTTCTGCGCCTCTTGAACTCCCTGGAAATAAGCCACGATCACTCTGATGACTGACAAGAAATCATGTGTCTGCATCTCCATGTTATCTCTCCAGTGGACGCGCGTTTCCATCCGAGAGACAATTTATTTTCCAGGGCCGACGTTTGGCTTTCGGTCCAGGTTTGTGTTGTGGTCAGAGTAGCGATAAGAAGGGAGAACATAAATGCAAAACCAGCAAGCAGTTCAGCAGATAAATCAGCAAAGAGTGAACTTTAATAAACTGATAAGACAAAAGAATGGGGGGAAAAACTTCAAAACAATGAGCCACCACCAGCAACGCAGGGCAGGAACTGAGAGAAAACACGAAGATTACACAGTAATTCAAACACATACATGCCTGGAGCAGTGATAGTTAAGAAAAGGAAAATAAATCGGATTTGATGAACATGCATGAAAATCTGGAACTGAGTGTTGATGGAAAAGCAGAACAAGAACTGAAAGAAACAAATGAAGCATCTACAAATTTAAACTGGGTTGTCATACTTCGGTAAAATAATGTGCAAATGCGGCAGATTTTTACGGCGCAACAACAAAAATCCAATTCAAACTCAGTTAAATGAGTAAAACATAATAGTGTGCAAGTAGTTGAGCAAAGGGAATATAAACAGGTGATGTGTAAGTGCTGCAGTCCACTGGTCTTCATGTGGGTTTATGTGTATGCATGTATTTGACAGATGCTTTTATCCAAAACGACTTACGGATGAGGATATAACTATGAAGTTAAGATAATAAAATTAAAAAGAGAGCTCATATTTCTCTTATTTTAGCTTCCCTTCGTTGGCTCCCCGTTAAATCCAGATTATAATCTCAGACTCACATATAATCAGCTCCATCGTCCATCAGAGACCTGACTGGTCCAGATATTCCTACCAGAGCGCTTCGCTCTCAGACTGCAGGTTTACTGCTGGTTCCTGGAGGCTCTAGAAGTAAACTGGGAGGCAGATCCTTTATCAGGCTCCCCTCCTGTGGGACCAGCTCCCAGTTTCAGTCCGAGAGGCAGACACCCCGTCTACTTTCCAGACCAGGCTGAAATCCTTCCTTTCTGATAAAGCTGGTAGTGAGACTGGCTGAGGTTATCCTGAGCTATCTCTGCTGCATGCACTGTGTAGGTGAAAAAAATGGTGAAAATGTAATAAAGATATACAATTTTTGAAGAACTTATGAATTTTTATGTGTCACAAACACCGACGTTTAGGTTAATATGAAAATTACAACATTTTTAGGCCAATAAGTTCAACTAGACGTGGATCCCTTTAACATAACCAGGAAACCTGTGTTATTGTGTCAGATTAATAACCCTGGTGGTGCTCAACATTTCAGAGGTTTGTCACCGACCTGCAAAAGTCCGAACGCAAATGAACTCCGTCAGCTTTTATTTGTCACCGTTCATCAGTTCAAGACAAACCGAGCGTTCCTCTCGTAATGGGACCACCACTCAGGAGCAGGAGCCAGAAGGCTGCGCACAGACTGTTGGAACACATCGTTTGGATTGCAGCATGAAATAATCTGGCTGCAAATATGTTCAATAAATATGTGCAGCAGCGCTGTCAAATATCCATTCATCTGCTTTTTTTTGGCTCGGGAGACGCTCGGTTAATAAGATCAGACATTTCCAGTAAACAGCAGGGTAGGAAACAGTTCCTCGCTTTGTTTGCTATTCAAACGTGAAACCATCTGAAGCTTAAGAAAATTCTAAATAAAATCTGAAATTACTTTTCTGGGGGAAATGCACTTACTGCATACATCTCCCGTTTAGTTACATTTAATAAGTACTGATTAAGATGCATATTTTTGTCATATTTTATTTGTAAATCAGCTTCTCTGTTCTTATTTATGTCTTTTTGGGTAAAAATATATCACAGCACTATTGCAAAAATCCCCACCACCCAATATTACAAAACCTAGATAATAATCCTGCATCACATTATACAATATAAGATTTAATATGGGCCATACTTTGGTTTCTGGCTGCAGCAAAATGACGTTATAAAAATCTCCAGAGATGTCGGTGCAGCAGTGAATGGGAGAAGGAGCGCTGGCGTTAGCGCTGGGATCGTTGGATTCAGACTTGAAAAAGACGAAGGGAGGGTGGAGACGGAGACGAGGACAAGGGGACAAATGAGACGTCAACCTCTGGTTGGGAGAGACTTCGGCTCGCTGTTGGACGCAAACAAAGAAAAAACTTTTTTTTTTTTTTTTACAGATGAAGGATTCTGACTATGATTTGAAGCAAGAGTTAATGAACGTACACTTCATTTAGTGGCCTGAATATTTGGATTTTGATCATGAAAACAAACTATTTGAAAACCACTCCAAGAAAAAAAATGAATGAACCAAACTTAGTTGAATCTTGTGCTGATATTCTACATTTCACTGGAAAACACTCGAGCGTGTGTAAGAGACGCATCGACCCTTAAATCAGATGTTAAAGGACGTGTCTCAGCGGTTTGCAAGGAGGACGCCGTTGCTCTCTAAATATGAAGACCAGGCAAAAGTTTTTGCTGCTTCCTCGCAATTAATCACATCGTTTTCCAGAGACAAGTAAAAACAGATGAGCCATCATTACGTGACAGCTTCTCAGTAAAGCGCTGAATTTCTAACATCATAAATGTTATTTTTCCTTGCCTGGCCCCAGTTCTCCGCCACAGGAAAACGGACCTTATGGTTGGAAAGTTTGCTGCCCCCTGTAACAGGTGAAATCTGGAGATTTCTGCTCCATTTTGCTTCTGGGCAGAGACTTGTGATCAGGATTTAGAGACGCTTAAATCAGCCATGATACGAGAGCGGCGCGTGAATGTTGATTCGTTGGGCCAGAGACAGAAGCTTGCATGTTAATGTGGGCTGAGTGAAGTCGGCGAGACTGGGAGACATGGCACGAACGACTGCTGATCGCGTCTAATCACCTCTGATCTCAGGTCTCCACGCAGACACAAAGAACAGGATTAAACACTCCCATTATTTACCATAACACACGGCTTATCCCCGAGGACACAAACACGTGGAGAACTGAGTCCAACAGTGATCATCAGAGGCACACTCAGCCTCGTCTTATCTTCCTTTAGGCTCCAAAATCAAGATTAATGATGTGCGTTATTTGGGGGAACAATGACGCTGCTTTCACACACACCCTCCTTCCTCCGTAGGAGCTCCTGTATGGGCAGAGAGCGAGCTGATATCCGAAGTGACACTCAATTAGCCGTGCAGTGGCACGGGAACCCTGAGTAATTGGCTGCTGCTGTCCCTTTGAGCAAGCATGGAAAAAGTAACCGCAGTGGAAATCTCTCTGTCGGGTTTGCTGCAACACAAACACTGAGGAGTCAAAGAAATGCAATATTCATCCCAGAATATGAAAACAGACAATTTCAGTGCGATCTGCATCTCTAGAATACCGCACATGATGCAATCCAAGGAATATACTTAAAAACTAACTGAAAACTGTAAATTCAGTTGACTAACATGTTATTGAAAAATAACAGCTAATTTTCCTTCAGTATGTTTAAACACTGAGTTTTTGTTTTCTCACCTGCTTCATGTCGGATGCATGCGGTTTAAGACGGAGCGGTTTTCCAGTTGCAGCCAGTTTCATCATCCGGCTGTCGTGTCACACGCGTTTAACGGTTTGCTCGATGGCACATGAGCTGATGTTTTCAGCTCGAGTCCGTTGCCTAGAGGACTGTCTCCATACAAAAAGAACCCATTTGTGTTTAATAACATTTTGAAATCCACTCACCTGATGAAATAAGAGGAGCAATTTAAATTTTAAACAGTTTGAAATAAATATGTTTTCAAAAAATAAAGGTGGGATTTTACTAAATAACAATAGCGCCTGAAAATATGAGAACTGCACACTGCAAAAACACAAAATCCCACCAAGTATTTCTGGCCTAGTTTCCAGTGGAAATAGCTTGAATACACTTGAAATGAGACAAAACTGACTTACGAGTTACTTTCCAGCAGATATAGGAGCTGGTTTTAAGTTGATAATACCTTAATATTGATTAAAAAAAAAAAAAAGTTCTTGTTATGAGCGAAATAATCTGCCAGTTAAAATATTTTGTTCCACTGGAGGATTATTTCACTTATAACGAGAACTTTTCATCAATATTAAAAAATTACTGACTTAAAATCAGCTCCTATATCTGCTGGAAAGTAACTCGTAAGTCAGTTTTGTCTCATTTCAAGTGTATTCAAGCTATTTCCACTGGAAACTAGACCAGAAATACTTGGTGGGATTTCGTGTTTTTGCAGTGCCCAGTTGGTAGCACTGTTAACCTGGAAGCATAGAGGTTGTGGGTTCCAATCCCAGCCTGAGGTCTTTCCGGAGACCGGAGAACATGGAGGTTCTATGTCTTCGTTTTTTGTTTTGTTTTTTTCCCACCTCATAGTCCGGTAGACTCGGTTCAACTAAGGACAAAAACGGCAACGTTTGTTACATTTTCAGCTGCTGCGTTTCTCTTTTATGCTGCACTGTGTCAAACGAGCCACTTGTTCCCCTCCACGCGGTCCATAATTTGCAAATTAACCTATCAGAGGCCTCGGGGGGGCTCCTCCTCCAGATTCCTCAATAAATAAAAGAACGAGAGAAAAAGGTGGAGACGATCGTGTTGAATGTGCCTTAATTTAGGAAGTTTGAGTGTAAATCAGTTAAATAAAGTAAGTGGATCATTGATCAATATTTTTACAAATAAACTTAACTCGCCTGTGGGGGCGCTGCACCAACAACTATTGAAGGAAACGACACGAAAACCTCTGAAGAAGACACTGAGCGCAACTTCCTTCTTCACGAAATGTAAACAGAAATGGAGCGGTGCCAGATTTTAGCAGTTGGAGGATTCCTCTTTTGTCTTTGGCTAAAGACCACGAGCCATTTCTCGCGCTAGCGTAGCTAGCGTTTGTTTTGGTTGTATTTACCCAGAATGCCCTGCGCTGTAGTCCACTTCCTGCTTTTGGAGCGGTCTCCGGTCCGGTTGGCGCACCAGAGTCACTTCAACCAAACCGAGACCGAGGTTTGTAGGCGGACCAGAGTTCGCTTTTTTAGTTCAGTTACGCGTTCACACCTCCCCAGATGAGCCGAACTTTCTACGGACACGAACTGGAGTTGGATTAAAGCGACTAAACACGGCTGGTGTGAATGAACCCTTAATGCCGTTAGTTATGAGTGTTTGCGTGCTCGTCTCTGCTGCAACCCTGCTAGGTAACAGCGCACCATGTCACGGGCCGTCATTTGCAAATGAACCTATTCGTGGACTTTTCTGTGGAATGAAATTCATAAAATATCATGTCTGCTCTTCACAGACACTTATATTGCCCCTCAAGGATAAATAAAATGATTTTTATCCGATTGTATTTGAAAAAAACAAAACTATTTTCGAATTGGAGAAGAAACCGTCACAAACGGCTGAACAAACAGAAGAGCTAAAAAAAAAACCCTCATCCTAATCAAATCCTCCTTTACTGGCATCTGATGTGCTCAGACTGCCTGTTAAGAAAACGAAATATGACATTAAATAGATAATAAAACGAAGCAGAATTAAACAAATCAGAAACATTTTTCTTTCTGTACAAGTTTATGAAAACATAACCAGCTTGAGTCGGAGTTAAACCTTATGTCAAGTAAATTTCACCAAACGCCTTTTTTTTTGAGTCCGCCGTGAATCACAGTCCTCGTAGATTTGTTTCTGCCAGGTTCTGAAGGATTCATTTGCTCAGTTGGCGGCCCAAGCCTCCAGAGAAAAAACGGAGACACAGTCACAGTTTACTGCCATGATGTTCAAACAAACGCCTTTGTTTGTCTTAAGCATACTTTGAATCAGAAAACCCAACCAGCACCTCATGTGTCCCCTGTTAGAGCATGTTGTTGACATACGTTCAGCGTTCGGCACCAATCGGTCCTTTCGGTCACATTTCTGACTCCATTGAGCTCAGGTCCAAGTTTCTTTTAAGAATAAGGTTTAATGCTTGATTACATAGAGAATATGTATCACTTTTTCACTCAGGGCCATGCAGGATTGGGGTTTTTTCCTCTCTTAAAGGGGCAGTATTATGTAAAATGGACTTTTTTGAGCTTTACATCATGTTATAATGTTATTCCCTCATCAAAAACATACCTAGAGTGTTGCCTTGATTCTTTCATGCATGTTTGAGGAATCCTTTAATCTCCCGTGGCAACCATTCAGCTGAGCAAAACGCCTGGATGGACCGAGCTCCACCTTTGGGGTGTAGCTCCTCCTCGGAGCTGCAGTTTCCAAGCACAACCACAACTTCCCCACTTAGCTCCCTCAGACTAGCGGCAGCAATTAGCAAAGACCTGGTGGAACTGCGCACCTGTTGAGCTCATTGTACGTGCTACTTCTCAGTGAAACGCTGATAAAAACGTTATTAAAGGGTTAATAGAGGAGGGCTGTTGTGATGACTTCCTGAAGGCAGGGTTTAAGAAAGAGCAGGAGTTCTTAGAGAGACAGAGGCCCAATTTCAAGGCGTTAAATTACGAAGTCAAATTTCTTTTAAGTCATACTTGATATTTACAGCGTTTTTATAACAACTGAAGGCAACATGGTTATTGGATTGTTGCCATAAAATGCTTCTATGTGCCTGGAAAACACATCATACTGCCCCTTTAATAATAAACATCTTCATTTAAAAACTGCATTTTGTGTTTACTTGTGTTGTCTTTGACTAACATTTAAACTGGTTTGATGTTCTGAAACACTGGAGTGAGACAAACATGCAAAAAAAATTGGAAATCAGGAATGGGGGAAACAGTTTTTCACACCACTGTATGTAATTGATAAAAGGGCACTTTAAATTTACCATTAGGAATAATGTGATAAACAGACTTTCAGGATAAACAGTTTGTTGTTTTTGGAGATTTGTATCCTGGGCCAGACTTTAGAAAGGTCTTACAGAGACAGTTGCCCTGGGCCTCCATTTTTTTTTTTTTTTTTTTTTTTTTTTTTTTTTTTTTTTTTTTTTTTTTTTTTGCTGTTTTATTTTTGAAGGGGGACAAAAAAATGTTCATTTCTTTGAGTTGTGAAAATATTGTGGGATTTTTACGAACATAAACAATACTCAAGTACTTAAAAATTATGAAGTTATTGTGCAGTTTTCGGGGGTTTTTGGAACAACATGGCCAACGGACGTGTCAAACCTACCATTCAACAGTTAATACCCATTGATGAACAATCATATTCAATAAACTAGAATATTATTGAGAAGTTAATTTATTTCAGTAACTCACATAATATAGATTCAATAACAGACTGATGTTTTCAATTAGGCTTGTCATGATAATAGATTTTGCTGGATGATAAATGATAATATTGTTGTTTTTATGCCACTTTCAAGAAATATATTGTTATTGTCAAAGACGGATAAACTTTAATTTTTTAAAGAATACTTAACATTATCTCTTATATTTAATTTTCCATTTTCTTTCCAATTTTGGTTTATTAGTTACCTTAATGTCATTATTTTTAAAAATTTGTTTAGTATTTTTTTTTTTTTAATTACCATCACTTTCTATAATATAATATATTTTTTAAAATTTTTTCCATATTCTGTTTTTTGTAATTCTTAAACAATTCTGTAAACAAAATTACCTTTCAAAAAAATATTAATAATCTGAATAGAAATTGTCAAGCTCATTTTAATTAATTATGCCATTAATTGGTTGCTTATTTTCAAGCCTTTATTTCTGTTGATTATGATAATTTTCTGCTTACACTTACATTTAAATTATAATATTACATCAAACCAATTTAAAAAACACATTTTAATACAGAATTGTGGGGTTTATGAAAAGTATGTTTAATACCTCCTTAAAGGTTATTTTCAAAAGGTATTTTTAATCCGACAAAAGAGCCTCATCTGAATGCATTTTCTAATTTATTGAATACCTTTAATTTGCATTCATAAAAGATATTTTCTTCAGTGGATAGGGCACCAAAACTGTCTCAAGCCCAGGGGCCCACATCCTTGTAAGTCCGGCCCTGTTTATAGGTATGAAGGTATAAATATTCTTATTGTGTTAAAAAACCATTAATTCTGCTATAGGAGCTGTGTCCAAAAACAACCTGCAGACATAAATAAGCAGATGCGTTTCCAGTCATCTGGACTGGAGCAAAAACGTCGAAGGAACCCGGCGTGTGAAGAGTCTGTGCTGCTGCCGAGCTTTAAAGCCACTTTTATCTAAAATTAGTGACATTTGATGAGATGAAACGTAGCAGCCCGAGGACACCTGTGAGACAATTAACTCGATTTCAGCAGCATCCATTAATCGCTGACAGTTTGTCAACCTCATTATGTCAGTTTGCAGGTTTCTCCTCCAAACTGTATGCGGTGGAATGACCAGGTGCGTCTGCTCACCTGTTCCATGGCTTTCCTGTAAAGACTGTCATTAAGGAGCCCATTACTTTTGATTAGCTCCGTTTTGCATAATTAATGAATAGCCAGTTATGTCCAGATGGCTATTTAGTCACAAAGACATTACTCAACCTTGTTGAGTCGGACGTCCACACAAGAAACAGTGAGCTGGACATTTCTTGTAGCAGGTTTGGAGTAACTTCAGATTGTGTTTTTTCTGGTTTAACTTGAATCTAATGGAAATAACTGGAAACTCTTCCTGTCTAAGTTTCTGATTCTCCATGTTTTTCCTCCTGTTGACGCTGCAAAAACACAAAATCTACCAGGTATTTGTGGTCCAGTTTCTCGTGCAAAAATCTGCATATACTTGAAATAAGACAAAACTAACTTACATGTAACTTTTAATTAAGATGGAGAAGCTTGTTTTAAATCAATGGTTCTTAAATATAAATAAAAAAGTTCTAGTTATAAGTGAATAATCTGCAAGTGGAACAAGACAATTTTTCCCATATTAATAGTTAAAATGTCTTATTTCACTGATAACAAGAACGTTTTCATCAATATTAGGGATTACTTACTAAAACAAGCTCCTAAATCAGTTAGTTTTGTCTCATTTCATGTTTATAAAGATATTTGCACGAGAAATTAGACCAGAAATACTTGGTGAGATTTTGTGTTTTTGCATTGCATCCATGATTTTCTCCTGTTTACGTTGCAAAAAACACTAAATCTCACCAAGTACTTCTGCTCTAGTTTCTGGAGTTTCTCTTGAAACAAGACAAAACTAACTTACAAGTAACTTTTCAGCAGATATAGGAGCTGGTTTTAAATCAGTAATTCTTATTATTTCTAATAAGTGAAATAATCTGCCAGTGGAACAATATTTTTTCCCATATTAGTTAAAATGATGATAACTCGAACGTTTTCATCAATATTAAGGAATTATTGACTCAAAACAAGCTCCTATATCTGCTGAAAAGTTACCTGTAAGTTAGTTTTGTCTTATTTCTTGCTCTTGAAACTAGCCCAAAAATACTTAAAATTTTATGTTTTTGCAGTGTATCCATGTTCTTTTCCTGTTTCGGTTCTGATCAGCTGAGCTCGGTGGCAGTTATTGCTGTATCACCTGTAGAAAGGAGCAAGTTTTCCTCCAATCCACGCTAAAACTAATTAAAGTTCAGGCTGAGGAGGAGGAGGAGAGGAGGGAGAGTGATGTTGGGACGGCAGAGCTCCGTCTCCCAGACGCTAATCCCTAATGTCACAGATACGCGGTAAGCAGGGGTCTTTGTCGGTTAAAGACTACCTTCAGATCGACCCCGCTCCTTTGTCTGCCGCCTGCATCCTCCTCGCCGTACCCTGACTCTCCATGCTCTCCGAATCAGGGATAAACACTGGGGGAACTCAATTTTCCCGGCAAGATGAAAGGCTGTGGAGGGTTGAAAGCAAGCAGCTCGTGCTGCAGAGATGGCTTGCCACAACACCGGCTGAATAAAAGCGGAAGGAGCGCGGTAGCGGTATGGAGAGCTTCTATCTTTGACGCTCTCGGTCTTTAAATGTCACGACGGGCCTTCCACAAATTTGTTTTGCACCTTGTTAAAAAGTTACACTGGGAGAAGTTGTAAAATTTAAATCACTTATTCAACGGGTGGTTATTTCTGTAACGTGAACGTTCGTGGTCACACTTTTTTTTTTTTCTTTTTTAGCTTGTTTACTAAGCTTTTTTCCCCCACCATTATTACGCTATTAGTTTTGGTCAAAACGGTGTAACTTTTAAGCGAACTGAAAAAAATGGACTTTGGTTTAATTTTTTCTTCAATTTTTTTTTTTATTTTTTTTTTATTCCAAGTGATAATGAGCTGCCTAACTAACTAATGTCTGCAGCAGCGTTCGCACCTTTCAGTGCACATAATTAGAGCAGCTGTAAGCTGCATTTCATTATTTTCTGGAAATTTTCTAATTCACCTGACAGTCCGGTAGATTCGGTTCGACTGGGGACCAAAACTGCAACATTTGTTCCATTTTCAGCTGCTGCGGTTCTCTTTCTCACTGCTGAGTCAAACCAACCAAAGTCGTTGAAAAAGCTGTTCCCCTCCTCGCCTGTGGGGGCGCTGCACCAAGAACCACTGAAGGAAACGACAAGGAAACCTCTGAGGAAGACACTCCACGAGCCGTACCGTCGGCTCGTTTCCGCAGGTGCTGAAAGAAATACTTCCCGATCATTCTTAAAATGTAGCTCAACAAAGCGTAACATTTTTATTTATATTAATTTAAATATTTCTTACTATTTTCCTAGACAATGTTATAATTCTCTTAATGAATAATAACTGTCATAATATAGTTTAAAGATTATAATTCAGTAGAAAATTGTGTTTTGGATTCACAGGACTGTAAGGTATTTACATGAACGTTTTTATAATGTCCACATCTATAATACACACATCTTTTATGACATTTACTACAGGTAAACTGTACTGTCCAAGACTATATGTACAGTACTATATATACTGTTCATGTGAAACACTAATTTATCCCTCTATCTTTCCTCATGTTTGATTATTGTACACAGGCACATCAATTTACTTGTTTTTTTTGTTTTGTTTTGTTTTGGGGGGGGTCAGAAGTAGTCCAGCAAGATACAGTTAAATCGTTTTTTTTTTTTTTTGTTTGTTTGTTTGTTTGTTTTCTTTATTTCTTGTTTGCTTTAAATCATTTACTGTTTTTATGATTACAGTAACATGCAAAAAGAAATAAAAATACCCTCACTGGAAGTATTTCTTTTAGCACGTGTGCGGATCGTGCAGTGACGAGCGCAACTTCCTTCTTCATGAAATGTAAACAAAAATGGAGCGGCGTCAGATTTTAGCGGTCGGAGGATTCTCTTTGTCGTTGATTAAAAGACAACGAGCCATTTCTCCCGCTAGCGCTGGACCGGCACGTTTGTTTTATTTACCGAAACAACCAAACCGAGACCGAGGGGTTTTTGGGGGACCAGAGTTCGATTGCGCCTTCGCATCTCCCCAAACGAACCGGACTTTCTCGGCGAACGAACTGGAGTTCGATAAAGAAGCGGACTAAACACGGCTGCTGTGAATGCAGCCTAAATCTATCACTGTCAATAAAATAAAACCGCTAACCTAGCTTTTTCCTCATGCTTTTAGACAAGCCAAGCTGCCTGAGTGAAGGCATCAGTCAGAGTCACGACTGAATCCTGTCATTCTGGGACATTTCTGCAGCTGCTGCTGTTTTTCCTCCTGTTCCTGCATAATGGGGAGAGGTTTTCAGTGGCAGGGCTGACACCCAGCAGGGAGACGGTGGAGTGACCAGCCAGTTATTTCTGTCCAGACTGTGAATATAAATCCACCCACCCTTCCAGAACGCCTCTTGGAGTCTGCCAGCTTCTGGATCTGCTTCCCCTGCTAGCTCTGAGGCCGAGCAGATGCTGTCAAAGTTTGAATTGGTTTTGTGGACTTGCTAAATCATATCAGGATGACGTGCTTCTCTGGTGACACAGCAGTTGTCTCGTTGACGTGGAAGAGTCCACAGGGCTGAGCTGGATCAGGATCAGCACCAGTAAAGTCAGGCTACAGTCCCATTAAAGGGGCAGTATGATGTGTCTTCCAGGGACATAGAATCATTTTACAGCACAATCCAGAAACTATGTTGCCTTCAGTTGTTATAAAAAACGCTGTATATTTCAAATATGACTCAAAATAAATTTGACTTCGTAAATTAACGTCTTGAAATTGGGCCTCTGGCTCTTTAAAATCTGCTGCTCTTTCTGAAACTCCACCGTCAGGAAGTCATCACAACATTGCTCCTCTATTAACCTTTTAACAATGTTTTTTCCAGTGTTGCACTGAGAAGTAGCTCGTATAATGAGCTCAGCAGAAGCGCAGCTCCACCAGGTGTTTGCTAGTTGTTGCCGCCGCTGGTCTGGAGGAGCTAAGCGGGGTGCTCTGTGAGGCAGAAGCTCAGAAGCTTGGTAACTGAAGATGGAGCTCGGTCCATCCAGGTGTTTTGAATGGTTGCTACAGGAGATTAAAGGGTTTCTCAAACATGCATGAATACATAATTCTACCTTTTTAAGTAGCACTGGAAGCATTCTTTCAGCTTTACTGGGTATTTATCTTTCACATCTGACAGGAGTCTATTCAACATACTCATATCTATAATTAAATGAGCAGTGTTATGCAAAATCAACTTTTTTTTTTAGTTTTATAACATGTTAAAATGTTATTCTCTCATCAAAAAGATACCTGAAGTGTTGCTTTGACTCACTGACTCTCCCATTGCAGCCATTTGAGGGTCTCTTAATGCCTGCTCCTCCGTGCCTCCCCAACTCAGCTCCTCCAGACTACTGGCAGCAGCAGTTAGCAAACACCTGGTGGAATTGTGAGTCTGCTGAGCTCATCATACAAACAACAACGCTCCTAATAATGGCTGTAAACGGGATCATGAAGAGGCATTGTTGTGATGACGTGCTGAAGGGGCAGTGTCGGAAAGGGTAGGAGGTTCTTAAGAGACAAAGGCCAATTTCAAGGTGCCAGATGATGCGAAGTAGAGGTGTGTGATACTGTATATTTCGGTATCAATCTGATACCAATAAATACAGGGCCAGTATCACTGATACCGATACTAATACCAATTAATTATATATCATCAAACTTCTTCAGCACTGTAAGGGACCAAACTCAAGATGTTAAAAATAGGAAAAAACTTCAATTTAATAATATCAAAAAATAGTTAAAAAAGGGTCAAACTCCAACAACTCAAATGATAAATAACATGGATTAGGGCCCAACTCAACTGAGGTCAACTGAAACAGTAACTAAACTCAAACAAAACCTGACCTGCAGACAAAAAACAAGGCTGCTTAAATATGGGGTGTAGTAACCTTAAACTTGCCACATGAGGGTGCACAGCATAACAAACAAAAAGAAAAATACAACATTAGCTAAAGCAACATATAAAACAAATAAAGCAAAACAATCTTTAACTTAGCACAAATAATAAGTGACAAAATAACTAAGGTCAAAATAAAAATAAGTTGAACTTAACCCATGTATCGTGTCATCTGTAACTAATAATAATGTAAATTATGAAAAAAAAAAAAAAATATATATATCAACACTATGTGGTGGTGGTAGAAATGTCCACTACAAGCACGTACCATCATTCCAGCTCAAGGTGCTGGTGAACTCCAGCTGTGCTAATGGTGGGGAAACAATGTAACGTTACAGGAAAAACTGCTGATTTCTCGAGTTCTCGGCAGGCTCCGCTGCGGGGGAGGGCTGTAGTGCAGCCGAGAGCAAGGAGGATTGAAGGACCTGAAGGTGTGCTTGTTCAAATTTTCAGGTGAAGTTGATGGTTTTCTCAGAACTCCCTATTCAGCTGAAAAGGTTGAACAAGGTGATGACGAAGGCTGGTTCTGTCTGGGAACCACTCTGGAACGACTGGAGATGATGGTTCAAAGATGGATCTTCATAAAATGAAGAATTATCTTTTATATCTTTAACCTGAATACAGATCAACCTGAACATCTGCTTTATCAGACTATTCTACAAAAACAGCATCTTCAGTAGAGGTGGGCGGCTCAATACAAAGTATTGCTAATATCGATACCAAGTAGGTATTAGTATCGGATCGATACTTTCAGATTCCGTCTTAAACTTTTATTTTATTTTGATCGTAGTTTCTCAATGCCTCAGCTTTGTTTAGGAAGAAGGCACACAAATTTGTTGTGTTTTTTTCTATCTTTTCTGCTTGTCATGTTAATAGTTTCTTAAAGTATTTTGTAGACACCTATAAACTTTATCCAAATTCTATACTAGGTTTTTATGAAATAATTCAGGGAAAAACTACAAAAGCACCTGAAAAAATATCGGTATTGGTTTTCAACCTGCCAATAATGGATCAGATCGGTACTTAAAATATGCAGTATCACACCACCTCTAGTCTTCAGTCAGAGGTTTAAATGAACTGCTGTAATACAGACTGCTACAGGAGGTCCATCCTGCCAACAGCCACCAACATGAGTTACATCATTTAATTTCCCTCTGGGATTAATAAAGTATTTTTTCATTGAATTGAGTCACTGCTAAAATATGAAACATGGAAATAGAGGAAAAATCAGTGTTGCATCAAAGTGTCCATTCAGGGTCCAGCTCAGACTGGAGCAGGGTGAGAGAGGGCTGAGCCTGAAGTATCGATTGTGTCAATAACAAAGCTCCATATTGCACTTTGCAGAAACTGTCTGCTGTCTCATGTTTGACTTCAGATAATAGCTTCATCAGGCTCATCCAGAGGTAGGCAGTGGTGAATCTGAGGCACTTTATTGACTGGCGGTGCTGTCCAGCTCAGATCTCCTGGTTTCAGGCTGTTTAATGGGACTCCGTCTGGCCACAAACACTCAGGAAAAATACGAGTTAAACACAGCAAGAACGGCACGGTGGAAAAACCCTCAAATGCCAATTAAATTTAAGCAGAAAACCCCTATACTCAAACCAAACAATCTTATAAGAAATGAACTCTGATGCTTTTACTGAGAAATTGTTTGGGTTTGAGAATTAAAAACAGTAAAGTTTTACTCACGTATAAGAGAGCAGCTGTGAGATTAGACGGGAGCTGAATGGATAACAAGCTGTCAGAGCTGTCTGATGGCCAGGCAAATCTAACATTCCAGCTCACAAATGGCTAAAAAAAAAAAAGCCGAATTAAAAAAAAAAAAAAAATCAAACGCCTGAAATTGTCCAGCTGTGAACACTTGTTTTGTTGGTCACATGATAACAGACGGACACGTTTTCATTACTGGAACTTGTATAAAGTCATTTAATTAGTGACTTTATTTGATTACAAGGGGGTCAATCCATCATAGGGCAACATGGAGACAGGCACTTATAGAGACCGGTTAACCTAACAGTCGTGTTTTTGGACCGTGGGAGGAAACCGGAGTACCCAGAAAGAACCCTTGCATGCACAGGGAGAACATGCAAACTCAACACAGAAAGACTCCAGGAAGGGATTCAAACCTACGGCCTTCTTGCTGCAAGGCAACACAACTGTTGTGTTTCCATTAAATAAGAAATGCAGTTAAAATCACAGGTGAGTCAGTTTGTTCACGCGATAAGTCAATAAAAATCATGGCGGCGACGGATGTAAACACTTAAGGCTGAGTCATAGTCACGCTTTTGAAAGTTAGCGTTGAACATGCGCGTGAGCCGAGTAGCGCGATGTTTACAGTTGACTTGAACACTGGTGGCGTATTCTCTGAAGAAGAGCCTTGATAGAGGGATTTATAAATGCCGGTGAAGTAAGAGCACCTTCCAGATCATCCAGTTTGAGTGAAAGTTGGTGCGTTGATCTGTGCCGAGGTACAAAAATTCAGACGTGCACGATCAGGTGCTGCCAGCAGCATGCAAGGCCAACGCGTGGGGGCGGGGATGGCGTGTTTGGCGCGCAGCCCCTCACACCCGGTTCAGTGCGTCAATTATAAACCTAGCTCTACATGACATATATTCATATTTCAGCCACGGCGCTAGTGCTCATCACTAGCCTATCAGAGGGAGACATCGGCGTCTTATTGAGGCATTGGCGCAACAAGCTCCTTATACTGAGAGCAGTTACGTATGTGGCGTCTTTGGTAAACTGTTGTTGGCGATTCACAGAAGACCTACGGATTCAAACACTTTCAAATGATGAAGTCAACTTTTGATGAACTGTGCGATGCTGTGAAAGCTCTAATGGAGCGGCTGCTGAACATTGTCCAAGGAGGCCAGTGCCTTAATAATATACAAACTGGTGTGGTGATGACAAAAAGTGTTTCCATTACAGTTTTTGCAAAATACACTAGTTTCAATACAATTGAAAAACCACCTCACCTTTTCAACTTTTATAACAAGTTTTTCGAAATTGGCATGTTTCCATTAAGGAACTGTATTTTCATAATTCCAATTTGTGCAATTTTATGGTCATGAAAACCTAGCTAATGCTACCAACTGTGTCTCCTTTGAGCTTTGTGAATCACCTTCTATATATGACACACTTATATAATCCCTGATTTTTCTCCTTACTTTCTTTCTGGTTGGAAACATCTTTCATGTCTTCTAAACACAAATACTGGTCAAATTCATGATTTATTGAACCATTATTTCATTTGTCAAAACACAAAAAGGGGCAATTCTTCAACAGTTATACACACTGTTGATGATGGCTTGTAGTTTGCGTAGTGGTGTCCAAAGTCAGTCCTCAAGGCCTGGTATCCTGCTCGCTTTAGTTCGTTACCTGGTTCAACACACCTGAAACAAATGACTGGTTAATTTATAACTGCTGAGGAGCTAGTGGACCATTTGAACCAGCTGTGTTGGAGCAGAGAAACAGCTAAAACTGACAGGAAGCCTTTGAGGACTGGAGCTGGACACCCTTGGATTAACATGATCCTTGGATCCTGAAAACTGCTTTACTTAGAGAAGTCAAACTCAGATTAAATTATTCTACACTAATTACAGATTCTTTAAAACATGGTTTATGATCCTTTTTATTATTTAGATTAAAGTGAGGACACCAGATCCTTGTCGGCTGACTGGAATGGAGGAGTGGTGAACTGCAAAGGCGCAACTCTGAACTTCTCTATTTAAGCTGCTCTGGACTAATAGTTTGGACTAAACTCACAGGCATAACCAGCGCTGCTGCAAAAATTATCAATCTGCCCACATCCAACCTTTCTGAACTCAATAATAAGGCCATCACACATATCGTATGATCAATAACACAGGACTCTACTCATCCACTGCAGGAAAACCTCACCTTATAGCCCTCAGGGCGCAGATAGAAAGACACTGCAGTGCAGGAGGGTTCTTTTTGGGAAAAGCCAGTTATAGCCTCATTAAACAACATTTTATGTTGTGTTTTTTGTGATGGTGTAATGTTTTACCCCATCCTGTATGTTAGTGTCTACCTGGTTGTGGGTTGTCTACTCTGTGATGGGAGTACAGGGGCTGGTCTGTGGAGAAGAATTTTCCCTTTGGGACAATAAAGTCCTAATAGTTGGGGATGTCTTATTTTGTCTTTAATTCAATTTTGGATTTGATTCCAGTTAGCCACAAATCTGGTTCGGGGGTTTTCACACCTGAGAGTCTGGTAGACTCTGTTTGATTGGGGACCAAAACTGCAACATTTGTTCCATTTCCAGCTGCTGTGGTTCATTTCCTCTCTGCTCTGAGACAACCAACCAACCCTTTGAGCAACTTGTTCCCCTCCTTGCTTGTGGGGGCGCTGCACCAAGAACCACTGAAGGAAACGACATGAAAACCTCTGAATAAGACACTGAGCGTAACTTCCTTCTTTACAAAACGTAAACAAAAATGGAGCGGCGTCAGATTTTAGGGGTTGGAGGATTTCTCTTTTGTCTTTGGCTAAAAGACCACGAGCCATTTCTCCCGCCAGCGCTAAACTCGCGCGGTTGTTTTGGTTGTATTTACCCAGAATGCCCTCCTCTAAAGCTCGCCTCCTGCTTTTGGAGCATTCGAACCGCACCAGAGTTCACTTCTTTGGTCGGCACCAGAGTTAACCGGACTCTCCAGGCAAACAAACCAGAGTTCGATTAAAGCGGAGTAAACAGGGCTGGTGGGAATACAGCCTTGAAAAGCCTTGATTAGGTGTAGGAAAATAAAATCCAGCTCGGAACAAGAGAGTCCTCAAAAGCAACACCCGAAGGGATTGAAATTTGGTAAATAAATGAAAAATATATTAATCATCCTGCAGCTCTTAGAAAAACCCTTTTTTTCCCCCAAAGCACTGGTTGAAGAGTTTGTTAAGGTCTCAGTACTGTTTGTCTGCAGACCTGGCTCACTGCTGCCTTCAAAATGCATGAAGCAATGTGGCTCTGATCCATATTCACTGGTAATTTGATGTTAACATAGTTTCAGTTCAAATATTTTCATATTTTCAGTTGGGTAAAAACAATTCTCTGCAGCAACACTGCATTGCATTATTATGCATGATAATGTTATAAAGGTCGACCAGGAGAAAAAACTGCACAGCTTTTCTCTTTTTTTTGCATTTGCATCAGAGACAGACAGTATTCAAAAGGTATGGACTTACTAACACACTGGTAAAACTACAGTACCCGAAAATCTTCCTCCTCTTTAGGAGGCAGTGTGCAGGAGCAGGTATAAACATCCTTTAAAAGTGCAGTCAAAGCTAAACACTTCAGCCAGCTCAGGGCACTGGAGAAAAAATGTCTAGACATCTCTAAAGAAGAATTTTTATTCAAAAATATCAATATATTTAAATCTGGTCTGGTTTTAGTTGCAACCAGAGGACGGACATTGCCGTCCTCAGGGCATTAAGGTAAAACCGTGTTTTAAAAATCAGGAAGAACATTTTCCTTTAGCATCTTCAAGGCTACAAGATGCCAAGCTCCAGAGACAGTGGAAGCTTTCTCAGGAATGAGGGAAGTGAAAATACATATCAGGTACCACACAGATTTATTTTCTCCACAACAGTTACGGGCAATATTATACCAGAAACACTGGGATTTCCTTTGGCGCTCCCCATTTTGTCTTAAAACCACAACAAACACTGTTGTAAGATCAAAGTGATGGCAGTGCAAGAATTAAGTGTCGAGCTTCATAATGAAATGTGTATCGTAAATAGGAATCAGTCAGTGAGAATGCCAAAGATGACACTGTGACTGTTCCTCCAGCTGCCATGTGGCATTTGAGGTTAGCAGCCACTTGTTGCTTAAAGCAGAAAGTCACTTGTAGCCCTGAGGCTGAGATGGCATTTTAAACCATGACCTTCTCCAATCTGCCGGTCAAGTGGCCAGAATTCGTCACTCTTTTGAGCTGCAGTAAGCACCAGGCCTGTGATGGGAGGAAGGTCAGCATGCAAAGCTAAGACAAGACAAAGAAAATGACAAATGCAAATTGAAATTTTCTCAAACATTCGTCTGTTTTATGTTTCAGTTAAGAATGAAAAATGCCTGTATGGAGTTCAGTAAACATGGCATAGACCAGTACAAATAGTGGGGCGCGCAAGACAAGCGGGAGTTTTTTGATATTAAGCTCTATTCGCACAGGATAAGCGTTATCTGGGGATGTGATGAATAAATTACTCCCCAATGTCTGCTCCTTATGTGGCGCATTTGCACGGGGTAACAGAAGCCTGAGATTTGCTGAAATTTACGTATTGTGTATTATTATCTGACTATTTTAGTCTTTTACATTTGGGGCTGCACCGATTAATTGAATGAATCGCGATTAATCGATTATTGAAATAATCTTCAACTAACTTAGTGATCGATTAATTGTTGGAGAATACAGACTCTAATAAAGGCCATTTGCTGATAAAACAACACACCCACAGCAGTCATGAAGCCAAAACTGTACTTATATATATATTAATATATATATATATATATATATATATATATAGATATTAGATAGATATATATATATATATATATACACACACACACATTTAAGACAAAAACACCTTTGTCTGTAAATATGTTCTACCCAAGACAGTTTTAGCTTCTCCTGGTTCCAATTCACAAAAGGAAAGCTATATTATGACATTTTAGGCAATAAAATGTTTATTTTCCTATTTAAAAAAAGGAATTGAATTGTTTATTTGCATCTTTTAATGTATTTTTAATGTTGTATAAAAAGGCTTAAATGACAAATTTGCAGAATGTGCCAGTTTTTTAAGCCGATTAATTGTCCGAATAATTGATAGATTTCTCAATAACTAAAATAATCGTTAGTTGCAGGCCTGTTTGGATCGATCCGCCGAGCGCTACCATCCAGTCTGATTACCAAAACCATGTCCGGATCAAAGTCCTTTGAATCCCCGTTCTTCACCATATCTAAAGGGCTAAAAGCAATGGATGGCGGCCATGTGACTGGAAATTTAATGCGTTAAATACTTTGGCTGGTGAATATGCGACTTTAGAGCACTTTCTCGTCTTGCTGATTGTTACGTGTGGTGAATAGATGAACTGAACGGATCACCAATTTTAAAAACATTTATGATAAACTGAAATGTTTTGAAGAAAAAGTTTGATCAAATCTCCATTGCTATCTGTTTACTAGTCATCAATATATGAAATAAGATTGGTAGTTTTGAGTACTGCAGTATTTTTTTATTGTATGAAATTAGATGAAAACAAAGTAGTGATCTGCGATGGTCAATGTTGGCTTCACAGAAACAAAGAAGGAGGTTCCCACAAACAGACTAACAGAAGGGAAATTAAATTGCTTTTGTTTCCCACGATCCCTCTGCTGCTCTGCGAGCCTCGGATCAATTCAAAGACAAAACACAACAACACTTATTAGATTCCTCTTTCATTTTATGACACTCATTGAACCCTCTTGAGGGTCTTTGTTCTCTGATCTCATAGGTTGTATGACAACAGGGATTAGGGTCAGAGCAAGAGCAGACCAAGCAGAACTGTTCTACACTGTTGCACCATGAGGAACAGACACAGTTGTTAAAACAGAAAATACAAACAATCCTTTCGGGGTCACCTGTTGCTGTGCGATCTGAAGTCAGCTGAGGGTTCGGGTCAGCGTTTCTACAGAGCCACCACAACAGCCCCAACATACAGTCAGATTCTGGAGACTTGACAGCATATTGTTAATATGTATACATAAGTAAATAATGCATATATAACCCAATTATTTGATCAAAATGAATGGCACCAAACAAATTGACTTGAATTTCATTTTGTTTGCCGATTCACAACAAACGTCGTCTCAAGGTATTTCACAAGACAAATAGATCCAGTTAATAAACAGAAAAATATTGTACAATTCAGTCAAATCATACAGACTGGTTCAATGTCAATTATATACAGTCATATTCAGCAAATTAGAATATACCTCCTGATAAGTCTTGTTTGTCAGATTAAAAGCACCTTTAAGCAGGTTTTAAACATACTTTTAATGAATCCCACATTTCATGTTTTTAAAAATTAAACAGTTTTTTTTTTTTTTTTATTGGTCTGATGTGATATTCTAATTTTAAATATGTCTTCATTCGCTGTGTCAGAAAGACTGGGATCTGTGGGTGGGTGTCTGATTTCCGCCCGGACCTATTTAGATGTGACACACGCAAGTTTCAATCTTGTGCATTCATGAAAGAAAGTGTTGTTTAAAGTTTATTTTACTGCTAAATACACATTGCGTTGTTTATGAGTCTAACCACGAAGAGTTGGTGATTTTTCTGCATGTTTGTTGACATACAAATGCCTGTTAGCATAAAGTTGCTAATGCTAACGTTCGTGTTTTGGCCGTGGCCTCATGTCACGATAAATAGCGCCGCATAATTTGCTGTTGCTCGGAGTAACGGGACATTGTGTGTATACTGGTGCAGTCCTGATGGTTAAATATGGCAAATGCTGTTAAGTATTTCTGTTTATAGATGCAGTGAATGCAGTTATTAACTCACATAAATAAGTTTATTTATTTATTTATGTTTACAGACCCCACAGATATAAATACCCTCACTTTGCACCTGAAAAATTACATGGAACCGTGTATGACCGTCAGTTGTAATGGATGGACATTTTCTTAACATGGAGAAATAAGTTAATTTGGCTTGTGAAGATCCCCCAGTCTCTGATTCTCTGACCAGAATCAATCCTCCATGTCAGCCACTTCAACCAGTGTTAAAAAGGTTAATGTAAGAGGAATATTATACAAGCTGTGTAGTGGAAAATCATCATAATTAACAAAAAATAAAGGGTTTCAAACATCCATCTGTGTGTAATTAATCTCTATAATGTGTTTCACTTAGTTATAAAGTTCCTGAAATAAATGGCTTTTCGGTAATATTATAATTTATTGAATGGGTCTGTTGTTGTGGACCTGTTCGTGAACAGCCTGAGTGAACTCAGACATTCAGACGAAAAGTGCCAATGGTGTGGACCTAACCAAATCCATCAGCTTTACTGTTAGCTCCCAGTAACTGGGCCCCATTTCGAAATGTTTGGCTGACTATTGTTGTCGTCCTTTCCTCAGGATGTGCCATTTATTTGTTATATGAGGGACATTACCTTGTAAAACAGAATATCTGTTGCTGTTTATATTTTTTACTTATTTATCTAAAAGAAATGCTGCTTTTTTTGAGTTATAGAATTACTAGATGATGTTGTTAGGGGTTTGTTTTTCCTTTAGTGTTTGCATATTTTTCTAAAGGTGGATGCAAACCGATGTTTTTACATCCCACACATATTAAGTTTGTTGCTTACAATCAAACAAAACAAACACGCTTATTGTACCAAAACACAACAGGAAAATATCGCAAACAAATGATTTCATTTATTCGTGCGTGTTTTTTTTATTTTTTATTTTTATTTAATGTGACTCCAGCTGAGTAAAAAACAAACAAAAAAAAGTCTAGTATTTGAGTTTTCAAAGCTGTTTCTGTGTATTCCCTGTTGGCTGCTTGTTAACAAAAACACAGAAGACAGAATCAGTTCAGACAATCTGAAACTAAAGCATTTTACTTTCGAAGACAACTGATCCATTAGGACTTTCGTGAGTAGACTGCCAGTGCTGATGCTTAACACTTTGTATTCAGTGGTTGCTCAGGGGTTGGCAGGTAGCTCACCATTACCATCAACATTTACAGTGATTAAAGGGTGTAATTCCTCATTAGGGTTACGTAGGATTAGACTGACAGCCTAATTGACAGTCTCTCTTGATACCAGCAGCCTTGTAAATGGCTGCTGGTATCAATTACCCATGAGTTGTGGACGTGACCTCAGAGGGCTGCCAAGCAAGCGGAAAAACTTCAGAGTCGGCATTTTTTTTTTTATAGAGGAGAAAAGTTGGATGAGCGGTGATGTGAGAATAAATCAGAAGTAGCTATATCTTTGATGAAAATTGTGTCAAAAGAAAGCCGTCAGCAAACTGTGTTTTCCTTAAAGTCAGAATTAATGGCTTAACAGGTTAAAACACTGTCTGAAAAAGGTGTGTCGAAATAAAATATGATGAAAAAAATGGTTGTGATTCACTGTGGTACAAATATGAATGAAATGAACTGCATTTTCTTTCAGATATTTGATGTCAGTTTAATATTTGATGTGCTCTTTGGAAAAATATCCGTGAATAGGCGAATTTTCTGCAAATAACTAATAACTAATAGATCTCCCTGAATACTGAACCACAAATAGGGTCCACCTAACAACAGTCATTTTTTTTCTATATAGGTATTTAAAAACATGAAATTTTGGGGTGTCCTGATCTGACATAGATATCGGAAATTGGTCCAATATCAGCCAGAAAATGAGTTTTGGATTATATCGGCCTACATCTAAAGTCTCCGACAGAAGCACTCCGCTCCAGCGTTTAGTCCTCCCCAGCTTTTCTATCCAGCAGCACTTGTGTTGCGCACACAGACCCATTGGTTAATAATAAACGGGTCAGTTGTTCTCATACCTATTGTTGTTGACTATTGTTCTCTGTTTGACTAATATTTGGGTCTCAACTGCTTCTCCAAACAGCCCAAGCGCTTATAAAGAACACCCAGCCATTTTTTGGCAAGAAGTTTATGTTTTTTTGGTGTCTGGAAAAAGAGCCATTTCAAAAACATCCTGATTGTTACGTCACAATCCACAGGCACTGCGGCGTTACCTAGCAACCCCAGCCCCACACCTAGCAACCCAAGCGGAGCTCGGGCACATTTGGTCAGCTGGTTTTATCTACTTCTGCTTTTCAAAGATGAACGGTTGCATAATTGCGCATCTGTTTGCAGAATAGGCAGAACTAACCAGACTGAAATCTCATTATCTAAGAATGATTTTGTGGGACAAATGTAATGAACATGTTTTATATAGCCCACAGACCTATCCTAACCTGTTCAAGGAAGCATAATAGGTCCCCTTTTAGGAAAACTATGAATATTTCCAAGTTTTTCACTCTCTCAAGCCACGTCAGCCTTTGCCCAAACTTGAATAGGCTTGCTTCCTCCAACGAGACGCAGGAACAACTCGACTCAGTCACATTTGTTTATTCATCTTCTCCTTTCTTTTTAGATGGACCTCACCAACAGTGCAACATATGGAGCACCGAGCAGGCAACATAAGTAGGCTGAGAACCTGAAAATAGATGAGATAAACATTAAACATCAGAAACGACAATAAATTCATCTTAACTTTAAATATTTGACTAATTTAAGTCATGCTTTTAATAATTTACTTTTAACTGAACAGTGAATGAAACTGGGAAACAAACTATGTTGCAAACAGTGCATATTAATATTCAAACACAAACGTTGCATCGAACAATGAGTCAATTTCAGTAGAAGTTTCATTTTCCGAATTAAATATGAATTGTGTAAATTCTGAATGGTGTTGTCCATTTCCTAGCAGTGGTGTCTTTGGGGAAGCTTTTCAGCTGACGTTCTTTGTCTGAATATGTGAGCACAGGTGAGCAGGGCTACCTTACAGATTTGGCTGCTGAGACAGAGCAGTGAAGTGGACGGGTGCACTTGATTCTTTGTAAGGCGCACACCAGTTGCGTGGAGATAGTAAAAACATTCAAAGCTGTCAGATTTTTTGGTTTAACTTGACAAATATCAACACTTTTTTTTTTTTTTTTTTTGGGGTGGGGGGGGTTCTGATGTCAGTTCTGACATACTTTAATAACAAACAGTGGTATGATAAGTTCCTTTAGAAAGGCCGTGTTCTGAGGGTCTGTTAAAATTCGACATGACATCCACAAGGTAGAACATCCTGTTCCATCTAATAATCAGTGGTTTTGCCAAAAAAGGCCAGAATGACAGATTGCTTCCAAAGTGGAAGTAATCATCAATTTCTGTATTTAAAAAAAACTCAGAACAGTAAAAACTTAAAGAAGTTGCTTTCCTAATGAGAGATTCCTCTTTAAATGTTGATAATGTTCCTAAACATCTGCAAAAGTAAAGTCTGAACTAAACCTGGTTTCCGTGTAACTTGAAACCAGGTGGCAGAGAGGAGGGTTTTTCTTTCCCTCCAGCTTTAACAGCTTTCACAGATGATCTTTTATAGCTGCTTCACTGTTTATGCTGTCAACTTAGCTGTCATCTCTGAGGGAAGCAGCTGCTGGCACTTCCACCACTGTGGGGATAATGGCTGGAAGTTGAGATGACAGTAAAAAAGTTTCAGAGAATATCTTTTTTCTCACTTCCTTCCCTTTTCTTTTCTTTTTGTACGTTAATTTGGGGCCGAATCAGATGTGATCTGAATTATTTACATTCCCGCACAGTGAGGCCTATCACAATAACAGGTTTTGCTGGACGATAAATTGTCCCAGAAATTATTGTGATAAACGATAATATTGTTGTTTATGGACCATTTTCAAGTAATATATTGATAATGTTCGTCTTCTCAAATACCAATAAACTTTAATTTTGGAAAAATACTTAACATTATACATAATCACTATTATTTAATTTCAGATGTTATTTCCGATCTTATTGTTTTTCCATATTCTGTATTTATTTAGTAATTCTTTTCTATTTTTTTTCATTTTTAGTATTTATTTAGTAATGTTTTTTTTTCAAAATTTTTCATGTTCTGTATTTATTTAGGAGTTTTTTTCAGTTTTTTTCCATATTCTGTATTCATTTAATAATTTTTCTACTTTTTCTTATTCTTTATTTATTGAATAACTTTTTCTATTTTTCAATATTCTGTATTTATTTAATTTTTTTCCATATTCTGTATTTGTTTAGTTATTTTTTTCATATTCTGTGTTCATTTAATAATTTTCAAAGATATTTTAAATGTCTAAAACAAAAAAAAGAAAACATGACAAACAAAAACAATAAACAGAACGGAAATAAAAATCACACAGACGAAACCATAAAAAAAATGGATTATGATGTTTCTGTAAACAAAATATGAATCATCAGAATGGAAATTATCAAGCTCACTTTAATTCATCATGCGATTAATTGATGATTTTATTGCCACAGGCCTGCTTGGAGCTTATTAAATGTGCAACGAGTGGTGAGTAAAAATGCTTCTTCTCTTCCCATTATTCGGCTCCTGTTTTCAGCGCCCGCCCGGTCGTTTCAGATTTATGACAAACAGCTGCAGATGACACTTTTCCAAGCATATTTCCAGGAGAGTGGGTGCTGGACGCCAGCAGCACTCATCTGCACTGACCTCCTCCGTCACGTCGGAGCCCGAAACCTTCTGAACACGTTGCAGCTGATTGGCAGCAAGCCCAGCCACGCTGTTAGTCCCAGAGAACTGCCTGAAGAGACGCTCCATGCCATGACTTTAATCAAGAAATCTGAATCCGAGCCTTCCTCCTCCATCTCTGCAGCAGCTCTTCTCATTTTACTCTGCTCCTGCTTCTCACCGGTCACCGGGCTGCTTTGGGAGGGAAATTTGATCTGTGGCTTTATGAAGAGCATTGTTGTCAGTTTGTTGTGATTCACAATCAGAGGAAGGCTCCTGCAGTTCTGTCTCAAGGCCAGTAGTATCGAGTTATTTCACACTGCTGGACAGGGCCGGATGTACAAGGATGTGGGCCCCTGGGCTGGAAACCGTTTTGGTGCCCTATCTACTAAAGAAGAATCCTTTTGCTGATGCAAATTGCAGAACATTAACATGTCCCTTGGCCAGTAGCTCCAAGTTGTCCCCCCCAAAAAATTACTATAACGTCATAATTGTCAAAAACTTGAGTATTGTTTTTATTAATAAAAATCCCAAATATTATTACAACTCACCTGATATGTGCCTATGACTCTTTTATAAAGTAAAATGTCTGCAAAACATGCATTAATTTAAAGCTGCAGTATGTAACATTTATGAAAAATGTTTTTTTTTACATATTTGTTAAAATTATCATCATGTCGTCACAGTATAATATAAGACAGATAATCTGAGAGAACATCAAGCTCCTCTGCCTTTTCCCAGTGCTCCCAGTACTAACTGCAGAAATATACCAGTCAGTCAAACAACCAATCAGAGCCAGGAGGAGGGGCTTAGCGCTGTCAATCATCCTCATGTACGCGCTGCTCACACACTCCCCCCTGCGCTCTGCTACGCTACAGCTGGTTCACCACAACATAGCCTGCTGCTAATGCTAAGGCTAGTTAGCATGGCCACCGATGACAGTTTTCCTGGAACAGTGAGTTGTTTCTCCACCATCAGCACATTTAGCAGCGTGTACAGGAGGGTGATTGGCAGCGCTAAGCCCCTCCCCCTGGCTCTGATTGGTTGTTTCAGGTCGGGGGCGGCGCATTTCTTTAGACAGCGATAGCAGCTCAGGGAGGAGGTGGAGGAGCTCCATCTTTACACAGATTATGTGTCTCAGACCAAACTGTCACGACATGGAGACAGTTTTAACAAATATACAAAAAACATATTTTATTAAAAGTTACATACTGCAGCTTTCAAAATTAAATAATAAAAAAAATCTGTGGGGCCCCCCAAAAATTGGGGCCCTGGGCTACTGCCCCTGGAAGGCCTTTTCTGGCCCAGCTGCTGGAAGACTGACTCGTGTGTTGCAATTACAGCATTTTATTGTCTTTTTTTTTTTTAAAAGATGACCCCCTGACCTGTGTGGACATTAATACGAACCTTTTTAATAGATCATAATTTACTGAAAAAGTCCATTTAGGACATTTTAGGACAGGAACTTTGTCATTAAGTGAAACACATTATACAGATTAATAACACACAGATGGATGTTTGAAAGCCTTTATTTCTGTGAACTACGATGATTTTCTGCTTACAGTTCATGAAAACGTGATGTTTAAAATGAGAATATTACATCAGACAAATAAGAATAAAAGAAATATAATTCAGAAATGTGGGTTTAATGAAAACTGTGTTTAATACCTGCTTAAATCCATCCATCCATAGAATGTCCATCCATCCATCCATCCATAGAACATCCAACCAACCATCCATCCATTGAAGATCCATCCATCCAACCAACCATCCAACCATAGAACATCCATCCATCCATCCATCCATAGAACAACCATCCATCCATCCATCCAACCATGCATCCATCCAACCATCCATAGAACGTCCATCCATCCATCCATCCATAGAACATCCATCCATCCATCCATCCATAGAACATCCAATCAACCATCCAACCATCCATCCATCTATAGAACGTCGGTCCGTCCATCCATCCATCCATCCATCCATCCAAAACAGTGGGGTGAAAATAAGAAAAAGCTGATCTTAATATCATATTTTCACACACATTTCATTATATTGTGGATAAATGACAAAATCAGCGAAGTGTTTGTGAACCGAGGAGCTTTTTCTTAGCTAAATTAAGGTCACTGACATCATGGGACTCTGGTGCATTTAAATGTTATGTGACTCTGTCCAAATGCATAACTAATAAATGTCAAAACCTCTCTTGAAAGTCCAATTAGTGTTAGAGTGTTTCTGCAAATATCAGGTCGCTGCAATTAAAGGGTAAGTTGCCACAGGGTTTTCTTTTTACTGCACAACAATAATTCATAGCATAAAAATGCACACAGCTGACGACAACTAAAGAGTTTCAACTGTACAAAAATAAATCTGTGAACTGTTTATGAACATTCTGTTTAGGTGCTTATAGTTGAATATTTAGCTGTTAGTTCATTTCATTTCACTGTTAGCTTAACACTTTCCAAATATTTGTGTGTTATACAAAACTAAATAAAGATGGAAGACACTATAGGCTTGGTTACCCAGGCCACTTTTCTAAGTTAAGCTTTAATAATAGGTATTATAAATATGTATGAAGGGATGCTTCACGTCCCTAATCAAATCACAACAGCATTGGACTGGGTAATGCATAATTTGTTTGCACGCATCTCACTCTGAGAGAAAGAAAAAAGGCTTCACTTAAACATAAACTTGGAACGCAGCTGTTGTCACGATTTTTCTGTCGTAAACAGGAACACATTTCCTAATTTTAGATTCCGTGTAATAAGAAGTTATCTTTTTCTCACACAACCTCCTCTATCTTTACATCCTCTGGGATGGAAAAAGAGATGCAAAGTGGGCTGCAGCAGCAGTGATGTCAGCTCTACTTTATTATATAAACTAAATAACTTACAGTCCATGTAAAAATGTTCGGAAAAACATAAAAATGCAGAACAAGCAGGAAAACATCCAAACGGTTTCATCTGCTGAAAATGTCATTGCACATTTGGTCTGAAATCCGCATTAATGCATCCGACGAACACAGAGACACTTTCTTCAGGATCCTCTGAACCATGAGACCAAAGGTTGTCAAACCTCTGATGGGCAGTTGGTCTGCTGCAGGTTGTACGTGTCCTGATACAACTTTTTCACTTCTGATACAAGACAGATACAGCAGCTTTGAGTATTGGCTGATACGATATCAGCACAAATCATACACACTTTTATTTCTTAGTTACTTAGTTAAAGTAGAGCCTCCCGCACATCCAACAAGGATGCATAAAGCTGTTTCTGGATGGTAAGTCAACAACAAAACACTTCTAGCAGCCATTGTACAGCACATACAGTGGTAAAACCAACCAACCAATTGTGCTGGAGCTCCACTTTAGTTGCTAGGTGAGGGGCTTGGGTTGCTAGGTAACGGCACAGTGCACAGTGCACAGTGGATTGGGATGTAACAATTAGGAGGTTTTTGAAACGGCTCGTTTTCCAGACACAAGAAAACATAAACTTATTGCCAAAAAAACGGCAGGGTGGGTTTTTTTTTTTTTGGAAGATCTTGGCTGTTTTCAGAAGCAGTTGAGATTCAAATAGAAGAATAAAAATGTGAATTTTGTGTAATAGGTCAAAATCACTAAACTCTATATTTCATTAGGGCTGTCCCAATACAACTTTTTCCACTTACGATACCATACCAATATTGCAGCTTTGAGTATTGGCCGATACAATATCTGCACGAATCATACATACTTTTATTACTTATTTTGTGGGGTGGAATGTTAAAAAAGGCTTGATGAAGTGATAATATGCAAACAAAGAACAATAATCAACAACTACAGGTATGAGAACAACGGACCCATTTATTATTAACCAATGGGTTTGTGTGTGGGATACAAGCGCTGGATAGAAACGCTGGGGCGGACTAAATGCTGGAGCGGAGTGCTTCTATCGGAGATATAATCTGATACTCGTTTTTTTGGGCTGATATCGGATTTCTGATATAAATATTGGATCGGGACACCTTTACTTACAACATCTTCACTGCTTAGCCTGTTTTTTTTAGCGTCACTCCTAAAGCTCGTATTGAAATTTTCAGTAAACCATATTTATTTGGCAAATAAAACTTATTAATTGATTATTTTTTAATGTTTTGTTTTGCAATTACTCAAACAGCTAGTGTTTTCCTTTTTCTTGTTTAGCCATCCTGGAGTCGTGTTGCTGTTTATAGATGGTTCGACCCATTTGCCTGGACTCTGCGGTTTCTAGCTCGCCAAGCTGTGTTTTATTTTTCATTTTCAGCTGCCACAAAGCTGTTGGGATGAGAATTTTAAATTCCAGGTTTGACCTAATGCCACTTAATCAGGAAAAGACAGATTTGCACTCTTGGGTTTGTAATAAACTGGTGCCGAAGGAGAGGAGTTGTCTCACTTATCTTGATCTGAAGCAGTGGGTGGCCTCTGGTTTAAAAACAGGAGAAAAAAATAGGCATTACTCCATTATTACACGTACTTCGTTCAGGAAAAGCCACATTGTGTCATAGATTCTCACTTTGTTTCAAAGAGTTGTTGAAGATGGTGATGGCTTTGGGCAAGAAGGATCTTGTGTTGATGCTTTTATTAGAACAGCCAAAATCCCTAGTTTACATGATATGATTTTAGGGAATTATTGTCTTGCAGCCCAGAAAAACAAAAACAACCAAAAAAACCAGCTGCTTTGGTTAGAGGTTTTTGTGCTCCAGATCGTCGCAGTTTCAGGGCCAAGCCTGCTGAACTGGCCATGTCTTCTAGTGCGTCTCATAACTGCTAATTGGCTCCTGACAGTGAATTTTTCCTGCTGGATATCTCGATATTAGGCTGCTGAGAAACATGACTGGATGGCTCAGGAACACAGCATAACAAATCGTTAGAATATTGCAGAATGGACTTTGTGCATCATCTGTTTTTTGTTTGATTTTTGTTTACCAGGTAAGGAGCCCATAAGTATGAAAAGCAGTCCCCTGTATCTGTCAGGTCCTGGGTTGTTTTGGGGTTTGATTATTTGATTATAGTCTTGATTACTGTTCTGTGTTTGCCTTAGTTTCTTATTCTTTGAATGCATCAGCTTTGTTCCTGTTTTTCTTTAGTTCAGTCCTTTCTTAGTTATTCTAGTTTATTATGTTTATTTATTCCTTGTCTCTATAGATATTCTTTGTTACCATTAGATTGATTTTCCTAGTTCCCATGTTTGCTCTCCCTCTCCTCAGTCTGCCTTCTGCTCTCTCCCTTCACAGCTGTGACCTGTTAGCCAATCAGCCCCAGTCTGTTGCTCCAGTACTCACTTCCCCATTAAACTCTGCACCTTGAAAATGTGTTTTTGTTCTGCTCTGGTTTCCTGTGGTTTTTGTTCTTCTTTTTTTTTTTATTAAATTACCAAATCTACCCGATGCCTCTACCTCTCTGCATTTGGGTCCACCATCACCACAAACACAACATGACAGCATCAAGTAACAAGTTTTCAATTTGAATAATATTTAATCAGAAGTTTCCTAACTTTCTGTGTTAGCTAGCTGTGCTAATGCTAGTTTTAATATAGTGATGTGACGTTAACGACGATCTGATTCTTTTGAACGGCTCTTTACGCTGAACAAATAGGACTTGAGTCCCAGTTAGCGAGAGCTACTTTTGGTTTTCTACGACTTTGCTTGCTTATAATCCTCTGCACACACTGCAACATCTATTATTATTTTTTATTTAATTGGCGAATAACTACAATACAATAATGGGGTGGGTAATTATATTTTATGGTGTCGAAGAGGATTTTTGTTTCTACCAGCGCAACTCGTCCGTTTTTTCTTCTATTTGTTACATTTTCCTTTTAGTATGTTTCCATATTACAAATAGCTCTTCAATGTTATTACTGCACACACTTGTAGTTAAGAACTACATGGGTATTTGGCATTTATATTCTAAAATTGTGTATTTTATGACAACATATACGTAACCAATGTTTCTGCAAGAACATATTGTCATTCTGTTTTGCATCTCTTGAATAAAAATTTTAATTTTACATAGTACAGATGATTCTAATTTTTTTGTGACTTTCACTCAGAAAAACAGTTTTCTCTGAATTACTATAAAAACTATATTAGGGATGAAATGGTTTCTTCTTAGAAAAATTTACATTTTGAAAAATGGATAATTTGAACGGCTCTTTAAAGTGAAATGATCTTGAAGAGCCATAAGTCCCATCGCTACTTTTATATATCCATCTTATTGCTCAGGACTCTTTATGTGACTAGGCTTTGTCTCTTGTGGACCAGCATTGTTAATAAACAGTCTCTGGTCGAGCAAATAAGTATTTACCTGAACTATCTAATCATAGTTACACCTTAATCTGTTGCAAACTGGGAGAATGACCTGGAGAAAAGGTCTCTGATTCCAGCATCTGGCTCATCAGTTTTTAGGGGGCTGTACTCGTTGAGTGGTTGAAAACCAAAATA
The DNA here is from genome assembly GCA_014839685.1 of Anableps anableps. Classification (NCBI taxonomy): domain Eukaryota; kingdom Metazoa; phylum Chordata; class Actinopteri; order Cyprinodontiformes; family Anablepidae; genus Anableps; species Anableps anableps. The sequence goes on along the minus strand of CM026075.1, from coordinate 35,651,184 downwards.
AAATTTCTGGTTTGTGCGGACAATCTTAGCCAATAAAGATGATTCTGATTAAATTTTCTGTTGATGGTTGAGAACAAGGTCAGGGATGGACAGGCTGGAATGTCATGCACCAATAAGAAAACATAACTATCTTCCTCATACTTTATCTGCTCTCAGTAGTGCGGTTATTTATTTTTTATTTTTTTCAGAAGCACACATTTCCTATCTGCTGGTCGGGCCTTTGGTGTAAATTCAGCCGCAGTCATCGATTCCTCGTCTGTTGGTCGCCCAGGAACATTGTATAATGATTTTAGGTCTGCTTGGTGGTGAAGTTGTTAGCACAGCTGCCTTGTAGCAACAAGGTTTGAATCCTCGTCTTGAATCTTTCTGCTTGGAGTTTTCAAATTTTCCCTGCGCATCTGTGGGTCCTTTCCAGGTGGATCGGCTCTAAATTATATGCCTGACTGGAACCCTGCGTGGATAAGTGGGTACAGACGATGGATTGATTTCAGGAGTAATTCAGTTTCACTTTGGTTGCGTGTTTCACCTGATTAAAGTCACAAATAATGGCAACGAGGAGTCGTGACTGGACATACCCGAGCTTTACAGGGATGGGTGCAATTATGTGCTTTCTGAAGAGTATGCAGATACATTATAGGCGCCATATGATGTGTATGCAGACCATATTATAGTGGTGCTGTGATCAAATACATCACAACAGCACTGTAGTGTTATATAATCTATCTGTTTTATGATTCACTAGCTAGTTAAACAAATGATTAGCTACTGTCTGAACAACAAAATAACCACAAACAAGTTTCTTTATTTTTCTTGTCGTGATCTGTTATATTGTAGAAAAAGTTCTAGTTATAAGTGAAATAATCCGTCAGTTTTTTTCCCGTATTACAAGTTAAAATGTCTCGCTCCACTGGGGTGCAGCAGCGCTGTTGGTTCCATTACTTCCCGCCATGCTTGTGGGTGGTTTTGTTTGTATCCTGAAGAGGATGTGGTGGATGACTCCACTTCTGAACCCAATCATCACGTGAAAATGAAGCAATGCTGCACAAAGTAAAGGGCAACTCAATCTCACATGAGCCTGTTGTGTGAGCTGGACAAAAAGCAAAGCACTCAACAGCAAACATAGTGGAGTTAGTGTTCAGCAATGAATCTGTTGGAGTGATCCGCTGGATCAGAAAGGTTTGACTCCATCCTCAGCCTGAAATCAACCCGGAGGTAATCACTGTACCTGTCTGAACTCCTGATTTAGCCTCAGGATATCCCGAACTTGCTCCTTCTCAGCTTCTGCTCACCCTTTCTCCTCCTCATCATCGTCGTCTTCAGTGAAAGCAATCCCAGGCCTTTCCTCTGACAGCTGGACAAACATGTCTAGAAGATTCCCTTCCTCCCAGATGCCATCAGAAACATCTAGCAGGGCACTGCAAAAACACACGAATCTTCACAAGGAGTTTTGGTAGTTTTTAGTACTAGTACTAGAGAAAGTACTAGGTATAAGTGAAATAATCTGCTCGTGGGACAAGGCACTTTAACTCATAATATGGGAAAAATGTCTTGTTCCACTGGCAGATTATTTCACTCATAACTGGAACTTTTTCATCAATATTAAGGAATTATTGACTTAAAACAAGCTTCTATATCTGCTGAAAGGTTACTTGTAAGTTAGATTTGTCGTATTTCAAGTGTATTCAAGATATTTTTGCCGGAAACTAGAGCAGAAATACTTGGTGAGATTTTGTGTTTTTGCAGTGAGACCCTTATGTGTAGTATAAAAAAAAAACTAATAACCAAAACCAGAACAGATAATCAATAGTTTGATCAATGAAAACACTAGTTTCACTCAGGTTGGTGCACTAAAGTGGAAACAACTACAGCCGCCAATCAGAATCAACTGGAGTCAACACGTCTCTTGTTTCTGCTCTGCAGACTCTGACACCAGCAAAGCCCTGGGTAGCTGGCTTCCTGCCAAGCGTGCAACACGAGTGTCACTTTTACAATGCAGCTTGACGCGCCGGTCCCACCGCCGCGCTGCAATTTGAGTGATAAAAGCAGCTCGCTCAGACAGACAGGCGGACGGCCACACAAACAACAAGGACAAGGACGCACTCTGTTCCGTTTCCAGATCAGAACTTTGGAAAATGTAGCTGCTGGGGCGGAAGGGTGCTTCCAGCTTCCTGTTAGGACACGACGAAGGATTTTTAACAGTTCTGGTCCGACTCCTGGCTTCCGCTGGGTTTTTTTAAAGGATGTGATGTTCAGAGTGGTGCCAGCTGAGTTGACTGCTTCCTGGAGAGAGGAGCTGGTTCTGGATATGATGAAGAACACACTCAATATTCCCCAAGTGTTTCTGGTCGAGTTTTAGTGCAAACAGCTTGAATACACTTGAAATAAGACAAAACTAACTGGAAAGTGACTTTCAGCACCCCCTCTAAAAACACTTTTAACTCTTTTTTTAAATTTGTCAAACATCAAATCTACCTTAATACTCATAAATATGCACAGTGGAAACCATCTTAGCGCTACTTCAGATGCTAACATCTACAGTCCTCCTCATCTCTTGGGGGTGCAGCCAATCTGCACCAACAAAACGCCGTTAGCATGTCAGGTAGCATTGCCACGAGGTATTTCATCTTCCCAAGCTGCATTTCCTTTCAAATATTTTAGAAATGCTCTATGAAAATAGACGAATTATCCACAAAAAATTTGAGGTTAACGTTCACAGAAAAATCCACAAACACTGCAAAAAACCAAAATCTCACCAAGTATTTCTGCTGTAGTTTCTGGCGCAAATATCTTGAATACACTTGAAATGAGACAAAACTAACTTATAAGTAACTTTTCAGGAGTTTGTTTTGAGTCAATAATTCCTGAATATTGATGAAAAAGTTTTAGTTATAAGTGAAACAATCTGCCAGTGGGACAAAACATTTTTCTCATATTATTGGATAAATATCTTGCTCCACTGCCAGATTATCTCACTCATAACTAGAACTTTTTCATTTTTGAAAACCAGCTCCTATATTTGCTGAAAAGTTATTTGTAAGTCAGTTTTGTCTCATTTCAAGTGGATTCAAGACATCTGCGCCAGAAACTGGACCAGAAATACTTGAGTTTTAGTTTGGATCAATCCTGCTTTCACCATGAAAATACAGATTCACTGCTGGAGATGAGACACAAATACAGAATCATGATCTTTTTCTTTCTGCTTTTTAACATCAGCAACAAAATCAGCTTCAGATTTTCTCATAAACTTCATGGAAAAATTACCGCTGCACAGAAGGAAACCTGAAAATCAAACGTTCACCTTTCATCAACAACCAGAAACTCTTCATTTCTCAGGATCAGCTGTCGTTCGTCCTCGTGTTTATCGCCTCTGCTGTCGATGTGGAGCACGGCTAACATGCCTGGAACACATCCAGGGCTCCGAACGCTGCCAGACGAATGGAAATATTGATTCAATAATTTACATCGCAGAGTTTTGTTGCCAACCAAGATTGGATGCTAAACATTAATAAGTGAATGAAGATGTCTGTAAACAAACAAAGTAGAGCCAAGAAGACTGACTCGAGACAGAGCTGCTGGTCTGTAACGAAGCAGCAGAGACACACACTGGAAGCTGTTTATATGTAAAATGCAAATTTTATTAAGATTGGACACATAAGTTTTATAAAGTGCACTTCAGAAAGCAGATGGAACCAGCAGGAAGAGGGCAGAGGTGCAGTTGGAGTGAGAGGAAGTGGATGATGAAGACTTGATTGGCGTACAATGGCTGGCGTTTTGACAAGCTCTGCACCACAAACTGCTGCCTTCTATTTATGCACCAGCCTCTCTGTCAATTACGTATGAAAATATGTCTGTGGCTTCAGGTGGGAAGCACAGCTGCTGGCCAGTCCCACCGTATATGGTATATATGTCTACAGAGAGCAGCTGTGAACTGTTATTTTAGTTCCGAGCAGAACCGGAGCCGCCAGGTACCGGGGGTCTGTCCGTTTGGCATGCGCCCCGTCAGAATAGCACACCGGGAGTCGACTAGGCGACTTTATCGAAGCAGCATGCCGACGTTTGTGTCTGTTGTGTAATTAATGTGTGATATATCGTCAAACTTCTGACTTCTAGGTGTTTTTATGGTTTTTGCTTTTAGTTTTTTGGTTCGAACCGAGAACAGAATTTGGACAAACTCAAAAGTGTCTACAAAATACTTTAATAACATCTTTACATGATAAACCGAAACAATAGAAAAACAAAAATGTGTGTGTTTTTATTTCTAACTAAACAATGTTCAGATCAAGACAAAATGTTTTTTGAGGTAGAGTTGAGAAACTGCAACAGAAAAATTCAATAAAATTTAGAGAGAGAATCTGAAACTCAAGTCTCGATCTTACCACGCGAGTACTGATCTGATACCGACTTGTTATTGATATCGATATTTTGGATCGATCTGCCCACCTCTCCCACCAACTCATCTATAGGGCTGCAGCTAGCGATTATTTTAGTAATCGATTATTCTGTCGATTGATTAATTGATTAATCGCTTTAAAAAATGGGAAAATTCTGCAGATTTTTAATTTATACAACATTAGAAATGCATTAAAAGAGGCACATAAAGAAATAAATTCCTTTTTTAAATCAGAAAATAAACATTTTACTGCTTAAAATGCAATAATATAGCTTTCCTTTAGTGAATTTGAACCAGGTGAAGCTAAAACTGCCATGTGAGGAGTTTTGGGTCGAACAGATTTACAGACAAAGGATTATTTTTTATCTTAAATGCAAAATGTGTTCATATATTTTGTACAGTTTTGACTTAATTACTGCTCTGGGTGTGTTGTTTTCCCAGCAAATGGCCTTTTTAGAGTCTGTTTACTCCAGTTAACAATTAATCGATTGCTAAATTAGTTGACGATTATTTCAATAATCGATTAAAAGAGATGAATTTGTTTATTCGTTGCAGCCCTACTCATCTAACAATCAGGATTCTGTCCTTTTCAACATCATGATCTCAATGCTGCTCATTTCTTACCCTTTTGCAAATATTCAGCCTCCTCGTTCATGTTGTCTGGATTTGCCCTCCAAACCCGGAAGAAGTTTCCCTTCATTTCATACAATAACCTGAAAATGTGGATAAAAGCCTCAAAACTGGTTATTTTTAAGAAAATGACCCTTATGCCACGAGGAAGGAAATTACCACAACAAATCTAGACATTTATTCTACTGAAATCTGCAGGAATTTACTTGCCTTTCCTTGCCTCTCCTAGTTTTTTTTACATTTTTTGTTTTCGCATTTAACCCCCCCCGGAGGTTTGCAGTCTGCTTTATGAATCCTTTGATCTCATCCGAACAAAAGGACTACATCTACATTTACACAGCTCAGCGAGCTCAAACAAGCCGACTGTCCCAATAACTCCCCATTTATTTTCACTGTCCACCTCACTGAGTCCTTTATGTGTGTGTGTGTGTGTGTGTGTGTGTGTGTACAGTGTGAGGCTTCACCCTCAGGCATTAAAAACTGGAGGGAGAGCCGTCGTTTCAACAGAATGTAATTATTTATAGTCACAGATGGATGTCAGAATCCTGCTAAGCCTCATAGATGAATAAATTTAACCGAAACCGCCAATTTTATTTCCATCTTCTCATCTTGGATGAAGATGAAGTATAGAGAGGCATTAACTATTGAAATCTGCATGTTGGGTTCGGATATATCAAGATTTTAAAAGGGTAAATAAACTTTTAAATGTAAATTTATGTGATTTTTAAGCATATAATATAAGGGATTCAATGCTTGAGCAGCCTGCAGTTTTTCACCACGAGCAAGGACATTTCAGTGAGAAATTAAAACCTTTTTTATTATTATTCAGTAGCTCTTTAGTTATGCATTGCATCAATTTAAAAGGAACAATAAAAGAAGCAGAGAAAAACTCTTAACTTGTCCCCTGAATTGGGAAGTCACGGCTTTTGGCTCAGTGTGAAGAGTTCCCGTGTTTGGTCTGCTGACACGGCACTCACAGCTCCGAGCAACTGTTTGTTTATTCAGACCTCTGTCCGGGTTCCCACCGGCATCCTCCCAGTGTCACTGTCTCTTTGCATCAGGCTCAAAGGGGACTGGAGGCACCATGGGAAGTGCAGCAGAATGTTTATGTCAGTGCCTTAAAGTAATCCGAGCAGCTTAGCTGACTTGCTGGATGCCTCGCTCTGCTGAAAATCCTCCAGGCCACAAAATATTCATCAATATGAATGTGTCACTGACTCCAACATGACCCCTTCAGTTCACACTTTTCATTATGCTGTTCTCTTCCATTCAGCATCTCACCCATCCTGATCCTGTCATGAAGATAAACTCTGTGAAACTTGGACAGATTTGGATTTAGAAACTATAGTTTTACTCTGCAAAAAGGTAATGAGATCCAGAAAATGTCTCAAAACATGTTGACGTACGGAAGAGTTTAGCTGCCAGAGCTTGAAAATAACGTTTCTCGTTAAAACGAGATGGAAAACTTGGTAAAAACAAGAACGTTTCTCCTTAAAACAAGATAGAAAACTTGGTAAAAGAAGAAAGTTTCTTGTTATAATGACACAGGTTTTGTGTCTCGTCATAACAAGAAATAAAAATATGCTCCTCTGACAAATTACGACTTGTTAAAAAAAGGTAATAAGATCCAGAAAATGTCTCAAAAGCTTGGTATCTTCGTTGTTGGCTTTCAACAACAATATAAAAAAATGCATAAATGTTTATGCAAAAAGATCTAACTGTGACACGTACTAATATTAACAATTTGCATTCAAACTACTGTAAAGAAAAAAACCATCAATGACTAAATGACAAAAGATTAAATAATAAAAGATACAATATTAGAATAAAGTACGGCTGGGACTTTAACGCGTTAATTTTGATTAAATAACTGCATTGATTTTAATGCTTTAAAAATTTTAACACTCTTAATTTCTTTTTCTTTCATACAAAACCCCCGAGCCGGAACCTTTGTATTCCCGTGTTTCTGGTACGCCTGTAAATCTGACGCACAAGCGACATATGCTAACAACAGCGATGAACGATGAAGCAGCTTCTCTGGGTCCTCTGGGGGTTAGTTTCTGCTTCCAGAGCCGATCTGATGCTGGAAAAGACTCTAGTTGTGTTCAAGTTGTGCTAAAAGCAGTCGGCCTATCAGAGAAGCTATGCTAGCCTAAAATAGCATCTCAATGCTAAACATGAAGCAGCAATGCTAATGTCAGCGTCCACAGTCCACATTTCCAAAGAAGCTCCATGAATGATCAGGGGTTCCTGAAACTCTGGAGAGATGAGCTTTGCTCCAATCTGATGCTTGAAGAACCTGAAGAACAGATTAAAAACTACAAATATCTTTGTTGTTGAGCTCATATGTCTATTTATTCAATAATTTATCAGCAAAAGGGTTTTTGAATTGAAAATATTGCTTATTTAGCTGATATATAGTTTTCGATAAATTGCGATTAATAATTTTCAGACCCTACGATTAACTAAAACACTCAAATAAAAAAAAATGTTGAAATGCAATTTTTTTTAAAAATGACAAAGATAAATATTGACGATTCAAATCTAATACATCAGATTAAACAAACGTTTCCTTAATCTCGGGTCTTGTCCACTTGTATCATTTATGTAACCAGGTGAAAAATGGCTCCCTGTGAAATTTACCTTGTAAATCCTGTTTTGCTTTTATTTCACCAACTGGTTGTAGTTCTTGTTTTTGCCAGCGGGGGGTGGTGTTGCTACAAATCGAGGTCTAAAGATACAGGAAGTTAACAAAAAAAAAACAAAAAAAAAAAAACTGTTGTTTATGTATTCTGGCGCATTTTGACTGGGAAAAGACAGAAGTGAAGGACATTTTGAGCCAAGGCTGGCTGGAGAAGACCAAGTTTATGGCCACATGAGCAAAGATTCAAGATTTTCGGTAATTAATGTCTGAAATGGATTATTTACTATGTACGTTGCTAAAGTAATGATGCTACTGACATCACGCCTTTCTGTTTGTCCTCTTTTAGAGGTGCCACTGCCATTTTCCACAGTTTTATTTAGGTTTTTGTCAGTTTTATTTCAGCATCGTTGTTTTGTGCTTCCAGTGCTGTTATTGCACCATTTTGTTGAAGCCGTTGCTGGTTAGAAGCTTCAAACTAGTAATGTAAAAAAGTTTTGCTCAATATCTTGAACTTTACTTTTCATTTTTGCAACTCAGAGAAAATAGTTCTCAGTGAGAATAAAGAACCCACTTTTTTATTTTCATTGCACTTCAATAGATTGTTACAGTCAGCGTGAAAGTAGGTGAAAAAGCAGTCAAATCTACAGAAAAACTAATATACAAGTGTGCAAAATCAAAATAAATTAGTTGGGATTCAAAACTTTTGCACAGTACTTTGACATTGTACTATTTTCTGGACATTGATAATTTATTTTTTGCTTTTAAAAACTCTTTCCAAAATATAATGAATATTTTAGAATTGACTAGGGTGTCTGGACATCCTTAAAAAGCCTTTAAAATGTCTTAAATTCATTTTAAAAAAAATGTAAGTTGGTCTTTAATCCGTTAGCTGCTAATAAACCCTTGCTAGCTAGCTGGCTAGCTTTTTTGACGACGTTCATCTTTGCCACTGGCTCACTTCTGTTGCCAACCCAGTTGTTATGTGAATTTTGTGCAAAAAAAAAAAAACTTGGCCCTACTGCTATATTAAATATACAATTTTGTTTTTTATATTTCTGTTGAGGTACAGGTTTTAAATTTCATTCTTAATGGTCTTAAAAAGTCCTAAATTTCAGTTGGTGAAACATGCAGAAACCCTGGTTGACTTATCAATATCTCGTTTGCACATTAATGCTCTTCTGGGTGTTCGTTGTTCTCCATTAGCTCTATTTGGTCTCCACCATCCCCTGAAATAAATGTTCTGACCTGCAGCAAATTATTAACGCAAAGTAAAACTTTAAACACCTGCTTTCATGACTTGCATAAAGACTTTTATTCTTTGCACTATGCTGCACTGCAACTATATCTCTGCTATTTCCACCCTGTACCAAGTCTTGCTGATTAACTCAGCCCCTGAAAGGATTTTCTACAATTTCCCATTCAGAACATGAGCTCGTTTGGTCGTCCCGGGGGTATCACAATCCCTCACGGCCAATTTAAAACAGGCACTTGTGCTGCTCGAGCCGCAGCCAAAAGGTCCCCGCTAATTTCAGCTCTGAGTGAGCAAACGCTGATGACACACAGTTTTATTCCAAAGTCTCTCTGCCCCGTTGGCCCCTGCATCAGAATGCAAATGAAGGGTGGAGGATTGTGGATGCTGATGGGGGCGCCTGGTAAATATTTGAAGTACAGAAGCACGGAGGCACGGTCGGATCTAAATTAAGATGGGAACGTGGGCATGTGGGGTCAGGGGTTGGAGACTGCCACTGCATTTCATAAAACGGTCACACAAGCGCCGTCTTTGTGATCTACAGAATCAATATGTACTCTGCTGTTCGCTGACGTTGGCCTGAATTCAGTATGAGCACAGCTTGGACACTGACAAAGTGTGCTAATTAAGGATTTTCCCTGTTGGCTGGTTTTCTTTCAGATTCTCCCTTTCCTCTCAGAGGCAGTTGCAGAAAGTAACCTAAACAGGCTCGCAATGAAAACACTCTCATGACCTATGAATATTCCCCCTTTTTTCATCCTTCTACATGCTCTTTGACTTCGTTTCATTTGGTCTTTCATTGAAGCCAACTGGGACATTCCTCTAACAGTTTACAGTCTTTTTTAAAAAGTGAATTTGAATCATTTAAATAAAGATTTAACGATGAGAAAATTGCATAGAACCACATCAATTTGTCCCCAGCAGCAGCTTGTAGATACAATTATGGCACAAGAGACGGCTCCTCAATACATTGCTCAGGCAGAATAGCTAACCCTGCTAATTGGTCTGAACAAACTAGAAATTCCCAGAGGACAACCCGCATTATGCATCACTAATCACAGTCTGACTGTATATTCCTGTAGCGGGAAAGTCCATGAGACGAGATATTTTATGTTGAGTTAAGCAGAGCAAAAACAACCCTCTGTGGTTTTAAAAGATATTGGGATTCAAACAAAATCCCTCATGTATGGAAGCGTAAACAGAAATTAATCTAAATACAGTTATATAACAGTTAAATAAATAATACTTTTTAATCCAGGCCACAATGCCACTAGTCAGTCAGAACTTTACTCCTTTGTTTAGTTATTGCCAGTCCAGGCATGTCATATACTGTCACATATTTCACAAATTACATCCAAGCCAGGGCTGAGAAGCCTCTACTCCAATCTAGATTAAGATTAAGCTTCCATCTGAAGCAGTCCACACCAAGACAATGCAAGAATGACTGCCAATGATGAAACACGGAAGACTGAAGTGCCAGAGCTAGGGTTTCTACATACTGAGTGGTGGGTATTTGGCAAGCCAAATGGTCTTAATCGGTGTTTTATGGCTAGATGTTTGTGTATTTATGCTATAAAGGGGCAGTATTATGTATTTACCAGGCACATAGAATAATTTTCTAGCACAGTCAAGTAACTGTTACCTTCAGTTGATATAAAAAGGCTGTATTTATCAAGTATGACTTAAAAGAAATTTGACTTCACTGTAATTTAACGCCTTGAAACTGGGCCTCTGTCTGTTTAAAAACTCCTGCTCTTTCTTAAACTCTGCCGACAGGAAGTCTTCACAACAGCGCTCCTCTGTTAACCCTTTAGCAATGTTTTTACCACCGTTTCATTGAGAGCTAGCTCGTATAATGAGCTCAGAAGATGTGCAGTTCCACCAGGTGTTTGCTTATTGCTGCTGGCTAGTCTGAAATAGCTGAGTGGGGGAGTCATGGGGGAGGGGTGCTCTGTGAGGCAGAAGCTCAGAATCTTAGAAATTGCAGCTCTGAGGAGGAGCTATGCCTCAAAGGTGGACCTCAGTCCACCCAGGTGTTTTGCACAGCTGAATGGTTGCCACAGGAGATTAAAGGATTCCTCAAACATGCATGAAAGAATCAAGGCAAAACTCCAGGTATGTTTTTGATGAGGGAATAACATTAGAACATGATGTAAAGCTCAAAAAAGTCACCCTTCAGAAAAGGCATACATGTTTGCAGACCAGTTTGAGGCTAACTGTACACGCTTTGCAATGTCTGATAGAGTTTTATCAAAGTCATTTAATATGCCTCGGGGAAAAAAATAAATAAAACCATGTTCTTACCAAGCACGACCTAGTGTTTAAGATCGTCTTACGAGATGTTTTTCAGTTCTGTAGCTTTTAATTAGCATGAAGTTGATTTCAAATAAAATGTGTTTTGTTTAAAAAGAAGAACATTTTCAAAATATATTTTGTTTTAAAGTTGAATTACAAGACACAAATCTCATTTTGTTGTATATAGAGTCCCCTTACTAGCACTAGCGGTTCATTTTCTGCCCGTTTCTCTGACGGAGTAGAATAGAATAGAATTAGCCTTTCCTATCTTCGGTCATGGTTGTAAAGTCTAACAGCTGCTTGGAGGAAGGATCTGTGAAAATGCCCCTTTGTGCACTTAGGATGCATCTTGTTCATTTTTGTTTCTATACCGGTACTAGACATTGACCCAATAAATGGGGTATGTATTACACTTGTAGTTTTTCTTCCATCATCATTTCTTCCAACAACATATTTCCTCAGATATTTAACATTTTCTCTGCAGCCTGATAGGGAGTGTTAATGCACAACCCAAATGGACCATGAATTATGAATCGTACCTCAACCTCCCATTAAGACTCAATGGTGTGATGAAGGGCTGTTTAGCGACAGCAGACGACCTGGCTGGATGATTTAAAAACTGAATAATAGTCTCAGAAATCTCACAGTAGCAGCAAAAACAGAAACTAATGATTGTTATAAAATGGGGGAACAAATTTATTATGAAACTAAATGGTTTATAGCTAGATTTAGTTTAAAAATAGTCTCTAAAATTCAGTTTATATGAGTGGTGGGGAGAAAGAGACAACAGCATGATGCCGGAATGTATTTTATTGGCTTTATGGTAAAAGAGACGCTACGCTGTTATTTATAAAAACTGATCCCGATTCCGTTCGTTTTCCTTTTCCCGTCCAGGGATGAAAACTGCCTGACTGAAGAGACAACAAAGCAACTTTTATTTCCAAATTACAGTGTAGTTCCTTACCAAGCAGCAGCAGAGTTTACTGCAGACAAGAAAAGCCGTCAATGTGAGCTGGAGTAAAAAAAAAAAAAAAATCCCTCATTCAAAGCAATCACAGTTTAATAAACGCAACAGCAGCTGATCTCACAGGAACACTGGCTGAAGAAACTTTAAGAGAGATTATTTCTGTTTTATTTCTTTTGAAAACCATAAAATCATTTTTGCTTGGAGGGGGGGGAACAGTGGTTTAAAGAGATTCACAAAAGTGTTGATTTTTAGCAGTAAAGTGACTTCTAAAGCAAACTGTTTTTCCACATTTTCAGCTAAAAATTAATGTTGTGTTTAATATACAGGTGTTTTAATTCATCTTTCAGATTCATTAGATTTTATATGGGGGAAAAAACTCGTAGAAAGCAACAGATTAAGATTTTCTCACATAGCCCAAACACCAGATGCCTGTTCACATCTTTATCATGGCTATTTATAAGAGGCCAGACCTCATCTTTTCTTAGCCCAGAACAATATGATGAAAGCCATCAAGATCACTGAGTGTTGATCCGTCCATCCAGGATTTCACGATTGTTTTTTTTTTTTTATTTTTTTGCAATCAAAATCACTGATTTTGTAGTGCTAGTTTAGAAATTTGCAAGGAATTTTGCGATATTATTTTGTCATTTATGCCCATCCAAAAGCTACATATAGAGGAAAAAAGCAGACAGATGAGACAGATTAAATATTTTTATTCTTTAAAAAACTTAAATAGCTGGATTTTTGTTACTTGCCGCATCGATAACGGACTCTAACTTGACATGAAGTCAGGCTGAGGCAGCAGTGCAGTAGAAGTAAGAAATACTGCCACCTGCAGGTGGGAATTAGTTGTTACTTGAATCCAATGTTTTTGACCATTTTTGTGGAAAATTAGCAATAAACTCACGATTATGCATTAGCGCAAAAAAATGTGGCAACCTGTTGATTTTGTGTGAATTTCCGCGATTAGGGAATTGCGAAAAACTTCAGGGAGTGGTTGATGTACAAACAAACACAAATACAGAAAACTACAGTAAGTCTTAAAATAACTCAAATGTACTAAACTAAATGTGCTGCAGGGCAGGAAATTCAAAACTTAGAAATGAAAGAGGTATTCAGAGCAATAAACTAAGAAACCTTAGTTTATTGCTACACGATAGCAAACTCTTAACAATGGAGACAAAAAGGGTAAGAGAAAAATAAGTTCTGCCACTTAAAGGCCATTCTTTATCATGTTTCTGCAGAAAACCTACAAATCTTCATCGCACTTCGATCAATTATTTATGATTTGGCCAACCCAATGTTTTTCTCTTTTTTTGATACTTCTAGTTACAAACTTTAACTTTATTGAGAACCTTGGTTTGAGGGTAATCTACAATACAAGGAAAAGAAGCTTTGCAGAGACTGTTCCCCAGTTTAGAGCAAATTTACAGAAAACCCAGGTGGACTCAGCAACCAGACCATGGGGGCAATTGTATGTGTTGATTGTAAGGAAACAGGAAGTTTCTTCCCCTAGTGTTTGCATGATTTTTACTTCCTAGGTGCTCTGTCAATATAAATATCAGATTGTGTTAAGGAGTTGAATCTATCTCTAAATATCCTCCTATATTGCTGTACCCCAATAATTGGCTTCAGCATTGATTGTTTTCTTTCCTCAGTGTCTGAGCTAAATAAATGACAGTGCTTAACTGCAAAGGCTGTCCGATCCCTCAGTATTTTTTTTTTATTTTTTATAAATAAATATTTAGCTCTGAGCTACCTAAATATTTTTGCTTGCTCAGAGATGAATATTTAGCTTGCTCACTAAATGTTTAGGTTGGAGCTAAATATTTAGCTTGCTAACCAAATATTTAGCTTAGAACTAAATATTTAAATTGGTAAACTAAATATTTAGCTTTCTAATTAAATATTTAGTTTGAAACTTGGTGAAATTATGACTGAAAAATTAACCCCCATTTTTTTCTCCTATGACAGGCTAAATAACCCAAATCATTGCTGTTAATTTTTGACTGTCTCATTTTACAAACCATACCCCACAAGACAGGGACTGTAAATTCGAAGCATTGGAATTGAAGACTTAGATTAGCGTGGATATGCAACAATATCATGAAGCAACACTGTAAATTTTCTGGTAAAAACTGTGCCTATGTCTTGTCACATTTAAGTAGTGGTGTGTTGGCTTTCAGAACCTACAGAGTCAATCGACAGTACAAAGCATAATGAGTCTATTTGGAGGTCATTGGTGCATTCATGAATATGATTCCTGGACTGATGTGCACATTAGCTGTCAGTTAGGAGATATTAAGTGTTTCCACTCTGTTAAGATGAGCCTGGGGTGTCAATCATCTGTCATAAAGTGGATGAATCCAGATGGAACAAATTAGATGTGCTGTCTGTGTCCAGTCATTACCGAGAGCAGTTAATCAGAACTCTCCGAGTGGCATGGAGAAGGCAGCCGGTGAAGCTGAAAAGTGAAGGATCCTTTTTCAGAGCAATAATAAAAGTTTGGATACAGTCTACAAATAATAAGAATAAGATGTGTGTTTGTCATCTTAGTCCACAAACTTACAAAAGGAGTAACTGAAGTGTCCCTACACACAAAAGCCTCTCTCAGGTTGGTCAGCTTCAATCTCATGGCAGAAATTCCAGCTATTCAGAGCCATCTTTTCATCCAGAAGCAGGTCATCAACCACCCGAGATGAGTTCTTCATCTCGTCCTTCTCTGTGTGACAAGCCTGAGGACAGGTGGGTGTGCAGGTGGGCCCATTGATCCAAAATGACAGGTGGCCACGGAACCCGTTGCCTGGAGACAGTACATTGGCAGGCTTCTGAGGGAGGGCCAGCTGCACCTCAGGCAGACAAGGGACAGGCAGGACATGGTGCCCACAAGCCGTAACTGACATAGGGTCAGAGCATGCAGTGTAATTTCAAATAATTTCCCCCATGAGAAAAACATTTTCCCCGGGATTTCATATTTGCATGAATTTGTTGGGGATAGATGGCAGATGCAGTGCCAACAGAAAAGACCGGGAACAAAATGACAAGAGCCAGCATCTCAGAAAGTGGTCACATCCGGGATTACATATATTTGTTGTGAGTGACATCTAAATAATTCTTTTTAGTGACATCTAATTTCCTTTATTAAGGCAAAAACAAGGTTTAATCAGTAAGAAATGTAAGTTTGGGCATTGACATATATACATTTTGTTCCCTAAGGCTATGCATCTCTAGGTCTGCATGAACGAACTCTCGGACCTCGAAGGTGTGTGCATGCTTGGATTTGTACTGGACCACAGCTTTATAAGTCATGCAGTTTTCACTGCAGCCTAATAGGGGTTGATAACTCATTGTTGTGTCAAATACAGTAAAAAAATTTCAACTTTGTGGTTTCTTACCAGGGTCCCAAAGTGGTGGCACTGTTGCCTTGCCACAAGAAGGTCCTAGCCTTGAATTTCGGCCTGATCCCGTCTTTGTTCATTGAGTTTGCATGCTCTCCCTGTCCAGGCGTGGGTTCTCAGCAGGTACTCTGGCTTCCTCCCAGAGTCCAAAGACCTGACTGTTGGTTTAACTGGTCTCTCTGAATTGCCCTTAGGTGTGAGCGTGGTTGTTTGTGATGTATATTAATTGTTCTTTCAACGATTCCCTTGCTATAGAACTGGAGTCAGGGAATATTACATGTTTGGGTATCAGTGTTTCTCCTAGATTGGCAGATTTAACAAAACTAAACCACATTCCACTTTTAAAGAAAGTTGAGGATGATCTTGTGAGATGGAAATCTCTACCCATATCTCTCACGGGAAGAGTAAAATGATAAAAATGATGGTTTTGCCTCAAATTAATTATTTATTCTCAATGATTCCAAATAAACCATCATCTGACTGGTTTAGATCCCTGGACTCCTTTATCTCTAAATTTCTTTGGGAAGATAAACCCCCACGTATTATCTTAAAACACTACAGAAGACCAAAGATAAAGGAGGACTAGAGCTGCCCAACTTTTATCATTACTTCTTAGCCAATAGGCTACAGTACATCTCAAGCTGATTAAAACATAACCCCCTTGACGAATCCTGGCTAGACATAAAACAGACATCATGCAATAAAATGGTTTCGGACCTTCCATTCATTAGCTCAAACATAAAACGACAGGTATGCTTTAAAAGGATCAATGTTAGCTCCTCTCTGACATGGTAGGAGTTGATAGTCTTCACTAATCCCATGCAGACGTACTCCCATCTGGAACAACCCTGACATCCTACAGCAAAATATGATAAACTTCCCAGGTTGGAGCTGTAAAGGAATCAAATATCTGGAACACATATATGAGGAGGTAGACTTTATCCCATTTAACAGATTAATAACACAATATGGGATTGACAAAACTACATTTTTAGAATATCAACAAATTAAATGTATAATAAAAAATATGTTTAAGATCAATACATCTAGGCTGGAAACACCATCAAGGGTTTTAGAGTTCCTTAATCTTAGCCTTCCCAAATTACTATCTAAAATTTACAAGACACGGTCTAAAAGTAGAGTAATCATTATTCCTTCCCATTGTGAAATGGGAGATGGATTGGTCAGCTGCTGTCACCATCTCTTGAGTCTATCTGACCCATCAAAAGCTTTACATAATTAACTTTAAAGGCTTGCAGCTGTCTTATTTTCTTTGGTCCAATACTGGTACTAGCAGGATATTTACTGCTAGTGAATTATACATGCA
The DNA here is from genome assembly GCA_014839685.1 of Anableps anableps. Taxonomy (NCBI): domain Eukaryota; kingdom Metazoa; phylum Chordata; class Actinopteri; order Cyprinodontiformes; family Anablepidae; genus Anableps; species Anableps anableps. Next base: position 35,634,284 of record CM026075.1, on the reverse strand, counting down.
ACGATATTTAGACAGTATGCAAGTCAGTATTTGAAGAAAGATTAAAAGCAGACTTAAAAATGTGCTAAAAGCCATATCTTAGTCTCTTTTTAAAGATTTTTTAGACACTAGTGGCCTTTATTTAATAGTAATTAGGAAACAGGCAGGAGAGAGAAGGGGAAGACCTGAAATCAAACCCAGGACAACCATGTCAAGCACTACAGTTTCTACCAACTGAGCCACCGAGGATCCTTAGTCTCTAATTTTTATTGCAAAAAATTCAAAATGAAAAATTTATAACTATATAACATAAAAGTATAACTTCTAACATGCATAACTTTACAATTATATTAAAACATATTAACATTATCAATTCAAAGTGGTAAAAATAGCAGATTTCTGAACAGGATAAAAACAGATAACTTCTGGAAACACAAACTTTTCCCTCAAATATTCTATTAGACATCTATCTGGTCCTTTGCTCAGTCTGACTCACCAAGAGCCCAGCGCTGAGACTTCTTGCCAGCAAAGTCATTGATCAAGTCCTCGCAGTCTAGCTTTCAAATCAACTGACTTTCAATGGACAACATGGCAAGACAGCAAAGCCTGTCTAGACACATATTGGACCTCAAACTGTTGTTTTTAAATCAGTTTTATCTTACTGAAAGCTCTATCCCCACCAGCTACAGCCATAGGTAATGTGCAAAATATACATAAAGAAATCCAGACTCCCCAAAAATGCTTGGTAGCTACATATTGTTGATTTTATTTAGGAGAAGAAGAGGAGACAAGTTAGAGAGGGAGAGTGGCAACGTATATCTATAACTTACATGCAAGCTAAGGGAGGATACTTGCTGTTGAAACCACACAGCCTCCAGTCCAGACAGGAGGCCGATTCTTATCATTTTATGATTGTTTGACTTTCTGTCAGTAATAAATATTTCAGTTTTGTTGTGTCATGGTAAACAGATCAAAAGAGACAAAGAAATCCCCACAGATTTCCTGCACTGATGCTAACTAGCATGTCATTGAACACTGTTGCTCACCTTTTTCACTGGGACAGGGAGGAGGTATATTGGGGGGGTAACAAGGCTGCTGCTGACTCTGACTCATCTGTTGTTAAGTGTGGTAACAGGAACAGGGACAAGTTAAATATATGAATATCTTGGGAAATATTTCTCTTCATTGATTAAATGCTGATGAAATGGAGGCTAACACTCATCAGTAGCTAAGATAGCTAAGCCAACAGATTGATAATCATCACATACTGTAGTCTACCTACCTCTCTTGTAGAAAAACTGGGTTACAAATTAACACCCTTTTCCTTTGTCTGTCGTCTTTCTTTTTTCTCTTCTTTTTATGAAAACCTTGCTTTATTTTTCTTGTCAGCATGGTAACTGTCACTGTTGTTCTTGTCTTATACTGACTGCTGCTAAACACTGTCACCATCAAGTGTGCTAAAACTGAAACAAACCATTTCATCCAGACGCAGATGGGTGTTCAGTAAATATGGATGTTTGCTTTTTGGGCTGGGAGTGGTGACATTTAACTTTTACTGGAGAAAACAAGTAACAAGCACCATCTGCAGGCCCTGTTCTGGCAGCTTACACAGAGTATGGTGGGACTGATTGTTGTGTCAGTGATAGATTTGCACATTAAAAATTAATCCATGCTGAGCTGGCTGCTGGAGTAAGACTCCCAGTTGAAAAGAAGCGCCCACACCTCCAAATTGCACCCAGAGTCAGCTATGCTAGTTGCTGCGAGAGATTGTTTTTACCGATTTGGATGAGTGTCACAAATTTGCATCAACCCTGCGTCTGAATATAAATTGGTGTGTGTATCTATCTATCTATCTATCTATATATATATATATATATATATATATATATATATATATATATATATATATATATAGAGAGAGAGAGAGAGAGAGAGAGAGAGAGAATATTGTTTAAAGGGGCAGTATTATGTATTTTCCAGGAACATAAAATCATTTTATAATGATCATTTTATAACTATGTTACATTCACTTGTTATCAAATATGAGGAAATTTGACTTCGTAATAAAACACCTTGAAAGTTGCCCTCTGTCTCTTTAAAAACTGCTGCTCTTTCTGGAGCTCCGCCTTCAGAAAGTCATCACAACAGCGCTCCCCTATTAACCCTTTAACAACGTTTTTATCAGCATTTCACTGAGAAGTAGCTCGTACAATGAGCTCAGCAGATGCGCAGTTCCACCAGATGTTTGCTAATTGCTTCTGGCTAGTCTGAAAGAGTTGAGTGGAGAAGTCACAGCAGAGGCGTGTTCTGTAAGGCATAAGCTCAGAAGCGTAGAGACTGCAACTCTGAGGAGGAGCTACACCCCGAAGGTGGTGCTCGGTCCATCCAGGCATTTTGCACAGCTGAATGGTTGCCATGGGAGATTAAAGGATTTCTCACACATGCATGAAAGAATTAAAGCAACACTCCAGGTATGTTTTTGACAAGGGAATAACATTATAAGATGATGTGAAGCTCAAAAAGTCGATTTTACATCAAACTGCCCCTTTAACACCTTTGACCATTTGGAGTATGGATAAGAAATCTCTGTTGGTGACACTAGTTAGACTTCTATATGACAAAAGAATGAAGGTCATGAGCTTTAAAAGTAACAAAGTATCAAAAGCAGTTGGCAAATACTAATTGTCTGTGTGTAGCAGAAGATGTTCAGGCTCCTTGAAGAACTCACCTTTCCCCATCTGCTGCTCTCTGCGGATGGCCGAGGTCCAGGCTTGTTCATGGTTCAAGTTTGCCAGCTGTGAGCACTTTTAAATGGCACAAGGAGCACCATCTGCACCTGCTAATAGGGATGAGATGGGATGTAATGTAGTGCTAAATAATGGTGCTGGGATATCTGGCACCACCCTGCCTCCTAACCTCCCGCCGCATTAAAGTGCAATCACTTCCTGAAAGCAAGAAATAGCGTGGCCTCATCATTTCACAGGTCCGGCTATGTTCACGGTCCTGTGACGGTTGGAGCCCAGGAAATATTGATTCTTTTTTCTTTTAATCAGCCTTTCAATCATTTTCTTTGTGTAGGAATCTGGAGGACTGGCAGTTGTTGTAATGATGTGCATTATGTTGTAATCACTGTGGCTCTCTTGTCACATTTTACTTAGCCTCCTTTGTTATGCAGATTTTCTTTGTCAAACATTGCTGGGAACCGCTCCAGTCCCCTGAGACCCGAACTAGACAAGAATCATAGAGAATGGTTTTTATTCTCATCTTGTAATACATGTGGAATACTGTAGTTCCTGTGGTTGGGACATCAGTTAACATGTAGAGTAGTTTCCTGGAATCAATTCTAGTGTTTGCTTGGTGAGCTGATGGCTGTCACTCTGTTGTGTTATGCTGTCAGAACCATCATCAAAGCCAAAGTCTACTGTGAAACAGCATCAACACTACCCCAAAAAGTCTCCTCTGTACCTAGGGCTGAAACAGTTAATTGGATTTATCATGATGGATCGCTTATTGCAATAATCTTCAACTAATTTAATAATTGATTAAGTTAAGTTTCAAGTCAAGTGAAGTTTATTTGTATCGCACATTTCAGCAACAAGGCAGTTCAAAGTGCTTCAAATCATCAAGCAAATATCAGTGCTTCAAATTCATAAAGCTCATTAAGCAAATATAGTTTGAAAATATTGAGCAATATTGTACTTACTACTAATTATAGGCAGCTCTAAACAGGTGGGTTTTTAGTCTTGATTTAAAGGAACACAGTGTTCCAGCTGTTTTGCAGTTTTCTGGAAGTTTGTTCCAGATTTGTGGAGTATAGAAACTGAAAGCTGCTCCTCCATGTTTGGTTTTGGTTCTGGGGTGCAGAGTAGACCAAAACTAGAACGACTTTAGAACTGGGGTGATGTGCTCTGTCTTCCTGGTTTTAGTGTGACCACTGAGTAATCATTAATTGGAGTATACAGACTCTAAAAAATGCCAATTGCTGAAAGAACAACACACTCAGAGCAGTAATTAAGCTAAAAATGTACAAAAAAAAAATATAAACATTTTGCATTTAAGATTTAAAAAAAAAATGTTTGTTTGTAAATATGTTCTACCCAAAACTCCAAAAGTGGAAGTTTTAGCTTCACCTGATTCAAATTTTGTTTTGATTTTCTCTCAAATGCTTTTTTTTTTTTTTTTTTTTTTTTTTTTTTTGCATTTTGTTTAGTTAGGAAAAAACACAATTTTTGGTTTTTCTATTGTTTCTGTTTATCTCATTTAATGTTATTAAAGTATTTTGTAGACACCAAGAAACTGTTCAAATTCTTTCTAAGGTTTTAACAATATAATTCAAAGGAAAAACCACAAAAACACCTAAATGTCAGAAGTTTGATATGTCAAACTTAAATATTACAAGGTATCAGTATCAGTATTGGAATCTGTAATACTGGCTCTGTATTTATTTGGTATCAGATTGATACAAAAATATGCAGTATCACACACCTCTAAAATGCACCACTCCCAACCTAAAGCAACCAATCAGAGCCAGGAGGAGGGGCTTAATTGCTGTCAATCACCCTCATGTACACGCTGCTAAATGTGCTAATGGTGGAGAAACAACTTATCGGTCCAGGAAAACTGTTTATCCACCGTCATCGGTTGCCATGCTAACTCGCCTTAGCATTCATGATAGGCTAGAACTTGCTAGCGGAAGGGAATAGACCTTGCAGAAGTTGCAAGCTTGGTTTGGTGAAATTGACCACAAATTTGGCTGGTTGGAGTTACCATTGAGATGTACCAGTGAGACTTTAAGGCAGACAAAAATTAACGGAGTTGGTCTGATCCAAAACAATCGTTATCTGAATCTGGCTCCCCTGTGTCAGCCTTGGAAGGCTGGCTATCTCAATTTCTCCTGGATGTTATGTGAACAAGATGCTCTGCTCCCTCTGCTCCTCCCTTTCCCCTTGACATCTGTGGACCTGAATCAGACCTCTACAGTGGCCGGCTGATGAATGCTCCATCACTTATCAAGGACCATGGCTGAGGGGGCTATCTGGGACAGTGCTCACGGACTTATTTTCAAACACATGCACACACACACGTACTCATAGCTATAAAGGTCAGAGAATTGGGTTCCTGGAATGTTTTATGGAAGTGTTTCACGAAATGATATTTATGCAGTAAAGGCTGTAACTAAGGATTATTTTAGTTTTCAAATAATCTATCGATTGTTCTGACGATTAATCGATTAATTGGATAAAAAATTGGTACATTCTGCAGATTTTTCATTAAAGACTTTTTGATACAAAATTAGAAATACATTAAAAGATGCAAACAATTCAATTCCTTTTTTAAATAAGAAAATAAATATTTTATTGTCTAAAATGCAATAACAGCATTCCTTTAGTGAACGCTGGATTATTTGTAGCAAAGGATGCATCTGCAGCTAAAAAAATTACTTTTAATCTCAGCCCTTTCTTCTTGATTTAACATCAATACAATGTAGAGAATATCTGTTGATTACTTTTGGATTGACCAATTATTAATTGGATCGCAAAAGTTGCTTAACAGATTTTTTTATTTTACAGAATTTGAAGCAGGTGAAGCTAAAACTGCCACTTGAGGAGTTCTGGGTGGAACATATTTACAGACAAAGAAGTTTTTTGTTTTTTTTTTATCTTAAATGCAAATGTATATATTTTTGTACAATTTTGGCTTAATCACTGTTCTGAGGGTGTTGCTCTTTCAGCATTTGCCCTTTTTTAACATCTGTATTCTCCAGTTAACGATTATTTGATTCCTAAATTAGTTGCCAATTATTTCAATAATTGATTCATTACGATTAATCATTTCAGCCGTACATGTAATATAAATATTTGGAGATTTGATTTTAGTTGCGCTTTTTTCCATCAAGCAGATGTCTTGGAACATCAATTCCTGTTTTTATTTGTCATTGTGTTACAGTGTTTCAGTACTGATAACGAACACAGACATGCCTGCTGTGAATCTGCTTTGGCAAACAAAAATCCAGCGGAACATAGGACCTGAAACAGCAGAAAGGCAGCAGCTGCTGGGAAATACAGTGAATTAACAGTCAGACCACAGCATGAACAACAACATCCTGCAGCAAACACTTTACAGAAGGTCACTGGTGTACATCAGAAACACCAGCACAGCACCACTTTCTGTTGTGTTTTCATAAACGTCTTAAAATTTTCTCTTCAGTGTGAAATATCTGCAAATGAGCATTGTAAACTTTGCTCATCAGGTTTTCCTCAGGGTCTCAATACAGATAAAGTTTGTATGTTGTATCAACATGTATTCGACACTGTTTAGAAAGAAAATATAAAGCTAATTACCATAAAAACGAAAAAAAATATACATTTTTTTTATGTCAGTGTGTACTTCATCAAAAGAGTCTCTTTCAAAGACTTTTAGTTATTCCACTGTTTTACATTTGATGACCGTATTGAAAAGCAAACATAATGAAGTGAAATTTAAAACAAAAAAGCTAAGGTAAAAACATGAGCTTCTAAATGCACTGCAAAAACACAAAATCTTACCAAGTATTTTTGGTCTAGTTTCTAGAGCAAGTATCTTGTAAATATTCAAGATATTTGATATTCAAGACGGATACAAAACTAACTTACAAGTAACTTTTCAGCAGATGTAGGAGCTTGTTTTAAGTCAATAATTCCTTAATATTGATGGAAAAAGTTCTAGTTGTAAGTGAAATAATCTGCCAGTGGAACAAGACATTTTTCCCATATTATAATTCAAAATGTTTTTAACGAGTTTTTCATTAATATTAAGGAATTATTGAGGTAAAACAAGCTCCCATATCGTGCTGAAAATTGTTGCTTGTAAGTTAGTTTCGACTTATTTCAAGTGTATTCAAGATTCACCAGAAACTAGGCCAGAAATACTTGGGAAGAGTTTGTGTTTTTGCAGTGTGCATCATTAGGTCGTATAAATGTGACTTTCGCTCCCTGGATAGCGCCCCCTAGCCTAAGATGGTACAGCAGCTTGCATTCCAGAAAAAAAAAAAAATTACATGTCTGACCAGTCATGCTGGCTTTGATGTGGCCCGTGACCAATCATTCAAGGCTCTGTGTAATAACACAGGTAAGCAGCACGAGGGGCTGACTGCTGTGGCTCACGGATGATGGTGGCAGGTTTGAAGTCAACTTCCTGCTTCAGGGAGATACGTTCGTTCTGTCTGAAGCACCAACAGGCTCTGCTGCTCTGGTACCAAGTCAATCCACTTTGCAATATTATGTAGAAAACACACAGATAGTTTTACTGATGGAGACTCAAGAGTTTTACACCCACGTCGCAGCTCAGCAGATTTGTGTTTTGGTTTTACTCCCCTCATCTTTCCACAATAACCTGAGATTTTTAAATCAGATCAAGGAAGAACACTCAAAATGAGTGTTGTTTGCCTCCAAGTAGCTGTACCCCTAGTGTTACTAATGATCCAAACATGCATCACACAAACTCTGCTGGAGTTCCTTTAAAGCTGCAGTATTTAACTTTTAATAAAATATGTTTTTTCCATATTTGTTCAAACTGTTGCCATGTGGTGGCAGTTTGGTCTGAGACAGATAATCTGTGTAAAGATGGAGCTCCTCCACCTCCTCCCTGAGCTGCTATTGCCATCTAAAGAAACGCGCCACTCCCAACCTGAAACAACCAATCAGAGCCAGGAGGAGGGGCTTAGTGCTGCCAATCACCCTCGTGTATGCGCTGCTAAATGTGCTGATGGTGGAGAAACAACTCACTGTTCCAGGAAAACTGTTTATCCGCCGTCATCAGTGGCCATGCTAACTAGCCTTAGCATTAGCAGCAGGTTATGTTGTGGTGAACCAGCTGTAGCGTCGCAGAGAGCGAGGGGGAGTGAGTGGCGTGTACACGAGGGTGTTTGACAGCGCTAAGCCCCTCCTCCTGGTTCTGATTGGTTGTCACCAAATAATGATAATTTTGACAAATATGTAAAAATCATATTTTTCATAAAAGTTACATCCTGCAGCTTTAACTACTATGCTTCGTTTCCACTGAGCGGTACGGCCTGGATTGGTGCGGTCCGGTACGCTCTTTGTGTCTGTTTCCATTGTAAAAGCGACCCCTTCCCTCCTTTCCTGGGCCCCCTTCTGTTATAGATCCATAGGACAACGGTACGGTACGGTTAGGGTGGAGCTACTAGTGTCACACAACACAGTCCATGGATCAGGGGACAGGATAACGTCACCGCTTGCAACAAGTACGAGACATACCAGCGTCACATTTGTCGTCGCACTAGTATGACGTAAAGTTCGGCGTTTGGTGCCGTATGTTGTTAAAATGTATTATTTATGGCTATGCATAGACACATAATACAAACAAAACATGGATTTTATTCTGAAACCTATTAAGTCATGTCCTCTCGCTCATGTCGTAGTAGGAGCGTCGGTCAAGGCAGACGAAGTGAGAGAACAAAGAATGCGGAAAGATTTATTGTGCGGTCTGTCACTTCCCATGCATGCTTCTAAGGGCACCTCTAAGCTTTGTAACAAAGCGGAGCTGCATGTTGTATAAATCCGCTGCTAATCCACCTCATTTGCTTTTGCCACTCCTCTTTAAGTCTCTGTCTGGCCAACAGCTAGAAAGCTGTGCAGAGAGATGTTGGGGACAGGAAGATGATTCTTGCTCATTGGAATCAATGGAAGAGATGGTTTGAAGTCCCTCCTTGTCTCTCTGCTCTGTAATCATGCATGAATAAATGCAACCACTAAGAATCAGATATTCAAATAATGCATAGTTTGCAAACTGTACATGTTCCTAATGCTGCTTACCCTTCATATTGCCTATCTTCTGACAAGAGCAATGACTTGGCAACCTTACTAGCTAAAGGTAATATTTGTTAATCTTTTGCTGCTGCAGCAAATCAGACTAATAATATTAAGGGGTTAAAAATGAGACGGAGATATCTCTGAAGTCTTAAATGCATATTTGCATATTAAGGTTTGTTTTGCTTTTGTACTTTGCTTCCTGCACAGTGTGGTACCTGAAATAAATGTATGAACAAGCAAAACAGTTGCGGACTGTGTCTGAGGCCTTGTCCACACATAGCCAGGTCTTTATAAAAACAAATATCTCCGCCACATCGTTCAAAAAAAGTGTATCGTACACACGGGATCGGTTTTAGAAATGTTTTTATCCGCATGAACCTGCACAAATATGCCCCATCGCGTTGCTTTAAACATGCCAAACCCATAGGGGGCAGTGTAGCACAAAGCTAAAACTTGTCAACCAATCAGGTTGCTTCAAAACAACCACGACTTCCTGTTAACAATTAAACATGGTGCCAGGAGGTTCATTTGTGTGGACAGATTTGTAGGTTAAACTACTTGTAAATAACGCAGTAGAATATAAAGTGGACAAAACAGAAGATGAGGTCGATTGGGAATCATGTCGAACGAAGTATGTGGATATATTGGCGCATTATTTGTCACAGGCTGTAAAGCGCAGGACCCTAAATCTCAATTTTCCCATGAACACACACAAACACAAATACAGCGTTTTCTCAAATCTCCACTTTGGTCGGAGTTTTTATCAATAATCATTTTAAGTGATTTTAAATGGAAGGCCAAAAAGCATAAAAATACACGTTTTTCCAGATATCTGGCTACGTGTGGAGTCGAGCTTCGTCAGCCAAAACTATTCTAATCTCCAAACAAATGAGTATTCTGTTGAAATATATCTCTCAGCATGCTTACAGCAGGTGCAGCTGTGAATCCTCAAACACATACAGCTCTCATCTTTATCCTTCCGCTTTCTATCGGCCATCAGACCTAAAGCTATGCGAGGGTGGCAAGGCCACATGTTTATGAGTGCTTATGACCCTAAACAGACCTGCAATGATAAACAAGGGGACGAACACTTCTACATGACATTGGAAAGAGGCAGCCAGTGGCCCATAGCAGCTTCGTTAACGCTGGTACATTAACTGTAAATCCAGGCAAAGCCAGAGAGAGGCCTCAACGGCAGCTCGTGAGGGTCAATCTGCAATAAAAGGCATCCCTTTTCATAGCCTGCGGCAGAAAGACTGGAGACCTCCCTCCACTCTCCGAGCCATTAACTTCACCCTTTCATGGTGGGCAGAGGGGCCGCTAACTGAGCTCCCATAATCCTGAGCATTTCCTTCACCTGACCTTCATATGCCCAAGGAAAGAGCGAGGATGGATGAAATGATGGGACCGCTGAAGAGAGGCAGCAGCTGTTGTTAGATAATTCAGTGGACCTGAGGTAAAAACGGAGAGTTAGAGTGAGTATTTTACAATTTAAGGGAAGTCATCTGAAGGACGAGGATTAGTGCATCAAACGGCGACCCCAATCAATCCTGGAATTTTAATCATACTAGAGTTTTTGCAGCACAGTATTTTCAGAATAATGCCAGGGCTTCTCGCTGCAAAAGTAACATCTTTTAAGTCAAAAGAGAATTAAAAAATGGGTGAACTGTACTAAAATATTGCAATAAACGTGGATTGGTTCAGTAGTGTTGTAGATCTGCTGTTAGGGGAACTTGTGGCTGCTGCACATGTAGTGCAGTAGCAGCCACCTGGCTCCAGTTTCTTTTCATCTACATTTTGCATTCTGCATGTCCTTGAGAAGAGAGAAAATTGGTTTGATGTAAATATGGAGCCAGTTAGAGGACGGCTTTTTTGTTTGTTTAGGTTTTTTTTGTTTGTTTGTTTGTTTGTTTTTTGTTTGTTTTTGGGGGTTTTTTGCACTCATAGTGAATTAGTGATGAAAGGATGGAGAAATATGTCGGTTCTCTGTAAGGTAACATTTGTACGGCAACCGACACGTGCAAATGCTGCAAACACATGGATGATGCAAATCCCAAAACACAAAACCACAAATGCAACAGAGAAACGCTGCAAACAAAAAATGTTGCAATCACAGAAAATAGAAGCAAAAACCTACAATTAACAAAACAAATGCAAACGAAAAATATCACAACCATAAACAAAATGCTGGAACCACAGGAAAAAGATGCAAAAGGTAAAATCCTGCAAAAACCAAAAACTGTAAATATGAAAAGCTACTAACTTTACTCTACAAAACGGAAAAGCTCCAGACCACTAGGGGGAGTCTGGAGTCGGTAATATTACCTACGTAAATATCCTGATGTTTAATATTATTGTAAAAGACTGCGTGTTACAAAAAGACGTGAAGTATAACTCACCTTTTCTTCCTTCCTCCATCTTTCTTCTGGACATCCCATCTTTACTGAGAGTCTGGTCCCATATGATCTGGTGGTCAGCTCCCCCTAGTGGTCTGGAGGATGTCTGTTTTGTGGAGCGAATTTGCAGCGTTTCACACTTGCTATTGTTTTAACTAATTGCGTTGTTTTCCCCCTTGCTCCTATTTCCTGTGGTTGCAGCATTTTTGTGTTTGCATTTGTTTTGTTAATGGTATGTTTTTGCTTCTGTTTTCTGTAATTGAAACATTTTTTGTTTGCAGCATTTTTCTGTTGCTTTTGTGTTTTGGAGTTTGCATCATCCATGTGTTTGCAGTGGGTTTTGCCGCTTGCTGCGCATTAACACCTCTCGGCCACCGTACATTGGTATATTTTTAAGAAAAATCGGGAGCTGAAGATGGAAAGTTATATAAATAAATCATTTTCACCATCATAAGCTACGTTTCTGTTAACCTTGACGTTGCGCAAGTTGAAATTATGAAAATAAATTCGCTTATTGGAAACAGCATTTTTGAAAAAAATTCTCCTTTTTCGAGAACAAGTTTTGGCGCTAGGATGAGGTGGTTTTTTTAGTCGTATTGAAATTGGTTTATTTCACAAAACTCCAATGGAACCACTTTTTTGCATCACACGATCAACAACCGGACATTGCCACTGGCGCAAAGAAGATGACAACAGGAAGTAGTTGAAGGATCTTGGCGCGGCATGTTTTTAATGACTTATCAGTGAACAAGTTTATTCACCTGTGATTTTAATTTCATTTCTTATTTAATGGAAACACTGCAATTGCAAAATTGTGTTTTTTCGGCAGAGATTTGCACACCGTTGTAAAGGAAGTGCAGCGAGTGAGAAGTTCTGCATCTGAGCCTCAAAAAGAAATAATCTGAACATCACAATTTTCTGTTACAGAAGGAGCTGGTGCAAAGATAATGTGTTAGTTTGGGTGTTCAGCATGAACATCCATGCTTTGTGTGTGATGACAGGGCTTCTAACCACTGGTGTTTCATCTGAGTCCCGTTCGCTTTTGAAATGAGGTGTATGGGCAGCAGCTCAGGGCGGCATTAGAAAGAGAGCTCCACAAGCACCACATAAAAAAAAAAATAAAAAAAACTTGAGCAGGTTTTTTATTGCTTTCAAATGTGTGCAGTTGATGAGGACTCCACGACCTTGTGTTGAGGAGGTAGCTAATGCTTGGTGCCGAGAGGAGAGAGACTAGCTGCATTTTAATTGGTTGGGTGGTGAAACCCTGGATTTACTGCTTTGCCACAGTTTCAACACTTACCATGACTGAAAGGACCTGTTTTACACTACAACATTTCGAAAAATGCTTTCCATTGCATATCTGAAAATGTGTTTACACAAAAGCGGAATGAAAATGCAAATAACTCTGGAAATGATGTACAGCCTCCCACAGGCATGTAGGAGGTGGTGAAACTTTATGACCAGAGGTGCATTTTCCATAACTGTTCCATCTGCTGCATGTAATCTGTGCATCTTCGCTGACGGCACAAATGTTCCACAATGAGCAGATTTTGCTTTAACATGCCAAATAATCTGAAGAGGTGCAGCAGAACAGGCAGAACACAGAGGTCTGCCATTGTTGTTGTGGTGCTGCGAGCGGTTACAAGCTGGGCCTGAGAGCGTAACGCAAGACGTCGTCGTTTTCAAACATTACCGTTAACGTTTCCACGAACATGATTTGCATTGCGTTTCTCAAAAATTTCACTCTGGAACCCACATTGTCGAGCCTTTTTCATTTCTGTCCATCCAAAATGCTGTTACCGTGGAAACAAGAGGCCCAAAATGCAACAAAATATTGGTGTTTTACAGTTTTCCAGGTGTCTGTTTGTGTAAACTGGGCCAAACAATGATATTCTTGAAACAAGCATCTGAAATGAGCATGGATGGATGGATGTCTCTTAAAGCTGACCTATTATGCTTCCTTGAACAGGTTAGGATAGGTCTTTGGGTGATATAAAACATGTTCATTACAATTTTTGCACATAATAATTCTTAGATAATGAGATTTCAGTCTGGTCAGTTCTGCTTATTTTGAGCTCCTTTCAGAATGAGCTGTTTTAGGGCCTCTTGTCATCCTAAATCCAAATAAACTGCTGCTGGCCACGCCCCCAACTCCAGGCTTACACTTGCACGTGAAAATGGCTGCAGACAGATGTGCAATTATACAAGTGTTCATCTTTGAAAAGCAGAAGTATAGCACAACCAACAAAAATGCAGCAAGTGGTTTCTGAACCGCAAATCAACAACCAAACACTTGTCTTTTCCAGCAGCCATTTTACAGTGAATACAGCAGTAAAATCAGCTGAACAAATGTGCTGGAGCTCTGCTTGAGTTGCTAGGTGAGGGGCTGAGCTAGGCTGGGGTTGCTAGGTAACGGCGCAGTGTAATGTTACTTTCAGAAGGTGTTGAAACGGCTTGTTTTCTAGACACCAAAAAACATTAACTTACTGCTAAAAGAACAGCTGGGTGGGGCTTTTTTTAAGCGCTTGGGCTGTTTTTAGAAGCAAATGGAAGAACTAAGACATGCAAAATGTGAATTTTGCATAATAGTTCCCCTTTAAATCAGCAGTGTTCAAGGATTTTAAGCCCACCAACAACATTTTAGGACTTAGACTGTCATCTTTAGTTTGATTTGGAGCATGAGTTGTTTAATGTCCTGCCATCTGGACCAAGATCTCTCTCGATCAAACAGTTGAACAGCAATATTGTGCACAGACGTCCTCCACAAGCGGTAAGACCCCTTATGTTCTTCTTTTATAATTACTGAAGAAAGAGAAACAAATTATGCTAATAACTGTCATTGTCGCTAAACTGACAAATAAAAAAGGCTAAACTTGAAGATGTTTAAGATTTGTTGGAACCCTGGAGACTTTGATGGACTGAAGACTTGTCCAGGTCGCTCCTGCATCGACACTGTGGACAGGGATCAGCCCCCTGTCATCTTTTTAAGCCAATTCATTCCAGACTTTTAGCTCTGTTTGGGTGTTTCTAAAGCTGGGAGCTTCTAGAATTAGTTTTATGCATCTAATCTGTGTCATTTGGTTCACCTGAATGTTGTTTGTGCAGCTCAGCACTGCCTCTGGATATGCACTAAAATCATTACTGTATGAACCATGAGTTTGGGACTGTAATATCGCTCGTTGCCCTGTGTGCGGTCCTGACTCGAGCCACAGCAGCACTTCGTTTGATTATGAACACCCCAAAGGGACCATGCAGGAAAAAGAGCCAGAAATAGAATGAAAGAATAATTCAGCCGGGGACCTTAAGGAGAAATATGGGTGTCGTGCGGGGAGGATAGACCTGAAGCCCTCTGCACAACAAAGCACTCTGAGTTCCAGTTGCTCTGCTCACCTTGTGATTTTACTCACACAAACAGAAGTGCATTAGTGGGAAGTTGTTTGCACTCGCGAGCCGTGTGAGAATAAACCCCTGCTGGTCTCCAGAATAATGAAAAAACATCCACCTCATGTTTTGACCTTTGGTTTTATTTTGAATAATTGTTTTCAGAAGAAGCTTCTACTTATATTTGGGCTTTTAGTTACCTTTCTGCTCCTCCGGCCTGTGATTCAGCCAGAAGTCCCGTTCTTCAGATGACTTTATTCACGCATCACACCAGGAGCCTTTTAGCTCTCAGCTGGTTGACTTCCTGATGGAGAGTTTCTGATTCTAGGCTGAGAATAGCTGCTCCGGGTTAGCATATTGGAAAAATATCGAATATAAAATAAACATGCTCTCTATTTCTGCTACCCAGAGCACAAAGAAATATTATTAACAGATGTACAGAGAGAAAAATATCTGATTAGGCATCAGTTCTAGAGTTCCTTGCCTTCGTGGATAAATTATCTATCATGGAAGCCTTTCTGCAAGAATCGTTTTCTGTTACTTGTGATTTCAAAGCTCCAGCTGCTATTTATCTGCCCAAACATGACCACAATAAAACAAAACGAAAGAAAAGCTCTTATCTGTCTTCCTCGTGGCCAGCTAGCAGATATTAACATAACTGCAACTATGGCAAGTATTGATTATCTAGGCTGAAACTCAGACTCTGAGCATATTCTGGTGCATTTCTGACAGCTTTTAGGTCGATGGCAAAGCATGAGCTATTTCTGCGTAATGTTGCTGTAATGACTCATTTCCATCATTTTAACGTCGCCTTTAAAACCATCTGATCAGGACATAACAGATACAAACACAGGTGAAATATTTATTACTTTGTCTTCTGCTAATTTCGGTTTCCTCGCTTGCAAACGGATGAACCGACAAAACCGAAGAGGCTAGCATACCTGAACGCGGGGCTGTGACGTGCCGCTTGGAACCGATGGGAAAACTCAACTGCAGGAGCCGCCGTTCCACCCGAAGAGGGCAGCACAGAGAGGGTTTAAGGCCCAATAATGGAGAATTAAACAAGCTTACACTAAAATGTCATCATTTGCACAGAAACATAAAGATAGCACCCTTAAGGACCCGTTGGGGTCTAATTACTCTTTAAAGCTCCAAAGGTTTCTCCACCAAGGAATAAATCATTTTTCGCTTCAGAATCGAATAGATTTTCCCTCAAACTATGAAAATCAGGGTATAACTATTTTATAATGTGTTTTTCCTGGACTTTTTGTTCATATTCCATCTCTTTATATAAAACTACCAGAAAAACTTGGGGCAGTTCTAAGTGACAACTTTATTTGCTGACCAACGGGTCAACAGAGGCGTCGGGGTCAAGGCCTGCAGAGAAAGTTGTTTCCTAGAACTTCAAGCACTGCTGGACTCTTCACCTCGCCAGATCTTTGACCCTCTCCATGCACCTTGGGAGTCAGTCAAGTTGTGTCAGAAACTTTTTGGATCCGGGCAGTTCTAAGTCTGCAAACTCACCATGTTATCACAGCGGCAGCAGCATCCCAGTAAAACTTCTTCCCTTCAGCATACATATGAGTTGCAGCCTTGATTATGTTAAAAAGATGGAGGCTGCTTATTTTCCAGGCGCAGTTCTGAGATGGACTCAAGCTAATGTGACAAAAAAAAGCAATAAAACACATTAAAAACCAAAAGACATTTTGTTTTGGGGTCCATAACAGCAACACATCTTCTTGCAATTTGAACTGAGAAATCTGAATGCCACATTGGAAAGCTGAAGGTTTCTCACAAGGCCCAAGCTTGAAATCCAATATGGCCGCCTCATTTGCACAAGGGGTAATTAGCCACAGAGATAAACTGTTTCATTGCATTTCTCTTGGTTTCTGTACCAGGCAAGCAGAAAAAACACAGCATGATTAACTTGTGTTGCCAACAGTAATTAGCCTGAACGCAACAATTAGCCACATTTTCCTGGTTTTCTGACCTGAAACTGGAACATAAATAAGCCAGATGGAAGTGTTCTTAAAGTGGAGCTGAGATTTCCGAGGTAAAGTGAATGCAGCACCAATATGAGCAAGTGATTTAGATTTAAAATGGCATTTTACATTTTGTGGTGCAACTGCAAGTTCTCATATGAATTTTGCATTAATTAACTGCTTCTGTCATCGTCTTTATATTTTGACTAGAAAATTTTTTGTCCTTTTTTTTTTTTTTTTTTTTTTTGTAATTTATTAAAAAATAAGTTAATTGTTTAAAATTAGCCAATAAGAGCCACAGTTATTAACTTTAGCCTTTAAAAGTTAAAAGAAAACAGGAGTTACAGGTAAGAACTGGAATTAGACCAGAGAGCAACTTATAACACATTTTCTGGCGGGTTATATTTGTCAGTAATGAAGAAAAAGTGTTCCTCTAACAGTTTGCTGACCTTTTTCTTCTACATTTGTTTGTCTTAAAATATTTGCAGACTTTTCTTTGTCATTTTTTGTTTGAGGTGTTGCTTTTTTAGACAAATATTCCCTCTGGTTTTGGATGCTGTGCAGCCAGGAGATTTTTATTTTTTTGTTTGTTTTGTTTTGTTTGTTTTTTTTAAAGAGGAGCGGCAAAAGCAAATGAGGTGGATTAGCAGCGCTTGCTAAGAACCGATGGTGAAATCCAGGACATGTTACTGTGGAATATTGTGCTGGTAACATGTCATGACAGTCATACAGCAACTTCAGTCAGAGGCCTCTTCAGATTCATTGCAAGACCGACTGCTACTGGAGATCCTTCCTGTTCACAGCATCACCACAACTCTTCGAAGGTTATAGTTTGAAAGGCAGTTTCTACGACAATGCTTCGATGCTGTAATCCAGGAATATTTCACCCTGGAACAAACTGCCGTGTCATTCTGGAAGTTTTCAAGCATTTTTTCACTGAAGTGAAAAACAAGCCTCACATTTTTCATGAGCGGCTGTCAAGTTTCAGATGGATTTTTCCTTCAGACTGATCAGCTCGACACCAGGATGGAGAGCAGAATGAACAAAGTGATGATTTAATGATCATAAATGCAATTAAGTGGATCCAACTGCATAACATGAGGAGCTTTATGGGCTGGAGCCGATCTGTGGAGAAGTTCAGGGATGTGCAGAAAGCCTAAGGGGGGCAAATATTGTTTTTATTGTCATGGGAACACAGTCTTCCCAGCGTATTAAAATTCGTTTTTGTGACATGAACACAGAGGATAATTTGAGCCACAGTGAATCACTTAAAATCATGTTCGTGAAAAAGGCAGAGGGATTAACAGCAGAACCACGGCGCCCTCTGCAGGGAGAGAAGAAGGCCTTATTTCCCTTCCTCTGCTAGAAACAGATAATAAAAGCTGCTCTCCTCATACTGGCAACAAGAGAGAACAGAAACTCACCTTCAGCTGCTTTCTTTAGCATTCGGGGGGGCTCTGTGTTTGGATGCTAGAACATCAGCTCTGTTGAGACATAAAGTCCAGGTGTAAAAATTGGCTTCCAAACATGCACAGATGCCCTGTCTATGGTAGTGAACTGCAGCTTCACAGCAAATACAGTCATTAAAATCCCTTAAAGGAGGACTCTCTGTTTCACCGGCAGTTCCAAGCAATGGAGACACACTCGTAGTTCATTTAACGAGAGACGCCTAATTTCCTATCAGAAACAAAGTCATTGGTTAAGTGAAAATAATTTAAATCTAAGAATGCTTTACATCATCAAAACATCATACTGTCACCAATTTATGAAACAAGCAATAAACATTACAGTTTGTCAAACGCCATCATCAAAATTATGAAGCAAATATACATTAAATATAGTGATCAATGTTCTACTTGCTACTAATCAAAGGCAGCTCTAAACAGGTGGGTTTTTAGCCTTGATTTAAAGGAACTCAGTGTTTCGGCTGTTTTGCAGTTTTCTGGAAGTTTGTTCCAGATTAGAGGAGCACAGAAACTGAAAGCTGCTTCTCCATGTTTGGTTCTGGTTCTGGGGATGCAGAGCAGACCAGAACCAGAAGACCTGAGTGGTCTGGAAGGCTGATACAATGACAGCAGGTATTTAATGTATTTTGGTGCTAAGCCATTCAGTGATTTATAAACTACCAGAAGTATTTTAAAGTCTATTCTCTGAGCTACAGGGAGCCAGTGGAAGGACTTTAGAACTGGGGTGATGTGCTCTATCTTCCTGGTCTTAGTGGGAACACGAGCAACAGCGTTCTGGATCAGCTGCAGCTGTCTGATTGACTTTTTAGGCAGACCTGTGAAGACACTGTTGCAATAATCAATGTGACTAAAGATAAACGCATGGATGAGTTTCTCTAGATCTTGTTGAGACATTAGTCCTTTAATCCTGGAAATGTTCTTCAGGTGATAGAAGGCTGACTTTGTAACTGTCTTTATGTGTCTCTGAAGGTTCAGGTCTGAGTCCATCACTACAGCCAGATTTTGGGCCTGATCTCTAGTTTCTAGCTGGAATAACCGAAGCTGCGCACTGACTGTAGATTGTTCCTCATTGAGTCTAAAGATAATAACTTTAGTTTTGTTTCTGTTCAGCTGAAGAAAGTTTTGGCACCTCCACACATTGATTTGTACTAAGCATCTGTTTAGTACTCGGATCGGTTCGGGGTCACCTGGTGACATCGTGATGTAGAGTTGTGTATCATCTGCATAGTTATGGTAACTGATCTTATTACTTGTTATAATCTGAGCTAATGGGAGCATGTAAATATTAAGTAGGAGGGATCCCAGGATTGAACCTTGGGGTATGTCACATGTGACTTTTGTCCACTCCGATTGACACAAAGAAATCCCTGTTCTTTAGGTAGGATTCGAACCAATTAA
Source organism: Anableps anableps (assembly GCA_014839685.1). Taxonomy (NCBI): domain Eukaryota; kingdom Metazoa; phylum Chordata; class Actinopteri; order Cyprinodontiformes; family Anablepidae; genus Anableps; species Anableps anableps. The sequence goes on along the minus strand of CM026075.1, from coordinate 35,614,872 downwards.
GTACCGTACCAGAGAGTCGGACCCAGCTCTCCAGTCACTTCAGTAATATATCACGGTCAACAGTGTCAAATGCTGCGCTGAGGTCCAACAAAACCAACACTGTGGTTCTTCCAGTCTGTATTTGTGTGGATATCATTGAACACTTTGACGAGGGCAGTATCAGAGCTGTGGTGAGCATCGAAACCAGACTGAAAGACATCAAAGTGGTTGGTCGTTGTTAAGAAGCTGTTTCACTGTTGAAACACAGCTTTTTCAATGATTTGCTGATGAATGGAAGGTTAGCGATTAGCCTGTAATTCTGCAGCAGTGATTTATCTAAATTGTTCTCTTTTAACAGCGGTTTGATAACTGCTGTTTTTAAAGCCTCGGGGAAACACCTGATGAGAGGGATTAATTTACGATTTGAATCAGATCAGATGCAATGACAGGCAGAACTTTCTTAAGGAAGGTTGTAGGAAGGATATCAAGACAGCAGGAAGAGGAGCTTAATTGATAAAAAAAAATATCTTCTAAGTTTTTATAGTTGAGTCACTGAAATGTCATTTCTCTGCATTTGTGTTTGAGCAAAGCATTGGTACTGGATTTGGTGTGCATGTGTGCAGATTAGCCCTCTAATCTTTTGAATTTTCTCAGCAAAGAAGTTGGCAAATTCATTGCAGGCCCTGGTAGAGGGGAGTCCTGGCGGTAAAATCACAGGAGGAAACCAAATATATCTTTTTAACAAAAGTAAAATGAGAAAAATAGTAACACAGTGACTTGGATAAGTAACTATAATCTGATTACTGGTTTGGAAATTGTAACATGTCAGATTACTCGTTACTGATATTGATGTTACTTATATTGGTGACGCACGTTGCTAAGTAACATGTTAGTCGACATTAACGCATGTAGGACCGGAACGGAGAAGTTTGACTAAAAGTGACACTTTTCTAATGACCCGTGCCGGTTGGTCCACTCGGTCCAGATGCCATCTTTCAGTGAATGGGTTTACTTCGTGGTCGTAGGAAATTTCTACACTTCAAGTATGGCTGTTCATTCCACATAATGTTACATACATAGAAACTTCCTGGAACTGTGATTGGTGACAGTTTTAGCTGGAATGTCGTATAAAATCAGATTTTGTACGTGATTTTATCAAGCAAGCAAATAAACATGGCGCATTATTGCATTTCCCATGGTTCATGAATGCAACATAAAAGGGAAGGACCCTCCGGCCCAAATTAGAGGGGTCAAAATTTGAGCATAAAAAAAAATTAACAAAGTTTAAAAACAGATTTGAATTTGAAAACATGAAACAAAAAAATACTGAAAATATTAAAAGAGTAGTTAATTATTCTTATTTTGAACATATTTCTTAGTTTTTCAGATTACAAGTTGAACATTTGATATTCAATTTCAACTAGTTTTTTTGTTTGTTTTTTTTCCAAATATTAAATATGTCTCTGTTTTGGCCCCATAGTCTTGGTTTTCACAGAAATTCTGCAGATGATTAAAAATCTGCACATTTCAACTCTAAAGATGATCTCGATCCAGTCTTTCTCTGAGGTCTGGGAACCTGAATGCACCTCAAGAGGCGTTTTGTTAACGACTACATGCGCACAGATAGTGTTCATAAGATGGAAGAAAGAAACTAAACACAGATGTGCAGCACAAAAAAGAGAAAGGATGATTTTTCCTCCTGGTGTGAACGCTGCTGCACACAGCGGACCGGATAGGAGGAAGGAAATAACTTCTCTTCTCTTCTGAACGGTCCAGCTTTTGTTTCTCAAATGCATTTCAACAAACTAACAACTGTTTTCCTCTAAATACTTTGCTGGGAAACTTTTTCGATTTCAGAAAACTTCAAATAACCTGAAAAGAGGGAAGAAAGCAAATGGATGTGGAGTTAAAATTAGGACGGAAAGCAACAGATTTCTTTAAAAAAATGCTAACGTTGTTGCCGTATATCAATGTGACTGAGCACATGTTCCTTCAAATAGGACACAGGTGTTTCAGTTCACCTCGAACAGCACACGTTCTGCACAACGTGCAGGGATTAGATTGGTGTTCCTGGATTTCTTGCCTCAACTCATGAGAAAGGGTCCTGAAAGCAGACTGAGGCTTCATGGACTCGTGGAGTGTGAGATTTACGTTTTTTGTTTTTTTTTTTTGTTTTTGTTTTTGCCGACATACAACCCATGTCCGACTTTTTCACGGCGGTCTGAACGGCCTAATTCTGATCTTTTCATCCAAAAAATAAAAAATAAAAAAGTCTGATTTGTGCCACTTCCGTATGTGGAACTAAATTATATCCGATTGTTTTCAAAGTGTCTGCAGTTGGAACGGTAAGGTGGCGTTTTATCCGACTTTTATGTCGTTGACGTGAGACGTGTCGTGATTCTGCACCGGAAGAAGGCCGATGCCGTAAACCAGGACAGTACGGCGGCGTCCGTTATTACGCGCTGACGTGTGATGTCTACGCTCTTCTTCTGCGCATGCGGGTCGCTTCGGCGTGGTCAACCGTTCACACAGAAGTCCGATTGCGGTCGCATTAATTAATAGTATGAATGATGCCGAAAAAAATCATTGGTTTTCATAACAAATTAAAAAAAAAAGTCAGAATTAAGCGGCAAGAGCGGCTGTGTGAACGTAGCCTTAGACGCTAACTTACAGCACGGTATTAGGGCCATTCTGTTTGAAAGGAAAAAACAATTTATTGGCCAAGAAGGAGTAAATTTCCACCAACAATTATTGACATGTAACTAGTTACTATCCGTCTCCGCTGGTTTGCATTGGTATTTATTTAGGATGCGTTCACACCAACCCGGTTTAGTCCGCTCTAATCCAACTCCAGTTTGTTTCCCGGGAAAGTCCGGTTCGTTTGGGGAGGTGTGAACACGTAATCAAACTGCGCGTACATGACAGCGCTAAGCCCCGCCTCCTGGCTCTGATTGGTTGCTTCTGACTGACTGGTGTATTTCTGCAGTGAGTACTGGGAGCACTGGGAGAAGGCAGAGGAGCTGGATTTTTTTCACAGATTATCTGTCTCATACTGTCACGACATAATGATGATTTTAACAAATATGTAAACACATTTTTCATAGCAGTTACATACTGCAGCTTTAATACTTCGTCGTACCGAAGTCCTCCAAATTGAAGTGGTGCATTTATGAGATGCACATCTGGATATTTTCCAGATGTGAAAGCGGTAGATCCAGCTCTTTTCCTGCATTAAATCAATGGTGATAGTATTCCTTTCTGACAAATTTAAATGTATGTTGTTTTTTTTCTTGCTCATTTCTGACTCCACAGTATCAGAGAATATCTCAATTTCTTTCTCGTAAATATTTGAAATTAAATTCCAAATTTCTAGGGTTTTTTTTCTTCTTTTATCAACAACAGGTTTAATAATCCGTCGCAGGACCACATTCAGTATTAAACAGAGAGAGTGGGACAGATGAGCAGCTTCAGAGTTGCCAAAGTCATGGTTTTGTTCCCTTCGACGTTCCAGCGAGGGAGAAAACTTCCCGGCTGAAAGTCAGAGCAGCAGATTCACAGCTTGTCCTCCATCTCCGTTCTTCACTCAGGATCACTCGCAAATGTCTCACTTCATTCACAAACCATTTGTTTGGCAGCATGGAACAAAAAAAAACAAAAAAAAACAACTTCACTTTCATGTCAGAGTGACATAAATCTCCTTTCTTCGGCTTTTTCCTCCCCTGATAAAAATTTCAGATCAGGTTTTTTCGGGAAGTCTGCTGGCAGCAGGTTTCAGCGTTTTCAACATGTTTTTATGCCATAAAAGTAGCTTCATGCTCACAACAAAAGGTGTCGCAGTCTACGGAAGCGCGTTCCTGAAGGATCTGCGGTGTTTTATTGTTTGTGTTTTTGCACGACATACCAGCGGGGTTCGCTGGTATGTCGTGCAAATTGTAAGGCCCCAGTTACAGAGCAACAGAAGGCCCGAGCTGCACCGATCGAACAAGCTCAGGTAACCAAATATTACAACCAGCCACTCTTGACGCACACTCCAGACGGGAACAAAACCCTGATTCAGTTTCCGCGCTGCATAATCGTCCTTTTGAAGAGCTCGCAGAATTCCCCGTCCGCTGCGCAACTTTCCATCCACTTTGTCAAACTTGTTCAAAGCTGCTTTGGGTTTTTTTTCTTCTTTTTTTCCCCCAAGCTTTATAGTCACATTAGAGGTTTCTGTGCATTTGCTGAGATTCATCACAGGGATCTGAGCCAGCCAAGGTAAAGTTGTGACGGCCAAGCTCAGGGGATATTTTACTGCTGATGGTTCCAGCTGGACCAGGGAGGAATCGTATTTATGAAGGTTTTCACACTAAATATCACGTTTAATGCTCACATCAGCTGGAAGCATGAGAAGATTTTAGTTCCTGGCTTTTAAATGACATAAAACGCTCATGTTTAGGATGTTTTCCTGAAAATATACTCTCAGGGCCAGATTTACAAGGATGAGGGCCCCTGGGCAGGAGCCGGTTTTGGTAAAATTCCTGTACTAATGCAATTTCCAGTTCAATAATAGGAAGTCCTACACATCAGCAAGTATTAATTGATGCAAGCAGGTTTAATGCCACGTCTGTTCCCAAAGAAATCGACTGTAATGAAATAATTTTCAAATACTTGAATATTATGTTCATAAAAATCCTAAAATAATGCAACTCACATGATTTGGGCCTATAAATTTTATATAAAGTACAATGTTTGCAAAACAGACATTCAGTAAACAAAATAAAAATTAAAAAGAAGAAAAAAAATCTTTGGGCCCCCCCATAATATTGGGCCCCTGTCTGGCCCAGCGTACACTCCTGTTTAAATAATTCATTTTTTGGGCGCAATACTCTTTTTGGGGTGTGTGTGGGAGACTGATCAGTAAAATATTGAAACAATCAGTTTCTCAATCAAGAATAAATCCCACTGCAGTTTGGAACTTTTATGAAAAATATGTTCTTACATATTTGTTAAAATCATCATTATGTTGTGACAGTATGAGACAGATAACCTGTGAAAAAAACAAGTTCCTCTGCCTTCTCCCAGTGCTCCCAGTACTAACCGCAAAAATACACCAGTCAGTCAGAAACAACCAATCAGAGCCAAGAGGAGGGGCTTCACGCTGTCAATCACCCTCATGTACGCGCAGCTCACACACTCCCCCTGCTCTCTGCTGCGCTGCAGCTGGTTCACCACAACATAGCCTGCTGCTAATGCTAAGGCTAGTTAGCATGGCCACTGATGACGGCGGATAAACAGTTTTCCTGGAAAGGTGAGCTGTTTCTCCACCATCAGCACATTTAGCAGTGCGAACACGAGGGTGATTGGCAGCGCTAAGCCCCTCCTCCTGGCTCTGATTGGTTGTTTCAGGTCGGGGGAGGAGCATTTCTTTAGACAGCGATAGCAGCTCAGGGAGGAGGTGGAGGAGCTCCATCTTTACACAGATTATCTGCCTCAGACCAAACTGTCACGACATGGAGACAGTTTTAACAAATAAGCAAAAAATATATTTTTTAAGATGAAGTTTGTAAAAGTTGGTTTTTACACTGGCTCCCTGGAGCTCAGAGAATAGACTTTAAAATACTTCTGTTAGTTTATAAATCATGGAGCAGCTTCGCACCAAAATACATTAAAGACCTGTTGTCGTCATATCAACCTTCCAGACCACTCAGGTCTTCTGGTTCTGGTCTGCTCTGTGTCCCCAGAACCAGAACCAAACATGGAGAAGCAGCTTTCAGTTTTTATGCTCCACAAATCTGGAACAAACTCCCAGAAAACTGCAAAACAGCCGAAACACTGAGTTCCTTTAAATCAAGGCTAAAAACCCTCCTGTTCAGAGCTGCCTTTGATTAGCAGCAATGAATTATATTTGCCTGATGATCCTCATGATTTAGATGCAGTGATATTTACTTGATGATTCTGATGATTTGCTGTCTACATGATTGATGTTTTTATGATGAAAAGCACTTTGAGCTGCCTTGCTGCTGAAATGTGCTCTACAAATAAACTTGAACAAGGTTAAAATATGTAATTCCTTTATTCCCTACCTTTACGAGCGACAGGGTATTTGAGATAAAAGCATGATAAAGTTTAATAAAAAGATCCTCCTCAGGAAAACATGGATTTTTTTTTTTTTTTTGTAGAGTCTGATTTGTACTTAAGTCCAAAAAGCTAAAATGTCTCTTAATTCAGATCTCTGTGACAGTTTAGTGTGTTTGAATAGTTATTGTAAAGAAAGTCGCTGAGAGATCTCTAGATTTGTTAATGTTTCTCATGAACATTAGCTCGAGCTGGACACGGAGCGTCAACCAGCCAGAGAGACTCCGCGTTGTGACGCAGCGGCGCATTTTCCGACGGGACAGAAGGACCAAGAGCCGGAAGTCGCGTCACACAAAGACGACACTGGAGGACGAACTCCTGGTGGCTGTTTGTTGCCGTCCTGTTGTCTACGACCAGTCGAGCAGGTCATCAAACTGGGCTGGGGTGGGACGAAAACAGTGCAGCTCCTGGAGTCGGTGGTGAAACTCACCAAACTCAGAGCGCCTCTGAATGATCTGGGGGACCCAGACGCTGTCAGTAAACAAAGCCGAGCCTCTCTCAGATTCATTTGGTTTTGATTTGGACGCTCGATATGAAGCGTCTGACTTCAAAGTGCACAAGAGTCCAACTTGAGGCGATGGACGGCTTTTAGTGAAACGCGTCTGCCCTGAACGCAGCATTACTCTGCTTTTGGCTCTAAACGTCACTTCATGTTCCTCACGGATTCTGGATTTGTTCTCGGCTCTCGATCGTCTCACACTTTCTTAAAACTGCCAGTAAAACCTGTTTTACCTTTCCTGAGCTCTGGGTCTGACTTGCAGACAATTCATCACATCTATGAGGTTCTAAACAGGCAAATTTTAAGTTTCTTCTCTGAAATATAGTCTTAATCACTGTAGGCTCTGTTTCATATGACAAATAATATTAAAATTTACAACACAAAGGAAAGAAACCCTGCAAAGTTGGTGCTTTCGCACAGCCCTATTTTAGTCTTTGTTCGGTTTATGGAATCAGATTTCAAATAATTCACATTAAATGTGGTCAGCATCCAGCTGGCAGCGGGTCCTCGGAATATGAATCAAGCACAGAAATGTGTTCACACTGCTGTAAGTCTTCTGAAAGGCAGCAAGGATTGATGAAACTGGAACCAAACGGCCAAATGAGCGCATAAAACAGCATTAACGTCGCTCCCTGCTCACCACCGCCTTCCATCACCCACACTGTCTGTGGCATATTTACTGTTCCTCATCTCATATACGGTTTAATAAACACGCACTTCATCACACTCGTGCCTCCATATGCAGCTGACACCGTGTGAACGCCACATTGTTCCACCACCCAAAGGTGTGGGAACGCTCGGTCTCACCACATCATGTTGACGATGATGGAACGTCAAAGAAGGAAATGGAGAAGTCGGCTGTCCCCGACACACAGCTGCTGCATCTGATTAGCGCCGTTGAAACCAGATTAGTTTCACTGGCGTGATGAGAAGAAGTTATTTCTCAGGCTTTAATGTGTAAATGCAATAGTTGTTACCAGGTTCCCAAATTATTAAATCAAATCCACCCACCGCAGATTTCATTCACTGTCGTTATTTAAAAAAAAAAAACAAAGATGAGCCAGAATGAAAAAGTTTGGTTTGAAGAAGATCCTCTCAAAAAAGCCGCGATTAAACGTGCAAAACCCCTTAAAGGGGGCTCCCAGAGGGGGTTTTACAGTGCATGAACCTTCAACAAGCCAGGCTGTTGACGTGAACAACGTTGGAATATCTGAATACTGATCGCACTGCAAAAACACAAAATCTCACCAAGGACTTTTATCTAGTTTCTAGTGGAAATATCTTTAATACACTTAAAATGAGACAAAACTAACTTACAAGGAACTTTTCAGCAGCTATAGGAGCTTGTTTTAGGTCAATAATTCCTTAATATTGATGAAAAACTTGTATTTTGAGTGAAATAATCTGCCAGTGGAACAAGACATTTTCCCATATTATAAATTCAAATATCTTTTTTTTTCTTTTTTTTTCTCATTCTGTATTTATTAAGTTATTTTTTTCATTCATTGTCACTTTTCATTATGTACTTTTTTCCATATTCGGAATTTATTTAGTAATTTTCTTTCATTTATTGTCACTTCAAATTATTTTTTTTCTATTTTTTTTCCATATTCTGAATTTTAGTAATTTTCAAATATATTTTAAATATCCAAAATAAAACGTGACAAACAAAAACAAGAAATGAAACGGAAATAAAAACCACACACAACCGAAACCATAAATAACATGGATTATGACGTCTCTATAAAGAAAATTCCCCTTCAAAAATATTAATCATCAGAATGGAAATTATCGAGCTCATTTTAATTCATTATGTGATTCACTGATTAATTGCTGAATGAAATAATCTGCCAGTGGAACAAGATATCTTGATTTATAATCTGGCAGATTATTTCTATTATAACTGGAACTTTTTCATCAATATTAAGGAATTATTGACTTAAAACAAGCTCCTATATCTGCTGGAAAGTTACTTGTAAGTTAGTTTTTTTATTTCTTATTTCAAGTGTATTTAAGACATCTGAAACAGAAACCAGAGCAGAAATATTAGATTTTGGGTTTTTGCTGTGACCTCCTTTTGCAGCTTTCACAGTGCAGAGCAGGAATTTCTGGAAGTTTGTAAGTTAAAAACATTCCTTTGGGTTTAGGAAACGTTTTTAATGCTTAAGTATTTAAAAATGTCAGAATGCAAAAAAAAAAAAAAAAAAAAAAAAAACTTTAGACAGCACTTAGGTTCTTTATTAAGATGCAGGAAACAAATGAGGATTGAGTACTGAGGAGAAACTTAAACTGCTGGGAATATCAGCGTTCCACTATGATGAATGAGCAGTGATTCCTATATGTAAATTGGGAAGCACATTAATAAGAGGCGTGAGGTTCGTTAAAGAAAATGTGGGGTTTTTTTGCTATGGTTTGAGTTAACCCAGTTTCAGCCCACAGCCTGACGGATGCTGCTGTTCGCGCTGCCAGAGGAAGCTAATCTGCTGGAATAAATGATGCTGCAGCTTGTGTTCAAAAATAAAAAAAAAGACTGTTTGGCGTTACGATTGTTGGTAAAGCATCGTTTTTTTGGGGATACAAGTCGAATATATAAAAATTGGATTTGGGTCAGATTTGCCTGCTGTGTGAAGGTAGACTAAATTGCCCTTAGGTGTGAGTGTGTTTGTGGTTTTGGACCAGCGACCTGACCAGGGTGACCGCTGGAGACGGACACTGTTTAAACGGGTAGTGTTATGTGTTTTCCAGGCACATTGAATCATTTTATAGCTCAATCCAGCAACTATGTTACCTTCAGTTGTTATAAAAATGCTATTTATATCAAACATGACTTAAAAGAAATTTGACTTCATAATTTAACATCTTGAAATTGGGCCTCTGTCGCTTTAAGAAACTCCTGCTCTTTCTGAAACCCCGCGTTCAGGAAGTCATCACAACAATGCTACTCTATTAACCCTTTAACAATGTTTTTACCAGCACTGCACAGAGAAGTAGCTCGTATAATGAGCTCAGCAGATGCACAGTTCCACCAGGTGTTTGCTAATTGCTGCTGGCTAGTCTGAAGGAGCTGAGTGGGGGAGTCGTCAGGGAGGGGGGCTCTGTGAGGCGGAAGCTCAGAAGCTTAGACACTGCAGCTCCGAGGAGGAGCTGCACCCCATCCAGGGGTTTTGCACAGCTGAACTGTTGCCACAGAAGATTAAAGGACTTCTCAAACATCCATGAAAGACTCAAAGCAACACTCCAGGTATGTTTTTGATGAGGATATAACATTATAAGATGACGGAAAGCTCAAAAAAGTCGATTTTACATGCTGCTTTAACGAAGACAATGAAAAAACTTTTTTAACTCATTTATTTTCCCTCGGGGTGTCACGATACATCTCTTTCACTTCCGATACGATATCAGCACAAATCATACACACTTTTATTACTTATTTTATAGTTTGGAATGTTAGAAAAGGCTTGGTCAAGTGATATGACCCAGACAGTCAGTAACAATAGGCATGAGAACAACCGACCCATTTATTATTAACCAGTGGGTCTGTGTGCGGAATACAAGCACTGCTGGACAGAAACGCTGGAGTAGAGCGCATCAATCTGCCCGTTTATAATGGAGATTTTAGATGCAGGCCGACATAATCCGATACTCATTTTTTGGGCTGATACTGGATCGATTTCTGATATCAACATCGGATCAGGTTTCTCCTAAAATCGAAAAATATGCATGCATTGATTTAATTTATTGCTTTATTTTGAGCCACATAAAAAGAATAAAGAAAAAAATGCATTTTATACCCCTTACTGGGTAAAGAAGGAGCAAAGAGAATATATATGCACAAACACATATACAGAAATATGTGCAATAAATATACAAACAGTACAAGCAAGACATTCATTCTTTAATATATCAATACTGTATTTTTACATAAACAAGAAATGCATTTAGCTTGAAAAGGAGTAGGAAGAAGACGAAGCTATTTACTCCCACTTCCTATTCATACATAAATCATGTGGTTGCCACTTTAATTTGAGATTTGATAAATCATGTTATGTACGCATATGTTTTTTTTTTTTTTTACCTTTTATATATGATGCATTTCCTTTTCAACACCACTGATGTCACTCATTACATCATCACCACATCAATATTTTCATTATATATTATACATAATTTTTTATTTCATACTACAGTAGGATGTATCTTTTTTAATTAATAAAATTATATTTAGTAATTCTATTAAGGTAGGGTGCTGACGGTAATCCATAATTATTTTGAGTTGTGTATATTTGTGCATTACAAGGGCAGGGTGCCATGGAGGAATAAACCCCCCCCCCAACAGGTCCACCTTTTGTCAAACGCCACCGTAGAGGGTGACCCTCAAGCAACATCGCCTCTTACCGGCCCTAATCTGAGGATAATATTGTATTGTAACAATATTGTAACATGTATTGGAGGAAATATCAATACATGTTAATCGTTATGTGTTTGTCTGTGCATCGATGTCTTCATTTTTTCAACCGCACTGATGTGATCATGTCATAGTGGTTGGCCAGTGTGTGTCTCAGTGTCTTCCTCTCAGTTTTGATGATTTTCATCTGTATTTGCTTGATGATTCTGCTGTATACCTGACTGATGTTTTCATGAGGTGAAGCACTTTAAACTGCCTTGCTGCTGAAATGTGCGATACAAATAAGCTTGACCTGACTTCCTGCAGTGAACTGGTGACCGGCGACGCCCCACCATGACCCTGAACAGCATCACGCAGCGACAGGAGCGACTGACGCTGCCTGCATGCAGACGGTCCTCCAAGCTGTCCTCCGCTCTGCTGAAATGACACATCTCCTTCTTCGTCTTTCTCTGTGTGGCATCATGACAGAATCAAAGAAAAATCATAACTTTTATAGAAATAGTTAGAGAAGAACTTCGCCTATTGATGTGCTTATGCCCCAGTTTCCGTGGCAGCGAAGTATTTCAGTGACTAAGAGCTCAAAGAGAATGTTTAAAGTTTTATTTTTTTATTTTTTTGCCATTTCTTGTTCAGATGTACGAAGAAATCCATCATTTTTTTTACAAGTCTCTGGCTTGAAGACACAAAAACACGAATCTGCCCTGTAGAAAGAATCAAATCAAGTATAAATAATGATTATTACGCCTCCAGGTTCTTTACATCTGAAGTTTATCTGAACTGAGAACAGCTCCAGTAGTTGGAGGACTGCTGAGACTTGCTGTACCGTAGAGCGAAGGGCAGCGAAGGTCTCCTGCGCCGCCGCTGAATGACTCATTACTCAGACAGCCATCCATCTCCAGCAGCATCGGTGGAGGATGAGTTGAGCTGGAGGACACTGCGGGCCCATTTCCCTCATTACCCAAAATCCTCAGCTGCTCTCTGAGGAGCCGCGTCCATTTTAATACCTGGTTGTCAGACAAGTTTCCAAAGGGTTTTAATGCATCTCCTGACAGCAGTGACCTTCTGACTGCAGCAAGCTCTGAGAACGAGTGAGCAGCAATTAAAGCAAATTTACTTCTCTGTTGTTAAATATAGTCCACAAACCCTCGCCATTGCTTCTCCCTGGTCGGCCATGGTTGTTTACTCTGAACTCACGTTTGGTCTTGAGAGGTTTTGCAAGATTTCTCATCTGACAAGAATGTTGGTGAGCGAAATCGGTTCGTGTGTGGCGTGTTGCTCCTGCCATGTACACACTGTACGACCAAACCTGTTATACCTAAGATTGTTTACCGTCGTGTGTGTGGTCTCTCAGGTTTTGAAAATCGCCCGACAATAAACTGAATTGTCGGGCGATTTCGGACCAGAATAATTTCTGGTCCCAAAACCAGAGTGCTAATCCCAAATTAGCTGCCAGTAGACCTCGACTGTTTTATAAAATATCACCCGAGAGGGAGAAATCACACATCAGAGTGCATGCAAAGTGTGGGAAATTTTGGACATTGCAGGAGAAGATGTGGTTTTGGTTGTATTTACCCAGAATTCCCTGCACCTTAGTCCACTTCCTGCTTTGGGAGCAGGCTGCAGTCCGCTTGGCGTTCACATCTGCTTTCGAACCGCACCCGAGTTCACTTCAACTGAAGCGAGACCGAGGTTTGTAGGCAGACTAGAGTTCGCTTTTTTGGTCCGAGTCAGAGTCCAATTACGGATTCACACCTCCCCAAACGAACCGGACTTTCTGGGCAAACAGACTGGAGCTGGACTAAACAGTCGCCTGATAACCTCTGGTCCCATATCAGCTGCCTTACGGCCCCCGACTGTTTTATAGAAAATCTCCCCAAAGGGAGAAATCACACATCAGAGTGCATGCGAAATGCAAAATTTCAGTTCAGTTCCTTTATTGTCCCTCAAGGGGGAAATTTGTTTTGTAGCCAATCCTGCCGTGTGAACCAGGCATTAGCTTCCCCTAAATTACTTTTTTCTAGATAAATTCTTGTTTTCCTAAATTTAGGACAGTTTCTTCCTCCACCTTTCAATGATGTTATAAAACCGGGTCAGTAAAAGTAACACAAGAAAATGGAAAGTCGTATTCTTCTGGAATCAAATTAAATCACAAACCATGGAGCAATCTGAATAATTAAGGCAAAGGTACAAAACAGCTGCAAATAAAACCCAACAAACCCAAGAACCATGTTGGAGAGGTGGGAGTTGTTGGGTATTTAGACACAAGGATCCAGGATGAGGACTGAATAACAACAGAGCTCTTCAACCTGAAAAGATGCAAAAATATATATATAAAAATCCTAGAAGATAAATTTCAAATGTTTGGTGGCATCCGGCGGGAAACATTCTCTCCTGGTGAAGAAATACTCTGAACTCAGAACCTAGGAATGATGTCCCACAAAACGTGATCCTGTTCCAGTTGCTGGTCGGAAAAACCAGCAGGATTTGCTTATCGTTGAGCTCGGTGACTGGGACAAATTAGCAGTTTAATAAATACCGTCATGTATTTCTCCGTGCATTATGTGCTTTAACTGATGCATGTAGTGTGTGCATTTTATTAAAAATGATCTAAACTGTCAGAAATGTAAATAAACACTTTCTGCAACGTTTTTTCAGCAACTTTTACTATAAATATTGAATTTCGAACACAGGGTTGTTTTGGAACGATTGTCTAAATTCTGACTTGCAGTGGCATTTCAGATTCAGCCGCTCGTATTGAACCTGGTTCTGGTTCTGCTGGAGATTTCTTCCTGTTGAAGGGGAGTTTTTCCTCTCCACCGTTGCCACATGCATCCTCAGTATGAGGCATTGCTGTAAAGTAAACGACACAATGCAAGCGATTTTCTGCTGTCGGTATGCATACTCGTCCAGGAGGAGTGGTGCTGCAAGTCAGTGACTCGATGCAATCTGTTGGGTTTCCTAAGATAGAAAACTTTTAAAGCTAATTTGAATAATTAACTGAACTTATTGTACTTTTTGATAATTAGGATTAACTGGAAGATATGTATGGTTGGATTGAAATTACTTTTTGGGTGAAGTGCCTTGAGATTACATGTGTTGTGAATTGGCGCTATATAAATAAGCTGAATTGAATTGAAATTTAATTGACTTTCTAAATTACAACTAAGAAATTAAGACTTTTAAAAAAGTGAAACAAAGAAAATTTCAAAAAGCCAAAACACAAAATTCTGAAAATGTAGGACTCCCAGGACTCCATCCCTGGTTCTGCTAGCTAAAGGCTAAAGGATATAGCAGCTAAACAAAAATATTGTATTTCTGTATAAGTGGAGATGCTAAAAACCATGAGCAGTTCCAATATTATAGTAAATGACAGAAAAATAACATCAACTACAACAGAATTCCCTCTTGTTCCCATTTATTCCTAAGTTAGCATTAGCCCTGCCGGATAGCAAGCGGCTACAGGAAGTTGGAAAAGCAGCCACATAAAAATATAAAATTTCTGGGACAATTAATGATGTTTTTTTTATTAGTTTTTGCAATTATAGAATGATCCAGGCAGAAAGGTTTTGGTACTTGTATATTAATTTATTTTATTGCTTCTTGTGTTGTTTTTGTGTGATAGAATGAAGTCATTCTGATTCACTGTAGAGAAACTAAATTATTGTAAAATATCTCACACTAATGAGCACGTTTTGCAAAACTGAGATATTTTGCTGCTTTTTATTATAAGTACTTTTTTTTTCTTTTCACTAATTAAAACAAATAAATCTATGACTTTCATATACTTTTAAACTGTCATGTATTTTTATTGCTGGAGTGAAAATAAGCCTGGTTTGATTTGGTGCAAAGAGATACATTAGAAATCAGCTGACTGCGCCCCACTTTCTGCTGTCACAGGAATAAAAGCAATATTTAATAACGCTGAGTAATAACATTTGTTTTCTTGACATGCAAGTCATTAAAGCGAGCTGGGGAGCCCTCTTTGCCAGGCCAGAAACGATCAGGATGCATCATGAAACGACATTAGAGCCATATTGATGCCAGCCATTACCAACTAATCCAGGCTTTGCTTGTGTGTGCTTTTTGTGGCCTCTGTAGAGCAGAGAGAAAGCAATAAAGAGCCATCTCAGAGATGTATGCTCACAATTTCAATTATTTTATATTTGTCCATTCTAAGTGCTCAGGGCTAAAATGTAATTTTTTCAGAGAAGACACTTCAAACAAATTTCTCTTCGACCTCTAAATGAGTCTGGGACGGTTGGCACAGAGAGCTGCCAGCATTGATTTCACGTATCTTTGATTAAACTTTCATTTCCACGCTTTTGTGTTTGTGCGTGTGCGTGTGTCTGACGTGAGCATAACTACAAATGTGGCGTGGACAAAACAGAAATCAGGTGCCCAAAATAAACATGGTGTTGAAGCGATCTAAGACCGCCAACTCTGTTCTCAAGAGAAGTGTGTGTTTCATCCACAAACAGTCGTGGAGAGCAGGGTGTGGGATGATGAGATTCTGTTCTTCGTGACCTGCAGCGTGCGAAGCGGTGAGACTGAGAGTCATTTACTCTAAAGACTCCCGGATACTTCACCAGAAGCCAAACAGGCGACGCACGGTCACGTAGTTTCGGGACGTTTGTATTCACACACACCGTTCACACGGCGCAGATCACCTGGGGACGCCCCTCCCGCTTCTTAGTATACGTCACATCCCCTACTCCAACATCTTCGCAACCATACGGCCAGACAGAGATTTAAAGAGAAGCGGCAAAAGCAAATGAGGTGGATTAGGAGTCCTTGGACATGTTACTGTGAAGTATCATCTCTGCTGCCAGGAAACTGAGCTGTTAGCACACCATGACAGTCGTGAGACTTCTTCAGATTCATTGCAAGATTGACTCCCCACAGCGTCACCATCCACAACGAGTCTTTGAAGATACTCGGATGATATGAGGTGGCAGCATCATGCTGTGGGGATGTATTACCGCAGAAAGGAATGGCGTTCATCACAAAATAAGACACCAAGCTGAGGAACGAAGATTTTGTGGATATAACGAAGCAGCATCTGAAGAAATCAGCTTGGAAGTTAAAGCTTGAGCAAGGAGGGGCTTTTAACATGGACAGTTACCCTAAATGGACTGCCAACTTCGTTTCAATGTGGATTAACCGTTTTAGATCAGTTATCACACAGTTCTCCTAGTTTCAGAGAAAATCTGTGAGCAGAGCTGAAAAGTTGTGTGTGAACCACTCGTGCCAGTTCTGTCTGGAGGAATGGGCTAAAATTCCAGCAAACTACTGTGAGCAGCTTGTGGAATGATACCAAAAATGTTTGGCCCAAGTCATACAGTTTAAAAGGCTACTCTAACAAGTATTGAGATGTTATGTACACTTCTGAATTGTAAGTAAGTTAAAAAAGCTAACATTTCTCTTAATCTGACATTTAGCAAATAGAAATCATTTTGGACTTTGGGTCACCTAGAAGTATTGCAACTCGAGGAATGGTCAAAGATTCTTCTATCAAGAAATGTCAAACTAGAAGACTGTTCTGTTGGTGAAAGTGGGTTGTATGAATAATTAACAGCAAGGGAACCAATAAATGTGGATTTGCATTGAGTTTGCCTTTTCTTTGTACTTTCCTGTTGAATTATTTTACTGATACTGTTGCTACAGTGATCCACTTCCCCCCAGGGCTCAAATTAACTTTCATAATATCTGTTCTGTCACACCTCGTCTCATTTGTTAAACCCATGTGTCACCTCTAGCTGTGCAATGATATGCAACATGAGCACAATACTACTTCAATTTGCTTTCTCTAAAGAGAAATCCATCAGTTTTTTATGATCTGAAACAATGATTACTTTTAATGCGGGGCGTTGCGGAGCCAATGGGAGTCAAATTAAGGGCAACAAAAGGGGCTTTTTCAAAAAAAATCTATTGTTCCACACAACAGCGTCAGCATTGGTTCTGTGAGGGTTTGTGATTAATCACTGTGGCAACACTATTAATAGTGGCATTACAGCCTCGGTCAGCTGGGAGGCATCATCCGGCAAAGCTGTGGGAGGATGGAGATGGCGTGGAGGATTGAAACTGAGGAAAATTAGGTCTCCAGACAGTCGGCTGTAACGTTTTATGGAAGCCCCGGACACCACATGAACCGAGACAAGGCATTAATCAAAGAGTTGCCAGAAACTAGAGGAGCGCTCATTGTTGCCACACATGCCCAGCTTACCTACAAGTGATTGATTGGTTTTCATTATCCAATGATTGGAGCTTTTTCCCTGTAATATGTCATCTGTGGATCCGTCATGGCCTGATTGTTTTCGTGCGAGGGACAAGAGCCATAAGAATATAATGTGTTGGACTCGGCAGAGAGCTGAATGTGGCTCTAACCAATCATTTAAATGCAGACATCAGTGCTACCCTGATGAAACGATTCAGTTGAGAAGGCAAGCGACTTGATATGAGAGCAGGAGTACTGACCCAGGTCCTAACCCAGCACCTATTGGTGAAGCATTACGTGACTCATGATTTCACATTTATTTTCTGAGACAACGTGCGTTTCCATTGACCATGAGATTGCGCAAATTGGAATTACAAAAATAAATTTGCTTAATGGGACACACCAATTTGAATAAAAACACATTTTTCATTAAAAAGTTTTGCCGTTTGGTTGCAAAATTGCAATGGAAACACTTTTTGCATCACATGAGTCACGCCAGTTTGTGTACAGCTATAGCAGCGAGCCCGTTTGCAGGAACTGGCATCTTTGGACAATGCACAGCCGGCTCCACCAGAGGTCTAACAGCTTCACACAGTTCATTAAAAGTTGAGTTTGTCATTCGGCAGTGTTGAATCTAAAGGTCTTCTGTAAAATCACTGACTACAATTTTCCAAAAACGCCACATATGTAGCCGCTCCCAACCATAAGGAGCTTGTCGCTCCAACGCATGAATGAGTCGCCGACATCTCTGATGGCTGATGATGCGCTCTAATGCTGAAATGTGTGTTCTTTCGACATTAGCAGAATACTGAAAAGGTTTTGCGCACATTTGTAATGGAGACTCTTAATAGTTCAACCTTTGCAAAACAAGGTTCAAGAAGCAGGCTGTGCAGTGGTGTTGTTGATAGCACTGTTACCGTGCAGCAAGAAGGTTCTGGAGTTTGCTTGTTCTCCCTGTCCATGTGTGGTTCTCTTCAGGTACTTCCACTTTCTCCCACAGACCAAAAGCATGACTGTTAGGTTATTTGTTCTCTCTAAATTAGCCATAGTTATGAATGTTTTTACACCTGATAGTCCGATAGACTCGGTTCGATTGGGGACCAAAATTGCAACATTTGCTGCGTGTTCAGCTCCTGCGGTTTGTTTTCTCACTGCACTGTAATAACCAAACCCTTTGAACAACCTGTTTCCCCCCTCACCTGTGGGGGCGCTGCACCAAGAACCACTGAAGGAAACGACATGAAAACTTCTGAAGAAGACACTGAGTGCAACGTCCTTCTTCACGAAATGTAAACAAAAATGGAGCACCGTCAGATTTTAGCGGTTGGAGGATTTCTCTTTTGTCTTTGGCAAAAGCCGACAAGTCATTTCTCCTGCTAGCGCTGGACACGCTAGCGTTTGTTTTTGTGGTATTTACCCAGAATGCCCAGCGCTGTGGTCCGCTTCCTGCTTTTGGAGCGGCCTCCGGTCCGCTTGGCGTTCACATATGCATTCGAACTTTACCAGAGTTCACTTCAACCAAACCGAGACCGAGGTTTGTAGGCGGATTAGAGTTCGATTACGCGTTCACTCCTTCCCAAACGAACTGGACTTTCTCGGAAAACAGATGAGAGCTCGATTAAAGTGGACTAAACAGGGCTGGTGGAAACGCACCCTGTGTTGCCCTGTTATGGGGTCGTGTCCAGGGCGAACCCCACCTTTCACCCAATGACGACTGGAGATAGGCACCAGCTCTGACGAGTCCTCTCACAGACTAAATGAATGGATGGATGAGTTCAAGAAGCAGGGTAAACTGGTGCAGCCTGTCTTCTTATAGGTATGTTTTAAGACCAGCATACATTGTGCTATTTAAAAATAAATTCACAGGACTTAAAATAAATGGTAAGTAAAGAGGAGGAAGTTGGAAAAGAAACAGTTGTGAGAGCAAAAGTGTCATTTTTGGTCTGGAGAGAGCTAAATGGGCGGTCAGTAGGTCCGGCACTCTGGAAAACCAGTCTATTATCACTATAAAGCACAACAAAAGAAATAAAAATCTTAAAATAATCTTTGCTAATCCAATTAGCATTAGCTCGGCATCACAGCTAGCTGCTGCAGCTCGTTAGCAACTAAAAACTCCCATAATTTTGATTTTTTTTTTTTTTTTGTGTTTGGTTGTTTTGCTACATAGCAGCCATTAAGCACATCATTTTTATACCGATTAGTTTGCAAAATTTGTGTTGTGGGAGATGATTAAGAGCTACTATAAATAAAAGCTCTTCCAGCAATCTGTATTTTATTTTATTTTCATATTGCACTTTAAATCAAACATAGATCTTACACAGTAAAAGGAGTAAATATTGAAGCCCAGCACATTTTCCACTCATCCATCTGAAATAATTATCTTCACATTGTAATGCTTGTGTTTGGATAATAATCATCTGTTGCCTTTTTCACACTCCAAAGTTGCTTCAACCGTAAATGTTCACGCTGTGTTTTATTGTTGTAGACTTTTACCTTCATTCTCAAGACATGTGGTAATGAACAGTTCAAAGCTTTAATAACACAAAAGCAAATCTTTCTTAGATTCACAACATTAAACGTCACCAAGAAAAAAAAGGTTAACCATTTTTGGAAGAAAGGTTAATTAATGGACTGTTACGCATGTTTTCATACTGTCAGCTCTACGAACAGGATAAGCTTCAGTTTTACTGTAAAAAATCTGCACCGAGCCTCTTCCGACTGATGGAAATGGAATAAATATCTTTGCTTCCAATCTCAGATTAAGTATGAACAGAACAAATTGTTCTCTTGTTTCTCTTGCTGCTTCTTGTGGGAGTTTTCAGAAAAGACAGCAGTTCAAAGAAAAACATTTAAAATATGCTGTGGACTGCTAATTAAATGTGGGGAAAAGTTTTATCTTTCTAAAGCAATTTAAAATGTATAAAAAAGAAAATTTCATTTAGTTTCATAACATTTTGATTATATTTTTTTGAAGCAGAGATGTTTTTTTCTTTTGCAATAGTTGAATATTCATGGTGTCGCTCCTCTATCTGGATATCAGTCCAAAGCGTAAAATTTATTCCCTGATCACAAATATGATTAAACAAAATTCTGATTTTGATCAAACGGGATTAATTCAGGAGATATTTATTTCACGACTTCTGATTTTATTGCATCCTTTCCTTCACGATAAGATCAGAACGTGAAGGCATCTCCTCTCTTGAGGCTATATTTTGGCTCCCACCTCCCTGAGACAGCCTTATGGTTATTTACTGAGTGTCGCCTCTGTCTGCTGGTTTATTATCATTTTTATTGCCACAGACCCCCCCCCCTTCCAACTCCATTACAGTGATAGTGACAGTCACAGTCTCACCCGGAACAGAACGAGTCAAACACAGAGTCAGCCATGAGTTGCTGTCTGTTTAACCATGTTTTCACTGCATGACTGAACGAGCTGCATTTGAAACTGCGCCCTGTGACTGTTTTTATAACTCTATGAAATGACTCCACGCTCCATTTATCTGACATCCAACAGCTCTAGAAAGCTGATTTTATGTGAAATCTCTGCACTCCAGAGCAGAAAGGAGGAACTGCTGTGTGTACTTTATAGCAAGTATTTTAAATTGCATGAGCAGACTTTAACTTTTTAGTGATGTTTGATATTTCTGTGTTATGAATGCTTCACAGATTCACAGTGAATGCTTGAGCAACACGCGTTAAGAGTTCTCCTCGGAGCTACTGTGTGCTTTATCAGTACTGCATTGATACAGGAAGCCATGATGCAGCTTATCCAGCTGGAGGAGTCAAATGCAGGATACAATGCAGGAAGAAGCAGCTGGAAAGTAAACTATGTTTAAGAAGAGAAAGGAGAAGAGGGGGAAGGAAATGACAAAGAGCTGAGGGAAGCCACAAGTGAAAAGAAAGTTATGAAAAACAGAGAAAATAATGCATGAAAATATGCATATTAACATGGATGATCAGCAGGATGTGAATAATCAGCAAAAATAACTGTCAGAGCTGGAAAAGAGTAACATGCAGAGAATCTCTTCACAAAATCAAACCTGAGACACAGATTAGGAGGTAAATACTGAAGAAACCCTCAGACAACAGCGAAATCTGCACAGGTTTGCTGACTTTCTTCATTTGGCAGAATCCACTTTTTTTTTTAGCCCTTAAATACATTTTGTTGTGTACTTGAAGTCCCAAAATGTTGAATTTAGTCTCTCCCAGTGCTGCGTAGATTTCTTTATATTCTGTTAGGGTTGTATTTTTCAGTCCGTTCAGTTTTCTCTGTTCCCTGTTGGGTTTTTTTAACTGTTACATCATAGCATTTGCTGCAGAACTGATTAAACAAGGTCATGGATGTCCGGCTAACCAATTCTGCGAGTCCGCCATTTTAATTTTTTCACAGCAATTTTGTTGTCCAAGTTCAAGAATGCTAAAACTACAAGCGGATCAGTCAAAATGTTCGGTTGCTGGACGTATTAACCCACACGATTCGTCCCACCGTCCCCCATCATGAGAATCCCAACATACACAAATCATGCAGCATACCTAGCAAATAGATATCCCCAAACTTAGGCATATAAAATCACAAATATAGAAAGACCAGTGGGATTCCCATCCATTGCCAGATTCTCATCCATTGGTTTCAGTAATCTAGCTCTCTGTTTCTCTGTGCCTTAAACAACCTTTGGTCGACCCCATGAGTCGCTTACCCCAAAAGACACCATTTAAAAAGCCAGTTTAGTGAAAGTGAAACCCTATTTCAGCGTATCCTTGTTTAAAAAGTTACCACTAAAGCAGTAAAAGACTACTGGCAGCAGGTTTTTCCACTGGTATCGGAAAGCTAGGTCTTCTGCCTGGTGGCAACGACTGAAGCACTGAGCGAAGAGGAGGAGAAGAGTCATAAAAGATGTAGATATTGTTTCTAGAGTGAGGGCTTTTTGAGCCGAAACTCTGGAATTAAAGCTCAGTTTTTCAAAGAGTTGTTGTCTTGACTTTTTATATTTGTTAACCACAACTGTAGTCATTTTTGAATTCATGACTTGCTCCACTTCTTGGTCGTTTATTGGCCTAAATCCAGACCCAGCTGTACCGTCTTCCAGCCTCCCTCCCAGACACAGCTCTTTGGCTGAAGACCCGAGGTTACGGACCCTTTGGGGGCGGCTCATGCTAGACTCCGGAACAGCCTGCCAACGCATATTAGATCAGCCTCAACCCTTGAGAGTTTTAAATCTTTAAAAACTCATTATTTCTCCTCAGCTTTTGATCTAGGTTGAGCATAATGTATCTTTTTATTTGTATAGAAATTAAGTATTTGATGCTCTTTTTTTCCTGTTTTATTTCAGCTGACCATTGTTTTATTGTTCCGTATTTTATTTTTGTTTATTTTTAATTTTTAACTGAACTGAAGTCTGCACATAAAATGGACCTCTGGGCTCGCGAAGAGTTAAAATCTGCAAATACTCGAAAAAGTGTGACTGGGCTAAATTAAAACTTACAAAATAAATACTAGTATCCTATTCATATAAATAATGACTGTGTAGTTTGGTATGTTTATTTTATATATCTATCAATTGGATTCTACTTATTTCTGTATAAATACGATGAGCTCAAAATTATCTTTAAGGTCAACAATATTGAGTAATCAACAAATTCTACCCAGTGGGAACTCTTTGGTTTTAATTGACAGACGTCCGCCCCAGGAACTGCGCCACACAAACGCAATCAAATCAATAGCTTTTACTGAAAGTTCTTAAAACCTATTATATAAATTGTCACGTTGTTGCCGTAATTTTTTTAAGTGGACAACTGTCACAGTTCTGAGTGCACTAAAAACGCTTATAACTGCCTATTTTGACAGTTCAAACTCAAAATATACCTTAATCTGCATAAATACACACAGTGGAAACTGTCTTAGCGATACCACGGCAGCTAACATCTGCAGTAAACTATCTTTGCTTTTGGGGGTTCAGCCAGTCAGCGGCAAAGAAAATGAATTCCACTCCTGGATTGGCTGCTTTGCAAACGCCAGGCTATCGTGTGTTGAGGGGTATTATGTATTTTCCAGGTACATAGTCCCATTTTATAGCACAATCAAGTGGCGATGTTACCTTCAGTTCTTATGAAAATGTTGTATATATCAAAAACAACTTTAAAGTAATTTGTTTGAGGAATCCTTTCATCTCCCGTGGCAACCGTTCAGCTGTGCAAAACGCTTGGTGGGATCTAGCTCCTCCTTCGAGACACAGCTCCTCCTCGGAGCTCCAGTTTCTAAGCATCCGAGCTTCCACCTCCCCCGCAACTCCCCCGCTCAGCCCCTTCAGACTTGCCAGCAGCAATCAGCAAACACCTGGTGGAGCTGCGCATCTGCTGAGCTCATTATATGAGCTACTTCTCAGTACAGCACTGGTAAAAACATTGTTTAAGCGTTAATAGAGCAGCGCTGTTGTGATTACTTCCTCAAGGTGGAGTCTGAGAAAGAGCAGGACTTTCTTAAAGAGACAGAGGCCCAATTTCAAGGCATTAAATATGAAGTCAAATTTCTTATAAGTCATATTTGATATAAGAAATCTGCGTTGGAATATCTTAGATATGGTCTATGAAAAAAAAATCTACAAATAGGTGAATTTTGCACAAATCATTTAGTCATGTTCTTTATGAATAGGGGGTCCAGTTTATACTGCTTAACCTGGTAGCTTGATCTGTGCGCCCTCCACAGTCCGATACCTGAACAAAAGACTGGGTTTATGTGCTGCTGCTCACAGACTGAGATAAGCAGAAATTCATGAGTTATCCAGCAAAAGAAAAATATATTTTTATTGTTTTTTAAGACATTGAGAGAAACATCTCAGAGGAAATCTCTCAAACGTGGGGCAGAATAAATCTGTCAATCTAATTCTGTAACTCCTTTTTCTACTGAGTCTCTGGTCTCAGTGTGTTTGGACACCCTGTCTATAAATTTCTGAATCATTGATATCACTGTACGGTAAATCGTCACAATACATCCATTTGGAAATAAAAGCATACCACATTGTTAGCCTGCTCTAATCTGTTTCCCTTATAACTGAATACTTTCAGAGATGGCAGGCGGTGAAATATAGCAGAGGCGTCAAGGCAAAGTGCGTTCCACAAGCCCTGGGTGGCGATTTGTTGCCTAATGAAGCCATTAACCTCACACTACCAAATCTGATACAAGCAAAGTAATGGCTTCATTAGAGGGAGAAATTGCAGCCGTGTAACAGAATTTCAATGCACGTGTGTTGGTGGTGCAAAAAAATGATCTCGGCACCCTGGTGAACAGCGTCGGTTCTGACAAACCCAAATTTTAGCTGTTGTTAATGACGAACCGTGCGTGCGCATGTTCTGCAGCTGCGAGCGGCCTTCCAGAGCAGCTGCTTCCCTGATCCAAACCCTCACTGATTCGTTTAGGACCGGCGTCGTTTCTGGATGCTATAATTACTTTGAAGTGACTTTACCCAATAATCTCCTTCATCTTTGGAGGGAATTGCATCAGGGTGTTTGCTCGTGATGCTCATTACGTTTGTGTGTGGCCATTAAAGAACAACAGATAGCCTCAGCTGGGAGCCATCTCATATGCACGGCCCATCCGTTTGATCATTAGAATTAAGAGGTGTTAATTAGCAAGAGACAGAGTTGGCCTTTGCATTCAGATGACAGCCAATCACAAAAAGCACATTAGGAGCTGTTGGGTTGTGTTGGGGTCACCGTGCCTCCTCCGTTCTCCCTCCGTCACGCGGGTCAAGAGTTCCCGCAGTAAATTACCGACTGTGACTTCTGTTTGTCTCTCCCGGCTCGTCCCCTCGGCTCTCCGAGGTTCCCTGCTCTGTGTAATACATCATTCATTAAATTATGGAAAAGCCATTAGAGGAGAGATTGGGAACTCGCAAATTCTTTGTGGCATTTCGCTTAGCATATAAAGCAGAACGCGGCGGCTTTTATGCCCAGCTAAATATCGATGACGGTCCTTGTTACGCTTGATGGATGAGCTTCATAATTAGACGGTGCCACCGCTTTCGACTATTAATGAGGGTCGTGAATGGAGCCCTCCTCTTTGTCCCGCACATAGCTCATGTTTGGCAGTCAGAGCCGACCTGTGAACAACAGCCCATCTGCAGCAGGCACGAACAAGCATCATCAGAGCCTCAGGTGGTGAAAACAACAGGTTTTCCAGTCACTTTCCAACATAGCTATGATCCACTCAGAGGCTTTGTCTTTAATTTGTGTTTAATTTGTTTCTTAAAACTGTTTCTTCACAGATGGTGGTGGACATTTTAAAACACACAAAGTGAAATTTTCAGGATGTTGTTGGAGATCCAATTCGACCACAGTGACGGTGTGGGCATGTTGCATTAAACCAGACTGGAACTGATGCGAGTCTGTGCTGGAGATTGACTTTGAAAGCCTCAGTGATTTATTTTTAGCTGTTACAGAGCTTCAAATCTACTGCATCACACCAGCAGGCGAAACATTTTATCTTAATTCTCCAGCAAATACTCATATTCACCCAATGCTCTCATCCCTATAAAATATAATAAAGAATAAAGCAGGGTGGTGTTATTTAAAAAGTGAGGGTAAAAAGAAAGAAAGCAAACCCATACAGTAAGTAACCTTATTAGTTTGGTTTTCTGCTCTATTGACCTTTTCCAACTACATCACCTAATCACGTTGAGGTGCCATAACGGACGTTAGAAGTGTTTTCCCAAGTTGTTTTTTACCAGGATAGCCATTGTTTCTACTTGTTCAAGTCAAGCTAATTTGTCTCTGGAAGTAGCACGCCTCGTCGGGCCTGATAGACAGCAGTATTTACAAAAGTTGGAAACTGCGAGCTTAGAAACCGACCCATACCTTCTCCGTCCTCATGTGTTTGAGGATTTGATCAAATTGCCGACTTTGCCTGAATTCACGCCACATGATTTATACCACTACGTCATAAATGCGTCTCCCCGTACACCGGAGCAGACTTGAACGTGTACTAAAGTCTAGATTCGTACATGCTAGATAGACTACATGATGATAAGGCATTGGAGGGCTGCCAGTCCTTACGATTTACGATCTCCGTCTTCTTTCCTCATCAAAAGGTTTACGATGAAATGACAAGTTTGGTTTGCAACCTTTCCTTTTGACCATTTTTACAGTGAAATCAACTGAATAAAAACGATATTAGGCTTCCAACTGTCTGTTTTTTTGACAAGGTTTACAGAAGTAAACACACGCATAAGTCGTTTTCATCCCGTCATGGTGGAGTGCGCTGCTTTCTCAAGAGCATGGTGTCACATATAAAGGGTCAATAGCTTATCTCCTGCAACAGCTAGTCACTTACTTTTACTTTTTGCTCACTGCATATTGTGTAATAGAGGCATGGTGGTGGCTCAGTGATTCACTTATGCTATTAGTTGTGTTGAGCCATTTAAACTGATCTGATTTGTGCGTTTTGACCAAAAAAAACCAACTAATTCACAGTTGAAGGTTGGTTAATTTTTGGTGTGACTTTAAATAGTCAGACTGAGCACACAACTAATGCTGTGTAATGAATTTTCTCTCAGCCTTAAATCATTAGAGTGGGAACAAGTTTAATATATTGTGTTGTTCTTTTAGAACTACTACTGTTGTTAGACATGAGATTTTAGGTCACAGCACAGGGCTGGAGGGATGAAATATTTAAACAGCTTGCTCTTGCTGTTACTTGGTGTTCCATTACTTATTCATCATGGCCTAAAACGCTTCCACAATATGCACAGAGGAGAAATACATCCCCAATGGCCAAAACTTACTGCTTTTATGGGTTAGAGAAGGTTTCTTTTTCTGAATTCACTTGACACCTTCTGGAACTGGTCAGCGTCCAAGTTCATTCATATTCATGGAAAATATCGGAAATAACTGTTTGCTCAGCAATCTGTGCCACGTTCTGCTCTAATTAAGGAAAGAGTAAATAGAAAATCTACAACTTTAATAAAGATGATTACGATAAATCACAAACATTTATTACTCAAAACAGAAGTTGATTTGTAGAGTGTTACATCTGTGCTCTGTATGAGGGATTGCTGCAAAGTCAACGACACAACGCAAACGATTGCTTACTAGCTTGATAGCAGTGAAGCAGTCGGTCTGCTCATTAGCTTAGCTTCTTCATAAAACGTCTTTTGTGACAACTCACGACTTCTGAGATGTCTGTCAGCAAATTTTATGGAGTAGTTTATCAGAACTTCTTGAGCTTTTTTGGACAAAAACTCAGTTCTGTCCAACCATAAGTCGAGATTTAAAAAACAGCACAGAATAACCACTGCTGTTAACTTGGTAAATGCTATTATTACTACATGTGCATAAATATTTCTCCATAAAACTTACCTAAGACTTATAGGAGCATAACACGTGTTATTTGGTCACTAGATGGTGCTGTAGTCTCAAGTCTCTGCTTGTGTTGCTCGGTAACGGCGCAGTGTGATTTAATCTAGAGGTTTTTGAAACAGCTCGTTTTCCAGACACCAAAAAACATTAACTTATTGCCAAAAAACAGCTGGGTGGGGTTTTTTTTTAAGCGCTTCGGCTGTTTTTAAAACAGCTGAGACCAAAATGGAAGAACTGAGACGTGCAAAATGTGAATTTCGCATAAGTTGTGTTTAAATGCCTGAAGGAACATTTGTGACTTCTCACAATAACGCAAGTGATCTCGTGTGGTAATGACAGAGTGCCCAAAGCAGTGGCGCAAACTTCAATTTATTATCACCCTGACAGATGTTATACAGTCACGTGCATATTTCAATTCTTGACATTATATGACTTCTTTTTGCTCTTTTTCAATGTTTGTCCCAGTGTTGATATGTTCTTTTTATTGTCTTTGTTTGATGTTATTAGTGTGTTTTAAATGTGAACGTTTTTAATGTTTTATGTCTTGACATTTATTCCTTGATTTGTCTTGTTTTTGTACAGCACTTTGGGCAAACTTCTGTTTTTTAAATGTGCTTTATAACTAAATTGGATTTGGATTCTATCAAATGTTTTTTGTTTCTTTAAAAATGGTATTTTCACAAAATTTGAAACAGATCCAAATTCACACTGGGCGTTCAGGTGCCAGATGGATGCCCAGTAATTAGAAAAAGAACAAAAGATAGAAGAAGACAACGACAGACCTCAGTCTTTTTAGATTCACTTAATACATTCATAAAGACACAAGCGAGGCATTCAAAATGTTCTCTGTAAATAGAAACAACTTGGTCATATGCTTACCAGGTCTGAGAGGAAGTCATCTGACCCAGAGACAGCATCATGATAAATAAATAGCTTAATTTTTATTACTGCTGTGAGCAATACAGAAAGGGGGAGCGCTGAGTGGTGGCGATAGAAGCGACAGCATGCTGAGACTGAAGGAAAACTTTCATCTACTTCAGGGCTGTTCAAAGTTCAGCCGGGGGGGGGCCATTTGTGGACCTTGGAATGATTTCATGCAGCCCCGACCGCCAGTTCAGCCGTCAGTGCAGATGGTCACTTGCAAGCTTCTTGGAGTGGAAAATTTTAGCTACAACACAAAATATTTGTCTATTAACCACGCTTTTCTTTTACTTTAATTAAATAGTAAACGGGACCAGAAACATTCAGTGGCTTTTACTCAATCATTCATTAAACGTGGCTAAATGAGGCAAGTATATTTAGTAAAAGAACGGCTCGTTTCTAGTTTCTGTTGCTCAGCCCACTGGGCAGAAGTAGAAAACGATCAAACCAAATTAAAATTCAGAACTTGTGTGTGTTTCTTTTAATGAGGCATTTGAGCAAAACTGTCCTCATTTTTCAGATCAATAGGATCTAGAGATCCAATTTTTTTAGCAATCAAACTACTTTGATTACGTCCTTAAAGGGGCAGTATTATATATTTTCCAGCCACATAGAATCATTTTATAGCACAATCAGGTAACCATGTTACCTTCAGTTGGAAATTGGGCCTCTGTCTCTTTAAGAAAGTCCTGCTATTTCTGAAACTCCGCCTTCAGGAGGTCATTACAACATTGCTCCTCCATTAACCCTTTAACAATGTTTTTTTTACCAGCATTTCTCTGAGAAGTAGCTCGTATAATGAGATCAGCAGCTCCACCAGGTGTTTGCTGTTTGCTGCTGGCTACTCTGAAGGAGCTGAGTGGGGAAGTCGCCGGGGAGGGGTGCTCTGTGAGGCTGAAGCTCGGAAGCTTGACAAATGCAGCTCTGAGGAGGAGCTGCGTCTCAAAGGCGAAGCTGTATCCACCCAGGCGTTTTGCACGGCTGAATGGCTGATTAAGGGATTTCTCAAACATGCATGAAAAATCAAAGTAACACTCACTCCAGGTATGTTTATGATGAGGGAATAACATTATAAGATGATGGAAAGCTCACAAAAGTCAATTTTACATAATACTGCCCCCTTACGATATTGCAAGTTTAGTTTATTGTAACTAAAAATAAAAATATACATTTAAAAAAAATCACATTTTGAAATGAAAGAGCTGTGTTTTGTGGCCCTCGGTTTATTTCCACTTGACAATTTTGGCCCACATGGCCAAAAAAAAAAAAAAAATGTTTGGATGCTTCTGCTCTGTTTGGTGTCGTCTGGTAAATGTTCACGTAAAGTTGAATTAATGCAGTCAGAAAGGTGTAGTGTTACTATGAATCCGTCTGTAAGCAGCAGCAAAGGGTTCATGATGTTGAAGAATTATAAACGACAGGTAGCCATGGATAGCAGCTTGATTTCTAAGCGGCATTTTGTTGCACTTTATCTATAATTTATTACTTTATGATCCAGTCAGACACCTCTGAATGAGAAAGAAGCACGTCTCTTACACTCATAATGCTGCCTTCCACTATATAGGAAAGCTTTTTTCTTTACTTAAGTCTGGTGCATTTTAGATTTTGCCATCCACTTGGTAATTGGATGAGCTTCTCTTGACCTTTTCCAGGAGATAACTTCAAGTTATCTGCCTTCACTTTGAATTTCAGACTTTATTATGTACTCGAACAGAGAGCCCTTTGCCTCTTATCTAAATGTCATCAAGCCTGAAGAAATACTGGAGAAAGTATTCCACTATGAAGGAGTTTAAAACAACTTCTGTGTCCTTTTCTACAGTTTTGCTCTTCCGTCTGTTAGGAGATTTTACTTTGGGGGATATTCTGTCTGCCTGAGGCATAAACCAACTAAGCTACAGCTAAAGGCCACCATGAAAACTGCAGTACAAACATTCTCTGGTTTGTTCTGCTTTGGGACATTTTCCAAGGCACTCGCCTTATTCCCAGAACGATGGCCTTTAAAGCGCTGCACTAATCTACGGTGCTGAAAAATAAATGCCACAAACCACAGCTGCTAAACTGACCATTTAAAGTTGGCTCTAGAATACCGCCCAGCGCAGGGAACTAATTTGCCTTCTGCTAATTTCAATGTTTTTCAGAACTGCATGATTTTATCACCATATACATATTTTTATTTTTCTTCTTTCTACGGATTAATCAAATGTTTGTGTTTTTGAAGATTTAGTTTTGGGAAAATCTGGATTTTTTTTTTTTTTTTTTTTTTCACCAATGCACTCCTTGGGCTTCCATAGAACAACTGGTGGTGTTTGGGACAGGCTTAGATTTTTATATATATATATATATATATATATATATATATATATATATATATATATATATATATATATATGATATGCGCACTCAGCTTTGCCTAAATTAATTTGTCCTCAGGTAACACCTGGAGCGCTAAACATCAATCAGTGTTCTGAAAGAACCAAAGATACAACCAGGTGAGGGGAAGAACCTTTATTTATCATGATTTAATAGCCAGATTTGGTAGTGTGAGGTTAACCAGACAAAACTTGCTAACCAACTAGATATGACTCCATAGAAATCCTATCAGTTTAACTTCATACACATGAAAAAGCTAATGGTGAAGCTACAAAAAAACCTCAAATTGGGTTATTATTATGGGTAAATTAACAGTTTTGAGCTGACACAAACACCACGTTGACCAGCACGTCACTGTAAGTGGCAAATAACAAAGTAATACACAAAAAACATGAAACAAATGTGATGAAAATTCATAAAAGTGTTTGGTTGAAGGAGACATAACATTATATCAATTACATGTTAATGTAAAGTCATAAGAAAACATGGGAATAAGACAACCTGCGGTTTCAACTTAATTCACAAACAGTGCAGAAAGAAATGAACAAAAGACTCGCATACTTAAACCAGAACTGGCATAACGTCGGTGATGTGTGTTAGATATTGTGGTCAGCAGGTTGAGCCTCCTGGGTGCTGTAGCGTCTCCTTGAGCTTCCCCTATCTGCTGCCAGGTTGAACCAGCGGATCGCATGCTTATAGACCTCATGCTCAGTCGAAGCGAAGGCGACAGGATTCTTTCTGACAGCATCTGTAATCACAAAAGCAGATTTTCATTTAAGTTATCATCATCCACCATCATAATGACAACTTGTAATGCAATCTTTGACTCTGGTCACACACGGACCTAACAGCCCGTATCAAAGGGCCTGGTAGCCCATACTCCCGGAGTACCCCCCCCACTGGATTTCCTCAAGGGACACGGTCGAACACCTTCTCCAAATCTACAAAACACATGTAGACTGGTTGGGTGAACCCCCATGCACCCTCCAGGACCCTGCTGAGGGTGTAGAGCTGGTCCAGCGTTCCACGGCCAGGACGAAAACCACACTGCTCTTCCTAAATCCGAAGTTCGACTATCCAATGGACCCTCTTCTCCAGAACCCCCGAACAGACGTTAATAGGGAGGCTTAGGAGTGTGATCCCCCTGTCGTTGGAACACACTCTGTGGTCCCCCTTTTTGAATAAGGAAACCACCACCCCAGTCTGCCAATCCAGAACTGCCCCCGATGTCCATGCGAGATTGCAGAGTCGAGTCAACCAACACAACCCCACAACATCCAGAGCCTTAAGGAGCTCCAGCTTTTTAACCACCTTGGTGACCTCAGGATCAGAGATTGGAGAGCCCGACCCAAGGTCCCCAGGCTCTGCTTCCTCAGTGAAAGATGTGCTGGTGAGATTGAGGTAGTCTACGAAATATTCCGCCCATCCACCCACAACGTCCTGAGTTGAAGTCAGCAGAACACCACCCCCACTATAAACAGTGTTGGTGGTGCACTGCTCCCCGCCCCCCGAGACTCCGGATGGTGGACCAGAATCGCCTCAAAGCCGTACGGAAGTCGTTTTCCATGGCCTCTGCGAACTCCTCCCACCCCGGAGTTTTTGCCTCAGCAACCACCCGAGCCGCATGCTGCTTGGACTTCCGGTACCCATCAGCTGCTTCCAGAGTCCCACAAACCAAAAAGACCCGACAGGACTCCTTCTTCAGCCTGACAGCATCCCTCACCGCTGGTGTCCACCAACGGGTTCGAGGGTTGCCACCGTGACAGGCACTGACAACCTTACAACCACAGCTCCAGTAAGCCGCCTTGGCAATGGACCATGGCCCACTCGGACTCCATGTTCCCTACCTCCCCCAGAACGTGTATGAAACTCTCCTGGAGGTGGGAGATGAAGCTCCATCTCACAAGAGACTCTGCCAGGCATTCTCAGCAGACCCTCAAAATACGTTTTGGCCTGCCAGGTCTGACCGGCATCCTCCCCCACCATCAGAGCCAACTCACCACCAGGTGGTGATCAGTGGAAAGGTCCGCCCTCCTCTTCACTCGAGTATCCAACACATCCAGCCGCAGATTAGATGAGACAACAACAAAGTCGATCATCGAACTGTCGCCTAGGGCATCCTGGCTAGAGCACATATAGACCCCCTTATGGTGTTCCTAATGGACAATCCATAACGAGCACAGCAGTCCAACAGCAAAACACTGTTCAAGTTCAGATCAGGAACCACACCCCTCCAGGTCTCACTGTCGTTGCCTACGTGAGCGTTGAAGTCCCCCAGCAGAACAAGGGAGTACCCAGGAGGGGCGCTCTCCAGCACTACCTCTAAGGACCCTCTAAGGCGCATAAGCACAAACAACAATCAGAACCCATCCCCTCAAACGTAGGCAGGCTACCCTTTTGTTCACCGGGTTAAACCCCAACGTACAGGCGCTAAGACTGGGGGCAATTTCTTTATGTTCATTTAACAAATTATTTCTTTGAGTGTGTCTGTTGAAACACTTGCTAAGACTACTTGAGAATTATTTCAATAGTTATTACAAATACTTACGCAGGAGCAATGTCTTTGACGCCATCTGGTTGAAAGACTTCTTCCCGTTAACACCTTTCCAGTTGATTATCTTCCCAACGTCATCATGGAACATGTGGGCCAGGATGTTCCATGTTACCCGTTTTATGTCATGGCCCCCGATCGCTGCCAGGGAGGAAATCTAAAATGGAACAAAGAGAAAAGTTCAAATATAATCTCAATCTATTATACAAAAATGATAAAAAATTTTATACCTTTTTTTGCACAGAATGCACCTAGCATTGTAAAACGAGCATCGTCAAGCCAACCGCCTAGCTTGCTAGCAAGGGTATATCAGCAGCTTGCTGCCGGTAGCTGCATTTCTTTGCGGAAGTGAAATCTCAAAGTAAAAGCTGGGTTTTGCAGGCCTCTATATAAACTCTGGTGCTGGAGGGACTGAATCACTTCAGTTGTTGCTCAGGTAACTTTTTTTTTTTTTAAATTGATTCTTTTCCTCTCAACATGTCTAGCATGTTAGCTGAAAACATAGGACATGGCGTTTCAACGGTTATACAGACATTTACTCATGGATCTACAGCAACAGTTTCTGCACCAGCTTTTTTGCTCAGAATGCACGCAGCATCGTACGGGTTGGCAACAGAAGTGATCCAGTGGCGAAGACAAATGTCGTCTAGCCAACTGCCTCTAAAATTCCATGTACCCATGATAGACGCAAAGGAATATTAGCAGCTAGTCAGTGGTAGCTGCAACGGCCTCGAGTCACAGAATGCAATGAAGATGTCTGCGGGCGACTCAAACTTTTGCCTGACAGAAAATCCCATGGGAAAACAAACAAAAAAAACATATGTGACATTAAATAGTCCTGCCACAGCAAAAATTAAGACCTGTGACTAATGTATTTAAGGCCAACTTAATTTTTAAAAAAGAAATTTTAAGACCTTAATTTTAGATGAATGAATTTAGACTTTAAGGATGCGCAGACACCCTGCTACACCGCCTCCCCTCACCATCCTCAACAACACTCTGTCGACTGAAGAACTGTAGAAATGTTGGGGAGAAAACATTTAAAATCCCTTATGTTTCAATACTTGAAATGTAAAGGCTGGACAACTGCGCATAATTTGTAGATGAGAATCTCATTATGTAAAGATTGCAATGGAAAAACAAGCTAAAGAACCCACCAAACTCTGCTTCGGTTGAGAATGTGCAGGATCGCTAAGCCAGTCTTCAAAACGTCCAACTTCTTCCATTGTTGATAATGGAAACCGTACTGGGATTGGCAAGTCCATTTCTTGGGCAGACGGGTTTAGCCTGCTGGTCAGGCAATTCACCTTGGCAACGAGTTGATCTTGCTGGTGCTTTATATATTCCAGTAAGCCTATGATATGGACTTCTGCAACTGTTAGGAAGAATGTTGGAAAACAAAAATCAAACAAATTCAGTCCGACTTGATCGCAATAAAGTTGACAGAAACTGTAAGTTTTTCTAAAATCAAAATTTATTCATAATCTTTATATCATAGATTCTCGTTTAGTTTTCTTTGTGCTGTACCAAGTCTAAACTTCTGGTCGGATTCGGGCCATAGATCTAAGCCAGGGGTGTCCAAACTTTTTGTTTTTTGTTGTTTTCTTTTTTGGGTTAGAAGATTTGCTTTTGAGCTTCTTTTTTTTTACTATGCAAATAAGATGAACACAGAAACATGGTTAAAAAAAAAAAAAAAAAAAGAGAAACATTTTTTATCTACCTAATATATATATTTTTTATTTTAAAAAAGATTTTGTTTAACTGTATAAAATGAATGATGGAAAAGTGTCCATCTGCATCAGCCGCCTGTGCTTGCAGGCCAGATTTGCTCCATTCCAGAATTACGGTCGGAGAACTGGAAAATCGACTGATTTACGGGTCGACTGGACGCAGTCGTCACAGCTAGTGATGTGCGTCACACTCCCAGTTGTAGCTGAAGTCGCTTCCTTGTTAGTTACGGAACGTAACACCAATTTGTGGCCGTCAGACACCTATTGTCCCGGGCTTATTTATTTTTTCTACAACCACAACAGTATCCTTCGCCATCCTCACCATCAACCGGCGACACACCGTACTGTTAGAAACAGTTTAGGGCTGCAACTAACAATCATTTTAATAATCGATTAATAGGTCGATTATTATTTTTTTAATAATCAATGAATTGAGCCAAAAAAAAGAGAGAAGCCTGTCTTTTTTTGCTGCTTTTTTCTGAAATAAATAAGACAATATAGTATAAGTATGTCTTACAGCAGTTTACAAAAACAAGTAGCCCAATGAGCCATTAAACACATCACAAACCAGATTATATATATACACACACACACATACATATATATAAAATGTGTGTGCTGTAAAAAAAAAAAAAAAATTTTAGTACATCTAATAAGTTACTTCTAAATACAATTCATCCTGGTTTGCTCCCATACAGTGCAGCGTCTTCACTCAGACTTTCTCTGCAAATTAAAACTTGAAGCTTCATCATTAAATTATTCATTATTATTAACACTGCTTAAGCTAATTAACCTGAGATTAAAAAGTAACACGTACTCTCTCGATGTCACGAATAGGGCTGCATCGATTCATTGATTACTGAAATAATCATCAACTAACTTAGTAATCGATTGTTAACTGGAGGATACAGACTCAAAAAAGGTCATTTTCTGAAAAAACAACACACCCAGAGCAGTAATTAAGCCAAAACTGTACAAAATATATATATATACATTTTGCATTCAAAATAAAAAAAACCTTTGTCTGTAAATATGCTCTACCTAAAACTCCTCAAGTGGCAGTTTTAGCTTCACCTGATTCAATTTCACTAAAGCAAAGCTATATTATAGTATTTTATGAAATAAAATGTTTATTTTCCTATTTAAAAAAGGAATTTAATTATTTATTTGCCTCTTTTAATGTATTTCTTATATTGTATAAAAAAGCCCAAGAGGTTAAATTAAAAATCTGCAGAATGTTCCAATTTTTTTGATCCGATTAATCAACAAAATAATGGATAGAATAATCGTTAGTAGCAGCCATAGTGACGAATCAGCTAACAGCAGCCTCGGGCCGGCGAGGAGAGACGAAAGTTACGTTTCCTCACTTGGAAACGGAACAAAAGCAAACGTAGGATATTGCATACCCTGCTGTTGAACTCCCTTCGTCCTCATCGATCCCTCCAACGTGTTTTCATTTCTATGCCGTGATAAATCACTTTTGCAAACATCGAATATTATGCATTTT
Source organism: Anableps anableps (assembly GCA_014839685.1). NCBI lineage: Eukaryota > Metazoa > Chordata > Actinopteri > Cyprinodontiformes > Anablepidae > Anableps > Anableps anableps. The sequence goes on along the minus strand of CM026075.1, from coordinate 35,578,232 downwards.
TTACACGTTTGAGCACTTGGGTCGAGCCGTTTTCTCTGAATTGGTCATTTCTAGAATTTACCTAATTAACTTTGAAAACACAGCCTGCACCTCGCTCCGTTCAACCCCCTCTGTAGGTTGAATTTTTTTTTTTTTTTTATTTCATTTCAGGCCAGCATCGACGAACTCTGCCGGTGAAGAAAACGGCTCTACAACATGATGAGCGAGGCATAAATCACGCGACACAACGAATCAGTCATGAAATTCATTGGCAACAATTTTAATAGTCGATTTTTATCGGTTTGTTGTTGCAGCCGTAAAACAGTTACCAAAGTGGTTTTCCAATGTACATTCCCGAGCGAGTCAGGCTGAACAACTGCTTTTGAATTTTGCTTTTTAATGCCATTCAAGACTTTAAATCTAACAAAACCCATTTAATGACTTTGAATGCTTTTCAACGCCCCGCGGAAACTCTGGGTCAGTTCAAACCCCATAACTATTTGATATCCAACTCACTGGAGCAGGGAATGGTGCCAGAGTCATTTCTTCCTCTTCGCCAGTTAGGAGTGTGCATGTGGCTTGCAGAAGGAGCTTGCTGTCCTGCTGGTGGAGTGGGTGGAGGAGGGACAACTGTGCTGCTCCTTGGCACATAGCAAGCAAGTGGAGGTGGGGGGGGGGTTGGGTTGCACCCTGGCTCTCTTCCTTTGTTGACCTTGCTCTCCGCTGTTATCGTTCCAATCTCCCAAATAATGTCTACAATTGTAGAAGAAAAAAAATAACCAAACCGAGTCACTATCATAAATTACACTTAACTGTAATGTATTAATAACAATAGCAACTTCATTTCTACTGAAGCACATTTTAATAAAGCAGAAACGATTAATCGGATTATTGGTGATGAATCGATTATTGAAATTAACATCAACTAATTTAGTAATCGATTAGTCATTAACTGGAGGATACAGACTCAAAAAAAGCCATTTTCTGAAAGAACAATATACTCAGAGTAGTAATTTAGCCAAAATTGTATAAAAAATATATACATTTTGCATTTAAGATAAAATATGTTCTACCCAAAATTCCACAAGTGGCCGAGTTTTAGCTTCACCTGGTTCAAATTCAGTAAAAAGAATCTCTTATTAAGCACCTTTTGCTGTCCAATTAGTCTGTAATCCAAAAAATAATCAACAGATTTGGCCTACACTGTACTGATGTTAAGCCAAGCAGAAAGGGCTGAGCTTAGAAGTATTTTTTTCACAGCAGATGCATCTCGAGCTGAAACGATTGATCGAATTAATCCTGATGAATCGATTATTGAAATTTTTGTCAACTAATTTAGTAATCGATTAGTCGTTAACTGGAGAACACATTCAAAAAAAGGGCATTTGTGGCAAGAGCAACACCCTCAGAGCGGTACTTAAGCCAAAACTGTACAAATAATTTATACATTTTGCATTTAAGATTTTAAAAACGACAATAAAATGTTTATTTTATTTAAAAAAAAAAAAAAAAAAAAAAAAAATTTGCATTTTTATGTATTTTTAATATTGTATAAAATAAGTTTAAGTGGTTAAAAGAAAAATGTGTTAAATGTGGCATTTTTTTTTTTTATTAATCGTCAAAATAATTGATTACTATAATAATCATTAGCTGCTCCTCGAGATGCATCCTTTTGGACAAATAATCAAGCATATGCTAAAGGAATGCTATGTTATTGCTTTTAAGCAATAAAATGTTTATTTTCTTATTTAAAAAATGGACTCATTTGTCTATTTGCATCTTTTGAAGAACTTCTAATATTGTATAAAAAGGCTAAAACAAAAAATGTGCAAAATGTGCCAATTTTTTTTTATCCGATTAATCATCAGAAAAATCGATAGATTAATCAATAAATAAAATGATCATTAGTTGCTGCCCTAATTTTACTGAGTTATTCGTTTATCAACTCCAGGCCTTGAGGGCTGGGGTCCTGCAACTTTTAGATGCGTCTCTGCTTCAACACACCTCAGTCAAATACCAAAGACATGAGCAGGACTCTGTAGAACTCGACTGCATGCTGAGGAGGTGATCCAGCCATTTCATTCAGCTGTGTTGCACCAGGGACACATCTAAAGGTTCCAGGACACCGGACCATGAGGTTTGGAGTTGCAGACCCCTGATTGTGCACGCCTACGCTGCAATGTTTTCCATTACGGCTTTCTTTGCATGTGTGTTTCAAACAGTTCAAGCAGAATTTACAGGAAAATATAAAAACTACAAGAAGCTAACATCGCCTTTGGCTCCTCTTCTTCCTCTTTTATCTGTAAATCTGACGTGTTGCACAACAGTGACTTATTCAGGTGTCGTCGTGCCTCTTGGTACTGATCTAAAAACAGGTAGGAGAAATTTTCAGACAATGGGGATAAAATAAACTCATAACATGACAAATATAGTTTACAACTTGGTTCCAGAAACAATAATAATTAGCTTACCACATGATTTAAGTATTCTGACATCATATGTTTTCCAGTCAGATCCAGGCTCCTCTGCGTTTTTCACTGCCATGTTCAATCTTTCATCGCTTCTGTAATTTGGCCAATAGGCAACACCATCACTGTACCAGTTCTGTGGCACCACTGCTACTGTTTTATTGATCGTGAACTCAATTAGGTAGAACATCCTAATCTAAGAAGATAGGAAACAAATAAAATCAATCAGTTTTAAAGCGTTTTCTCCACTGGAGCATTCCAAAACAAAAAAGTGATTTGTCAAATTTCTTCTGTGACGAATGAGTAAAACGAGCTACTCTGTACTGAGAACCAATATGCTTGTTTCATCCTCACATCAATTTTTCCCCAAATGTATTTGAGTAAAAGTAAAGTTACTTTAGTAAAATTTTACTTAAAGGGGACCTATTATGCAAAATTCATATTTTTCACATCTTACTTCCTCCATTTGTGTCTCAACTGCTCCTAAAAACAGCCCAAGCACTTAAAAAACCACTCAGACGTTTTTTTCGCAATAAGTTTTTGTTTTTTGGTGTCTGGAAAATGAGCTGTTTCAAAAACCTTCTGAATGTGATGTCACACTATGCCGTTACCTAGCGACCCCTGCCGAGTCCAGCCCCTCACCTGGCAGCCCAAACTGAGCTCCAGCCACGATTGGTCAGCTGGTTTTACTGCTGTATGCGCTGTACAATGGCTGCTGGGAAAGCCAAGAGTTTTGTTGTTGACTCGCCACTGAGAAACGGCTTGCTGCATTGTTGTTGGTTGCGCAGGAGGCTCTACTTCTGTTTTTCAAAGGCAAACGGTTCAATAATTGTGCATCTGTTTGCGGCCATTTTCATGTACGAGTGTAAGTAGAACTGACCAGACTGAAATCTCATTATCTAACAATGATTTTATGCAAAAAATGTAATAAACATGTTTTATATAACCTATAGACCTATCCTAACCTGTTCAAGGAAGCATAATAGATCACCTTTAAATGCAAGTTCATTTACCAGTGTAAAATGCTCCTCAAATAGAAGTAAAAAGTACCCCACTAAAATTTTACTTTAAGTAAAAGTCACTCAGTTACTTTATTGTGAGCAGTTCTAATTTTCATCCCATTCTTTGTCCAATATATCCACTGTCCCTATCATCCAATAGTTTCAAATAACTGACTCCAAACTAAACACCTGATTATCTGTTTTCGGCTTTAGCTGATAAGAATTATTATCACAAGCACCTGATAAAACTGATATTATTTATATTTGTTGTTAAAATATTATTCAGAATGATTACATGGTTATAGTGTTCAACATAAACCAACCTAAGTTTAGACTGTACGATAAAGCTGTTGCCTTTCTCACACTTGGTGGTGGTAAGAGGTAAATTTTAACTATACTTGATGGGGTTGTTTTGAAGGATCGATGCTGTTTTTTTCTAATGTTTCTCTTTTCATTATTTTTACTGATTGATGGAAATGATTTCAAATGTAACTGAGTAAAATACTATTAAAAAACAAAACAAAAAAAATCAAATATAAGTTCAGATTTTGGTAACAACTTAAAAAAGTACAAAGTACAGACAAATTGTACTTAAATATAGCAATGTGAGTAAATGTAACTAGTTACTTTCTGGTAATAACATTCAGTAGAGGTTGAGTGTTAGGTTAGGGTAAAGGAAGGCCAATGCAGATTGTTAACTGGTATTTCAAGACATCAAGTCCATCGTATTACATGTAATGACTATACAGTAACTTTGCGGCCATTTTAATGTCGCTGTGAACCCTCCTCAGCAGTGAATTGGCGGACATTTTGATTTGAATCGCCCCACGTGCTCACCAAAGTCGATAAGTTATGTTGTGTTATGAGCTAGCTAACCAGGCTCGCTATGGTCATACATTACAAAGTTAAAATCAGCGAACAGACAAGTATATATATTCGCCCGCTTTTCACAAACAAGCACATATTGACCGTTTTAGCGGCTTACTTACAGCGTAAGAAGTAACAGTCCGCCGCTGGAGACGTCTCGTGTCCAACTCCGCCGTAACCGAACAACGGATTGAAAAGAGCGCGTGCAGTGTGCACATCCGCCTGGAGTGCGCAGCGGTTCCGCTGTTGGGAGGGGGTTCAAAGTGGGCGTTTCTAAAGAGCAAACGCTGATTGGCTAGTTCCAGATGCAGAATTCATTCAAAAACCTCCGGAAGTCATTCATCTGCGGGGACTTTAAAAAGCTGAACAACAAAATAAGACGTTAATGGCAGTTACTGTATTTTTTAATGATAATTTTTTACAAATATTTTTATTTTTGTTTTTAACTACCTATTTCAATTTCACATTATTTCAGCAACCAAAACGGATTTTGTTTTTTAACGTAATGGCAAGCCATGCTCCTCAACATCTTGCAAGATTTGGCTTGACTGGGTGTCGGCTTATTAAACGCTGCAGGTGCGCAGTGATTTTAAACTTGTTTTTAGAGATTGATTTGATTAAAGTGTTTTTTGTATTGAGTAATCCTTGTGTTTTGTTTTTACAATTTATCTCTGTGACCTGCTGTCCTCCTTATTTTGTTTTTTTCCCTATTTGTTAGTCCGCCCAGCTTTTGGATTGTATTTCTTCATAGTATATAGGCGGGCTAACTAATTTTACTTTTTTTTGTGTGTGTTTGTTTTTTGTTTTTTTTACATCCGTGTTTTATTTTGTTCCTGTATGTTCCTTGTTTGAAATAATGTTTTTAGGGGGGGGGGGAGTGAGGAGAGGAAATGGAACTGCTGCGTAAACAGTCTTCACCCACTTCAAAATAAGAGCATGAATATAAACACCTAACTGCTTGAAGAATTAACAGTCAACTTCAACACAGATGTTAAACTTTATTCAACTGAAAGTTTACAAAACAGCCATGTAAATTAGTGCTTTAGAATTTAGGAGAAGCTAAGTGTACTAAGCGTTTTTAGAGTTAGCTAAAGTGCTAAACAAAAAATTAGCTCTGCTATTAGTGGATTAGCCGGGTCGTGCACAGTGCCACCACTGCTTCTACAAAATGACATCATTAAACATCACTCTATTTAAAGGTGAAACTCTGCAGCCTAAACAACAAAAAAAAATTCAGGGTAAACTTTAGCTTCGTAATACAGAAAAGAGAAATTTTCTCTCAAAGGCAAGAGTTTGGTGGTTGCCATGTCTGCTTGCAGGCACAGTTATCTGGCTTTGTGGGGAGGGGTTTTTATAATATGTATGCCTTACACTTTAAATTAAATTAGTAAATTAGCTCTTTAGAGCTAATCTCTAGAAATCTAGAAAACTTCATTACGGGGAAGTTGTACTAATCATTTTTAAAGCTAGCAACCAAAACAAAGCAACTAATAGCAAAGCTCTGCTATTAGCAGATTATCAGAAGTGTGTCCACCACTGGTGTATATCAGTCTTTCCTCTTTTTACAAATTATGGATAAAAATGAATGTTTCTTGAGAGAGCATTCTAACTCACAGAGGAATGTTTTACTGCTGCTTATTATTATTATTTTTTTTTTTTAAAAAATGTGCAAGCAGGTAGACGTAAATGCTTTGGTAAAACAAGAAAATGAGCCTAATTTTCAGGGAAGTTCTGCTTGCCTACTAACTAATCTGCTTTGATTTTTATAAAACCCATTTTTCATACTTCTTAAGCAAATTCTTGTGAATGAAAAGTTTTACTCCTACTCTCAAAATACAAAAGAACCCCCACTCAAACCACTTTATTGGACTATCAATATACTTTAAAACTCATTCTGCATCTTAAAGTGCTGAAATACTTAATGTATGAGTAAAATAGAGCTGATTTCTATCCTCCGCCTTCCATGTGGCATTATTTGATCCATTACCTCATATGTTGTGGACATATTTGTTTCATGCAGCTTAATCTTGACACATTTCTTTGACCTCGTGTTAACGGATTCATAGATCCAGGACTGCTGAGTTTGGGAGCTGCGTTTGGGTTGAAAGAGACGATGCATTCGTCTTGCACTCTCCTGGCTGCCTGCGTGACATCTGACGAATGAAACATGGTCGTCTTATTGAATAATTGCAACGATGCTTGTGGCTAAGTATGCTCGTGATCTCTCAAATTAAACTGATGGATGGTGACAGCATAAGGGAAAAAAAAAAAACAGATTTGGGTTGTCAGCGTGGAGGCGCCGTACGGCCATCAGACGGCCACTTTCCAGAACAGATGTGACAGAAAACTCATAAAATTATGATAATGATTGGGTAGCGTAATAAAATCTGTATATGTGTGAAACTGTAGCTGGGCTGTAGGCTGTCTAGAGCTAGAACACAGGGGAACTGGAGAGAAAGGCGTGAGCGTTGTTTCGCTGTTCTTTACTAGAATAAAGGATGCAGATATCTGCAGCGTGTGAAATCAGCCTGTCAGCTTTATTTTCTGTTATGGTTTGTAAAACACCATCTGTCCTCCTTTCGCTGACAGGCGTGCAGCAGAAATATGAAAGGCAGCAAAAGTTGCAAAAGTCTTAAATAAAGGTTTTGTACAGTTCCTGAGTTTCTATGAAGCCCCAATAGAAAAGGAGTAAATGTGCATGAGGATTTGTGAAATGTGTGGAAAGAATTTGCACGCTGAGATTTTTCTTTCATTTGCCTTTTGTGTGTGAACACACTGAAACAAACTGAGCAAATCAAAAAAAGAGTTGTAATAAAAGAATAGGAGGACAAAGAATTGAACCCAGAATGCTGAATCTGAGCAGAGTCTCATTAATTTTTCTCTCTGATCTCTGCTGAAGAGTAGGGTGTCCAAAAACTGCTGCATCTACAGAAAACACGTCTTTAACCAGTAAGATGTCAGAAATGTGTTCAAGCATCAGGGTTTATCATTCATGCATTATTTAATGACTGGATATGATGAAGTAAAACTGACTACAGCACAGCCGTTTACAAAAAGCTCCAAAACATTTTAAAATTTGGTTTTTTTAAACATCTCGTAACAAACCTCTAAAATTACACTATTGATTATTCTTTCATCAGATAGACTTATGGTAGAGCCATAGGCTGCTGAAAAAGCAGTAATAATTTTTTTTACTAATCATATATGAAGAAATCTTGTTAAAGGGGACCTACTTTGCACATCTTAGTTCTTCTGTTTCATTCTCAACTATTTCTTAAAACAGACCAAGCGCTTAAAAAAACTCACCCAGCTGTTTTTTTTAGCAATAAGTTAATGTTTTTTGGTGTCTGGAAAATGAGCCATTTCAAAAACCTTCCAAATGTAACCACACTGCGCCGTTACCTAGCAACTCCAGCAGAGCCCAGCCCCTCACCTAACAACCCAAGCGGAGTTCCAGCACGATTGGTCAGCTGGTTTTACTGCTGTATTCGCCGTACAATGGCTGCTGGGAAAGCCAAGCGTTTTGTTGTTTACTTACCATCCAGAATCGACTTCCTGCATCCTTGATGGTTGTGCAGGAGGCTCTACTTATGCCTTTCAAAGATGAGCGATTGTATAATTGTGCATCTATTTGCAGCCATTTTCACAGCCAGTGCAAATGTTGAGTTGGGGGGCGTGGCCAGCAGCATCTTATTTGGATTTAAAGTGACAAGAAGCCCTAAAACAGCTCATTCTGAAAGGATCACAAACCATTCCATTAGGTTCAGGAAATGGTTATAAAAGAGGCTTAGGAGGAAAATCTTTTTATTTTAGTTTAGAAAGTATATATTCAAAGCTTAGAAACAAAAATACCCAGCTGGCTTTTGACAAGAGTTTGTCATTCATTAGAGTTTAGAATATTTGTTAGAGAATGTAATGACTGTATCTAGTTGGGCAACAAAAGTGCTTTGTTAGCTCTATGAAATAATTCCAATTACAGACCAAAAAGTCATGTTTTAGGAAGTGATTGCAGTTTAGTTGGAAATTCACCATGACGTCTGATGTTTACAAATGTCAAAATCTAAGAGCCTTCATCAGCTCTGATTTATGTCACCAAAGATTCTGTGAAAGTTAGAAAACACTCAGTCAGCCAACTTCATACTTTTATTTTGCGCACCATTTCCAGAGCAGATGAATGTAAACTGTTTCGACTCTGAATAGACACAGATTTGAAATCACAATCTTTACAATGTAAGGTCTGCATTGTTTAGATGTGTCGAGGTCCAGTTCTACAGGAGTTGGAGTTCTGGTGTGTCTCTGCTCCACCGAACCTGAATCAAATGGTTTGATTACATCTTAGAAATGCTAATGATCTAATTATTTAATTTAAGGTGTGCGACACCTTCCTGTATTAGAGGCATCGGCTGCCAACAACATCAGGTTTTCTTTCTTCAGAAGTGTTTAGCCCGGTCTCTCTCCTCGACAAAGCCATTTACTGCAACTAATGCCTGGTTCACATGGCAAGATTTAAAAATGGTCGGCTGATTATCAAAACCTGAGAGATCAGACACATGACGATAAAAAATCTTAGGTATAGCAGGTTTGGTTGTTCAGTGTGTGGTGTGGAGCAACACGCCACACATGAACTCATTTCACTCACTAACATTCAGATGTCAGATGGGAAAACCTCTCAAGACCAAACGTGAGCTCAGAGTAAACAAACATGGCCGACTGAGAAAAAGCAATGGTGGTGGTTTGTGGGCTATATTTAACAGAGAAAAAAACAATACAAAGACTTCTTCGGCGTTCACCGGTCTTTCTGGGGCGCCAGTTGTTTTGTCTTCTGTGTATTTTAGATTTCCCTCGGCGTTTCCATCACCTCGCTTTCTGATTGGTTTCATGTCACATTCAACAAGCAGCGTTCTCGTTTGTCCTTGGGGAACACCACATACGCTGTGATATTGGGCCAAGACAATCTGACATAAGGGGCAGTATTATGTATTTTCCAGGCACATAGAATCATTTTATAACGCAATCCAGTAACTATGTTACCTTCAGTTGTTACAAAAATGCTGTATATATCAAATATGACCTAAAAGAAATTTAACTTTGTAATTTAACACCTTGAAATTGGGCCTCTGTCTCTGTAAAAACTCCTGCTCTTTCTGAAACTCCACCTTCAGGAAGTCATAACAACATTGCTCCTCTATTAACCCTTTAATAGCACTGCACTGAGAAGTAGCTCGTACAATGAGCTCAACAGGTGCTTGCTACTTGCTGCAGGCAAGTCTGAAGGAGCTGAGTGGGGAAGTCAAGGGGGAGGGGTTTTCTGTGAGGCAGAAGCTTGGAAGCTTGGAAACTGCAGCTCTAAGGAAGAGCTGTGTCTCAAAGGTGGAGCTGTATCCACCCAGGCGTTTTGCTTGGCTGAATGGTTGTCACGGGAGGTTAAACGATTTCTCAAACATGCATGAAAGAATCAAGGCAACACTCCAGGGTATATTTTTGATGAGGGAATAACATCATAAAGCTCAGAAAAGTCGATTTTACATAATACTGCCCCTTCAAGATGGGTTTCTCTCCTAGATGAGGAGCTACCACTGCCATTTACTTTTAACTTTTCTTTAACATAGAAAGTATTCCTGGATCAGTGCTTCTGCGTTTCTTTCCTGTCTTCTCAAACCCCCATTTGGTCGTAGCGGATGGCCGTTCACACTAGACCAGGTTCTGGTTCTGCTGGAGAGTTCTTCCTGTTAAGGGGGAGTTTTCCTTGCTGTTGTTGCTACATGCATGCTTAAAATGATAGAACTTGACTCCATTTTTTGACAACTACGATCAAATTGTAATGTATGTAGATGCCTATATGGTTGGATTCAGACCCCTGGTTCATAGGAAACTGTGGATGGTGATGACTGACTGACTCAAACATGACCAGATGAGAACTACCAAACAGAGGAAACTAAAGAAGAAGAAGCCTGTTGGAAAATGATAAGTGGCATGATGATTACTGCATAGCAGCAGAACATTAAAATGTTCCACTGGCTAATCTAACGCCGGTAAATCTGCACTTTCTATGAAAATACCCAGCCCGATCCGAGCATTTTATCTTTCAACAGCACATTTATGTAGAACATTCTGTACAATACTGTCAATGGCTCCTCTTCATCTCAGTCCTATCATTAAAAGTTAATTATATTTTACTTTGAAAGGCGCTGCCGTGTACACACTAGACACTGAGAACCTTTGAAATGATTCTTCTCTGCAGGAAGCCTTTGAACATGTTACATTTATTTTATTATTTTTCTCAGACCTCAGAAATAAGAGAAGCTGGACTAAAGCTGCTATCGACATGTGGAGCTGTGGCTAAGAAAATGTCAGGTCTGGGAGGACTTAAAAAGACTCCTGTGTGCATGGGTTGAAAGAATTAAGCTCTTTTATTGTGAACACTGGATCGTGCACAAGACTCTTACTTTTTGTAAAGAAGTCTGGAGGAACTTCATCTGTTTGACATAATAAAGCACTTTAAAGTTGAAGAAGGTGATGATGACCTGCAAAAACATAGAAACAGTGTGGTTCATTGACACATTCCTGCATGTTGTTGAGTCTGCAGTGCTGTGATGAATGTAATATCTACCAGCAAGAGCTCACCTGGTGTTATTTTAATTGAATCAGGAATCCTAATCTTTGTTCTGCCTCAGGTCCCCCTCCACAGAACATAATCCTTGATTTCATACACATTTAACCACTGCATGTGGAGAATTTACCTTGTTAGTGTGGTATAGAGCTATGCAAGTTAGGCAAAATGTCTCTTTATTTTGCGTTTTGGTTAAACTAATACACTGATTTCAGACTAAACTAATTTTAACACCAGACAAAGATAGAATAACTAAACCCCAAATCAACTTTTTTTGCAGATAAACTATAATTTGTGTTTTAAATGTGCTATCTTCATGTTTCTGTGCAAATTGTGACATTTTTGTGTAAACTTGTTTAAAGCATATGCCACTCAGTCAGAAACAACCAATCAGAGCCAGGAGGAGGGTCTTAATGCTGTCAATCACCCTCGTGTGTGCGCCGCTCACTCACTCCCTCTTGCTGTCTGCTCCGTTCACCACAACATAGCCTGCCGCTAATGCAAAGGCTTGTTAGCATGACCATCAATAAACTGTTTTTCTGAAACAGTAAGTTGTTTTTTCACCATAAGCACATTTAGCAGCGCGTACACAAGGGTGATTGACAGCGTTAAGACCTTCCTCCTGGCTCTGATTGGTTGTTTTAGGTCGGGAGCGGTGCAAAGTTACATATTGCAGCTTTAATTCTGCAAAGTTTTGCCTAAAACGGTCACAGGGATGCCCTTTTTGGGCGGAACAGCGGCTGCTGCAGTTGAATTTTCACATTAGTTACAACGGTACAGCTTGGGTGATATCTGCGTCACAGGCCCAGGTTCGGGTATATAACCATCTTGCTCTAATAAGTCAGGAGTTGGAATTGCCCCTTGACTGTTTCTGAGTGGCCCGCCAGAACAGGTAGTTGATGCCGGTGGAGACTTTTTTTCTTTAATTAGAGCAAAATTATTCCTGACAAACTGAAATTTTCTACAATGGAAAATATTATGTACAGCGCAAAGTATTTGTCTTTCAACAACCATGCTTTTTGCTTTCTCTTTAATTTCATAATAAATAGGACCACATTTGTCAACTCATTTCTTCTTAGAAACAGACTTTAGAGATTCCAAATCTGCTTTTAATTAATTTATTAAACCTGGCTTAATACAGCAAGCATTCTTAAAGAAAGAGTGACTAAAATCATGTTCTTATATTTAAAAATAAACTGATTTTTTTTCCTTTATATTTTTCATCTCAGTCCAAAACAATTAGTAAAAAAAACCTTTAAGTTTTGGATCTATAATGATGTAAACTTCCTCTTCCTACAAAAAACTGACTATTTTACTTGTTTAATTAGAATTATTGTATGCTTAGTTTATTGTCGAGCAACAAAAAAATACAAAAAAACCCAAACTTTTTTTTGAGGTTTTAGAAATTGGCCCACAAGTACTCTTGACTTGCTGATTTTGGCCCAAAAAATGATGCACCTTGGACAGGTCACCAGTCCACCACTTGAGGAAGTTTACCTACCATGTTTTTGGACGGGGAGAACAAAGAGATCCCTCAGAGAAAGGACCTTCATGCTGAGAGGCAACAGTTCCAACCACTGCTCCATCATGCAGCCTCCAGCGTATCTATTGTATGCGATCTGATTACAACCGATTCAACAGTATGCTGAACAACAGCAGAAGTCTGAAATTCCTGCTCCGACTCCAATGAAATATTCATGTGACATTGAAATTCCTTGATGCTCTGACTTGCAGATATTCACTGGTGACCTTGCACAAGTTTGAATGTAAAAACAGGAGAAATTAGAACCAGAATAATTTCCAGACAAAGATTTTACATGTGGTTGTATCAGATTCTCATGGAAAAGTATTTAAGGGTGCATTCACACCAGCCCTGTTTAGTTCGCTTTAATCCAGCTCCAGTTCATTTGTCTAGAAAGTCCGGTTCATTTGTGGCAGTGTGAAATTAATATAGAAATAAACAGAATCACCAGTGGGAAGGAAATTCAGGTTCATCCTTAACACCCTAGAAATTGTTTTTGTGCTTTCAAATGTTTTTGTGTTGCACTTTGGAGGCATGTTTCCCACTGGGTAACATGAGCTTTTTGTGATAAATTAGGGGTTAAAAAGACAAGCAGAGAAATAGTTGGGATTATTTCCTTTCATTTGACAAATTCCTAATAGAAATAGATCTCTTGTTTCATTAAAGATGCGTTCACACCAGCCCTGTTTAGTCCACTTTAATCAAACTCCAGTTCGTTTGACTAGAAAGTCCGGTTCGTTTGGGGAGGTGTGAACGCGCAATCGAACTCTGATGCGGACCAAAAAAAGCGAACTCTGGACCGCCCAGGACTTAGGACTCAGGACTCAGTCTCAGTTTGGTTGAAATGAACTCTGCTGGGGTTCCAGTGCATATGTGAACGCCGACCAGAGACCGCTCCAAAAGCAGGAAGTGGACTACAGCACAGGGCATTTTGGGTAAATGCAACCAAAACAATGACACGAGTTTAGCGCTAGCGGGAGAAATGGCTCATGGTTTTTACCAAAGACAAAAGAGAAAATCTCCAACTGCTAAAATCTGACGCCGCTCCAATTTTGTTTACATTTCATGAAGAAGGAAGTTGTGCTTATGTCTTCTTCAGAGGTTTTCATGTCGTTTCCTTCAGTGGTCCTTGGTGCAGCGCCCCCACAAGCGAGGAGGGGAACAAGTTGCTCAAAGGGTTTGGTTGGTTTGACACAGAGCAGTGAGAAAGAGAACCACAGCAGCTGGAAATGGAACAAATGTTGCAGTTTTGGTCCCAATCGAACCGAATCTACCGAACTATCAAGTGTGAAAACACTCAAATTTTATGCTGAAGCTGCATAACTACAACAGGACTGGTTTATTTTCACAAAGAGATACTTTACAGGGCCTGGATGCAGGGTCTGGTGCTTGCAGGACTCTCTCCCCACTGCTCACATCGATCCAGAGCATGTGAGCTAAAATGGGTTGGTGTTGGTAGATCACTGGGCTTGTATGTGTGTGCATTATAGCTTTGACAGGTACAACAGACCTGAGGGGAAAACAAGCAAGTGCACTCGGCTTTTTTTTTAAAATCGAGCTCCACCTGATTAAAGGGAACGAAAAATCCATGAGCGCTCATTAGAGAGGTCTACAGGTGGCTAATGAGCTGATATTTAAAACTTCTTACAAGTTGGATTTCTCCTTCTCCTCTCCTCTTTCTCCCTTTCCCTCTGTCTGTCTTTGGCCGCCCTCCAGGACACGGCTCCTGTGTTGAGCCAGAACTGCTGCGAATCAGCAAACCGTGCGCCAGGAGCGTGAACAAATACACACAAGTTCCAGGTTACAATCCCTGACGCCTGTTTCCTCCAGCAGAAGCACCCATTCAGGATGGATGAGGACAGTTTGACTCGTGTAATGTGGCTTTCCTCTCATGTCTCTAACCAATGCAAGCTCATAAAGCATCAGGTTGCTGTGGATACTTACGCTTGTTATGCTGATTAAAAACCAGCACTTCTTTGCAAACTGTAGGATTTTAAAAAGGCACTCAGCCCAAATCAGCATCCTCTCCTGTGCGGTAATTAAAGTAGAGCCATTTCTAGTTCTGTGGGGGGCCCTAAGTGAGATGCTGTTTAGAAGCCCCCTAGTTTATTAAACTACAATGAAGAGATTCCCAACCCTTTAGATGGGCCACAGAAATATCACAATCTTTTACATTTTACAAGCAAAACAAGATGCAGTTAAAGTGACCTATCTTGAGGTGAATTAAACTGATAAAACACTATAACACGAGGAAAACAATCCTCCATACGTCAATAAATAATACCGATTTTCAGTGTGTATAAAAACTGAACAAACAGGTCTGGAGTCAATCAGTCATTTCCATGGGAACACAAACTGTTCATTCACATGTGAAATATTTATGAAGCAAACACTAAAGCTGAGTTTAGCTGGCTAAATAACAATGGTCCAAGGCTAGCTAGCAGGATGAAAGCAACTTGTTTGCAGAATAAAAAAGACGTTGTACCTCCTTTTATCCAGCCCACATCATCTACAAATGCGTGACCTTTAACTTTGGATTAGTTCTCTACCTCAGTTTTCTTTTTTTCCCCGTTTTTCTAGGCCACCAAACTTCTTTTGGATTGAGTGTGTGTCTAGCCAGGTGGTTAGCAGCACAGGAGAACCGCAGGGTACTGTACTCTCACCATTCCTTTTCACTCTGTACACTTCCGGCACAGGTCAGACTCCTGTCATCTGCAGAAATACTCAGATTACTCTGCAGTTGTCAGGTGGATCAGAGATGGACAAGAAGCTGAGTCCAGAGAGTGGGTGGACCGCTTTGTGTCATGGCATGGAAACAATCATCTTATCGTGAATGTGAACAAAACAAAGAAGATGATTGTCGATTTCAGGAGAAACAGGATCCATTCAAACCCTATTTCCATCATGGGAGAAGAAGTGGAGGTGGTTGAGGAATATAAATACCTCGGTGTTCATCTAGACAACAGACTGGACTGGAGACTCAACAGTGAAGCGTCTACAAGAAAGGACAGAGCAGACTGGACTTCTGGAGGAAACTAAGATCCTTCAAGGCTTGCAGCAAGATGTTGCAGATCTTCTATAAGTCTGTTGTCATCTCTGCCAGCATCTGTTGGGGCAGCAGCATCAGAGCCAAGGACCTAAAAAGGTTCAACCACTTGATAAAGACGGCTGGTTCTGTTCTGGGGACAACTGTGGAACCTCTGGAGATGATGACGCAAAGAAGGATTCTTCATAAAATCAAGAAAATTATGAACAATCCTGACCATCCTCTTCATGAGACTGTCATTGGAAAATAGAGTCCGTTCTATAATAACTCCTTTATTAAATTAGTTACATTAACATTTAATTTCCCTTTGGGACTAGTAACGTATTTTTTAATTTGAACTGAATTGAATTTGAATCTGTTTGGGGTTTTTTTCCAGCTAACATGCTAGCAACCCGCTACGCCACTCCATGAGTTACGGTGAGGTCCAACGGATATGACGTAATAATGGCAGAAAAAAAACACCAGCCAAAGTTAATCTTTGCATTTTATTTAATTTATATCTTCTCATTATTTTTTAAGCATAAACAAGAAGTAATGAATATATGCTCAGGACAATCTTATAAAATAGACTTTAATCTCAATGAGTTTTACTTCCTGGTGAAATAAAGGTTACACATACATACATACAGAGAACTACAGATAAAGACAGAATCTTTTAATTTTCCTAAAATGAAGCTGAACATGCAGCTTTGGGGCCCCCTAGTGGCTTGGAGGCCCATCGGCAGTCACTGAGTTCACTAATAGCCAGAAACGGCCCTAATCAAAGGTCCAGGTAGACTGTCTGCAGACCATAAGCACTTTGGTTGCAGAGTAGGAAATATTACCTCAGTAATCTCTGCAAGAGCCACTCTGGCAGGGAATGGCTCCCAGTACTGGGCTGTGTATGTATGGTCAGGGCTGAGGCTGGCTCATAACTCAATGTGGTCACTGGCACAATTCGCCTTCCGTCTGCTGAGGCAGGGTACTGCCTAAATGACAGTAAAAGCCGCAGTGGCACTTCCAGCATTGCTTTATGGCTGGCAGAGACCCTGGGGCATCATGACTGGAGTGCTGAGTGAGAACATGGCTCCCAATCACTTGATATTAATCTCCCCCCCCGATCGGGAGAGACGGAGAAACGTGGTGGGAGGAGCTGGGAAGGAGGCCCATCTGGAGAGTGGCTGACAGAAATTAGCTCCGTGTTTGGTCTCATGGTGTCCAACTGATTCACACACACACACACACACACACACACACACACACACACACACACACACACACACAGTGAAGGTCAGCTCCTCTCACTGCAGTCTGCACCATAACATATAATTAATTCAGACATGAGTCTTCAAGACAGATCATCTTAGATCTGGGAGCATTGTGGATGAAATTACTGATTGCTCTGACTCTCTGTTAAAAGTTCAGCGGACCGTTGAAAAAACACTGAAAATGTGAAGACAACACATTATATGCATTATAAAAGCAGTGACAGAATATTTCCCCCCTTTTTTTTTTACACATCCAAACGTGCTTAAAACTCTGGGCCCATAATCTCAAAGCAGTGACATGTGGTCAGGGGAGGCAGTGCCTCACCTGTAAATCTGATAAGTAAAAGAGGTACATACTCAGAAAAGTTTTTTAAAAATTATAGCAACAAAGTTGCTGTGTTTCCATTATAAAGGTATGTAGATCTCTGTCGATTTTCTGCTAATGTCGAAACAACGCAGTTTCGCAATTGCAGTGTTTACATTAAATAAGAAATTAAATTAAAGTTGCATGTGAATAAGCTTGTTCACGCGATAAGTCATTAAAAACATGTTGCGCCAAGATCCGCCAACTACTCCCTGTTGTCGTCTTCTTCGTGGTTTGCACCAGTGGCAACATGATGCAAAAAAGGTGTTTCCATTACAGTTTCGAGAAATAAACCAATTTCGATACGGCCGAAAAACTACCTCATCCTAGCAGCAAAACATTTTCTAAAAAAATGAGAATTTGTTTTTTGAAAATGTCGCGTTTCCATTAAGCAAATATATTTTTGTTGTTTCAATTTGCACAATTTCAAGGTTAATGGAAATGAAACTATAGACAATTAATATAATTGAATATATTTCAAGAGCTCCAACTTTCAGTAAAAACTATTTATTTAATTAAGTAAATTAAATAGAAAATAATGAAATAAATGGTTAAAATATGTTGGATTTACTAATGATATTACAAATGTTGAGTAAATACAAATCAATTTTATAGCAAAAACTGATAAATATTTACTTAGTTTCTAAAAAAAATTTGATCTACTAAATATCTGCAAAAAATTATTTAGATTTACAAATTTATTAGGTTCAATTAATTTATATTTACTGATTATTTGGATGAAATGGATTTTGGTTGACCAATTGCATGAATGATACTTATTAAGATTTTGTAATTTTGTGGGTGAAATTGATGTTATTTTTCTAAATATTTGGATAAGAATCATTTGGATTCAACAAGTAAAATAAGTTACATCAAGTCATTACTTAGAACAATGTCACTTAATTCAACACATTTTAACTGTAATTGGTAGTTAATGTTTAAATAGATGTTCAAATTACCTTTGAATTCATACCACATGCCTTAAAATCTATTTACTGTTATTGATTATCACTTCATTGTCATAAATTTTCTATGTTGAATGTATAAAAAGTAAAATTTATGCTAACAATGATGAGAGAAAATCAATTTGTCCGCTTGACTTTTCTATAAATTAGTTTTTATTGGTAATATCAACATTTTTATGGTCAAAATCGTGGAATTTATGCATTGCCTGTTGAAATACCAATTGCCTGTTGTAAATGTACAGGCAACATAATGAACCCTATAAGACTGACTGGGGTTAATAACAGTGATGAGATATGAAACCAAATAAAAAGCAAGATCTTCAGTACTGTGTTATGAGTACTTGAGTTATTACACCAAATCAAACTGTACAGTTTCCTGTTGCTGTTTGGAATGAACACATATCCACACATTATGCTATTTGTCCTTCCACTGTTTTATTTATTAAATCCCACATACAATTATATGATTCATTCATTCTCGGTACTGACAATGTTTGTTTTCGGTGGGTGGTATTACTCACTGCCCACTAATATTATCTAACAGTAACCAGTATTTAAGGATTTAGTTGCAGGTTTTAGAGGCTCTAAACACCTTTACTCAACACTTAACACTCCTTAGCCACAAAAACATTTTTCACCTCTTAAGCTTCAGCCTGTCACAGCTGGTGGCTACTTATACTACACCTTTTTCTGGTTGTTTCTTGGTGTTAAAAGGTATTCTGTCCTCTCCACCGTCACCACAGCCTTGATGAGGATGAGGGATTGCCACGAATTCACTGACTCGGTGTGTTTTCCCACCTGATAGTCTGATAGAAACATGCCCCCAAAGTGCCCCCTAATTATTATTTTAATATCTGCTTTGTACATGTGCACCACATGCATTGATAATGTTAAATTTGTGTTATTTTGGAATTTTGGATTTAATGGCAGGAAGACTTGCAGATGTTCTTCTTAGGGACAGAACTCCTGTTTCAGAAAGCGGAATAAGTGAAAATCCTGAGTAAGTTCAGGGGTAATTATGTGCATATCCTGGGTTTTTGGTTTCAGAAAGCCAGATAGCCATTATCCCGAGTCAACTTACTACTGCAACGTACTCTGTGAACCAACCCTGCTTGGTAGCAGGATTGTTTGAGCTAATCCTGAGTTTGTCCTACTGTTCTGTTGAGACCTGGCACAAGGAAAGGGTCAGAAATGCCGTGTCCTTTTCTCGAGGAGCCTATAGATGTTGGAGAGTAAATACTCTGCAGAAATCTCCGTAGGGAGAGAGTGATCAGATCACGATTAGATGTCTTATCATTTCCGGGTTAATATATTTTCTAGCGTTGCCGTTTTTCGCCACAGTTAGTGATTTATTTCAATAAAATTTTAGTCCGCACGTCACTCATATGACCCAATGAGGGCATTCTTTGTGCTGGACTTCGTTTAAGTTGGGATGCTGTCTGGAATGTTACTGTGGGACACTTAGGTTCAATCCCTGGCAGGTGTTCATAGCTAAAGCTTTTCTGTTTCTTGTTTATGCTATTGGTATCAAGCACAAATAGCTTAGTTTTAGGTAAATTTTGTTTTATAACGGAGCTTTTTAGACAATAGCCCTCCCACCGCCGGACAGCAGATCATTGTGACTTACACATTTATAAGTAGCTCCAATATGAAAACTGGGCAGCCATGCTGTATAGTTTTGTGGTGTTCCTTATAGTCACAGACACACAAGGCTAATAAAAGAAGATCCCCCACAGAACTGCAGATATCAGTGAAAGCAATAATGTAGTCTGGGTCACATTTTGACACTTCAAGCACGACCTATTCATATATTTTTAGGTTTCCAGGCATAATGGGTGCATAGATGGCATCACATTCACTGGTCCTTCACTAAATAAAGAAGATTATGTTTTATTTTTTTATGTTTTAAATTCTGTTGCACACTTTTTAATCTGCTCAACAAGTGTTTACATTGATGCAGTCATTAATGTCACCTGACTGTGCTGCACCTGTAATTTATTTATTCTGAGTATGCCTTTTTGATGACCACACAGTATGTTCAAAAATACATTTCATTTCTTTCATCCTGGGTTTTATTCTTCTTTGAACAGCCGGTTAAAACTTTTTGTGGCTCCTGGTTTTCCTTACTGGCTTTTTGTCTTCTAATTTTCAAACTGGATGCTTTCATTGCCCCTTGCTTTGCAACCAACACACCAGAATCTCCCCATTGTGAGAAAAAAAAAGCAGAACATTTTCACAGCGGTGGCCAGACCAGGCCAGTAAATATTTTAGGGAGGCACAGCTAAAAAAAATAAATAATAAATATTCCTATTTATTAATACATTTTTCACTTTATTTAAAATTTAATTTATTTATTGGGCTTTACATTTATGTCTTGATTGAAGAAGATGACTATGGGCACCTTTCTATAACCTAAACATGTTTCTTTGGGGGAAGCAGTGGGGACGCCAACATTTTTCAAAAGTGGGCTATGCCCCACCACCACCCTTAGAGGCGCCACTGGGAAGGGGGGGAGCAAGTGTAGTGGCGATAGTAAAGCTTTAATTCTCTGTATGCTTTGTATGTGTTACGCTAACTCTTACTATTTACTACGCTTCCTATTTTACAGCAGCAACAGTGTTTTGATATTCTTAGTCGTCCTTGAGAAATACACACGTTGAGGCTTCTTATTTTCTCCCGTTGCCATGGTGAATCTTCCATCGATGAGGACTTTTTAAATCCTCGCGCTCATGCTTAACTCAGGATTACTTGACTCAGAATTGAGTTACCTTGTTGATATCTTTTGTTCTGAAACCGAAAATCCTGAGTATCACTGAGCCGGGTGGGTTTTTTCCTGGTTTCTGAAACGGGGCCCTGTTTGAACGCCACTTCCTTATTTCAGTCACATGACGGCTCAGACAGTCAGCCGGAAAGGAGATTCTCCCTTTCTTCTACCTCTGCGAAGATTGCGCAGACTAACGGAGAAATCCCGCCATCGTTCTAGGGAAACTGCGTAAGTGTTGTTGGTGAATAGGCTGAGCTGTAGTTCTCCAACGTAAACCCTGCGCAGGATTTTTTGGTACCGAGCGGAGAGGAGATGCACACGGCACTCGAGTGAGGTAAAGCGTTTGTTTTCATTCACTCCCCCAACATGGACTCTGATAGCTGGGATCACGGAGCTCCGTTAGAGACATTTAGACACAAATGTTCCCCGCGGACACCGGGCTGTTTCCCCGGCGGTCCCCTGCTAGCTAGCGTTAGCTGGTTGAGCTGTCGTTGGTGAAGGTTAGCGTTAGCATGAGGCGAGCCATGAGGTTTGCTGCTTTAACTGGTTCAGAGGAGGCTGCGTAACTGTGGCTGGTGTTGAAGAACAGGTTCGATGCTACGCTCTATCTGCGTTAATGTAACTCTCAGTCCGCCGTAATATTGTAGTTTATATGCTAGGTTGTGTGGGATTTTATTTTAATTTGATGCGGAAGAGATTTGCTCAGGTATGCGCACCACGTGGCCTATTGATCATTGATTGGCTGAGTTGATTCTCAGCGTTTATTGAGGAAATGCTTGAAGTTGGTTTACATCGAGTGTACTGGGATTTGTGTCTCTCGTTTCACTGGGAAACACTTCATACTGGGCCAAATCATCCTAACTGGTTTGTGTTCATTGTAGCGATGGAGTTCACGCCCCCTCCCGGTCCTGATAAATTCACAGTATAGTGCAGAGGTGGCGATAAGCAGCTATTAAAGCTCATTGTACCGACATAGAGGTAATAATAAATAAAAATAAATAAACACAACATGTCAGTGAGTCGACCAAAACTGAGATTATACAACATATTAAAAAAAGGAGCAAATAAATACACTTTAAAACCACCCTTATTAAACTCGTCCTGTTTAAACATAGATATGGAGTAAACTTTATATTTACACTCATGTAATTAATTTGCTAGTCATCCAGTTGGCAACAATAATTGTCCTTTTTGTGTGCCTATACAATTAACCTTTATATATATATATATATATATATATATATATATATATATATATATATATATATATAAAATTGTTCATACCTATACACAGCCTCTGTATATATGTGTGTATTAAAGATGCTCCAGTATCTGATGTTAATATTGGTGTTATGGCTGTGATTTCCGATATTCTAGTAGGCTGGTCATGGAAGCAAATTTTGCTGGGTGATAAATTGTCCTAGAAATTATTGCAATAAACGATAATATTGTTGTTTCGAGGCCATTTTTAAATGATGTATTGATAATGTTTGCCCTCTCAAAGACTAATAAACTTTAATTTTGTAAAGAACACTTAGTATATTACTACCATTTAATTTTCCGTTTTATTTCCAATCTTATTGTCTTATTAGTTGCCTTTATTTCATTATTTTTTCCTCATTTTTTGTATTATTCAGTGTTTTTTTTATTATTATTATTTTTATTTACCATCACTTTTTTTCATTATTTCTTTCTATTTTTTCCATATCTTGTATTTATTTAGTAATTTTTAAAGGTATTTTACATATCCAAAAGAAAACATGACAACTAAAAAACATTAACTAAAGCAAAATAATAAGAAAAACCCACACACAACTGAAACCATAAATAAAATGGGTTATAATGTCTCTGTAAGGTTGGAGGAAAATCTTCCAGTTAAAGCTAAGCATGAAGTGGTGCAGCAGCAGCAGGAGGAGGAACAGCGCCTCCATCACCTGCTGATGTCTCCAACACACCTCGCCTGATCCGTGCTCGCTCCAGAAATAATCCTTTCCTCCTCAGTCGGTGGTTCTGGCATAAATTACAACAGCCCTGAATCACAGCTTGCGCCCATGAAGTTTTCCAGCTGTTGAATCTGTTTAATCGATGATACCCGAACCTGTGGCGTGAGATCTGGGTTAGTTCTGGAAGCAACCTGCAGCCCTGGGTCACCGTGTTCTTCGCTGTGGCGTGTTTGTCGGTCGGAACGACTTTGGACTCTGTGCACGAAGACGTTTCTGCTTGCAGGTGGGAATTTCAAAGGAGTGTGTGCAGCTGGGAAGTCACTTAGCGTGCAGAGCAACAGCTGCACCCACACGTATGAACAGCTGCTGGGAGAACGTCTATATATACAGAGAGGTGTGGATGTAAAAAAAACCAACCAGATTTGATGTGTCTGTGTTGCAGTTTCTCCTCTAATCTTGTTAAACGGTCCTGGTGTTACATTCTCTCAATCAGAATCCCCTCAAGAAGCTGTTCTAATTCAATCCAATAAGCTCAGCTGATTATTGCTGTGACGATTAGCGTCAGGATTGTGAATAAGGATCTGCTTCTCTGTTCGCTCACTTCCTGTCGAGGCGACCGAACCTGGAGTTTCACACGTTACAAACCTCCAGCACCAAAGCTTCATCAGTGCACGCTTACTGGCAGCTCTTCTTACACGAGTAAAGTCTGTTCCTTGTTCTGAAATGACACCAAGCTTTAAATAATAGAACCATGTTGTTTCAGAAGGAGAGGAACTCATATTTAAAAATGAAACATCTTGTGTAAATGAGACCCTGGCGGCTGTAGGAATGTGCAGGCGTGAAGTGTGGAAGAAAAACGGCACTGTATCACTTTTGCATCTCAACCTAACCTCAAAAAAATCCTATTCTTAAAACCTTTAATGTGGGTTTAAGAAAATTCACATTAAAGTCTTCCTTTAACTGAATTCATTTAGGTTTCCTCTAGGCATACTGACCATTTAAAACATTTTTACACTCCGTGTCACATTCACTTAGGACTGCAGATGTTATTACCTTCCTTGGCAGGAATCTCCACAGCCATAAAATTTAAAAGGGCCGACTGCTCTCCATTAATAAACTATACACACACTGTAAAAATCCCTTTAAACTCTTAAGGTTCACTTCATATCAAAGCAAAGAAAAATCTGCTCCATATTAGGGCTGCACCGATCAATCGAATTAATTGTGATTAATCGATTATTGAAATAATCGTCAACTAATTTAGTAGTCAATCATTAACTTGAGTAAACAGACTCTAAAAAAGGCCATTTGCTGAAAAAACTACACACTCAAAGCAGTAATAAAGTCAAAACTGTACAAAATATATGTACATTTTGCATTTAAGATAAAAAACAAACAAAAAAAAAAACTTTTGTCTGTAAATATGTTCTACCCAAGACTCCTTAAGTGGCTGTTTTAGCTTCACCTGGTTCAAATTCACTAAAGGAAAGCTATATTATTGCATTTTAGGCAATAAAATGTTTATTTTCCTATTTAAAAAGGAATTTATTTGTTTATTTGCCTCTTTTAATGTATTTCTAATATTGTATAACAAGCCTAAGAGGTTAAATTAAAAATCTGCAGAATGTTCCAATTTTTTAAAATCAGATTAATCTTCAGAGTACTCGACAGAATAATCAGTTACTACAATAGTCACCCTACTACATATCTGTATTAAAATGAAATAAATATGACATTTGGAGAACAAATTTAGGCTAAAAAAATTTTCATTTTAACATGATAGTTTAGCAACTTCTTAAAATGTTCTTTATTTTTTATAGATTACAATGTTTTGGTTTTTTTTTTTTTAGATCAGAGCACAATTTATTTCTCTTTTATGGTCAATTAATATTACAGTAATTGAAGAAAATTTTGCTTTTCTCAGTTCATGTTCAAACCTTAATACCTTAAAAAAAATTTTTTTTATTTTTTTTTTTTTTGTGCTTTCAAAAGTTTCTTTGTTGCACTTTGGGGGCATGTTTCCAATTGGGTAACACAAGCTTTTTGTGTTAAATTAGGGGTTAAAAAGACAAGTAGAGCAGTAGTTGGGATTATTTCCTTTCATTTGATGAATTCCTAATAGAAATGGATCTCTTGATTCATTAAGGGTGAGTTCACACCAGCCCTGTTTTGCCCTTTAATTGAACTCTAGTTCATTTTCCTAAAAAGTCCGGTTCGTTTGGGGAGGTGTGAACACGTAATCAAACTCTGATGGGGACCAAAAAATCGAACTCTGGTGCACCTACAAACCTCGGCCTCGGTTTGATTGAAGTGAACTCTGGTGCGGTTCGAATGCATATATGAATGCCAAACGGACCGGAGACGCTCCAAAAGCAGGAAGTTGACTACAGTGCAGGGCATTCTGGGTAAATACAACCAAAACAAACGCACGAGTCCAGCACTAGCAGAGGAAATGGCTCGTGGTCTTTAGCCAAAGACAAAAGAGAAATCCTCCAACCGCTAAAATTAGACGCCACTCCATTTTTGTTTACATTTCGTTTCCTTCAGTGGTTCTTTAGGGCTCTATGATTTCCGTGATGCGGAAAATAGAGACGTAATCGAGGAATTTAGTAAAGAAAATGCAATGAAACGCGGAATTTCACCGAATTAGCTGAAATCGCAGAGAAGGGAAGGATATACAGTCGTTTCTGTCGTGTTTTGACCGCTGCAGCTCCCATGTTGTGTTAAAAACAAGATTCTTAGTTTTGCACATGATGTTTGAGTTCTTTAGAAAACAATGAGGGGGAAACATTTTTAACACCTTGTAAAACCAATGTTCTGTTGAACTGCAGTAGTCTGTTTCATTTGTGATACAGAATAACAGTAAATGTTGACCTCTAGCTATTCATTTGTCCACTTTTTCTCATTGACACCATAATCACAAACCTTTTGGGTTAATAAATATGACTGAATGAAGAAGAGATTCCTTTGTAAAGCAAGAAACTACCTCAGCTCCCAAGATATAAATCCTAACGAGTACGATGCAGTGACTGGGAGTGCTGGAAGCGCAGGGAACCAGCATCTGGGTTCAGCAAACACAGATGGGACCCCATGAGTTCATCTGTCACACACACACGTCTGTTTGCTGTAGCTCCACATTTGGCTCACTGTAAGCGGATTAAAAATAGATATGTATATATATAACAGTTTCACAGATGGCTTTTGTGGTTCTTCTTGTTTATTGATTACAGCAATATGATAAAATACTGGAGATTTTATCAGAATTTTGCCAGGACTGATCTGAGATTAAAATGACTTTCAGTAAAAATATAATTTTTTATGCATTTAAACAAACATTTAAACAGACAAGCAGCAAATGTTCCTGCTGCTGTCTGAACCGTATACATTATTGCTATTTTATCTATAAAATGTATCCATTGTTTTTTGATTTTCATACATAAATTTACTGTTCAATTAGCGATACCTTCATCAGAAGGAAAGGTGGCGCTCTTTCAGTTTTCACACCCTGACAGTTTGTGTTTTGTTTTTTCTTTGAACACTGCAAAAACACAAAATCTTACAAAGTATTTTTGGTCTAGTTTCCACTGCAAATGTCTTGAATACACTTGAAATCAGACAAAACTAACTTACAAGCAACTTTTCAGCACAATATAGGTGCTTGTTTTCAAAAGTAATTCCTTAATATTGATGAAAAAGTTCTAGTTATAAGTGAAATAATCTGCCAGTGGAACGAGACATTTTTTCTGTATCATTAATTAAGATGTTTTTGTTATTTTTGAAAACAAGCTCCTATATCGTGCTGAAAAGTTGCTTGTAAGTTAGTTTTGTCTGATTTCAAGTGTATTCAAGATATTTGCACCAGAAACTAGACCATAAATACTTTGTAAGATTTTGTGTTTTTTACATTAAGTGTAGCAGCCAACTTTCAGCCAGCTGACTAGCAGTAGGTAGTTGCAGGTAAGAGAGGGCATCTGATTTAAAAGACCTGAAATAGTTGGAAAGTTTATATACCAGAACTTTTAAAAGCCTGATACCTGTAACCAACCATTGGCTGATCTGAACTAGAAAAAAACGTGATTAAATAGTTTTGGATCCTTGCTTGACTTCTTTTCGACTAAAACTCGCCCGTTTCCTGATGACAAAAGGAGCAATTAAAAGAAGTCTAACATCCCCAAAGCCTCCCAATCACTGATAATGATTCCTCAAATTCTCATGATGCTGTAAAAAGAAAACAAATCTTTGATAAGTTAAAGATACTGTTGTCCTAAGATCCAGTTAAAACCTGTATTTTATTGAGGAAAACCCAGTTTAAAATAAGTGTTGATGGCAGCAGCTGGTTTCTAATGAGCTCACTGTTAACAGAGCTATTTGGTGTATTTGTTGTTCTGCTGCTAATGGTCCCAATCTGCTCTCCATGTAACACCATCCCACACTACTGCTGCTTATGAGACAGTCATTTATGCAGCTGCATAGTGAGGCAGTGTTATATTTATATCTGCAAGGCTTTGTGGGATAATACTCCAAATGGTCAGGTCAAAGCCACTGTATCGGTTTTGGACATGATAAATGTCTGGTGGCTGCGGCTGTCGGCAACAGAAGCAGCTTCAGGTGAGTCGACACGCTATATTTTGGTGATCTAAAGTTGTGACTGATGTGGCTCCAGTGTTTTATTTTGGAAAGTTTTTTATATTTTAACTGATGTTCGGAAAATACACAAATTCATGAAGAGTAGGAAGTGACTTAATATTTTTTTTCTGGTTATGATTAGGCCTTTGTGTCAATAGCTAACTACATTGGAGTTCTTCAAAGTTCCATCTTGGGGACTCTCCTATTTAATATCTGCATACTCCTACTAGCTCAGATTGCCATAATTATGCTGATGATACATAGCTCTACATTACAGTGCAACCAGGTGACAATAAACCCACTGAAGCATTGAGTAGATGCTTAAAACCAATCAATGCGTGGGGGTGCTAAAACCTTTTTTGTTGTTGAATGAAAACAAAACTGAAGCTGTTATCTTTGGACCCAAAGAGGAACGATCCAGAGTCAGTGCGCAGCTTCAGTTATTCCAGCTAGAAACTAGAGATCAGGCCCAAAATCTGGCTGTAGTGATGGACTCAGACCTGAACCTTCAGAGACACATAAAGGCAGTTACAAAGTCAGCCTTCTATCACCTGAAGAACATTTCCAGGATTAAAAGACTAATATCCCAACAAGATCTAGAAAAACTCATCCATGCGTTTATCTTTAGTCACATTGATTACTGCAACGGTGTCTTCACAGGTCTGCCTAAAAAAAATCAATCAGACAGCTGCAGCTGATCCAGAACGCTGCTGTTGGTGATTTCACTAAAACCAGGAAGATAGAGCACATCACCCCAGTTCTACAGTCCTTTCACTGGCTCCCTGTAGCTCAGAGAATAGACTTTAAAATACTTCTGTTAGTTTATAAATCACTGAACGGCTTAGCACCAAAATACATTAAAGACCTGTTGTCGTTGTACTAACCTTCCAGACCACTCAGGTCTTCTGGTTCTGGTCTACTCTGCATCCCCAGAATCAGAACCAGAACCTCTTATGCTTTCATTATGTGAAGCACTTAGAATTGAGTTGGTGCTGAAATGTGGAATAGAATTAAACTTGACTTGCCTTGTTATAAACCCAAGGGAGGAACCAATGTTTTGTTGACGTAGAGCTTAGTGCTTAGAGCTAAAGTTGGATTTTCAGGCATGTCCCTGTCTCTCTTCAGTGGACTCTTTGCCCAATCCTAATTTTTTAAGCACATTATGCTCTCATGATTAGAGATGTGGGAAGAAAATAAGTCGAATTGAAAAACTGGAGAACTATTCGTCCAAACCATTGGTGGTCTCCAAGGAAATCTGTCCTCTTGGAAGTGAATTGTAAATGAGTTGGTTGAAGCTTTTCTACATTGTGGAACAGTTGGATGAAACATCATAATATGGAGTAAATGATGTAAATGTTTGAGCCTGATGAGAGGCTGATCAGGTGGTGTCTGCTCAGCCCGCTCCGTACCTCCCGCCTCCCTCTGCAGATGAGTTCAGACTCCAGACGTCCAACCTGTTGGTAATGGCAGCGCTGCTCTGAACGCTCACTGTTGGCTCAGCTTTAGCTTCGCTTCTTCTTATTCCTGATTAGAGGTAAGCATCACTCGTCATTCGCTTTGCTCCAGCATGTTAGAGCTTTATGCCTACGCAGGATCTGCTGAAGGTAACTGTTCTGGTCATTGTGTCCTGTGGTCTTAAGCTGTTGTGTGCCGTTATGAACGTGTTTCCAGGCCACAGAGCATCAGCCCTGCAGCTGGGACTTCACTCAACCATCTAAACAATATGTTATACTGCTGCTCTCTCTGTTCCAGGGCTGAGAGAACCTTAAAGCCATAGCAGGAACTAGGGCTGGCCGATATGGCTTCAAAATACTATCTTAGATTTTATTTTAGTATTTTAATATTTGAAGAAGGAAGTAGCAGTTTTATGAGAACTCCAGCACAAAAAAAAAAAAAAAAAAAAAAAAAAAAAAAAAAAAAAAACTTACCTATTCAAGATTTTTTTTAATTTTATTTATTAAAACGACTTTTTTCTAATAATTTTAAGACGTTCTTCTGGTAAAATTAGGGCTGGGCGATATGGCTTAAAAATAACATTCTTGTAGCCTGGCTCTGATACTCTGTTGTACAACTTCCAGAAGGGTTGATTGAAATAAAATCCAAATTTTGAAAATATTTTGTCATTTGTAATTTCGTTTTTTAGAAAAAAAAGTGAGAAAAAAAAGCGATTAAAATTGGAAATTGGATCTGATATGAAGAAAAATTGGAGATTTTATTTTTAAGCCGTATTGCCCAGCCCTAATTTTACCAGAAGACTGTCTTAAAATTGCGAGAAAAAAGTCATTATAATGGGGAAAAAAAAGCTTGAGTAGTTACATTTTTTGTTTGTTTTTTAAGTTGGAGTTCTCATAAAAGTACTACTTCATTCTTCAAAAATTATGACTATTCTGGGAATATTAAGACTTGGTATTGTTTTGATTGTATTCTTATAACATCATGACTTATTTTTGTTGAAAAAACCCCCAATATCTTAGCCTGACCCTTACATTTTGTCATAGATTTGACCTAAATTCAAAGTCCAAATAAATAAAAGCTGCAAAACACGCTTATCAAACAAGATGGCTGCCCTGAGTGTCCTGACATCACTCCGAACTACGGAAACCTAAGGAGTGCATTGGTGGAAAAAAAAAAAAAAAAAAAAAAAAAAAAAAAAAATCCCTATTTTCCAAAAATAAACTAGTCAAAACCCCAAAATTTTTTTACTAGATAAAATCGATTTATCGCCCAGCCCTAGGAGGAGCCCTGGACCTGATGTGGGAATTGATGTTGCAGAGAAGTTTAGCAAAGATGCAACTGTTAATGGTGCTCAAATAAAGGCCCCACTACCCAACACTATCTCAACAAAATCTTCAGCGGTAATACAGTGGACGCCTGGTATTCGCCCACAAAACACTGAAAATCTTCAAATACTGTAAAAACACTTAAAACGGACTATTTTGATAGTTCAGACACCAAATATACCTTAATATACATTAGTACGCACAGTGGAAACCGTCTTAGCACGACCACAGAAGCTAACATCTACAGTCTTTGTTTTTGCCGCTGGGTACAATACCACACCAACCAAAACTGATATTTATTGCAGTTGGATTTATTTAATGTGTGCCATTTTTAAGACTATAGTTGGTGTCTAAGTATTGTCAATAATGTCTTCCAATAACTAGCGGTGGGCATTTATCGTATCGTTTATCATTTATCGTGATAAATTTCTTATAAGAATTTTGATTTGTCGTCATGAGAAATTCCAATTATTGTTTAAAACCCCCAGAACTGACCATCTTGTCAGGGTTTTTTAGTTTTAGCATTTTCTCCACTGTTGTTCAATGAGAGTATCAATAAATATCAGCAAATTTCAAAGTATGATAGAATGCAGTTGCTGTGAGCAGTTTATTGATACAAATCACTTCTTTATGTGACTGGTGTTGTAAAGAAGCGTATTACCAAATGGGTGTGTTTTTCAAGAGCAGTATTTGAAAAAGATGGAATAAATAGTTCTTATCGTCACTTCTATCGTTAACATGATAGTAAAGCAAAATATCGTGATAAAATTTTAAGTCCATATCACCCACCCCTACCAATTAGACATAATGTTCTTGTCATATTTTCAAATTTCCTGTCAAGTTTTCACTTTTTTTTTTTTTTAATAAAAAAAACCCAAAACACTGGTGACCACTGGTGGACTACCCGTCGCCCCTACCACAGAGCTTAGCAAGTTTTCTGGGGGAAACCCTGCCAGATATCTTACAGCTATGAAGTGTGTCGAGGTTAGGCCTGTCACGATGATAAATTTTGTTAGACGATAAATTGTCCCAGGAACTATTGCGATAAACGATAATGTTGTTGATTTGAGACAATTTTCAGGTAATATATTGATAATGGCATATTAATGCAAGTTCGCTTTCTAAAAGACCAAATAAACTTTAATTTTGTAAACACTTAACACTATCACTTTTATTTAATTTTCTATTTTATTTCCAATCTTATTGTTTTATTAGTTGCCTTTATTTTATTATATTTATTTGTATTTATTTAGTATTTTTTTAAATTTATTGTCACTTTTTTCATTAGGTATTTTTTTTCTATTTTTTCCATATTCTGTATGTAGTTAATGTTTTGAATTTATCATCACTTCTTCCATTTTGTATTTTTTCTCTTTTTTTCCATATTCTATATTTATTGGGTATTTTTTTTAAATTTATCATAAGTTTTTTCGTTATGTATTTTTTTTAAAACATATTTTAAATATCCAACCTAAAACACCAAAAACAATAAATGAAACGGAAATAAAAACCACACCCAACCAAAACCATAAATAACATGGATTATGACGCCTCTGTAAACAAAATTGCCCTTCAAAAAATATCAATCATCAGAATGAAAATTATCGAGCTCATTTTAATTTATAATGCGATTAATTGCGATGGGCCTAGTTGAGGTCTCTTGTGGATTTCCTTCACTGAATCGGTTTTTATTGGAGGACATGAGTATTTGTTGGAGATCCACCTCACAGCTGAATGAATAATCGCTCTTCTGAGCAGAAAAAGTGACAGATCACATCTGACTCTGTGTGTTTTCCTGTTGGTTCTCCACACGACGCGACGCTGTACTTGATGTGAACAGCGAGACTCTGCTAATCCAACCTTCAATCATCTGTGGATGATCACGCGCAGCAACATCATGTCTGTTCAGAGAGCTGTAATTTTCAGACTTGCTGTGATTATCATTTAACTCGAGTCCCTTCAGCTCAGACGTCTCCTAAACTTCGTCCTTTCGTCAGCAGATTGCAGTCTTTGCAGATTTACACAAACCATCTGTGAGGAGTTGGGTCCGTGTGGCGGCCTGCGTCTGCCCTCTCGGACGCGCCTTCAGCCATTTCTAAGAAAAGCCGCTCGTCTGATTCTTTTATCTGAGGAGCAAACTGTTGTCTGGCCCTTCTCTGGGTTTAGCGACGTCAATCACAAACTCCAGTTTTAATCCTTGCTGATACTTTCTTCTGTTTTCAGGATTTATTCCAACTTGAATGTTTGATTCAGCTGGAAACACCCAAAGATATTTTATTAATAGAAACATGGAACGCTTTCTTGTTCCTTTTTTTTGGTAGAAATTAAAACACAGGTTTCACTTAGGGCTGGGTGATATGACTTAAAATAAAATTTCTGATTTTCTTCACACCAGATCCGATTTCTGATTTTAATCGATTTTTTTTTTCTTAAAAAAGAAATTGCAGAAAATATTTTCAGAAGATAACTTTTATTTCAATCATCCCTTCTGTGAGATGTACGACGGTGTATTAGGGCCGGGCTACGAGAAGTTTTGTTTAATTATAAGAATATAGACATAATATTAACAGAAAAAAACGCAATTTTATCAGAGAAAATCTCTTAAAATTACGAGAAAAGTTGTTTTAATGAGGAAAAAATGCTTAGTTATCAGGATCTGACATGAGCAGCTCGGTTCGTGTACATCTTTCTTCGAAATAGACACGGTTGTTTGCTCTATCCTTTCAAAGCCCTGCTGCTGATAATTATTTGATACTGATGTGTTAAAGGATGGAGTATTTCTACTGAGTATTATCTGTAAAACTTATACCAACGTATAACTTAAAAAGATGCTCAACATTCTTCAGTTTAATTTTTTTCTTATTTTTCATGTTCTCTAAAAATTATGACTTTATTCCTGTATTATTTCAACTGTATTTAGGACTTTATTCTTGTAATTCAAAAAACAAAAATCATAGCCTGGCCCTAAGATCACGTTACAGAGTCGACCTGAATTCAAAGCCCAAATAAAAAGAAGCTGTAAAACACGCTTGTCAAACAAGATGGCCGCCCTGGACGCGCTGACATCACTCTGAACCATGGAAACCAAAGGAGCGCATTGGTGGAAAAATTCCCAATTTTCCAAACATTAAATCTTCAAAAGCAAAAAATTCGATTAATCAATAAAATCGATTTTTCGCGCAGCCCTAGTTTTACTTTGCAGTATGAATGCTTTCCGACAGAGCCTGTCTGTAGAGCTGCCTCTGTATCACATTGCTTTATACAGCTCAGGGAGAGAGTAGCGTCCCGTCTCTACTGAAGGAGAAGATTTTTAAGGATTGATGTTCATCTCACCTTTTAAAAAGAACAGTTAATGTTATGAAACATCGCAATTCCTACATCTACTGCTCAAGTTCAGGGATTCGGCGATGAGTCTGTTGAAGTGTTCTATGTGATTAAAACCAATGGGGACATTAAAGTGTCTTTTTCACATTTATTAAGTTTTAAATGTTAATCCATGCTTCGCTGGAATTACTCCCTCCCTGCATCCTCCGTTTTGTTTTAACGAAATGGTCACGAAGAGAGCGATTTGACAATTTTTGTAGTTATTTAGTGAAGAATCGTAAAAAAAAAAAAAAAAAATGTACATAATTTCTTGTCGAGGTGGACATTTATCATATAGTTTATCATTTATCGTGATAAATTTCTCATAAGAATTTTGATTTTATCATCACAATAAAATCGATTAGTGTTTAAAAAATCCCAAAACTGACTGTATTGTCAGGGTTTTTCAGTTTTGGCATTTTCTCCACTGTTTGTTCAATGAGATAATCAATAAATAACAAATTTGAAAACATGATTGAATGCAGTTACTGTGAGCAGTTTAGTGATACAGAGCACACTTCTTTATATGACCAGTGTTGTAAAGAAGCGTATTACAAATGGGTGTGTTTGTGGGGCTATGATTGCTGTGCCATGCAGTCACAGCCATACGGTTACCTAAAAAAGATGTAATAAACTGTTATCGTCACTTTTATCGTTATCACAATAGTACCGCAAAATATTGTGATAAAACTTCATGTCCATATCGCCCACCCCTAATTCCTCACTGTGTCGGATGAATGTTCGGTATTCATGTCAACTGCGGATACAAAAACCGGATAGTAGAAGAGGACTAGTTTAAGCGAAATATCAACGTTGCTGTTCGCGTTTTTGCATAAAATCTGGCCACAATCTTCTGACCAATCACAACGCACAGAGCTCTGTACGGGGTGTAAACGACTTACCTTAGCTTAGCTGTAGCTTTGCTCCACGCATTTGCGGTGTTCCCGAAGTGCTCAGTCTTCATTTTGTGAACCTTGAACACTCATTTCCAACTCTGCCTTTCTGGCATTTGGTAAAAACCAAAATGAGCCCAAATGTTTGCCTTTAAGGAAGAATCTCTCTCTCTCTCTTTCATTTTTGCAGTTTTCTCTTTGTTTTGGTGCTTTCCACCATGCCCAGAGCCCACGTAGTTACAAAATGGACGCCGACAGACATTTGGGACGTTTTAGATCGATTCTGAACATTTGGAACACCCCTAGTATTTATATTTCCATACCCTTTCGACCCTGTGAATAAACGACCACATCTTAAAAAAGTAACGAGCATCAGCCGGCACTGATGTTAATCATCATCAAATAAAAAATTATTGATGATTAACATAAAAATGTTTCATGTTTTAGAAAGATATGAAGAGAATTTTAGCTCCTCGCTTGGTGAGTTCGTGCAGGGAGTTGGACACCTCTGCTTTCATGGAAAAATAGGCATTTTCAAAAAAAAAAAAAAAAATGTTTGTTAATTCATCAGTTTTTTGTGTGTCTGTTTTTTCTGAATTTTCTGAGAGTGTGTTGACCAGCAGGCTTCATCTCAGTGTTTGGCTTCATTCCTCAGCGTGCTCCCTGCAGACAGCCGCCTGCTGCTGAGATGGGAGGGATGTTTTTGACCGTGTGAGAATCATATGAAGCAGCTTAGAGGTCAGAGTCGGTGTTTTTCTGCTTCCCTGAAGAAATCCCAGCTTTCCTTCTGATGTCAACTACTTGGAAACAGTGCTGAAAAAAACCCCTTTCCTTTTTAAAAAACTGACAGAATTTGAATTTTATTAGGGAGGTAATTAATGTATGATGTTTGTGCTGATGTGATACATTTAACAGCAGCTGTTCAAAGAGCTTTTCTGGAATAAAATTGTGTTTTGGACCTTTAACTGCTGTCATCTGTGTTACAAAGCTGTAGATTCAGTCACTAGGGCTGCGCCAATTAATCGACAACTAATTTAATAATCGATTAATCATTAACTGAAGCATGTAGACTCTAAAAAAGGCCATTTGCTGAAAAAAACCCAAACATCTTCAGAGCAGTAATTAAGCCAAAACTGTACAAAAAATATACATTTTACATTTAAGATAAAGAAAACCCTTTTGTCTGTAAATATGTTTTAGCCAAAACTCCTCAAGTGGCAGTTTTAGCTTCACCCAGTTCAGATTTACTAAAGAAATGCTGTTATTTTTTTTAAAAACAGAATTGAATTATTTGTTTAGTTGCATCTTTTAATGTATTTCTAATATTGTATAAAAAAGGCTAAAGTAGTTAAATGAAAAATCTGTAGAATATGCCAGTTTTTTCCACAATTAATTGTCGGAATAATCAAGAGATTAATCAATTACTAAAACAGTCGTTAGTTGCAGCCCGACTTGTCACTGTGCTTTTCCTAAAAGATAAAACATGATAGGGTGAGCTCCTGTGTCTTGTCTCTCTCCCATTAGCGTTATAAGCGGATAAATTCAAGCTTTATAGGAACATGTTTACGTGTAAACGCTGCACAGTTCTGTGAGGGATTGATTTAATGAGACACAATCCGTCAGCAGTTTATCTCTGCAGTTATCGTGATGTGCAGCAGCCATGTTGGATTCTGAGGTCCATGTTGAGTTTAACTCCTGTGTTAAAATTGTGCTCTGTAAAATGAAATTCTGCCCTCTAGTGGAGCATTGAAGGACACCACAGATAACATAAAATTGAAAAGTAAATAAAAAGGCATAACTCCATAAAAACAATAAATGGTATGTAGGTAAAGGGGTACATAAATGTGTAAAATCACTTTGCACATTTAGGGGTTTTTAACATTCAGTTCTCCACCTAATTCTGGATAGAAGCTGGCGTTCTGGCTCGACTTGGAGATCTTTCAGGTCTCCTCATGTTACCTGTCCTGCTGCCTGTTGGAACACGCAGATGTAAAAGGAAGCTGGGGTTGCTGGGAAGGGAACACCGATTGCAGTTTTCTGGTCGATTATCAGTCTTTAAAAAGCCTGACCTGCCGATACCGATTTTTGTTTGTTTATTTATTTATTTATTTTTTGTCTGAAAATTACTACTTCATTCTTCAAATATTGCGACTTTATTCTGGTAATGGTAATGTTAAAGGTTCGGTATTATGTAAAATCGACTTTTTTGAGCTTTCCATCATGTTATAATGTTATTCCCGCATCAAAAACATATCTTTCATGCATGTTTGAGAAATCCTTGAATCTCCTGTGGCAACTGTTCTAGCTCTTGCTAAATGCCTGGATGGACCTAGCGCCACCTTCAGGGAGGAGCTGCAGTTTCTAACATTCTGAGTTTCCACCTGGTGGAGCTGCGCACCTGTTGAGCTCATTATACGAGCTACTTTTCAGTGCAACACTGATAAAAACGTTGTTAAAGGGTTAATGGATGGGATGACTTCCTGAAGGCGGAGTTTCAGAAAGAGCAGGACTTTCTTAAAGAGACAGAGGCCCAATTTCAAGGTGTTAAATTACAAAATCAAATTTCTTCTAAATCATATTTGATATATACAGCATTTTTGTAATAACTGAAGGTAACATAGTTTCTTGATTGTGCTATAAAATGATTCTGTGTGCCTGGAAAACACATAATACTGCCCCTTTAAGACTTTATTCTATAATTAGGATGACTAGTATTTTGGTAAAAAAAAGAAATCGTAGCCTGTCCCTAATAGAAGATGGCCTCCCTGGGCGTGCTGACATCACTCTGAACTATGGAAACACAAGGAGCTCATTATTGGGGGGAGGGGGATCCATATTTTCCAAAAATTAAATCTTCAAAAGCCAAAAGCTCGATTAATCGACAGACTCGATTTATCGCCCAGCCCTCGTTCAGTCTTTACAGAAAATGTTCAGATCTGATCTGGTTTCCTTCACCCCCCAGAAAGCCGAACTCTTCTGCAAGACAACAGCTTCTTCCTGTTTACAGCCTGATGATGGGATTATTCACTCGTCATGATTACATCTCTGACAACTGCTTCATCTTAGTTCGCAAAAAGTGAGTTAATATGATGCGTCAGTAAGATGAAAAACTTTGTGCAACAGCCAGTTAAGCTCAGAGTGAATAGAGATTTTCTTGTTCATTAAATACCAAGCTCAACAAAGAGTTGTGTCAGGAAGTGGCTGCAGGCTGCGCTGCTGCTAGGAGGGTGTGTTCTTAAAAATAGGCCCTGGTTGGGTTCAAAGGTCAGTACCGACTGGTCTATAAACACAGGGCTGTCGGCAGCGGTGAAGGAGCTCCTCTTTTTTTCTGCAGCTGTGGTCTGTGAGGTGGTTCTGTTGTTGGTCAGAGTGGGTTTCGCTCATTCCTGGACGTCCTGGGCTTCAGGTAGGTCCCACTGCGTTTATTTCAAGCCTTTTTAATCATAAAAAGGTTGGTGTTTAATAACTTTTTTGGTTTTTTTTTTTTTGTTTTGTTTATTTTGTTACGTGCTGTTGAAATATTTGCAACCAGTCCAGTCGTTTGAAGTTTTGGATCTTAGATCACGTGAGAATAAATCAGCTGAATTTTAGCGGAAATATTGGGAACATATTTTATTTACTTATTTATTTATTTTTTATCTGCATTTAATGTAAATATGTTGAGAATAAGTTGTGTTTCAGCTCCAGCTGCAGAGAGGAAGTCATTGATGATCTGCTCTTCATCAGCTGATCAGCTCTGATTTCATCAGGCCAACGATCAGTAAACAGGGCGGCCGTTTCTACGGTAACGGAGACTTAAATAAAAACTGATGCGAGGATATCTATTTATTTTTTATTTATCGACATAAAATAGCCCATAATGACAAACTGATAACACGGTTTAGGACATAAAAGAAAATCAAATGAATGTATGTAACGCACATAAATATTCACACTCATGGCTTATGACTATGTTTAAAATGGGAGGGAATCTTTTACTGTTTCACGATTCGATTCTGATTATTGGGGCCACAGTGTGATTCAAAATCGATTCTCGATTTAAAACGATTATTCATAATGATTTCTGCTTCACTCTATAGGCATGGAAAAGATCCTCGTTATCTACTCCAGTCTGCTTTGCAATTCAGGATGGCAAACGGAGACATTGATGTGTCTTTTTCACATTTATCAAGTTTTAAATATGAATCCATGCTTAGCTGGAATTACTTCCTCCCTGCATCCTCCACTTTGCTTTAACGAAGCGCCATGAAGAGAGCTCCAGGCAGCCTCCTCCGTGGACGACAACGTTGCAGTTTTCATCCAGAAGTTTGTTGCCATTTGACAACCTTTGTAGTTTTTTTAGTGAAGAATCGTACACAATTTCTCACCATGTCAGATAAACTCTGTATTCATGTCGCCTGCGGATACAAAAACCAGATGGTGGAAGAGGACTAGTTGAAGTGAAATAGTAACATTGCTGTCCGAGCGTATTTGTGGATAAAACATGGCCACAAACTTCTGACCGGCCACACAACACAGCCCACGGAGCTCTGTACCAGAGGTACGGCGTACCCTGGCTCAGCTGTAGCTTTGCTCTGTGCATTTGCGGTGTTCCCGAAGTGCTCAGTCTTTGTTTTGCGAATCTTTAACACGGCAAAGCTCATGTCAAGCTCTGTCTTCTTGGGCATTCGCTAAAAACCAAAATGAGTCCAAATGTTTTCCTTCAACAAAGGCTGGGCTGGTTGAATCTTTTTCTCTTAATTTTTGTAGTTTCCTCTTTGTTTTGGTGCTTTCCGCCATGTGTACGTTCCAGTGCCGGCTGCCTGGCGACGTCAGGACGTCCCGCGGAGCTACAAAATGGAGGCTGACAGTCAGCAGATTTGTTCTGTTTTTAAAAATTGATTGTGGGACATTTCACATTGATTCTGAATCGTAGTAAATGAGAATCGTGATTATTATGTGAATCGATTTTTTTGTTTTGTTTTGTTTTTGGCACACCCTTAATATTTAAGAACTTTTGGGAATCACAGCCCAATGCTCCTTGTGTTGGCTGCTACTCTGGGTCATTTCCATGTTGGAAGATAAATTATGAAGTCCAAATAGTTATTTTCTTTTGCTTAATTAGAGCCAAATATTTAGTTTCGCTTTGGCTGACAATCTATACGATGTTTCTTGGCTAAAACCTGGAGGGCAGCCATGTTTCTTTAGGTGGAAAATTTGCTTCAGTTTGGTTGCTATACCATGAAGACCTGGTTAATGGTGTGCAATCGGAATGGTTGACCTTCTGGATGGTTGTCCCGCCTCTTTGGACCTCCAGCTTGGTAACCGTTGAGCTCTTGGTCACTTTTTTGACAAAGCCGTTCATCCCCAGCTACTCAGTTTCATCAAGCAGGAAGTGAGGAAAGGTCCTCTTCTATTTCCAAATAATGACCAACACTTTGCCGGATGTCTGGTGCTGCAGGAATATTCTACAGACAGTTCCTTTGACTTCTTCGTTTGGTCCCAAATCCTCTTCAGTCAACTGAAGAGGATTTACTTGCTCAATATGGGCGACTGTGCAGATTGTTTTAAACAAAACTACTAACTAGGGCTGGGCGATATGGCTTAAAAATAAAATCTCTGATTTTTTTTTTCATACCAGATCAGATTTCTGATTTTATTTTATTTTTTCCTCACTTTCTTTTATAAAAAAGAAATTACAAATGTCGGAGAATATTTTCAAAAAGTGGCTTTTTATTTCAGTCATCCCTTCTGTGAGTTGTACAATGGAGTATCGGGGCCAGGCGACAAGAATTTATAGAATAAAAGATGCAATTTTACCAGACGAATGTCTAAAAATTACAAGAAAAAAGTTGTTTTAATGAGAAAAAAGCTTGGATAATTAGTTTTTTGTTATTTTTCATGTTGGAGTTTTCATAAAATTACCACTTCATTAATTTAATATTAAGACTTTATTCACATATTACTACGAATGTATTCTTGTAACATTATAACTTCATTTTGGTAAAAAATAAATCCTGGTCCTTATACTCAGTCATAGAACTGACGTGAATTCAAACCCTAAATAAACAGAGGCCGTAAAACACACTTTTCAAACAAGATGGCCGCCCTGGGTGTGCTGACATCACTCTGAAATATGGAATCTTAAAAAACCTGAAATTCGATTAATCGATAAAATTGATTAATCATCCAGCCCTACTACTAAATATTCCGATAGATTTTAGAAAATGTGGTAAAACTTGGAGTGGAAATAGCACCAGCCTAGAGTTGGTCACCTCCAGGGCCACACTACGTCATGACGGCTGACGGATGGATAACTTCGATAGGTTGTCATGGTACAGTTACTACCGAGTGATGGGTCCAGATACACGATTCGTTCCTGTGACTTCCTGTTAGTTTCTGTGTAGAGACAGAAATCAACGCTGGTAAATATTGATGGTTCCAGTTGGTGCTCAAACTTGAACACACAACGAGCTCTTTCCCACATGTCCTGAAAGCTCCACGGCAAACTTAGTGAACAAGCTGGCGGTTAAAAGTGTGTGCGTCTGGTGTGTGCTGAGTGCCGCCTCACCTCTTCTTCATCTGACCTCCCTTTATTTCCCTCTGCCCCCTCTCTTCACGCTGCAGCAGAGACCTTATGAGGATCATTTGACCGGAATCATATCGCTGCTTCAGGCTTTTTAAAGTGGGAGAAAACAAGCAATTTGTTTCTCAATCCTCTGTGGAGAGTTTGTTGGGCTGCAGAATGCTTCCCGCTTCAGTCGTTAGATCTGTTATTCTAACATGAAGGTGCCGCCGCTTTGAAAGTCCTGTTTGTCTACAGGCTTGTTATCCTAATTCTCCTGCTGGCTGCATAAAATTTGTTAGGGAGACTCCTCATCCTACTGTGCATCAGTGCTTAAGTGCATCACTGGATCAGTGTGTCACTGTTTCATTGAGTAATTATATCAGTGAGTCAGTGCATAATTAGTTTGGTGAGTTTGTGTTTTGTTAGTTTAGTGAGTCATTGTGACAGTGTATCAGTGGCTCGGCGAGTCGTTATGTCAGGGAGTCATTGTGTCAGCGTTTCAGTGAGTCAGTGCATGGGTAAGTACATTTTTACATGGTGTAGTAAGTCACTGCATCAGTTTGTCAGTGAGTCAGTGCCTCTGTGCATAATTGTTTCACTGGCTCATTGAGTCATAATGTCTGTGAGTCATGGGTCGAGTGTGTCAGATCTTTTTTTTTGTGCATCACTGTACCGATATTTCCAAGGTGTTGTAGGTCATTGCATACGTT
Organism: Anableps anableps; assembly: GCA_014839685.1. NCBI lineage: Eukaryota > Metazoa > Chordata > Actinopteri > Cyprinodontiformes > Anablepidae > Anableps > Anableps anableps. The sequence goes on along the minus strand of CM026075.1, from coordinate 35,536,537 downwards.
TGTCAGTTTATTACTGAGTCACTGCGTTAGTGTTTCAGTGTTTCATTGAGTAATTTTATCAGTGAGTCAGTGCATGATTGGTTTGGTGAGTCAGTGTTTCAGTGAGTCAGTTTTGTTTGTTCAGTGAGTCATTGTGACTGTGTTTGAGTGGCGAATCATTATGTCAGTGAGTCATTGCTTGAGCATGTCAGTGTTTCAGTGAGTCAGTGCATGGGTACACACATCTTTACATGGTGTAGGAAGTCATTGTATCAGTTTATCAGTGTTCCAGTGAGTCACTGCCTCTGTACATAATTGATTTTGTGATTCAGTGAGTCAGTGTAGTAGTAAATCAATGCATCAATGTTTCAGCAAATCTGTGAGTCAGTGTTTTCTGAAGTCATTGCATCAGTGAGTCAGTGTGGCAATAGTTCAGTCAGTCAGTGCATCAGCGTGCCAGTACTTATACCCATCAGTATTTTATTATTTCAGCTAGACAGTGCATTAGCGCATCAGCATTTCAGTGCATCAGTGGTTTAATGAGTCATTGTGACAGTGTTTTAATGGCTCTGCAAGTTATTATGTCAGTGAGTTGGTGAGGAATGGCTAGAGTGTGTTAGTTTCAGGGAGTCAGTGTCTCCTGATTCATTGCTTTAATTCATCAGTTTTTCAGTGAATCAGTGGCAGTAGTTCAGTGAATCAGTGGCAGTAGTTCAGTGAGTCAGAGCAGCAGTAGTTCAGTGAGTCAGTGGCATTAGTTCAGTGAATCAGTGGCAGTAGTTCAGTGAATCAGTGGCAGTAGTTCAGTGAGTCAGAGCAGCAGTAGTTCAGTGAATCAGTGGCAGTAGTTCAGTGAGTCAATGGCAGTAGTTCAGTGAATCAGTGGCAGTAGTTCAGTGAGTCAGAGCAGCAGTAGTTCAGTGAATCAGTGGCAGTACAGTGAGTCAATGGCAGTAGTTCAGTGAATCAGTGGCAGTAGTTCAGTGAGTCAGAGCAGCAGTAGTTCAGTGAGTCAGTGGCAGTAGTTCAGTGAATCAGTGGCAGTAGTTCAGTGAGTCAGTGGCAGTAGTTCAGTGAGTCAGTGGCATTAGTTCAGTGAATCAGTGGCAGTAGTTCAGTGAGTCAGAGCAGCAGTAGTTCAGTGAATCAGTGGCAGTAGTTCAGTGAGTCAATGGCAGTAGTTCAGTGAATCAGTGGCAGTAGTTCAGTGAGTCAGAGCAGCAGTAGTTCAGTGAATCAGTGGCAGTACAGTGAGTCAATGGCAGTAGTTCAGTGAATCAGTGGCAGTAGTTCAGTGAGTCAGAGCAGCAGTAGTTCAGTGAGTCAGTGGCAGTAGTTCAGTGAATCAGTGGCAGTAGTTCAATGAGTCAGTGGCAGTAGTTCAATGAGTCAGTGCGGCAGTAGTTCAGTGAGCCAGTGTTTCAGTGTGTCCCTGCTTGGGTGTGTATATTTAAACTCCTCAAAAGTTGACTGAGTTCTAATCCGAACCATGGTCACCCTCTCATTTTGCCTCATGTGGGCACCACTGGTTAGTAAGTGTCTCAGTTTCTGGGTTTATGTTTATTTTTTTTTGCAGGGGACCCATAAAAAGGACACAATGCGAGTGCACGTACACACCAAATTCTGCTTCCTGTGCGTGCTCACCTTCATCTTCCATCACTGCAACCACTGCCACGCAGAAGGACATGTCCATCCCACTGATGAACATCAGCACAACGACCTGCAGATTTCTGAGGCGCCGTACGTACAATCCCCCACCGTGTCCCCTGAGTCGGACATTCACGAAGGGGGACCTCTAGAGGAGCAGCGTTTCTACATCCAGCAGCTGTTCAAGCGCTACGGGCAGAAGGATCACTTGGACTTCCAGGGATTTCAGAATCTCCTCGTCAGTCTGGGTTTAGGGGAAGTTAAGGTGGTAGGCTTGGATCATGAGGATCTGGGTCATGACCATGTGGCCCATCTTGAGCTGCTCGACGTGCAGGAAGGGCTTCACTCGCACTCGTCCTCGAGTGAAGGCCACAGTCATGATCATCACAACCACACGCCCCATCTCCACCCCCACCCACCAGGCATAGAACAGGTTCCCACACAATGCAGCCACACCACTGCTCCCAGTCCAGCCACTGGAGGGCCTATAAAGCATGACCATGATCACAGTGACGCACAGAGTGGGAACTATGAACATTCTGAACATGACCCCCATGATCACGCTCATGATGAAGACCATCCACACCAGCAAACGGAGATCCAGACCAACCATCATGGCCACAGAAACCACCGCCATGACCGTCGCAATCGTAAAGAGCACACAGAAGGGCACCTGGAGCCGTCGGTGGCCCCGATGAGAAATCCACCAAAGAGGACCAGGAAGCCAGGAAAGGTCAGGGGCCAGCAAAGGCCTCACAAGTTACCGTCACCTGAAACACCCACGTCTGGCGAGCATGAACATGAACACAGTCGTGATCTTCATCACAAACATAGTCACTCCCATAAAGACAAGAGAGAGGCTCCGGGGCTGGCCGCTACTGTTCCAGCTTCCCCAGTGCTGACGGAGCATCCCGGTGGACTGCTGCACCAGCATGAGGAGGTAGGACCTCGCTTTGATCGATGAACTGATCTAATCCCTAAAACTTTAGCTGCTATTAGGGTTGGGCTATATGGCTTAAAAATAAAACCTCCCGATTTCCGATTTTTAATCGATTTTTTTTTTTTTGTCTCGCTTTCTTTTGTAAAAAGAAATTGCAAATGACAGAAAATATTTTAAAAAAGTGGCTTTTGTTTTAATCATCCCTTCTGAGTTGCACGACAGAGTATTAGGTCCAGGCTACAAGAATTTTTGTTGAATTACAAGAGTAAAGTCATAATATTAACAAAATAAAGACAATTTTACTAGAAAAATCTATTTAAAATTACGAGAAAAAAGTCATTTTGAGTTCTCATAAAATTAATTCTTCCTTCTTCTAATAATTCTGCTTATATTAATATACTATTATTAAGAATTTATTATTATATTATTTCGACTTTAATGTCATATGACTTTATTCTCGTATTAATAGGACTGTATTCTTGTAACATTATGACTTTATTTTCGTAAAATATAGTTGCTAGCCTGGCCTTAATACTCCGTCATAGAGTTTACCTGAATTTAAAGTCCAATTATGTCATAATATTAGCAGAATAAAGACACAATTTTCCAAGAAGAAGGTCTTAAGATTGCGATAAAAAGTCATTTTAATCAAAAAAAGCTTCTAGAATTATTGAGATCTAACGTGAGAAGCTCAGTCCGCGTGGTTCTTTTTTCAAAATAGACAGTCGTTTGCATCCAAATAAATAGAAACTGTAAAATGCTCGTCAAACAAGATGGCCGCCACGGGGGCGCTGACATCACTCTGATCTGTGGAAACACAAGAAGTGCATTGGTGGGAAAAAAAAAAAAAAATCCAGATTTTCCAAAAATTAAATCTTCAAAAACCCAGTAGGATTGATTTATCGCCCAGCCCTCCTAGCTGCTATGATTCTGAGGGGTAAGAAAGTCTTTTATAATGCAGGAATGAGTTTTTGGGTGCTGTTTTTTTAACGGTCACTGGTTTGTTCCCAGTATTTACTTACTTTTTAACTGTCTTTCCATCCACCCAGTGTTTGAACCTCACTCAGCTCCTCACCTACTACGGCCTGCATCCCAACTTGGCCATCTCCCCCATCGAGTTCACCTATCTGTGCCCCGCCCTGCTCTACCAGATAGACAGCCGCGTCTGCATCCGCCATTACCATCAGGTGGAGGTGGAGCAGGAGGCCCTGGAGCCCATCAGTTCTGGTGAGAAGCCAAAAATCTAAACAGTCCGATGTGTCTGAGAGTTGGTGATGTTGAGAGGGCGGTCCGGTGTGCAAAAAAAGTTAATCAGGAATCTAAAATTTAACTTGGAAAAATGGTGCTTTCTGCTCATTACGAATGTTTTGTTGGTGATTTAGGCCTAAAATCTATTCACTTTTAAAGGCAATAGGAATCTATAACAGCTAAAACAAGTAAAGCAAGAAGTTTGGAAATGCTAACCTTAGTAAACATTTTAGAATTAGCATGTTGCTAACGATAGCAAACAAAGGGTATGTCCAATTTCAGGGGCTGCGTCTTTCGAAGGCCACATTTGAAGTCTGATTACATCACAGCGATGCGATGGCGGCTGTTCAGATTCGAAGGCTCCACCAAATGTGTCCTTCTTTTCGTCGGATTTGAAGGATGGGGTCTGGTGTATCCTTCACAACTCACCCATTGCTTGCCAGACGGGAGATTTTTTTTTTTTTTTTTTTTTTTTTGTAACGATGGCGGACAAAGCGACTGTTAAAATCTGGTGGTACAAAAATTAAAGGCCTCGAGTGTTTGTGTTGTTAGCCTTTAGTCATTTATATTGACATGATTTTGTAAAAATGAATTTATTTTAATGATAAAAAGGAATATCCTCCGTTTTTACCAGCTTGTGTTTGGCGCTGTCACGGTTGCAAGGCACCGGGGTAAGGGTGGAAATAAATAAATAAGGCTAGACAGTTTAATTTCAAAGCCGCTCACTTCCTGTCTTCGCTGTCAATGAAAGACCCCGCCTACGTCGAGTCGTCGGCCGGGTCCTTCGAAGGACGCAACCCTTTCTCTTTCGTACATTGATGCCCACATTAGTAAATATGCCAGTACTGGCTAACAAGCCACCAGTAGCATTTTAGCTCGTGGTAATGAAAACTATCTGCTATCCTGACCACAGTGTGTATGCTATCGTTTTTATTTTTTTAAAATGCTGACATGCAACTGTTGTATCTTCTATACTAAGGTTAAGTAGTATGCTAGCATTTGCTAAAATGCTAACATTAGCTGAAGAAACGCTACTAATAGCATCTCAGCTTACTGTATCTTAACACTATAGCTTATATATTGTCCTTTGCTACAATGCAAACGTTTTCTAACTTGCTAACATGTTGTCAATAGCTGATGTGCTACAATTAGCTCTATTTAGCATGTTAGCTATGCTTAGCTATGCAATGCCCTGCTCCGCATTCATTGCTATGACAGGCACCAATAAAATCCACCGTTTGCACTTGTTAAACAGGGTGTCTGCACAACCTTAAAAGGTCTTAAATTTATGTTTCTGAAAATAAGCCCTTAAATTTATTTTAACAAATGTAAGCTGGCCTTAAAGACGTTAATTACAAATCTTAAATTTTGTCTTGAAAGGACTATTTAATCTTGTATTTTCTATGTATATTTCTTGCTGGGGACACTTTTCTGTCAGGCAAAAGTTTGAGTCGCACTCAGACATCTTCATTGCGTTCTGTGACTTGAGTTGGTTGAGGCTACCAGAAACTCACTGCTAACATACTCTTGCTAGCTAGCTAGCTTTTCTTGTATCTGTCATGGGTTAGTGCAAATTTGTCGCCAGTTGGTTGGACAAAGTTCATACCACTGGCACTGTGGAGATATTGCTCTCAAATTCCGTTCATAAAGGTGTTTAAGAAGCCTTAAAAAGTTATAAATTTGAGTTGGTGAAGCCTTGCTAAGACCCTGTTAAAGATCCAATGCTTGTACTTTCACTTTGTTAAAAGTTTTAGCTGTAATGGCAGATCCTGCTGTTGCATTCTGGCTGTTTTTGAGGAGCAACCTGTCCGGATAAGAACGAGGCTGTTATAAGGAATGTGACTCTGGTTAGCCTTTAAAACAGGAAAGCACAGCGTTGCACAGTTAATGAGTGACAAGTTCAAAAAATAAAACTCATAAAACCATAAACATTTTATGCAGATAACACCAGAACCAGCAATCATTCAGCCTGATTCAGCAAACTGCAGAATTTGGAGCTTTAACTTTATATATATCAGTTTGTTTATTAGTGTGTTATATCTTATTATCGTGTTAAGCTGAAATGTTCCCTGATATTGCTGCAGTATTATTTTTATGATTTGCTGGAAGCTGTGAAGCCTTCACCGCACTGCAAAAACACAAAGTCTTACCAAGTATTTCTGGTCCAGTTTCCAGTGCAAATATCTTAAATACACTTGAAATAAGACAAAACTAACTTGCAAGTAACTTTCCAGCAGATATAGGAGCTTGTTTTAATTCAATAATTCCTTAATATTGATGAAAAAGTTCTAGTTATCAGTGAAATAATCTGCCAGTGGAACAAGACATTCTAATTTATAATAGGAGAAGAATGTCTTGTTCCACTGGCAGATTATTTCACTTATAACTAGAACTTTTTCATCAATATTAAGGAATTATTTCACCAGATATATATATCTGCTGAAAAGTTACTTGTAAGTTAGTTTTGTCTTATTTCAAGTGTATTCAAGATATTTGCGCTACACATTAGAGCAGAAATACTTGGTAAGATTTTGTTTTTGCAGTGTGTAAACATTGAGCAGCTCGCTCAGCCTAATTTAATGAGAATTAGAGGTTAAAAAGTCGGCTTTCATTGACAGATAATCATTTCCAATCATTTGAACTTTAAAGTTGTGGTTTTTTTTTCATCTGGGATGGAATAAAGCAGCAGACACTTAAGTTCAGTTGCGAGGATGTTCAAATATTAAACACGGTCCTCTCCGGAGGAACCTGCATCACGAGCCCCACGCTGCCGCTCACAATAGTCATAAAAATGGTAATGATGACAGCAGAGACAGCACAAACAAGTCAAAAGGGCAGCAATGGCTCCTCATTAGCAGGAAACGAGAGGCGCTAGACTCTCAGAAATGGTGCGCCAAGACATAAGGAAACGCTGCAGAGCTGCCTCTCATCTACCTCCTGCTGGCCTTCACGGGGGGGCTCAGAAAATGTGCCGGTCCTTCTCCCCGGCGCTCACTCCCCCTCTCTTTGCCGAGCCAATTAGGAGAGCCTAAGCGACACTGCGGGCCGTTTCTCTGAGCCATGGCTCACAGGAGATGTGTAATTGGAGAGAAGCCACAGAGCAGTTGGTCTCTATTTCTTCTCCTTTGTTGCTTTATCACCAGCTTCCATCGCTCCGCTTTGGCCCCCCCACCCCACCCATACCTCCATGACTGCACACACGCAGTACCACACCTGCATTAAGGTAATGAGCTGCATGCGTGTGAGGGAGCTGCGGTGATGTACAGTGGCTCGCTCTGATGGCGACAAATGGGAAAGCAGTGAGCTGTAAAAACCCTTTTCTCTGTACGGCGCCATGAAAACGGCGAAACACGAGTGTGAAGGTTATCTGTGATGTTTGTCCCCCGTAATGGTGAGTCTGCGTGATATTTACATTCAGCGAACTGAAGGTGATGGTTGCAATCTGCCGCTAGGCTGTAAGCGATCAGTTCACTGATCAAATCTGCAGTTTTACGAAGTTTTATGTTCGCTTTTTGATAAAACCTGCCTATTGATGCGGCGCCAACGTTTCTACAGCGCAAATAAACGAAAAAAGTGATGTGAATAACATCGTAATACGTCTGATTTATCTGAAGAAGTGATTCTTTCTATAGGGAGCATTGTTTATCACAAATTTAAAGGGGATTCCGTATTTTTTCCATTTATTTACCTCTTAGAAAGCTGATTACACATAATCAAGGTCTCTTCCCTAATGGTTTAAAGAAGCAAACATAAACACCAACTTTACTGCTGCAGGAGAAAAAGGGGGGAGGATTATGGATAAGAAATTTAATATAGTATCTATAACTTGCAGATTTTGTTTTTAAAATATAAGAATGTGAGATACTGCTTTAACGATTCACTTTCGTCAAAAGTTAACCGCGCTCTCAGACGTTTAAAGACGAGGGAAGGTTTCCAGAACTACTTTAGGGTTTGTCGACTTCAAACACAAGATTATCCACGATTGAACAGCAATCAGAGTTCCTACTAAGCAGTCCCAGACTCACAGACAGAGGCATCCCCAAGAGGGGGGCCAGAGGGGGCCAAGGCCACCCCTGAAAAATACTGGCCACCTCTCTGGCTCCCCATATTCATAGAAAAGCACACAGAGTGATGTTCTTCAATCAGGACATTAATGTAAAGAAATAAATGCATTAAAATTTATTTATGTATGTATGTATGTATGTATGTATGTATGTATGTATATATATATATATATATATATATATATAAAAAAAAAAAAAAATTCCCTTCTCACCCTCCACGGGTGGTCTTTCTCAACCTCTGAGCTCGGGTCCTCTACCAGAGGCCTGGGAGCTTGAGGGTTCTGCGTAGTATCTTGGCTGTGCCGAGAACTGCGCATTTCTGGACTGAGATGTCTGATGTTGTTCCTGGGATCTGTTTTAGCCACTGCTCCAGCTTGGGGGTGACTGCCCCGAGGGCCCCGATGACCACAGGCACCACTGTGGTCTTCACCTTCCAGGCCTTCTCCAGTTCCTCTCTGAGGCCCTGGTATTTCTCCAGTTTCTCGTGTTCCTTTTTCCTGATGTTGCAATCGCTTGGTATTGCTACATCCACCACAACGGCTTTCCTCTGTTGTTTATCCACCACCACGATGTCCGGTTGGTTCGCCATTACCATTTTGTCTGTCTGGATCTGGAAGTCCCACAGGATCTTAGCTCGGTCATTCTCCACCACCTTTGGGGGTGTGCCCCACTTTGATCTCGGGGCTTCCAGTCCATATCCTGCACAGATGTTTCTGTACACTATGCCCGCCACTTGGTTATGACGTTCCATGTACGCTTTCCCTGCCAGCATCTTGCACCCTGCTGTTATGTGTTGGACTGTCTCAGGGGCCTCCTTGCACAATCTACACCTTGGATCTTGTCTGGTGTGGTAGATCTGAGCCTCTATTGCTCTGGTGTTTAGGGCCTGTTCCTGTGCAGCCAGGATGAGTGCCTCTGTGCTGTCCTTGAGTCCAGCTTTTTCCAGCCATTGGTAGGATTTCCTGATATCAGCCACTTCAGTTATTTGTCGGTGGTACATCCCATGTAGGGGCTTATCCTCCCATGATGGTTCCTCCAGCACCTCATCCTCTGGTCCCCATTGTTTGAGACATTCGCTGAGCACATCGTCGGTTGAGGCTTTGACCTTGATGTATTTATGGATCTTGGATGTTTCATCCTGGACAGTGGCTCTCACACTCACTAGTCCTCTGCCTCCATCCTTACGGCTCGCGTATAGTCTCAGGATGCTGGATTTAGGGTGGAACCCTCCATGCATGGTTAGTAGTTTCCGAGTTTTAACATCCATGGTCTTTATCTCTTCCTTTGGCCAGCTTATTATTCCTGCAGGGTATCTGATTACTGGCAAGGCATAGCTGTTTATCGCACGGATCTTGTTCTTGCCATTGAGCTGGCTTCTCAGGACTTGCCTTACTCGTTGGAGGTATTTGGCTGTGGCTCCTTTCCTTGTGACCTCATCGAGGCTGCCATTTGCTTGTGGTATTCCCAGGTACTTGTAACTGTCCTCAATGTCTGCTATTGTTCCCTCTGGGAGTGAGACCCCTTCTGTGTGGATGACCTTCCCTCTCTGTGTAACCATCCGACCACACTTCTCTAGTCCGAATGACATCCCAATGTCAGTGCTGTAGATCCTGGTGGTGTGGATCAGTGAGTCGATGTCTCGTTTGCTCTTAGCGTACAGCTTGATGTCATCCATGTAGAGGAGGTGACTGATGGTGGCTCCATTCTTGAGTCGGTATCCGTAGCCAGTCTTGTTGATGACTTGGCTGAGGGGGTTCAGACCTATGCAGAACAGCAGTGGGGACAGAGCGTCTCCTTGGTATATGCCACATTTGATGGACACTTGTGCAATTGGCTTGTAGTTGGCTTCAAGGGTGGTTTTCCACATCCTCATCGAGGCTGCAATGAAGGCTCTTAGAGTCCTGTTGATGTTGTACATCTCTAAGCATTCAATGATCCAAGTGTGTGGCATTGAGTCATAGGCTTTCTTGTAATCAATCCAAGCCGTGCACAGGTTGGTGTGTCGGGTTTTGCAGTCTCGGGCGACTGTTTGGTCTACCAGGAGTTGGTGTTTGGCTCCTCTGGTATTTATGCCGATGCCCTTCTGTGCTGTACTCATGTATTTATCCACGTGCCCACTTATCTTAGCTGCTATGATGCCTGACATGAGCTTCCATGTTGTAGAGAGACAGGTTATTGGCCGATAGTTGGATGGGACCGAACCCTTTGAGGGATCCTTCTGGATCAGGATTGTGCGCCCTTCAGTTAACCATTCAGGGTGAGTCCCACTTTGTAGCAGCTGGTTCATTTGAGCTGCCAGTCGCTCATGGAGGGCAGTGAGTTTCTTTAGCCAGTAGGCATGGATCATGTCAGGACCTGGTGCTGTCCAGTTTTTCATACCTGAGACTCTTTCTTGGACATCTGCCACTGTGATAGTTACTGGGGCTTGCTCAGGGAGGTTGCTGTGGTCATCTCGTAGAGAGATTAGCCACTGTGCATTGCTGTTGTGGGTCGCCTCCCTTTCCCATATGCCTTTCCAGTACTGTTGGGTCTCCAGCCTTGGTGGGTCTGCTCTGTTGTTATTACCCTGCCATTGAGAGTACACTTTAGCTGGTTGGGTGGAGAAGAGCCGGTTAATCCTCCTGGCTTCATTTTCTCTCGTGTACCTCTTTAGGCGACTGGCCAAGGCTTGGAGCCTTTGTTTGGCAGTTTCGAGCGCTTCAGGTATGGGCATCTGGCTGTACCGCTTGGGTACTGGTCTTTTGATTGCACCTCTTTGGAGTTCTGACAATTGGCTCACTTCCCTCCTTGTTACCTTGATTTTAGCCTCTAACCGTCTTTTCCATGGTGGGTATTGAATCTCATGGTTGCTCCTATAGCCGAGCATCTCAAGGATCACTGATGCTGAGTTGTACACCAGCTCATTGGTTTCCGTTATGGTGTTGGTAGGGATCGTTCTCAATGCTGCATTCACATCTTCAATGAGACTTTCTGATGGTACTTCACTCAGCCGTTGTAATTGGCATCGGGATTGCCTGGTGTTCATTCGGGCCACGATCCTACCTCTCAGGTCAGTTGCTGCCTCGTTCAGCTGTGATGGTTCGTTCATTATTGGGGCTGCATACCCAATCTCCGGGTGGGGAGTTGAAGCTAACTCCCCTCTGACCTGGCGTCCTGGCTCCCCCTTGCCGTAGCATTTGTGTTGTACCTCGTCTATCTCAAGTTGTGACAGCATTTGCCGTTTGCGGATGTTGGAACACTGAGCTACTAGTTGTTTGGCAGTTAGTGTTGAATGGGGATGTCGACGTAACCATTCCTCCCGCATTCTTTGCATGTAACCCCTCTGACTAGGGTTACTTGAGTAGTAGCATTCCAACAGATCCAAGTTTTCACCTCTCGCCCAATTCCGTCTTGTTCCAGTAACCCATTTTTCGTGAAGGTGCCCTGGTTCCCCAGCACCTGACGCAGACCTTGTTTGGCCGGGCGACGTCTGAGCCGGCATGGCGTGTATTCCTTTATCACTCATCATGAGGTAGGCAGTAGCGCGAAGGATCTTGCCTAAGGACCCACACTGGATATCTCAACCAAGCGACCCGGCCTGGATTCGAACCCCGGTCTCCCGGGTGAAGGTCGGGTGACTTACCCATTGAGCTACCCAGCCGCTCATATATATATATATATATATATATATATATATATATCAGAATCATCAAGCAAATATACATCAGGAAAATATCAGTGCATCAAAATCGTAGCGAATATCTTCAAGCAGATATAGTTGAAAAATATTAATCAACGATCAACTTACTTCCCAAATTAAGGCACGTTCAACACGATCATCTCCACCTTTTTTTTTTTTTTTTTTTTTTATCTTACTGGTACCTGGAGGCCCTGTCCAGTTTGAGAGGAACATTTCCTCAGCAGGAAGGTGTTTTGTTGACTCCTGCAGTGTGAAAACCCGGCTGTGTTGGACAGTTGTGAGTCGGGATAACTCGTCCCTCTGGAAGCAAACGCGACACTTTCATGGTCCTCCGAGTTATAAAACTGAAACGCATCTGTGAAATGGTCGTGGCGTTTCCAACACTTGAGCAGTTTCAGCCATTAAAGCATTAAATGGAGAAGTTTATTAAGGATAAAGGAGGCAGTTTCTGAGGCTCTGTGTGGTTTGAGTTGCTGGTTTTAAGCTCTGATCCGCAGTCTCTGGTCTGCAGGCTGACTTTAACACACCGATAAAGAGTTTTGAGTTAAAAAGCTGCAATTAATCCCATCCTGATGCAAACAGAGTTGCAGTCTGTGAAACATTCAGGTCTTTCACTGTCTGGATCATTTGGTTAAAGCTGATTTTAAAGGACAAACTCCAAGCTCGTGCTGGTTTTTATGATGCTGCATCTGGAGTTATGATGTCGTCTCTCTAAAGACCGCTCTGTTGTGTTTATGAGCTCAAATTGAGCCACCTGGGACTCGCTATGCCACCAAAATTCACATTTTCAGCTCCTGGCTGAGCGTTGCTTGTTACATACAGCAGTAAAAGCTTAACTGGAATCCAGAACAAACGTTGCCGAAATGCAGACAAATAAAAAATTAGCTGCAGAGCCAGCTGGAGTAACTTGTTGGGGTGTTCTGTTTGAGGTCGGTGTTAATCTGGGTTCCTCAGTTGAATGTGAGCGTCGCTGCGGCAACCAGCCCAGCCCCGCCGTGACATTGAATTTCATCCTACATTAAACTTTCGGTCGTCTCCGACGGGAGAATCGCAAACTTTTCTCGGTCGGCGTGGAGACGGCTGACAGGCGGGCTGACACTTTAAATGATCGCACACCTTTTTCACTTCTTCTCTGTTTTACGTCTCATGACCGCAGCCTTGAATGAAAAATGAGGAGGGTAAAACTGCAGGAATGTCACATTGTGTTTTTTGCTTCAGGCGTCGCATGTCATCACGAGGACACGTGGACTGATGACCTCTCACATGGGGGAAAATAATAACTTTCACTCCGCTGGCTGCTCAAGGATGAGAAATATGCAGCTCAATGAAATATTGGAAGTTTAAAACCCAGACGGGAGAGTTTCTGTGTCGCCCCCCCTTTTATGAACTGCTCTTTATTCTGTGACCTGCATACGTCCTGCATCACCACAGTTGCTAAGCACAGGCTCACCAATGAGAACAGTGCAGTGGCGACCCCAAGAGGGGGCCAACGGGGGCCATGGCCCCCTCTTGAAAAATGCTGGGCTCCCCCAGAGAATGTAAATCTGATGCACAAGCGAAAATTATGTTTAAAAATCTGACAAATGAGTTTATTGAAGTATGGCTGTAGGTGTAAAAGCACTTTGCATCAATCTGATGGTTGAATAACCTAAATAACTGATTAAAAATAATGAATATCTTTGTTGTTGAGCTCATATGTCTATTTATTTAATAGTTTAGCAGCAAAAATGGGTTTTGAATTGAGAATGTTGCTTTTTTTTGTTTATATAGTTTTTGATTAAATTGTGATTAATTACAAACCCAGCAATTAACTTGATTTAAAAAAAATCTTAATCCAGTATTTATTTATAGATAATTTTTTTTTATTATTATTATTGTTAGCTGTGCCACCAAAACCATTTTTCCCTGACAGCTTGTCCTCTTCCTCTGTGCAGTGTGGGTCTGGATCTGGGGCTTCGTGTCCATCACCATCATCAGCCTGCTCTCCCTTCTCGGGGTGGTTCTCGTCCCCATTCTCAAGCAGTCCTGCTTCAAGTTCCTGCTCACCTTCCTGGTGGCGCTGGCGGTGGGCACGCTCAGCGGAGACGCTCTCCTGCATCTGCTGCCCCACGTGAGTTCCCCACATTCAGACGGATCAGAAACCTCGGAACTGAAAATAAAAGCCTTCTGTTTTCGGTCAGAAAGATTGGATCATCTAAACAGCAGATAAAAGGGGGGGGGAAAACCAAACATAATTTAGGAGAAAGATACACAACACCATAGGTAGGCACACTTCTGCGAATCTGCTAATAGCGAAGCTAATTTTTAGCTTAGCACTTTTGCTAACTAATGTTTAGCGCACTTAGCTTCCCGTAAATTAATTTTTCTGGATAAATTCTAAAACACTAATGTATGTCACTGCTTTGTAAACTTTCAGTTGAATAATGTTCGACATCTGTGTTGCAGTTTTGGTTATAGACTGTTCAGAATAGACGTCTATATCCATGCTCTTATTTTGAAGACGGATTACGCAGCAATTCTGTTTCCTGTCCTCACATGTTCTCTTTTTTTTTCTTTTGCCGCATAACTTTATTTCAAACAAGAATCATACAGAAACAAAACACGGATCAGAGAACAAGATATAAAGATAAATACAATATCTAAGGTAATTACAGAACATGTAAATTATATTGTCAAAATTAAATTGGTGCTTAAGGGTTGTAATCTTTCAAGGGCAGACATAATATGAATTGAAGTTAGCGCTTTAGCGTTAGCTTCTGCTAAATACAATGTTGGTTTAGCGCCGTAGCGTTAGCAGAACTAATGTTTATAAGTAATGCTTTAGAGTTAGCGCAGCTAACATTTTAGCTAGCGATGCCCACCACTGCACAACACCAACTGATTTGTTCAGTGAGAATCTCAGGAATCAGGGTTTATATGGTCTTAATTTGGACAAACTGGAATTGAATAAAGCACTTTTCCAGAAAGTGTTTCTTTAACTGGATCAGAACCGGGACTCCAACTGAAGCCTGATTCACAGGCCCAGTCCCTGGAGAGGCTATTTTGGAAAATTGAAAACAAAATTTTGGAAAACTTTTGTATTTCCTGATTTTATTCCATGTCTCAGATTTGGAAAATGTTACTTTCTAAAAATAACTTTTATGTCATGAATTGAGTAAAAAAAAAAAAAAAACAAAAAAAAAAACATACATAACTGCATCCACCCATCTGTCCATCCAAAGTTTCTTGCAGTTCCTGAATTTAAAGCATGAAAAATTGTGAACTTGGAAGACTTGAATGAAAAAAAGGAAATTTCAAACAGACAAAAAACATTTTTCTGTTTAGTCTCCTATAAAATATATAAAAAAACGTAATGTAATGTAATGCATTCATTAGGGATGCACCGATTGCCAGCCAGCAGATTTATTGGCTCTAATTTCCCTCATTATGGGAGATCAGCAGTCGGCCGATACTTAAATGTGAAACCGATCTTATCTGCCTCTGTCCCTTTTGCTCTGCCATGAGAGAGGGCTGAAAAAATGTTTAAATATGAAAAATAAAAGAATAAAGGAACTGAATTTTCTTGTTTAGTTTAGTTTAGTAGTTTGGACAACAAGGCTCTAAACTTTTTTATTCATATTTTAAAGCACTATCCTCATGTTCAGTTAAAATTAGTTTACGTCGTTTCACAGGTGTTGTTCAGAGTTTTTCGAATAAGACTGGAACATTGAAGGTGTATCGTATGGAAGCCCATTTCCGCAATGAAGGAAAAAATAAAAGCCCAACAGGAAGTCATTATTATGAGAATAAAAGTCGTAATTTCAAGAATAAATGTCATAATTTTTACTTTCAGAGCCAGAATTATGAGATACAAAGTCATGTTTTTGAGACACTGGAGCAAACAATGTGACTTTCTTTCTCATAATTATGACTTTGAAAGTTGAAATTATGACTTTTATTCTTGAAATTGACTTATTCTCATACTTATGACTTTAAAACTCAAAATTATGACTGTAACTCAAAATTATGAATTTGAATCTCCCAGTTATGACTTTTATTCTTAAAAATTTGACTTTTATTCTTGAAATTTACTTATTTTCATAGTTATGACTTTAAAACTCGTGATTATGGTTTCCAGTTTGACTTTTAACTTGTCTTTCATTTACAGAAAAAAAATTGGTGTCGACCAAAATTGGAATGTACAGGTCAGACTTTTTAAAGATCGGTGATCGGCCAGAAAACTGCAATCGGTGCACTCCGAGTATTAATTTGGATCAAACTACAGAACGACCCGTATGATGTTAAAAGTGTATTTTTCTGGAACTTTTTCAGTCATTGTTTTGTCTAAAAGGAGAAAACAAGACTTCAGTGCTTTAAAGCTTGTGAGCCGAAGGATTCTGGGTGTAATTTTAGCTAGTTTTGATAACCGCTAACCAGCGCTGACGAAACTTTTTTAGCGCTCTCTCTCTCTCTCTCTCGCTGCAGTCTCAGGGACAACACGACCACAGCCACCATGGAAGCAGCGACGGTGCCGATCTGCTCACAGCCTTCGACGGGGTGTGGAAGGGTCTCACTGCGCTGGCCGGCATCTACCTCCTCTTCATCATCGAGCATTGCATCGGCATGTTCAAACACTACAAAGACCAGAGGGTGAGCTGAGCAGGCTGCGGACGGATTGATCCGGCGACCTCCGGGTGTCCGTGAATCCTCGAAAAGTCTTAAATTCACGTGTTTAAAATTAAGGCCTTAAAATGTCCTAAATTATTATTTTTTAATTTAATTTGGGCTTAAATAATATTAATCACAGGTTTTATATTTTGTTGTGGCAGGACTATTTAATCTTGCATATTCTGGGTTTTTTTGTGCGGGACTTTTCTGTCAGGCAAAAGTTTGAGTTGCCCGCAAACATCTTCGTTCCATGCTGTGACTTGAGGCGGTTGCAACAACAAGCTGCTAATAGACCCTTGCTAGCTAGCTAGCAAGGGTACGACTTTATTCTTTTAACACCATAACTTTATTCTCGTAATAATATGACTTAATTCATGTACAACTTTTTTCTCGCAACGTTATGACTTTATTTATGACTTTTTTTTCTCGTTTTATTACGACTTCTGGCAATATGATGATTTTATTCTTTTGTCATTACAATGTTTTTCTCGTATTATTACTTTATTCTGGTAAAATTATGACTTTTTTTTTTCGTATTATTACGACTTTTTTTCTCAAATTATTAGAACTTTATTCTCCGTTATTTAGAGTTAGTGTCATATGACTTTATTCTCGTAATGTTATGACCTAATTCTTGTACGACTTTTTTTCTTGCAGTGTTCTGACTTTTTAACGACTTTTTTCATACTTTATTACGACTTCTGGCAAAATGATGACTTTATTCTTGAATCATTACAATGTTTTTCTCGTATTATTACAACTTTATTCTAGTAAAATTATGACATTTTTGTATTATTATGACTGTTTTCTCATATTATGACTTTATTCTCCTACGACTTTATTTTCGTATTATTCCAACTTTTTTTTCTCGAATCATTACAACTTTTTTCTCATTTTATTACAACTTCTGGCAAAATGATGACTTTATTCTTGTATCATTACATTTTTCTCATATTTTGACTTTTAGTCGTATGACTTTTTTTTAATCGTACTATTACGACTTTATTCCCATAATATTACGACTTAATTCTGGTATTATGACTTTATTCTTGTATTATTTCGTCTTACTATCCTACGACTAGTCTCGTTACATTGACTTTTTTCTCAAACATTTTTTTTTCTTAGCTTGGCCGTAATACTCCGTCGTATTTTAGCTCCCCAGAAAACGGTCGGCGCTGCTACTGCTAGCACTGATCTAAGAGCAGCTTTTGGTGCGACACAAACGCTGAAGTCGGAGGTGTAGTGGATTTTAAGCATGTTGGTCAAGCACCAGTCTGACCTGGTGAAACATTTTATTTCAACAAAGTTGTTACTATGGAGGGAAAATGGTTTTCTTTGCACATTTGTCACGAGACAGGTCTTAAATTTCATTCATAATGGTCTTAAAAAGTGTTAAATTTGAGCTGCTGAAGCTGCAGAAACCCTGGATGTGGATCGTCGTTCCTCACAGGAGCTGAACAGGGAGAACGAGGCGAGGAATATCGGCAGGAAGCTGTCGGATCGGAACCTGAAGCGGTGCTCGGATGCAGAGTGGTTGAACCTGAAGTCCCTCGGTGACGGTGAGAGGTGTTCAGGTGTTCAGGTGTGCAGCTCTGCTTCCTGGTCCTAACGTCTCCTCCTTCCTTCAGACCCGGAGAGCTCAGCCGTGTCCTACGACAACACTCACAACGACACTCAGCTCACCGAGCTTCAGAGCCCCGACTCTCCCACCACCAAGACCCCACTGGCCCCTGCAAACCCCCAGCAGGACCAGCAGCCCCCCGTCAAGGACGCTGGCCGGAAAGCCCGGAAGCACGGACACGGACACTCCCACGGGGGGAACTGCCACTCGGACCAGGAGATGAAAGACGCCGGGATCGCCAGCATCGCCTGGATGGTGATCATGGGAGACGGCATGCACAACTTCAGCGACGGCCTGGCTATCGGTAGGAAGCTGCAGGAGAGAAGCGCTTTCGCCGGCTGCTGGGGGCGGGCTCAAGGGCCCCAGCAGCCAATCAGAGCGAAGTGAGCGCTGCGGTTAAACTCCAGGGTTTAGTTTCGGTCAAATTTAAAGCAGAAAAACCGGAAAAACACTTAAATGATTCGAAAAATATCAGCTCAGCATCAAAACAGTGATTATTTTCCCTGAATCCATAAGGGTTATTTCCGTCGCAGTGAGCAATGAATCGATTAATCGCATGATAAATTAAAATGAGCTCGATAATTTCCATTCTGATGATTAATATTTTTTGCAGTCCAGTTGTGTTTACAGAGACGACATAATCCATTTAATTCATGGTTTCGGTTGTGTGTGGTTTTTATTTCCGTTTTATTTATTGCTTTTGGTTGTCGTGTTTTATTTTACATATTTAAAATGTCTTGAAAAATCACTAAATAAACGCAGAATGTGGAAAAATTTGAAAAAAAAAAAAAGAAAAAGTGATGGTAAATTTAAAAAAATGACTAAATAAATTGAATCAACAAGCTGCCTCATGATGCAAGTTTAAAGCGGTTCTTTGCTGAGTTTGCTGTTTTAAGGATTTGACAGTGGCTCATCCTTTGAGTTTGGAAACATTTTAGACTCAAATTATGTTGGTATAAAGTAGTTTATCATGCAAAAGTGTAAAAAACCAGAGATCCAAACCAGATTCTCCATTAAAATAAAGTTTAACTCAATTTTACAAGCTAAACGATCTGATCATGAGCTGCTTTGCCAAGACTGAGCATATTTAGATCATAATTTGTTAAAATAACTAATTTTTTTAGCATATACAGAAAAAAAACCAAAAACCTTAAACTAGAAATTCAAGTCAAACACTTTAAATAGCAGCGTTTTTAGTGAACTGATTGGTTGAAGTCAGTGAAAAGTGAAAACACAAACTCCACATGATGATGATCTAAAATTTCAACGCAAATAACAGATTATTGAATCTGTTTGCATCAATAGATTGACTGAAATGTTGAAAATGTACGTTCTTCTGTTGGTTCCTGACGGTTTTGTGCGAAGTTTGACTGAAACTTGTTTCTTCCGGTTCAGGCGCAGCTTTCAGCTCCAACATAACGGGAGGCATCAGCACATCCGTGGCCGTTTTCTGCCACGAACTACCTCATGAGCTCGGTAAGTGCTGCCGGGACCGGACCGTTCAGCTCAGGGTGTCCACACATCCTTAAAAAGTCTTAAATTAAAAAAACAAACAAAAAAAACAAAACAAGCACGTTATACGTTCATCACGGGTCTTAAATGTTCTGAGGCTACTGCTAACTAGCGGCTAATATACCCCTGCTTGCAAGCTAGCTAGCTTTGTGTGTGGTTTCATTTCACGATTTTTGCTCTGCTTGATTGTAATGCCACAGAATCCCCCAACCATCCCTTATGTTTGTAGTTTTTTGGTCTTAAATTTCATTCAAGGTGGCATTAAAAAGGTTTTAAAAAGTCTTAAATTTGACCTGCAACTGCAGGCTTTCATGAAAACCAGAGTATCCTAATAACCGGTTAATCTATCGATTTTTCTGACTATTAATCGAGTAATCGGATGAAAAAGTGGCGCATTCTGCAGATTTTTCACTTCACCACTTCAGCTTATTTTATAGAATATTAAAAATATGTAAAAAAAAAAAAAATGCAAATAAATATATAATTCAAAAATGTTTTCAAAATAGCATAACAAAGGCTGCATCTGAAGCTGAATAAAAACTGAAATGAGCCCATCAGGACAGTGTACGGCTGATCTGTTGATGAGTTTTTTCAATTAACCAATTAATAACTGGACAGCAAAAGGTGCCTTATAGGAGAATTTCACAGAATTTGAAGCAGGTGAATCTAAAACTGACATTTGAGGAGTTCTGGGTTGAACAGATTTCCAGACAAAGAAGGTTTTTCATCTAAAATACAAGAAGTTGATATTTTTTGTCGAGTTTTGAGCTTAATTCCTGCTCTGGGTGTGTTGCTCTTTCAGCAAATGGCCTTTTTTGAGTCTGTATGCTCCAGTTAACGATTAATTGATGACTAAACGAGTTGATTATGTCAAGAATCGATTAGTGGTTTCATCCCGGGTGCGAGTCAGGGAGGATGCTGCAGCTGCCGGAGCGCTCGTCCGCGTCCAGCACGTTGGACTCCGAGTGAACGGAACCGATGCCGGGGGTTGCCTGGTTTCTCCCTCCTGCTGTTGATCATCTCGATCGTTTTCTTTCTGTGAGCTGAAAGCAGCAGAAACGTGTGTCACTAAAACATTCTGATCCCCGTTCGGTTTCCAGATGTCTGCGCTTCAACCCAGACGACGCTCGCTCTTTGTCTGCGGCTGATTTCCCTTTGATTCTGACGCCGCGCTCATCAGACGGCGCGCCTCCCCCCCCCCGCATCTGGGTGGAAAGAGATGATTATAACGACGAGGGTTCTCCAGCCACCCAGAGAGAAACTAATTGGGAGTGATGGGTGTGTTAATTGCGGTAGATGAGGCGGCGGCGGGCGTGTCTGGGCGTCTGAGGCAGAAAGTTGAAGTGAGGAAGAGTTCAGGCTGCTCCTCTTCCTACCGCCACTGATTGATGGATGAGAGCAGAGCCGTAATATATTCATTATGGTAATTAGCGAGGAAAGGAGGCCGCTTGTTACACGGCGCAGGAAATGTAGGCCACCCCACACACACACACACACACACACACACACACCCATCAGCATTTGGCTCTCCAAATCCAGGGCGTTTCCGTCGAGACTCGGCCGCTCCTCGCATTTGGCCCGGCGATGATTGCGGCGTCCGTCGGTAATCATACGGAGTGCAAGAGAGCCGCTCTGCTTCAGCCGCCTGAAGACGGAGCCGACGGACCCAAAGCTCAGTCCCTCCGGGATGCTGCCACGTTTTTTTTTTTTTTTTTTTCTGTGTGTAATCGTTGCGGCACCTTTTTTCAAAAAATTGCACATTTTTCTAAGCTTTATTTTTTTTTTTGTCATAACATGGTCTTATGAAAAAGTCGAAATTGCTGCACATAACCTTTGCCAAAAAAAGACAGGATTTTAACATAGTTAATATTCAAAGTGTAAATAACATTTTCAAGTACCTCCATGAGCATCCCTAGCACAAATAAAATCCTGCCCTGGGGGGATGTCAAAGTGCAAAAGATGTATTTTATGTTGATCTTTAAAGTTAAAATGAACAGTTTACACAGTGGAAGCAAGTCCTACAGAACATCTCACAATTGTTTTGGCAAAAAAAAAAAAAAAAAAGGCAAATGTTGCGGCTTAATGTCACACATGCTTTCATCTTGCAGGTTTGGCTTTCAAGAGACGTTGAGAAACAGGAAGTTCTATTAGAAGGGGTCAAAGGGGATTGATCAAGCTTAATCCGAGCTGTTGTGATTGGTCAGAAAAGAAGGAAACAGAAAACGTTGAGGCGATTGGTGAGATTTGCAGAAATGTTGCAATGATTGGTGAAAATTGCAAGTCCTTGCTTAACATTTTATAACTTTTACAAAAATATATTCTTCCCATATTTGTTAAAACCGTCTCCATGTCGTGACAGTTTGAGGCAGATAATCTGTGTAAAGATGGAGCTCCTCCACCTCCTCCCTGAGCTACAATTGTCGTCTAAAGAAATGCTCCGCCCCCGACCTGAAACAACCAATCAGAGCCAGGAGGAGGGGCTTAGCGCTGCCAATCACCCTCATGGAGAAACAGCTCACCGTTCCAGGAAAACTGTTTACTCGCCGTCATCGGTGGCCATGCTAACTAGCATTAGAATTAGCAGCAGGCTATGTTGTGGTGAACCAGCTGCAGCGTAGCAGAGAGCAGGGGGAGTGTGTGAGCGGCGCGTACATGAGGGTGATTGGCAGCGCTAAGCCCCTCCCCCTGGCTCTGATTGGTTGTTTCTGACTGACTGGTGGATTTGTTTTTCCTGAAAGTTACACACTGCAGCTTTAACAGTTGCGATCACAACTTCCTGAAAGCTACGTTAAAAACGCTGTGACACAGCTGGTAACCCCGATTTCTGTATACTGTGCTTTGAGCCCGACGTCCTGATGTTGCGCTGTGATCTGCAGGTCATTGAGACGCATAATGAGAAAGAAAGCGAACTCAGGCATCGATGCACAAGACAAGAAAGACCCAAGAAAGCTGTCATGGTTGGATAAAACCTTGAATGGAAGCAGCTGAAAGTCTCACTTTTCTCCCTTTGATCAGGCTCTGTTCTCCTCACGGCAGCGTCTTTGCGACTGGTTGCGCCAACTCTCGACATTATCAAATCGATGTCGCACAAAAAAACAGTTCGCCACCGAGTGCGCGTACACGGTCGTGAAAATATCTCCTCGTCTCGGGTATGCACGGAGCTCCACGGAGTGAAGCACGGCAGAGCATGTGGGAGCTGCTAACGACCCGTATGCAGTTCGTTTCTTAAAAAGTCACTTGATGCTAACGCTATGCTATGCTACATGTCATGGGTGGAAGAAAGTGCAGGTGCAGACATTTGGAGCACCATACTTAGAATCAAACATGGTGGTGGCATCATTATGCGAGGCGGTTGCTGTTGTTCAGCTGGAACTGAGGTTTTAATCAAGGTCGATAAAATCATCTAGCATCTTTAATTTGGGTGAGAAATTGATGAAGAAAACGAGTCCTGGGTAATTATTGAAAAACACGACCTGTTGATGTAACCAGATGACGCATAAAAAGTGGAAACTGCTTTTAAAACAGCACATTTTCTAGACACTAGCATTTATGCTCATAAACGACACGTGGTCGTCTCGATGGTCTGGCTGCCGACTCCCCGCTCGAGGCATAAATTAAGCCTTCCGTCCTCGAGCTTTGGGTTTTTTCCTCCCCTGAAAGTTGCGGTTGTTTCATAATTCTGGGCTGATGTGTGTCCAACAGGGTTGATGGTGAGAAATCTCACCCGCAGTTTCTGCACACAGGATCTTTGGGGAAAGTAGGAGCGCTCACTCGGTGCTTTTCCAGGTGCCAATAACAATTTCACGCTGTTTTGATTTTCTGGCTCTGAAATATGACCGAGTTGGACCATAAAGTCTCCAGTTTCTTCATCGCTACCTGATGGCAACATGTTAGGAGTTGATTGTGTTCATCAGGTATGTAATTGTTGGGGTGCTCTGATAAACCCGCCCTGATTTCCTTAATTTCCGATCGATACGTACATGAGAGACCGATCCACTGATCGTATCGGCCTCCATAAAGGTCTGAAAATCAGCCCGTTTGCAGATGCTGACTTTGAAATGATCTACTTGCAGCTCAGATACTGCAAAGTGCAACATCACTGACTGTTTCCTTATGTATTGTATTTCTTAAAGTTATGCAGCTTGTTTTTTATGTGGCCGTTTTATTCTATATTTATTCTCTATCTTTTTCTTTTTTTTAAACTTTTACTTTCCTTGAGTTGGAGAAACGCACAAGAATTTCAACGTGCTTATACTTCAGTTTATTTGTGCAAATGGTAATAAAATTAGCATTCTGTTGGACAGACCTCATCGGGTCACGTCTGGACGTACGCGGTGAAGAACCGTCACTCCGCTGGTGCCAGAAACACGACGGGTGTCAGCCAAAGTCAGAATCGGCATGTCGGGATTCTTAAAGATCGGCGATCGGCCGGAAACCCCTAATGTGTGTGTGTGTATTTACGTTTCTGCTTCCAGGCGACTTTGCGGTTCTGCTGAAGGCCGGGATGACGGTGAAGCAGGCCATCGTCTACAACCTGCTGTCGGCGCTCATGGCCTACGTGGGCATGCTGATCGGCACCGCCGTGGGCCAGTACACGCACAACGTCACCAACTGGATCTTCGCCATCACTGCCGGCATGTTCCTTTACGTGGCTCTGGTGGATATGGTAGGTTGGAATCGTCCCGCTCCGAACCTCCCGACCCCCTTCCTCCGGTTCTGACTCCCCCCCCCCCTGTCCTCCGCAGCTGCCGGAGATGCTTCACGGGGACAGCGAGGAGCACAAGCGCTGCCACCTGGGGCACTTCGTCCTGCAGAACGTGGGCATGCTGACCGGCTTCGCCATCATGCTGCTGATCGCCATCTTCGAGGACCGCATCGTGTTTGACTTCGGCTTCTAGCTCTTCGGACGGGGGAGGACGAGGACGGCTGGATGTATGGGTGTCTCCGTCCTGTCCTGCATGTGCTCCATTCGTCTCTGTGGCTTCTCCGTGTCTCGTCACGCTGCTGGCGATGTTTGCCCCCCGCCACTTCTCTTCCTTGCCTTCCTTCTCCACTTGCGGCCCGTGAAGCACTAAGCTCACCGGCCACGTTGTCGTCTTGTTCTTCGTGTCTTCGTCTCGTTCCCGTGGCGCTGCGTCCTGTCGTCTGTAGCTTCTGTTCGCTGTCAAAACACAGAATCTCACCGAGTGTTTCTGGTCTAGTTTCTCGTCAGTAGCTCCTTAATGTTGACAAAAAGGCTCGAGTTATAGGTGAAATAATCTGCCAGTGAGACGAGACATTTTAACTTATAATAAACTTGTTCCACTGACGGATTATTCCACCTACAACCAGAACTTTTTCATCCATATTAAGGAATTATTGACCTAAAACCAGCTCCTATATCTGCTGGAAAGTTACTTGTAGGTTAGTTTTGTCTTCTTCGAGTGTATTCAAGATGTTTGCTCGTGAAACTGGAGCAGAAATACTCGGTGAGATTTTGGATTTGGAAACACTGAAAACACAGAATCTCACCAGGTGTTTCTGGTCCAGTTTCTGAAGTAACTACGGTTTTTCTGGTTTAACTAAAATATAATGGAAATAACTGGAAACTCTTCCTGTTTGAGGTTGTAATTTTCCAGACTGCACTGCAAAAACAGTGTAACTTAGTTTCTAGTGCAAATATCTGGAATATATTTGAAATGAGACAAAACTAGCTTACAAATAACTTTTCAGCAGATAAAGGAGCTGGTTTTAGTCAATCATTCCTTAATACTGATGAAATAAGACATTTTAACTTTAAAAACATCTTGTTCCACTGGCAGATTATTTTATTTCACTTCTAACTAGAACTTTTTCGTGACTATTAAGGAATTATTGACGTAAAACCAGCTCCTGTATCTGCTGAAACGTTACCTGTAAGTTAGTTTTGTCTTATTTCAAGTGGATTCAAGATATTTGCACCAAAAACTAGACCAAAACTATTTTGTGTTTTCTCAGTGTGGCGAGCTCCACCCTCCGTCCGTCACCTGCTGATGTCATCACGCTGCGTCCTGCGCCGCTGCTGCTGCTGCTGCAGCGAACCGCTGACTTTGTTTCTTGTGTCAGAAAAGAAGCATTCCTCTGCATGCTCGATGCAGATCTCTGTTGTCTGTTTATGTATTAGTCTGGGTTTGTCGGGAACCTGGACTCCGTAGAGTAGCCGCCAAAGCCTTTTCGCTGCAACATCCCGACCGTCTGCCATGTTTCTGAAAGGATCCGATGATCTGGGGCCAAACCGCGACGTTGTCCATGCCAGACGTTCATGTTTTCATGAGAACCAACTTGAAGCTGTGAATTGAGACCAGTTTATTTTGGGCACCAGAGTCAGATCTGCGTCGAAGCAGCTCAAGTCTCCTGAGAGTCTGAGGAACAGCAACAGACCAGATGGACCGCCTCTGCGACGTTTTCGTCATTCCAGTTTGTTTTGTTGTTTTTTATCACCGTGGTCGCTCTTCCCTCAGACCCAGCTGGCACCCCCATCTTCATCACATTCCACTGGCTTATAAGCTATAAGCGGCGTCCATGACTGTGTGTTTATCCTGTCACTGTGTGACATCTCCATCCGGTCCGGCCCGGCAGCGAAGCAGCCGCAGGCTCGTCGTCCTCATGCTGTCTGAATCATGGAGCGAGTTGTGGGAGCGCAGAGGAACTCCAGAGACCTGCTTGTTGAACTGGACTCATCATGTGAAGGCATTTTTTAATCTCCGCATATGTTCGCGTACTTTCAGTGATGGTCTTTTCATCCCTTCATTAGTCTGTATCTTTGCAGTTTTCGGTCACTTTTCCTACCTGCCACAGGCAGCAGGTCGGTGTTTGCTTTCCAAAACCGGCCCGATCAGAGATCAGAACCGAAAATAAACAGGAAGAGATGAAGACATGACGTTTACAGTGGCTCTCAAACCGACACAGCCTTCTGAAAACACCACATTAATGGTTTTATTATCGCTATTCTGCACAACTCAGCTGGAAAAAAACATAAAATGAAAATGAAACTGGTTATTGAACCACTTCTTCATCTTCTGGTCTTCTTGAGTTAACGGCTGAAACTAGGCTCAGTTGCCCTTCCAGGATGTTCCTACCTACAGCCGTCGTTTGCAGATGGTAGTAATCAAAGCTATCGGTCAAATGTGGAGAAATGTGCAAAACAAAGCCACAGCTTTTTAAATATATGACTGTATTATGTTACGCTCAGTCTTTGCATGTTGGAACGCAAAATATAAGAAAAAGAAACGTCCTGACGCGGTCCAGAAAATCTGTCTCATACGATTCACTTACATAGCTGGTGCTTCTTCAACCAGATCTGAGAGAGATCAAGCCAAATCTGCTCAAATTTGGAAAATCTCAACCAGAACATTTGGAACGCCACGCCCACAATAAAACACGGTACCAACACGTGGAACTGAGGTTTGAAACCTGGAGGGTTTTATCTTTCAGCCTCGCAGTGAGACAGCTGATCCACAACACGTGGCTGCAAGACAGGAAAATCAATACTTTGGAGAAAGTTCGGACCAAAGATGTCCGACGGGAAGTTTGGAGAACTCTGGGCAAACACGACCGAGTCAAAAGGTTCTTTTAGTTTAAGGGTGTGAATTATTATTAAAGTGTAAACAAATTAAAATAAAAAGGGTGTGTAAACAGTTGAAAGCTGCTGTGGAACTGAGTTAAAAGATGCAACAGATTTTTCTCCATAAATTATGGAAGCCCATTCCTGCCATGAAACAAAAGCCCAACAGGAAGTTGTAATTACAGGTTTTAAAGACATAATTACCAGAATAAAAGTCATAATTTTGACTTTCAAAGTCATAATTATGAGATAGAAAATCACGCCGTTTGAGGATTGCTCCAATATCTGTGAAGTTGACTTTGAAAGACAAAATTATGATTTTATATCAAAATTATGACTTTGAATCTCATAATTATGACTTTATATCTAACAATTATGACTAAAAGTCAAAAATATTACTTTTTATCTCAAAATTATGACTTTGAAAGCCGAAATTATGACTTGTATCTCAAAATTATGTCTTCCTGTTGGGCTTTTATTTTTTCTTTCATGGGCTTCCGTAATAAATACGTTAAAAGAAATAACCACGCTATGGTTCAAGTAGTGGTGTCCAAAATGGAGGCGAGAAGGAGCGGCTGAGTTGAGGGTGCGCATTAGTGAGGGGATGAACGGACCTGGATCCGTTACAGCAGAACCTGAATGTTTTTACTGTAACCTGGACTCCACGGTTTACCTTCAGCTCTCATTTAGTTTCTTTCTGTTGGACAAACATGGACATGAAGGTTCGCTGCTGATTCGCCATAAGAAGAAAACGCCTTGATCTTTTTTTTTTTTTTTTTAAAATGTGTATATTTGTTTTTGTAAAGTGCATATAAAATGTAAAACGTGACACTGTTATCCTGTTGGCGCGTTCTCCTCAATGCTGAAGAAGAATAAAGTGAAAGGAAGATGCTGAACCAGTGATTGTAAGATGGCGTGTTTACTGCTCTGATCTCTAAATGGGTCAAAGTTAAATAGAAATCAGTCTTTTTAAAGATGCATTGCCTTTCCAGAAGTATTCACACCGCTCAGATTTATTCGCACATGCCAACCACAAACTTTAATGTATTTTATGTGAAATGAAATGAAAACGATACATGGTTTTCAACTTTTTTCTTTTTTTTTTTTTTTTGACTAATAAAAATCTGAAAAGTGTGGCGTCCTTTTGTATTTCGCTTCCTTTACTCTGACATCCCTTCAGACATGGTTTGATCAGTTGTTCAGCTGTGGTAACGTGATTTTCCGAGCCGTCCGTAAACGCACCTCGAGCGTATACGTGCTGGTATCACCGCTGCACGGCCGGGTCATGTCCAGCAACTAGCCAGAGCCAACAGGCGAAAAACTTTGCAGAGTTTCCTTCCAAACAAAGCGTGTACGTTGAGTAATTCTGCAGACAGTGTGAGCTAAATGATGATTAGTTAATTCATGCCAGTATATTCTGTTATGCTAGTTAAGAATATTAGCGTTGCATATTTTACATCCCTTCCTAGTTAATGCCAGGAATAAACCCGGCCCTCCTGTGCAGAAGTTGTGCTCACTGTTGCTCTCCACATATTTAAACGCGATATTTATTGTTACAATAGAAAGAGCAAAGAGTCAGGGAGGAGACATTAGACCAGAGACAGCAGCTGGATGATGATGGAGGGGCTTCTCAGGTAAGGAAAGATTATAACTTTGTGAGGAAAAGAGGTTTGTTGCAGGGAGAAACCATTCAGGTATTTCAGAATAACTATTGTTCACACTCAAAAAGGTTTTTTTTTGACTGTTATAGGTAGCACAGGGAGAAAGTCGTGTGTAATTTATATTTAGACATCTTTTTCAGTTATGTGACTGGTAAGGCAGCAGATGTAGGTCATTCTATTTTTATCTTGAATAATTTGTGCTGTCACATTTGACTAAAATGCCTGTGTTTCATGTTGTGTTCAATCAATGTTCATACCATTGCATTAAAATATGAGGTTTATTACCCTGTTAGCTGTCATTTCCATCCCATTTTGTGTGCCAAGCTGTAATCTGCGTACAGGAATGCTGTTTTATTGAACGTTTCATGTTCAGTGTTGCTATTTGGCACTTAATGATGTGCTACTGACCCTGGACATGTTCCAGAGTAGTTGTGTCAACCAGAGTTTGGCACCTGAAACTGTAGATCTTAAAGAACTAGTCAATTGCCTGGTGCTGCACTGTGGCTGTTAGTGACTATATGTGCTTTTAGGCACTAAGGAAAGGCGTGACTGAATACAAGAGGATGATAAATCACTCAATAGCCCTCTGAAAAATTTGTTCCCCTCACTTCTGAGATGATGATGGTTACGCCCCTGCCTTCAGAAGTCCTTGGTACAAATCTTGTTGGGTTCAAAAACACTCTCCTCTACACGGGACTGTTTCCACAAATGTTTTCATCCACATGGAAAACACCAAAAATGGCCCAAAACCCTATTTTTACTCATTCAGACCCAGCCCGGCCGTTGCCTTCCTACGCAATTCCACTTGATTCTCATCTCCTTTCAGTGCTCCGGCTGGGATTTCTCCCACTGAGCTGGATTTCTCATCCAATCAGCGAACAGAAGGAGTTATGAACGATGACATAGATTTTCTGCGTTGTTTCAGAATTGTAGTCTGCTAATGACAGCGGAGGAAGTGAACAGAGCCATTCTGTCCGTGTTGGCCATGCTTCTAAATACTGAGCAAAAAAGTCGGACTAAGAGGAACGTTAAAGACATTTTATTTCTGGAAAAGATGTCGTTCGGCTCTGCGCTTCTCTCTTCGCAGTGGGGGATGGTTGTTTATAGCACACGCAATTTCCGGTAAGCTTGATAAGGTAGCTTCCTTCACGGTTGAACTGGCGCATTACATACGTCATGGTCAAATGTCAGCGATCGGGTAAAATCAGATCCAATCGTTTAAAAGTTTGAGTCTCCAACAATCGTTTCTCAATAGCCGAGGGTCCAGATCATCTGTATGAAGCACAGCGTAGAACAAGGAGCTGGTTTTTACCAGGCTACTTCAGACCTGTAAGTGGCGCTAAACATGGCATATGGGACACATGAGGTTAGTGGCAAACGCAACAAGAATAGTGAGCAACAAAGTGCGAGTGGAGTGACGAGCTTCTTCTCTGTGCCACGTTGGATTATGAAACTAATAAATTACACAGCAAACGTAATTCACCATTGTTTTTGTTATGTATGACATGTTTGGGGTTATAAGTCAGGTTATCAGTAGAGCTAATACGTCAGCATTTTCACAAAGGTGGTGCGTTCGATGTCCACATGAATATGCAAGAGTGAAATTTTCACGAAAAAAAGAGGTCTATGGTGACTCTGGAGGAGCTGCAGAGATCCGAAACTCCGAAATATCTGGTCCTCTGGTGAGGTGAGACCAAAACACTAACACTGTCACTCTGAAAACACGCTCTGTTAAACATGTTGGTGGCTGCATCATGCTGTGGGGGATGCTTTCTTTCAGCAGGGACAGGAGGTCTGGTTGTGCGCCATCTCAATGGAATGCATTGAAGTTTGTGGTTGGAGACAAAATATGAAAAAGTTCAAGGGGTGTGAATAGTTTTAGCTAACACTGTGGTCTGGAACATAAACACTTGGGATGTGCCTTTAGCTTGTCATTTAAAAGTGGAGACTCCAGTTTGTTAATGAATTGCTCTAAACACACCCCTTAGTATCCTAAACAGATGAAACCTTGATCTCAGCTCTGCAGAGCCCTGAAATAAACATCCTTAAAGCCGTGGACAAGCTGAGAATCAGATACGTCGATGAAAATTCCCAAAATGAATGAGAACGGAAAGAATCCTCGGCCTTGTACATAAAACATTTACAAGTTGTGGTATTTGGCAGACAGGATGTTACCGACCACGAAACAGGTGAAACTTTTGCTTTTGTTCTAAAGCTGTGGATGAAAGCTGAAAATACAGCGAGCAGTGTGGCTTCAAATATTTAAAAAAAAAAAACAAAAAAACCCCAAAAACTTCCATCTTTAAATTTATAGGTTTTGGGAATCAGTTCATCTTTAACTCACCTACTTCTTACAGAACTTTAGATCAAACCAAACCTTTTCTTTGCATGTTGCTGTGAAAAACAGCAACACGCTGCTTCCTTTCTTTCTGAAAGCAGCTCACATTAATAAACCGACTATAGGAGGCGCCGCAGAGTGTCTTCTGTGCCGCTGCTGCTCGCTGGCTGGATCTGATGTTCGTCAATGACTTTTCTGGGACAGCACCGGTGGAGTGGCAGCCACACTTTACTGCAGACAGCCTCCTCCGTGGACAATGATGCTGCAGTTTCCATGCAGAAGGGGAGGAGGACGCCTCTCTGCGAACTCTCTGCGTTTCGTGGCATCGTTTTGTGACGTCTATGAAAGTCGTGACATCTCGTTGACATCATGAGTCTATGTCAATGACAGCCGATTTTGGCGTTTCAGATGAAGTATGGGACAGCCTTTAGCCTTCAAGATAGGGTGAGGACCTCAAAGTAGAGCCACAGCTTCTCTGCATCGAAAGGAGTCACTTGAGGTGGTTCAGGCATCTCATCAGGATAACTGGGGCGACTAGAGCATCTCCCAATGGGCGGATACCCTAGGGAGGATCCAAAACTCGCTGGAGGGAAGGTACTGTGAATCCCTTCTGGCCTGGGTACACCTTGGGATCCCCAAAAAAGTGTCACCAGGGACAGGAATGTCAAGGTTTCCCTCCTAAAGCTGTTACATCTGCAACCCAATCTTTGATAAAGACAATGGATAGATCGATGGATCATCTGATTATCTGGTTTTATTTGAATTTTTATTTAAACATTGGAACTGAAACAAAGCTGCAGCTACGAGTTAAGCTGGCAGAGCAGGGCGACTCCTCTTCTGATCCAGTGCTCGGCGGGGATGTCAGAGTTCAACGTCATGGCGATGACGTAGTTGGTGGAGTGTCCGGTGGTGGACAGAGTCCCACGCCGCTCGCTCGTCTTGTAGACAGGAGCCAGGTAGCACATCCTCTCAGGGATTTCCTGTCGCTTCATGGGCTTCAGCCACATCTACAGACCAGAAGAAGAACTTGTGAGGTGTATTAGGGGCTGGTTTCCTCTCCAGCTGTTTGCTTGGTGGAGTAATTCAGTGAGCCTGAGGAACTGAACCGTGGGACAAATGAGTCAGGGTCTGGGTGCAGCAGCAGGGACTAACATGACTCTCTTTGTTCTCCAAACAAAAACAAATTGGAACTTTGGGGACGTGAACTTGTGAAAACACAAACCCCCTTGAGTTATTATGAAGTTCTGCTTATGCAAAAGAGATAAACTGGGCCAGTGAAGAAGAAGTTAAAAAAACCACATCTTAAAGAGAGTAAAACAAAAGCAGTTTGTAGAGCTGCAGCCTGAACGGTTCTCTGCTTGTGGAGCGGAGGCCCCGGTACACATTTACATTTCAAAGTCGCTTTTTTGTTGTGTTCTTTTTTCACCCACACAAATAATAAACACATTTTAATGAAGTTCTGTTCTTGTTAAAACCAATTCTGTTAATAAGCTGCTCTGAAATGGATGAATATTTAACAAGTCGGGCTGGTGCATTATTCATATTCAGAGAATGGAGAGAAGAAAGAAGTTCTCAGCTTCTTTCCGTCCTCGTCTTTCTGCTCTGATGATCCACGTCAGACTGAGCAGCAGAGGGAGGACAGGCTTCCTGCAGGCTGGGAGTAAAACTCCAGAGATCCAGGAGATCCAAAACCCAGAGGAGACACTTCCAGGAGCAGAATAATAAACCTCCATCCCTGCAGCTTCATGCAACAATATCCAGGATTACACAACAAGGAGGCTGCAGCGTTTCTGTTTCAAGCTGCAAATTCAGTTCAATAACGCTGCAACACACTAACGCCACACAGCTATGACTCAAAGTATCTGTGCATCTGTTTTAAAAAAAAAAACACAAGTTTCCAGGTTTAACCGTGTGGTTCTGAGCCAAGAGTGGTAAATATGGGCCAATCCTGTTCACCGTGTTTTCCTGAAAGAAACTAAACTGAGACCGGAAGGGAAATGAGCATCTTTCAGGTTGATTTCACCTGCTTGACCTGCAGGAGGAGGATGGGATGTCCACTGTGCTGCAGGAGACCGCTTCACTCTGCTATTTATATCACTCATCATGGATATCGAAGCAAAATTATTATTTTTTTTACTGGGAGAAATGATCCAACATACAGTGGCTGTGAAAAGTTTTTGCCCTCTTGGATGTTTTAACCTTTCATTGCTTTTACGAATCAATCTTGATCAACACAATTTGGCTTTTGTGAGGAAAAAAAATAGAAAAAACCCCCCAGTAAAGTCAAAGTAAACTGATCTCAACAAAATAATAAACATAAAATAAGTGATTGCATAACTATTCATCCCCTTTCAGTCAGTATTTAGTAGATGCACCTCTGGCTGCAATCCTAGCAGCGAGTGTGTGTCAGGCTGCACAAATGCATGAACTCAGAGTTTTGTGGCTAATGCTTGCTGCAAAAGAAATTGCAGTTTTATGCTGTATGAGGCTCAAATTAATCATTAAAAGACTCTAAAACTATCTGCAAATATCCAGCAGAACCCAATCATGTCTTGTAAATCTGGGGATTTAAATTGGCCTTTTGGTGCTTTAAAAGTAGGAGCTTCATTCTGGAGACTGAAAAGTTAAAGGATGATTTTGATTTATATGTTCCAAGAAGTAATTAAAGAGTTTTAGATAGTTTTAATAGTGTATTATCACTATTTAGTCCCTCCTGGATTTCATGATTGTTTTTGCAACGCATAAAACACAGATTTTGTGGTGCCACTTTAGAAAAATTTGCAAGGAATTTTGCGATATTCGTGCTTACGTATGACGGTAATTGGGACTGTTTGTTACTTGCCATATCAATCATGCACTATGGCTTGACATCAAGTAAGGTTGAGGTGGCAGCAGTGTAGCAGAAGTAAGAAACACTGCCACCTGCAGGTGGGAGTTAGCAGTCATCTAAACCCAATGTTTTTGATCATTGTTGCAGAAAATTTGCAATAAACTCACAATTATGAACAAAATGCAAGGATCTGTTGATTTTGAAAGAATTTCCACAAAAAACTGGAGGGACTGACTGAGGACTGCCACCAGGTAATAACTCACTGCGAACAACATGACCACAAGGTGGCGATAATACAAGTTGTTTGAAAACTGCTATGAAGTACTTTGCAAACAGAGGTGCAAAATTCAGTAATTCCTCCATCTGCAGTGTGTGTGTGTGTGTGTGTGTGTGAGCTTCTCACCACCGGCATGGCATCATGCAGAACTTTGGGGAAGGACTCTGCTAGAAGTTTGGTCTCCCTGTCCCAGCGAGCGCCGTCGAGGAACAGACCTGTGATGTAAACACCTGACAGCAGAGCAGATCAGTCTGAGTTACTTTCACTGGACTAGAAGTAAACCTGTATCAGGCTGACTGAGGATGAGTGAAGCTGATGCAGAGCTGCATCCAGAGGTTTTCTTTTAACTTCTCATTTAACTCTCAAAAATGCAGCTGGATGTCACTTGTTTGCTGTTAATAATCTCCTTTAACTGTCATGTTTATGAATCCTGTTATTTCTTCTTTTCATTCTAACAAAAAATCCTTCTGAAGTTCGAGGGTGATTTCACACCTGATAGCCTGGTAGACTCGGTTCGATTGGGGACCAAAGTTTTGCACTGAGTCAAACGAACCAAACCTGTTACCCCCCTCGCCTGTGGGGTGCGGCACCAAGAACTACTTAAGGAAATGACACGAAAATCTCTGAAGAAGACACTGAGTGCAACTTCTTTCTTCACGAAATGTAAACAAAAATGGAGTGGTGTTATAGTTTAGCAGTTGGAGGATTTCTCTTTTGTTTTTGTTAGACTCTCGCATTTGATTTGGTTGGATTTACCCAGAATGCCCTGCGTTTTAGTCCGCTTCCTGCTTTTGGAGCGGCCTCAGATACGTTTGGCATTCACACATACATTCAAACCATGCCAGAGTTCACTTTAAGTGAGTCGAGACCTAGGTTTGTAGGCGGACCAGAATTCGTTTTTTTTTTTTTTTTTGGTCTGCTTCACAGTTCGATTGCGTATTCACACCTCCCCAAACGAACCGGACTTTCTAGGCAAACGAACTGGAGTTCCACTAAAGCAGACAAAACAAGGCCGGTGTGAAGGCACCCAAAGATTCCTGCCTTTAAGGAAGCCTTCAGCCTATATCTACGCGGCCTACCGTCCTCTGGGGGTTGAGTGTATTCATTGTCGTCCAGGACCTGGAAGTCAAAGCCCAGCAGGTCGATGGGAATGGTGTGTTTCCTGGCATAGTTCTGTTGGCTGCCAGTGAGGAAGGCCTGGGTGAAGAAGAACCCGGAGACCCAGAACACAGCAGGTGTACCCTTATCATACCAGTCCTGAACACACAAGGGGATAAAATGCAATTATACAGAACCAAAATATAAGAGGATAGACTAGTAATCACATGAACAGAGACTGATCAGTACTGGTCAGACTGGTTTTAAGGATCTAGCAGATCCTAATCCATCTTAGTTTGAGTTCTTAGCTTGTTCAGTTTGAGAGGATTTGAGCTTTGAGACATGGTACTGGAAGGAGCCATCAGAAGATGGGTTCACACTATTATACCACCACCACCAGTCTAAACTGTTGATTCAAGCCAGGATGGATCATTGCTTTTATATGGTTCACACCAAATTTTGACCCAACCGCCTCAATGTTGCAGCGGAACTCGAGACTCATTGGAGCAGCTTTGGTGAGTCTGTGGGAATTATAGCTGTAGTTTCTTCTTGATAGTGTTTTACCATCCTGAATTGAATAGCTGACAGCAAGTCAGGTCTTCTACTGCCGTAGTACATCTTCTTCAAGGTTCAACTTCTGTATTTATAGATGGTATTCTCCACACCCTGGTTGTAGACATTGGTTATTTGAGCTCTTGTTGCCTTGTATCATCTGGAACCAGAATGCCCATTCTCTTCTGACCTCTGACCTCAACCATGGCATATTCCCCCACACAGCTGCTGCTTACTGAATATTGTCTGTTATTTGGACATTTCTCTCTAAACCCAAGCAATGGTTGTGTGGTAAGACTCCAACAGGTCAGAAGTTTCTGAAATACTCAGTGGTCTAGTACCAACAATCCCCTGAATCCCCCCCAGACTGATTTGCTTTTAACTTCAGTGCCATCAATAAAAGGTTATGGAACAAGTGTACTTAATAAAGCGAGTGAGTGTCCTTTGTATGTATTGGACTAAAGGGTGTATACTGTACATTCTACTGTGCCATTACCATCTTGTTTTTGTTTATTTTGACAATTGATGATCACCTGACCATCTGCGGATGAAAGTTCTGTGCTCTTTACACATGATGTAAAAGTCTCACTACTCATCATTTCTTTAGACTTTCCTTCCAAGGAGTCAAACGTTTAGCAAAATTCAAATTACTGTTTGTGGTGTGATGTGTGGGAAGGTCAAGTGGGGTATGCTAGTCTGAACAGGTGAGTTTTGAGGAGAGATTTGAACATGGGCATGGATGATGTGGATTGGAGATCCAGTGGGAGAGTATTCCAGAGTCGGGGAGCAGAGCAGCGGAAAGACCTGAGTCCAATGGTGGACAGACGGGCGTTCAGCATAGAGAAGAGAGAGTCAAAAGAGGAATAAAAGGTGCGAGATGGTGCGTAAACATGAAGGAGTTGAGTAAGATAAGGAGTGGGTCAGATATGGAGGACTTTGAATGCTAACAGAAGGATTTTGACCTCAATGCGGGAAGGGATAGGGAGCCAATGGAGTGCCTTGAGGATGTGGGTGACCCATTGTGTTGATGGGGTTCTGGAGATGACACGGGCCACTGGGTTCTGGGCTTTGACTAATATGGCAGTGGTCTATGTTACAGAGGTGGAAGTAGGCAGACTGGGTGAGGTTGTTAATATGAGCTGTGACAGAGAGGTCGATGTTAAAGATAAAGGCCCGACATACTTCATCCAAAGCCGAACAGTTGATGCGCAGTCACATGGTTGGGCACTGTTTGTATTCGCACACACCCTTCATACAATGGCACAGACCACCTGTGGGACACCCATCCCGCTTCAGTATACATCCCTACCCACTGGGGTCTCCCCTCCCTCCATGCATCCTCTGTTTTGGTTTTACAAAACATTCCCTGAGAAAGCAACACACTTGTGCAGACAGCCTCCTCCATGGACAACAGTGTTACAATTTCCATACAGGAGTTGTTAACCATTTTCCAGTCATTATTATAGTAGTTATTTAGTGAAGAGTCGTAAAAATGTACATAATTCCTCACCGTGTCAGATAAACGTTCCTCAAATTATTAATGTCTTCTGCAGATACAAAAACCAGACAGTGGAAGAGGACTAGTTGAAGTGAAATATCAACATTGCTGCCTGAGCGCATTTCCGCATAAAACATGGCAACAAACCTCTCACCAATCAGACAACACTTTGCACAGAGCCCTGTCAAAATAGTTCGACCCGAGCCTGGTGTCGAGTTCGGCAGGCAGATGGCTCTCTTCGAACAAAATGACGCAATTTCGTCATGCATCTACGTGAATGAGAAACAATTTTGGCACTTCGGATGAAGTATGTTGGGGCATTTACACCCAGGACTGTTGATGACCTGTGGGGTAGGGAGGACGGATAAAGGTGTTGTCAACGGATAAAGAAAATATGCCAGATTTGGAGATTGTGGATTCTGTGCCAATAAGAAGTATTTCAGTTTTATTTACAGTGAGTTGGAGAAGATTGAGAACCCAATGTAGAGATGTGGTGGGTTTGGAGGAGGTAGAGTTGGGTGTCATCTGCGTAGCAGCGGAAATCGATGCCGTATTTTCTGAAAATATTGCAGAGAGGGAGAAGGTAGATAATGAAAAGAAGGGGACCCAGGACAGAGCCCTAGGGCACACCACTGCTGACTGGGGAGGGTTGGGAGCTGAATAAGGTGAGAGCGATGAGCACGATATGATGAGAACCAGGGCAAAGCAATGCTGTTTATACTGAATGAAGCTGGATGGTTAAGAAGGTAAGCTGTACAATTCCTATGTGGCAGAGGATTCACATCCTACTCAACACTTCTTCCATCTTCTTTCTCCTGGGAGAAGCTATAAAGCTCCTATTGCCAGAAAAAAAGCATTTATCAAAAATTGGTTTTCTCTTCTCAACAAGTCATTTTAGTCCCTTAACCATGGCTCTTCAATTATCTTGTGCAAATTTTTTTCCCATTGAATTTTTTTATTTTAATGCATGTTTTAATGAAGCCCTGTCAAAGGACTGTTTTTGTTCACTTTTGGGACAGACGATGAAGCTAATCTGTCAACGTATGGACCTGACACAGAAGCTATGAGTTGCTTCTGCTAGCTAGCCAAACATTGTGCTAATCGGTATTTAATTTAGCCAGTTTTTCTTGATTGCTTTCATTCAGCTGCTAACTCAAACTGCACATTTTCATGACACACAGGCCTATGGCACCGAAGTGGCTGGGGCCGGCCCTGCCCATATGTCAACATCTGACCCAGCTCCATCTCTTCCAGTCAGCTGAGGAAGTGGGATCCTGCTGCCCTGATCTTTATCTTTATTGTTCCTGACGGCTGTTCTGTCTGAGGTAAGAAACTTGTGACTCTGCAGTTCAGCCGGTCAGGAGTCACGCAGACATTCTGCTTGCATAACGCTCTCACACAGGATTCTTTTCACTGTAATGCGCTCTGATGGAAACGAGGAGTGTTTCTGCTGTGGGAATGGACTGAACTGCTCGATGAACCGGTTCATTCCCGGTCATGTGGCTCCTTGTGATTGTTCCCAGTTTTCGGATGGCTGTGTGGCGGTACAGTACATTCCCCTGCCCCAGGAAACAAAGCTCTTTCATAACAGCTCATGTGGCGCATCCTGAAGCAGGTTCAGCTCAGTTCATGCAACAGAAGGAGACCTACTGTAAATATGAAACAGCATTGTTTCCAGAAACGAGTACAAACACCTCACACAGCACCGCTGTTCCTCATTCATTATTAACACAAAGAAAATGTTCTGTCTCTGCTGATGCCCTGGGGTCATCTGTTTATGCTGATATTACAACATCTTCAGGATCTCTTTTCTATTAAAAAAAAACCCCCCACAGTCTTCATGTTAACTGTGGGGTTAACTGTGGCGGGCTTTCACGCACCTGTAAGAACCTGAGTCTCTGGAGGAAGTCGTTGACGTAGCTTCCTAGTGGTTTCAGGCTGGGGTACGACTTCGACATCCACATGCCGGGGATACGACCCGTCAAGATGCTGCTGACCACTTCCTCCAGCTCTGCTGACATCACCACCAAACCCTACATGAGGACACACAGATATGTGAGGATGTGCGGCTCTGCTGGGGAGTTTCCAGCCACTCGTCAGCAGGAATTTTAAATTAATTTGGTGATTTTAAGTGGTGGACACAATTCCGCTAATAGCGGAGCTAACTTTTCCTTTAGGACTTCCGAATAAATTTTGAAGCGCTAATTTACTTGGCTGTTTGTAAACAATAATAAATAATAAATTTAGCACTAGCTTCCACTAAATACTATGTTGGTGTAGCAATTTACCATTACCTTTCACTAAAAAAATATGTTGGTGTAGCACTTTAGCAGTAGCTTCCACTAAATAGTATGTTGGTGTAGCGCTTTACATTTAGCTTCTGCTTAATAATATGTTGGTGTAGCGCTTTCGTGCTAGCTTCCACTAAATACCATGTTGGTGTAGCATTCAGCGGTAGCTGAACTAATGTTTATGACTAGAGCTTTAGGGTTAGCGGAACTAACTGTTTAGTTCGTGATGTCCACCACTGGTGCTTTTAATTATTTATTTGAACCATTCTATTTCCAGGGCAGAATGATGATTATTAAGAACAATAATTAATAACACATGTTTGAGTTCAGAATTATATTTTTTAATTTAATGTATTTGGAATGACTTAAGCAGGCCAACATTTAGCTTCTGAATCCTGTTGGAAATTTATGGACCAACACACCCAGTCATGTCTTGTGAAAACCAACCAGTTTAACTGAACTCTACCAATCCTCCCATGAAGAGTCCAACCCAATGTAAGACAAAATGGCGACCAAAAGCTTGTTAATGGCTGCAAAAATGGTTGCGGTGCATCTTGCTATTAGATATTTAACCAAATCATAACAATATAATATTTTGATTCTATGTAAATATGAGGAAATCAAAGATAAATTCACAAACTTCTGAACAGAACTGGATGTTAATGACAGAACTAGCATGTTAATGTTCACCAAAAGATTAAAAATAATATCAGCAAAAATGTTTCATCAGTCAAATCTGAAGAAGATGAAGTTAGTCTTCATCAGCTGACAGACTGCTGGGAGCTCAGAGGATTTGACACTTGACTCTAACTTTAAATACAATAAAGAAGTTTTCATATTTAAACGTGGTAAAATAAACAAGGCAATGATAGATGACGGAAAAACGCACTAATGACTTTCTGTCTGTTTGTTTAATAACACAACTCTGACATATTAAACGGTGTTTGTTGCATCCTCTGTTGTGGAAGCTTGAAATCTGCAGTTCGCAGCTTTTGGCTCTCAGAGACATTTTGAAAGCAAACAAAAGGC
Source organism: Anableps anableps (assembly GCA_014839685.1). Classification (NCBI taxonomy): domain Eukaryota; kingdom Metazoa; phylum Chordata; class Actinopteri; order Cyprinodontiformes; family Anablepidae; genus Anableps; species Anableps anableps. The sequence continues at coordinate 35,496,044 of CM026075.1, read as the reverse complement.
CTGATTAAAATGACGGATCACGTTAAATTAATTAGCCATGCGAGCAGCTGTCAGTTCGGAGTGATTTTTGAACAATATGCTGATTATAATCGCAGATGCTGAAATACTCACACAATAATGAATGATGCAGTCTGACCAAAATCGGCACATAATAACGCGACGAGACAAACAAGCAAACCTTGATGACAACTGTTCACCTTTCGATCCCGACGGGACAGACGCTGCTTATTATTTGCGGAGCGGTGACCATGGTGTTTATTACACATTAATTAGCTTTTCGTGAAGGTCTCATTTCTTTGTTGGATCAGTTTGTTTTAATCACAACACTGCATCATAAATCTTTCCATCATTTTCCTTCAGTCGGCACCCAGTCCATCACAGATCTATCGGCTCGTCGGAATATTGCTGCAGTGATGGCTGTGGTTTCTACCTGGATCTGTTCACCCTGCAGGGATTTATGTTGGGCTGCAAAATATTTCAAAGCAAGCTGATCCGTGCAGGCAGGGGTGGAGTTTTTCCAAGAGAACAAGGAGAACATCACTCTCTGTATGAAAATCGTTTCTGTGGCAACATTTTTCTTTTTTTGGCTTTTGGAAAACTTGTTAAACCTGCATTGATCTAAAATCCTACATACAAAAACTAACTTACAAGTAACTTTTCAGCTGATATAGGAGTTTGTTTTTAGTCAATAACTCCTTAACATTGATGAAAAAGTTCTAGTTATAAGTGAAATAATCTGCCAGTGGAACAAGACATTTTAACTTATACTATAGGAGGAAGGTAGTTTTGTCTTATTTCAAGTGTATTCAAGATGTTTGCACTGGAAACTAGACCAGAAATACTTGGTAAGATTTTGTGTTTTTTGCAGTGCATCTTGAGCTTTTCTGGAGCTTTCTCTACTCTTTTCTCTGCATCAGTGAGCATGCAAAGTGTAAATAAACCATGGTGCTTTGAAGAACCGGAGACGGAGGAATAGAGGGAACGGTGGGAATATATTATTCTTCTATCTGCATTTCATTTGCTTCATATGTTGTTCAATTAGGCTCCTAAATAACTCTAAATGTTTGTAATTGTTTTGTTGTTTTTACTGAGATTTTCTCTGTTTTTTTGGTTGCACTTCCTCTGAGCCCTCCTCCAGACCAGATTTGGAACCACCCTATGAAATCCAGGATCTCTGAAACTGACAGATTGTTGCTGGATTGTAGAAAATCACAGCACTCTAAGAACTTGGCATGGTGGTTCTTCCTGCTGCTTTTCTTGCCATCCTGCTGTGGCTCTCAACAGAGTTCACACCGCTGATAAATTAACAGGTTTTTTATTTATTTATTTTTTTAGCATTGTTTTGTTTTCTAGGAAAAAAAATAAGAACGTGATAAATTATAGCTACATGTTTTCCACCTTTAAAGTGGCATTTTCAACTAAAAAAAAAAAACAAATCTATATAAAGGAAAAATAGAAAACATGTAAAAAGCCACAATAACCCAGTTGCATACTGGGAAAAAGTATTTGTCCCTTATTGATTATATCTACTTTTAATTTTTTTGGTGACAAATGTTTCAGATCATCAAACTAAACATAATATTCGACAAATACTTTTATAGAAAAAGCAGATTTCAAAGGACGATTCAATTTATTAACCTCTATTTCACAGCTTTGCTTTCAGAATGGCTGCCTTTTTGTCTTCTTTTGATTGAAACCTATTTCAACCAGTTCAATCGACCTATGGCCTTTCCAGACCCAATCACATCCACGCCGTGTCGTCTCATGCGACACAAGTCCCGCCTCGCTCTGCCGCTGATCCTGACACCACAGGCGCGTAGCCAGTGAAATTCCTGTCGTAATATACGACATCCGGAGCATAAACCACTTTTGTGGGGAGTTTTTGTGGTTTTGTGGAGGAAGAGGGGTGCTTTATTTAAATTTGTGAAGTGTAATAAGACCTTCTTTTGCCACCTTTTAGACTTTTAGTTTGTTGTATGACTGTATGTTGAAGGATTCAGGATTTATAGCCTTTTAAAGCTCACATATAGACGTGTTTCTAAATGGTCACTTTTGAAGACTCCAAATGGACAATGCATGTACGTACCCACAGAAAAATTTCTCCAGAATAGTCAGTCTTTGTGCTATTGCTATCAAATTTGAACTTGTAGTTGGTAGGACTTGTATCTAATGCCTAATGAGATTTAAGTTTATATATTTAGTGATCTATGTACAGTCACATAAAAACAAACAAAAAACATCCAGACAACAGAAATAAAGTCATATTTTTGTGTAATCTAACTTCAACGACTACAAAATAGTAAGAATTAGAATAAGGTTGACTGCTAAGGTTAAATATGTAGAGTGTTACCTTTATAAAGAGATGAAGCTTCTGCATGTGCTCTAAAGGGATGAAGAACTGCATCTGACTGTAAGCATTTTACAGGTGTTTTTAGGTGTTTTAAGAGTAAAAAGCTACACGAACTAACCTGGTCCTATGTGAAAAAACATTGGGTCGACTTCCCAGAGCTTCTAAGGATGTTTTCACACCTGACAGTCCAGGAGAATTGTAACATTTCTTACATTTTCAGCTGCTGCAGTTCGCTTTCACACGGCACTGTCAAAGGAGCCAAACCCTGTTCTCCCTGACCCAAACTCAGAACGCCTCTGAATTACCCGGTGGATCCAGACATGGCGCAGAGGCGCCCAACGACGATGTTCTCCTGCTTTCAGTAAATAAAGCCAAGCCGCTCTCTCAACTTCATCCGACGTTGTACAAAGAGACTGGCCCAGGGAAACAACCAGACGCTCCTCCCGACGCGCATCTAGAGCGATTTGGACGCTCGCTATCAAGCGTCTGCCTTCAACGTGCACAAGGGTCCAACTTGAGGCGTTGGACGTCTTTTTGATGTGCAGATCACGTTCGGTCTTTTAACTTGACGACATTCTGGGAGCTTAATAGTTACAATGTGGCTGAACTTCCTGCTGACAACTATTTTACCACCTTCTCTTGTTTTTCTCAGGAATCTGTTTACACACTGCAAAAACACAAAGTCTTACCAAGTACTTTTGGTCTAGTTTCCAGTGCAAATATCTTGAATGCACTGCAAATTAAACAAAACTAACTTACAAGTAACTTTTCATCAGACATAGGAGCTTGTTTTAAGTTCCTAAATATTGATGGAAAAAGTTCTAGTTATAAGTGAAAAATATCTTGTTCCACTGGCAGATTATTTCACTTATAACTAGAACTTTTTCCTCAATATTAAGGAATTATTGACTTAAAACAAGCTCCTATATCTGCTGAAAAGTTACTTGTAAGTTAGTTTTGTCTTTTTTTCCAAGTATGTTCAAGAGATTTGCACTGGAAACTAGACCAGAAATACTTGGTAAGATTTTGTGTTTTTGCATTTCATTCCCTTCCAGCAACAGCTCCTGTGAGATCATTTTTAATAAAATGCGCTTTCTCCGCCTCTAGCCGTCACTGCCGTCTCTGTTTAACTGACAAGAAATTGATTGTAGATGAGTGAATGTGTTTACAGCATCTGATTTTCAGAGGAAGTGTTGAAATAATGAGAAAATATTAGCTTTGTGGTTCACAAATTTAAAATCAATACAGTGGAATGATTTGGAGCCGCTGTATATATTAGACGTTCTTGATGGCGTTAAGGAATATTTGGTTAATATGGTGTTTAACAGTGACTGAACGGATGGAACCTTATGGACGCAGGAGTCCCTGCGTGCGCGTACCTTTATGGCCTTCTGGATGTTGATGCAGGAGCCTCGGATGGTGCGGAGCAGGTTGTTGAAGCGGCCCATCTCCTGCACCAGCACGGTGTTCATGCTCTGCTTGTAGCTGGTGGGGAAGGTCCTCAGCACGGCCTCCAAGTCGAAGTCTGCAGGCAGCTTGCTCAGGATGTCAGCTGCCACTTCAAACACCATGTCGTCGGAGGATTTGGCGTCCCCGCCTCCAGAGCGGGACTGATCAGAGACACAGAGCGGCGATCAGAAGATGGAGGCGTCTCGTTAAAAGTGACAGCTTTTCGGGAAAATGATCACCGTCACGTCATGCATTTCTCTTCAGATGCTCTTCTGCATTGATGTTAAGAAGGTCGAACTTCTATTTCATCACACTGAGGATGGCTGATTTGAACTTAGCTGCTCTTAATTCTAACTTTCTATTCTTTATTTGCAGACAGAAGCTGAAACACAACGTTAGGATCTAATCACACAGAACATTTTCCGTCCAATTTCTCCCCACATGCCAATTTGACACACTCTCATCAACGATTCTGAAGCTCATTCATGCTGATAATTATTCCCTCTAATCTCTGAGTCTTCCGCTTTGCGCTTATCCCAACTTGCTCCGCTCACCTACACGATGTTCAGCCAACGGTAATGGATAATCATCGGCTAATGGTGCCGGGTTACAGTAGGAGAATGATAAATAGCTGCCTCATTCCAGTTTAAGTGTGTCCCTGTTTATCGATCATTGAGACTGATGAGAGCGTATTAGATGCTAATGAAGTCCACACATGACCGACGCCAATATTAATCTTGCTGAATGGAATTAATAGGAATAAATCCCAGACTCTGCGGACCTCTAAATTTAACTTTAAATGTAGGAGTCACGATACGTGTGGAGATAATTGTCTATTTATCTGTTGCACCCAAAAGTCTGACGCTTTGGAAATAAGCTGCTGCTGTATGTACAGAGCTGAGAAACTGGGTCTGAAAATACATGGATGCAGAAATAAATCAGGGGGAGCAGCCGCTCTTTCATCTGCCAGTAGGCGTTGATGTGAAACTCTTTAGATTTGATGTGCTGCAGCAGCAGCGAAAGGTTAGGTCGGCAACAAGCTAACCCAGAGCAGCTGCGATGTCGTGATGTGGGATCACAGGATCCAACCAGAGCCACTGGGAGTTCGGATCGTCTCCGCATGCTCAAAAGACGGCGACATAATGGGGAGGGAAATATTTTTAGTTAAAAAAAAGTCAACTGAAATATTTGTGGTACATTTTAATGTAGTGTAATACAAATCTGGTTTATCGAGGAGAAGTTTTCATCCATTATTAATTATTATAAACAATCATTAATTGTTTTTTGAGAGTAAAATGATTTTTACTTTTATTTCAAGCTTCTGGCATTATTTTGGTGGGATATTTGACCTCTTGGCTGAATTGGCTCATTTAAACTGAGTTTCTTGCACGCAACCATCTTTAAGCAGAGTATCAGGAATTGAGATGCTGTTGCTATGTACTGTGATGGTGAGAACGATTATGACTGATCCGTTTTTCTGGACTCATTTCTTTCTTTTCCTTAGTTACAATATGAGCACCACTTGTGAGCTTCAGCGTCATCAGCGGCCATGCTAACTAGCCTTAGCATTAGCAGCAGGCTATGTTGTGGTGAACCAGCTGCAGCGTAGCAGAGAGCAGGGGGAGTGTGTGAGCGGCGCGTTCATGAGGGTGATTGGCAGCGCTAAGCCCCTCCTCCTGGCTCTGATTGGTTGTTTCTGACTGACTGGTGTATTTCTGCAGTTAGTACTGGGAGCACTGGGAGAAGGCAGAGGAGCTGGATTTTTTTTCCCACAGATTCTCTGTCTTATATTAAACTGTCACGACATAATGATAATTTTAACAAATCTGTAAAAAACATATTTTTCATAAAAGTAACATGCTGCAGCTTTAAATCCTGCACACAACTGCACCAAGTTTGCCAAGAATTTCCAGCCAGACTGATGCCAGAAGCTTGCTGATTGCTACTGAAAGGATGCAACTTGCAGAGAGACATTAGACCAGATATTAATGGGGGTGTATGACTACATCTGAGCCTTTATGTATATAATTTTGAATAAAGATTTGGATAAAAATATTTTAAAGGAATAAAACTTTTTAAAAGCATGGTGGAGGACGGTGAAGGCTCACCTTTGGGTGTGGAGTTACCTGTGTGAGCAGGATGCTGTCAAACAGAAGCTGTGTCTCGGCCTGGTCCTTGGTGATGTCAGCGTTCGCGTTCATGCCGAAAATCTCCGGCGACGGGTTGAGAGGAAGCGTCTTCGTATACTCCATGTAGCTGTTGTACTGCGGCGGAGGGGGGGGGGGGGGGCAGAAAGGGGTTAAGTAAGAGAAGACATTTTAACGTAACATCAGAAAACATCTGCAGTAATAACCTTCACTGAACAACAACTGTGCTCCAAAGATTGCTGACATTTGTTTTAATGAATATGTAAATGGGACTTCATGAATAAAAGATGTGATTGGAGGGGGGTGAAGTACTGCGGAACAAAATGCCAAATAAAATGCTGCTCGCCGCAGACGGCGCTGTGTTAACAAATCCATCAGCCCTCGGTGACAGAGGCTGCCTGCTGTGCCTTATTACACACATTTTATCTGCTGATGACTTTTTAAAGGTGGCTCATCAACAGTTGGAGCGAACTCTGGGTCAGGGACTGCGACTGCTTGAAAAACTCCAGAGTTTTATTGAGTTTTTAAAGCTCTGACGCAGCCTGCAGCTTCGTTTACCTGATGGTCATTAACTGGTTTCCTAACATGTCTTACATCTGCCTAAATGCTTCAACCTGGGCTTCCAAAAATCTGCACACGCCTGTTTAAATGCCAGGTTTTATAGATGTAAAAAACACATTTTAATAAATCATCTAAAAATGTTTTCCACCTTTAATTTGACATTTAACCTGTGCAATTTAGTAGAAAAACAAACAAATGTGTTATAGTGAAAAATGCAACAAAATCACCCTTAAACTAATACTTTATTAAAGCACCTTTTTCTACAAAACTGATGAAAAATGAGACTAGTTCTTGTCAGGAAGGGTGTGAAGAGGCCAACAGCAGTGATGAAGGAGCTGAACCTTGAAATTACCTTGACATAAACTACAGTGAAACACGGCAGTGGCAGCATCATGGTCTGGGGTGTGTATCAAGGTGAATGAAAATATAAACAGTTCCAAATATCAGTCAGTTTTAAACGAAAAACCTCCAAGAGACTGATAGATATAAAGCTTATCTCTTCCCAACACCACTAAGAGGTCAAGCATGCATCCAAATCAGCAAAACAATGACTTCCTCAGCAGAAAATTCAACTTTTGGAGCCAGAGTCTGGATTTAAATTTGATCAAAAATGCTCCAGTTTCTGAAAGGGGGCTGTGGGCAAGAGATGTCCTGAACATCTGATTGATTTAGAGAATGTTTGTCGGCAGACTGGGCAAATATTACCAAGTCAAGAAGTGTGAATGCTTGAACTGAAAAGTTGCCTCAGGTATTAGTTAAGGTTGGACATTTATCCAACTGGGTTGATGTAGCTTTGTTGTTTTTTTTATATTTTTATATTTTTACTCTAACAGCTGTTTTCAGTTGAATTGTACATGAAAGTGTAAAAAGTTATCAATAGGGTTCCCTCACTTTGGCTAACATCAAATTCAAAGACCTTTTAATACAATAAATACAATAAAAGATGATTTTAATACAATAAAAATGTAATGAAAAAAAACTGAATGGCAAAGAAGTTTTTGGGTCAGAATCAATAAAACAAAGTGGATTGAATGCATAGCCTACATTCATATTGATCATTTTCATAGCCTGCAATGCTGATAACATTGGTAAATATTGCGATGATGATGTCAGTTGCGATATAAAACCCTATTTCAGAGCAATAGCTCCGTAAACAAAGCTTTAAGGTGTTTTCACACCTGATAGTCCGGTAGACTCTGTTCAATTGGGGACCAAAACTGCAACATTTGTTACATTTTCAGCTGCTGTGGTTCACTTTCACACTGTCCTGAGTCAACTGAGCCAAACCCTTTGAGTGACCTGTTACTCCCTCGCCAGGAGTGGCGCTGCATCGATAACCACTGAAGGCAACGACATAAAAACCTCTGAAGAAGACACTGAGCACAACTTCCTTCTTCGCAAAATGTAAACAAAAATGGAGTAGCGTCAGATTTAGCGATTGTAGGATTTCTCTTTCATTTTTGGCAAAAGACCACGAGCCATTTCTCCAGCTAGCACTAGACTCGCGTGTTTGTTTTGGTTGTATTTACCCAGAATGCCCTGCACTGTAGTCCACTTCCTGCTTTTGGAGCAATCTCTGGACGGATTGGTATTCACATATGCATTCGAACCGCACCAGAGTTCACTTCAGCTGAACCAAGACCGAGGTTTTTAGACGGACCAGCGTTTACTTTTTTTGGTCCGCATCAGAGTTTGTTTGCGCGTTCACACGTTCCCAGACAAACCGGACTTTCCAGGCAAACAAACTAGAGTTCAATTAAAGCGGAGTAAACAGGGCTGGTGTGAACGCACCCTTAAACTCTTTGTTTTGACACAAGGCTCAGCGGAATCTGGACAAATTGACAAAGAATTACCACAAACCCTGTTGGTTTATTATTATTGACCAACTCAACATGACTGGCAATTCACCAGTTCACCTACAAGAAGATTGCTGGCACTGATGGGTGTGTTGTTACAGACAGGAAACACAAGAATGCAGTGCTGAATAAACAAAAAATAATGACACACGGACAACAGTTGTCATCCAGCTGAATTTTCAAACCCAAAAAAACATTCAAGGACGGAGTCTTTTTGTGACTGCTTTAAAAAAAACTTTCCAGGGCCTTGAACTTATTTTTTCAAAATTACAAACTTTCAAGGAATTCCTTCTTTATGGGCGTAGCATCCACCAGTTCTTCCCGTCATACCTGGCCAGATTATCCCCCTTTTCCTGCGAAGTTCCTTGCACTGCAAAAACCCAAGATTTTACCACTTACCACAGTTTACTTGTAAGTTTTGTCTTGTTTCAAGTACATTTAAGATATTTGCACTAGAAACTCGACCAAAAAATACTTGGTAAGATTTTGTGTTTTTGCAGTGTACCATTTTTTGGAATCACCTCAGGGGTAGTACAAGCCAGACCTAGCCAGGTATTACGCGCAAGCGATTTGATTTGCAGCAGACTGCATTCGTTGGTTAGCCAGTGGAATCCGTCACAAGACCATAGTAGTTGGCGAGATGGTGAGCTGCAAATCGATAACTCCATGGTCAAACCTTGAGGTCCAAGCCTTTTTATCAGTTGTGGTGTAAGAGTGCATGCAGCGTCAGCTGGATGGGGCAGTCCACATCGAACAAATCTATTGAGACAGCAGCTCCTGTGCGCTCACCGCCCGCCCATGTTCCTGCCTTTATTCATGCCCACATAGTGGGTAACACACTGCCAATGGAGACACACCCGGATTCAGCCAACCCCCTCCTCAGGGAGGTACTGCCCACTCTTTCATTCACACCATAAACGATGAGCAGAGCGACCCTCAGGAGAGGGGAGTGGGTGTGTCTTACATCGCCCTCTGCTGGTGCACGATAAAACCCGCTGTCATCAAACGTGTAGTTAGGGTCCTCGATGATTTGTGTAGTGTAGAAAATGGAGAGGATCGTGCGCAGAGTTCGTCTGTCCCAGTCGTCCGTGACACGTCCTCCGTAGTTACACTCTCCAGTCATGTAGCGCAGGGCATCGAATGGGACTTCCTGAAGACACAAGACAGCAAAACAACAAACATGGCTGACTTCATAACTCTCTAGGCCTGCAGTCTGGATTGTAATATCTGTCATATTGCATCGACTCTGTTCTGAAGCAGAGTCGGTGGCGTTACCATTGATCTATATTACCGGATTGGACGTCACGTGACTATCGTCTGTCACACATGCGCCAATTCTATGCATTAAGTCGGGAATATCGGTGGTCGGGAAAATGACACAATAACGCAACGAATCTGAAAATGGTACACAATGTTTTGCAATTAATTGTCTGCACTATGACAGCTGCATACCAAGGTCTAAAGATATGACTTAATAGGTCAGCAGAGAGTTTTAATTTAAAAAAATAGTGAGGATGTGGGAAGTAGCTTAGCTATGCTAGTTTGACTTTGACAACCTTAACATGTACATGTGCTGCACAATTTGGAGAGTTTCGGTTAACACAAAAAATAAGGCAGCCCACACACCGTCTCTGAGACAGATCATCAGTAGAGCAGGTGTTTAAATTAGCTAATCAACCTGCGCTCATGTTCAAACGACCATTTATTAATAATTGCAAAATAAACATCAGTCCTGAAAACATAAACTGTGACGTACTGAATGGTTTGTTCTTTGTGTGGGAAATGTTTGTGTGTTCTTGGTGTTGAATCCTGAGACACTTGAACGTAATCGCACTGTAGCCGCTGTAATTTCTGAAAGTTCAATAAATGATAAAAACTGCACTTATGGCCTCGTTTGTTTGTAGAACATGGCAATATTCTTAACAGTCATCCAATAGGTTAAAATATTTCATAAAGCATTTAACAAACTATGGCTCAGACAGTGGCAGTTATGTAAAATTAAATTATTGTCCCATATAAATAAGAAATTCATTTAATTCTCTCTTGCATCTTGACAGAACTGATAGAAACCAAACTGTTTATAGACTTATATCTAAGGAGAATACCTATCTAATATTTTATGCATCAAAATATCGGATGTTTTCTCAGCTTCAATTTAAACCATATTTTATAGAAATCAGATAAGAAATAAGGGTGCTACAGCCATTTTTGTGACATATGCATGCTCATCTCACATCGGAACAGTGGTTTACAAACATAACTCAATCCATATTAACGACACCTGTAGTCATGATGCACTAGCTATAGCGGCTATTAGGCCTATCCAGCATTACATATCGATGGGCGTAACATCCCAAGGAAGAGTGAGGCTCGAGGAGGGTTTTACTTACAGATTCACTTACATGCTGAAAATGTCACCACCACCAAAAATGGCTCCTCAGCTCTCAATTTCTGCCGTGAATGCTGGTGTATGTCAGGTCCTGGTTCTTTTGGACTCTTGCATTTGTTTTGTTTTGTTGTTTTTTTGTGTTTAATTCTTATTTTCACTCATCCTAGTTCATTTCTTGTTTGTCCAGTTCTTATGTTAAGTATTTGAGTTATTTTAGATTATGTTTGTTTTCCTGTTATTTTGATTAGATCAGTCTTGTTTTTGTTTTTACTTTGGTTCAGTCTTTTCTTAGTTATTCTCGTTATCTCCTTGTGTCTTGTTATCCTGTTTCTTATGTTTATAAGATCAGCCATGTTTCTGTTCAACTTTAGCACAGTCTTTAGTTATCCCCTGTTTCTGTTTGATTCTTTTTCCTTGCCCCCTTGTTTACTCTCCCTCGCTCCTTGCTACCATTCTCTCTCTCTCCTCAGTCTCCCTCTAGCTCATTCCACACAACTGCAAACGTTTAGTTAATCAGCCCCAGTCATTGTTCCAGCATTCACTCCCTCAGTATTTAAGCTCCTCTCTTTCTCCCACTCCTTGTGTTATGCTACCTGATTCCTTGCCTGATTTCTTCCCTCTTGTGCTCCTCATTTTGCTCCGTGGATTCATGTTTTGTTTTGCTCTGGCTTCCTGTGTCCTCCAGTGTTTTTGTAAGTTTTGTTATTAATAATTAAATCTTCAACAACTACTTGCTGCTTCCACCTCTCTGCATTTGGGACCAACATAACCAGCCCCACACCTTGACAGAGTGTTTGTGGAAAAATGTCAAGAGGGGCTCGGAAAATAGCTCATGAAGGGAATTACTTGAGTAAAGCAGGACCTGCTTCTTTAACTAAAGGCTTAAAAAATAATACCTGATACTGTTCCAGGAACATGTGCAGCTGCTGCACAGAGATGCGCAGGTCTGTCTCGTTGAACTCATATGAGATGTTCCAGCCTAATGGTCCAAACTTCCTTCTTTCCTGGGTCAGGGCGTGGAAGAAACACAAGCCATACAGCATTTTCTTGAACACAGCCTGGAAGTTGGACAAACGCAACCATAAGGACTTTTCTGAGAGAAACACCAAACTGAGGGAGGGCAGCCTCAGACGTGCAGACAAACTGACTGGCTTGGTGGAGCTGTTGAAGAACTCAGGGTCAGAGATGGGGTCCATCAAGAAGGAGCGGGCAATGTTGGAGCGGAGGCCCTTTGGAGCCTCGTTGGTCATCTTCACGCCGTTCTGGAGCACAGTCACGGGAAAGGTGGGAGACGGGTAGCTAGTCAACCAGAGTCTGAAGCCTGGATGGGTGGTATCTGGGATCAGGCCCTGCTCATAGTCACAAAACACAGGTCAGCTCATGACCAGAGAGAGCACAGAGAGAAGTTGGAATAAAACTATGTTGGAGGCATATTCAGTTGTTTTTACCTCACAAACTCTCTCCAGTGTTGACATCCAGGAAGTGGCTAAGTGGCAGTTCTGTAGGACCACCCATGTGCCGTCGCTGATGCCTGTTTGAATCATTTTCATGGCTATAGGACCCTGTCCTTGTCCCAGAGACAGGGAGGTGAGCTTGTTACCAGAAAAGCCCTGAGAGATCAAACCAGCAACACATTTCAGAGCTTCATTGCACAGAAAGAGGTGCCCTCATGAAAACAAACATTGCTTGTTGAGACAAAAGCTCTAAAGGAACTGATCTTCCCAAGCATGGTCATACCATTTCATCTCCAAATTTAAGCAGGGCGGCCATGGGGTCTGAGCCGGGGGACAGGATAAAGATGAGGGGAGCACAGCAGTGGCTGTCTGTGAAGGCCGTGCTCAGGTTGAAGGGCGGAGGTTCGATGAAGGGTTGTCCCAAGCTCTCTGAAACAAACTGCTGCACCATAGGGACGATCTGGGGGGAGAAATGTGCAGCAACATCTTCAGTGGTTCTAAAACAATCAGTGTAAACTCACAATAATCACCGCTGGACAGACCTTGTCGGGTCGGAGACAACGGATCACCATCATCTTCTGAAACTGGCTCAGCTTCTCCTCCCACACGCCTGGGAACTGACTCTGATGGGGGTTCTGCAAACATTCACAGCAACAAAAAAAACCCACTCATCTCTGATACTTAAAAGGCGTCTGCATGCCTCGAAATATCATACATGTCACACAGACTCAGCTGGGGAGAATATAATCCAAATACCATTATGCACACTGCATGGCCCAACTCTTTTTCCTGTCACAAACACACATTACTGTTATTTTTTGTGACAGAAAAGACACATTTAAACAAGAAGATACACTTTTGTTTCTTGGAGAAGGGAGAATCAGTAACAAATCTGTTCATGTCAAGCAGAAATATCAGAAGATAAGAGATTCGACACCAGAAACTAGATACTGAACAATGGACACGAGAGATTGAACAATGGATACTAGGGACTGAACAACAAACACTAAAGACTAGATACTAGACACTAGAGACTGAACAACGGACACTAGAGACTGAACACTGGACAATAGACTATTGACACTAGCGATTGGACACTAGAGACTAGACACTGGTCACCAAAGGCTGAACACAAGAGACTGATACACTTTTGTTTCTTGGAGAAGGAAGAATTAGTAACGTGTATGAAAAGGATAATAAATCTGTACATGTAAAAACGAAATATCGGAGGGTAAGCTGTAGAAGACTGAAAATGTTAGTGCTATACTGTGGGAATAATGGCATTCCTGGTTTCCATGGTGGGGATGGACACATTTTTATTGTAATCTAGGATTTCTGTAAAAACATCCGTGTGTGTGTGTGTGTCTGTGTGTGTGTTCGACTGAACAGCTGCTCTCACATCCAGATTGAATAAATGTGAATTTTACAACTGGAACAAACTAGAACTAATTAGACAGAAGTGTTGTGGCTGATTGTGTTGATTATACATCAAACTTGGTGTGTGTAAGGACGTGTGTGCGTGCATGGGTGCAGCAACAAGAAGAGAAGTTGGTGTGCAAATGTTGGTGTGCACCAAACATTGATTTAACAGCTGTTCCCTCATCTAAACTGCATTGATGCAACTGGCACAACCGAGCAGAGAGCATTTAATGAGATAAAACTTCAATTTTAGCTCTTTTGTATTTCAAAGACTTGTCTATGAGCATCATGTCCTCTGAATCTGACAGGCAGATCATTCCCCCTCTACTTCTCCTCTTACTGACTGAACTCAGCCATTGAAAAAAAAAAAACCCATCATAATGAAAAACAGCTTCTCACTTAATTAGTACTTAGAAACCCGACGTAAACAATTAAATTTAGTCATACACTGAAATAATGCTGTAAGGAATAAATATGGCGGAAACTGTGAAAGGCCTTTGTGTAGATACAATGGAAGTAGCAGACAGGTCACAGAATAACAAAGAAAAACCAGACAAGAGACTATAGAGCCAGTCAAGACACCAGACATGTGGGAAAACAGAAGAGCTTGCTACAGTAGAGACTGAGCACTAGAAACTAGACACTGGACACTAGAGAATGAACTCTAGAGACTAGAGACTGGACACTAGAGATTGGACAGTAGAGACAAGACACTGAACACTATCTGTTCATATAATTATCGGTAATAATCAAACTTGAGTGTTTTATTAATTCCATTAATAATTTTTAAAAAATAATGAAAAAATTGTATTTATCGGGTTGAAATCTATTCTCCAGCTGTGATGAGTTGTTGATGGACTTGGATTGATTACATTTAGCCTTTTGTTGGTTTTTTTTATTAACATGAATAAAAAAACTAATGTCTGTAGCAGGATCTGTGAATTATATGGGCAGATGAGGTAATGTTTATATATTTCACAATGAATCCTGAGGAACTAATGGTGGGTCATCTTCTTAAAGCACGCTTTCCAGTGTTTGACTCATCATTCATGAAGGTTTTTTGACAGCATTTTGGGAGTAAAGGAATATAACCATGTAACAGTGTAAATCTGGTTGTAACAGCTTAGAAAATATTTTTCCCTCTATTTCTCCTGCATATTGTTGAACTAAATAATATAATATTTATATTATTTACAGCTAACATCAACCAAGACCAAGCTAGAACTCACCGGGCTGTCGTAGACCTGTTTCCAGTCGCTGAGGAGTACCATCAAATCCTGACGGAAGCTTTTGAAACTTTCGATCTCGTCCAAACGACAGATTTCATCCCAAGACTTCTTTGGAAGCCAGGTGCAGGGATTGGCATGAGGGTTGTCCAGGCCTACGCCACCTGTAAGAAGGAAGCGCCACTCCCCCTCATCTACCTGAAACATTAACATCAAGGAAGTTTTAACAGAACCAGAATTGAGGGATTTAAAGAGTAAAAACAATGGAGATCATATTTTTTTAATGCCTGCTTTATATGAGATTATATCGTCCATAAAATGAGGATAACTTGCTCATCTAGTTGCCTGATCACTCAGTGGAAAAACATGACAGAAAAAGCCATCAGAGATGTTATGCTCATGTCACAGATGTATGCACATGCACCCACCAGCTTGTTGTGCATGAGCAGACTGACAGTGAGGCAGAAGGAAAAAAGCAGCTTGTCCTTCTCAAACAGGGAGCGGCACACGTTGACATACAGCGCGTAGGTAAAGTGGTCCCTTAGGATCTGCAATCTGAGGAAGGCACATGTGTCAGAGTTTTAATCAGCACGTTTATTCCTCCAGAAACCAAACCAAGTGAAGCTTAGAAGCCATCCTCAAGCATCAAAACCACTTATCAAAAATATTTTAAGCAAAGCATCGAAGTGATGCTACTGGCCCATCAGTTGGAGCGGCTTACCTCTGGTTCAGGTCGTCAGTCTTTTCTGAGCTGTCGATGGAGTTGATGAAGAGGTTTATAAACCAGGACAGGGAGTACTGGTACATTGGCTCAATGTTTGCCAGGTCAGCAATAGAGAAGAACAGGATGGCAGAATGAACCGCGATGGGTTTGTAGCCCATCCGAGTCTTATCGATCTTCTGCTCAGTCTCCTCAGCCACGGTCTGCTTCTCCGTGATTTCATTGGCTAACACCTTGGAGCAGGACAGGATCTTAATGGCTGTTTCATCCTCCAGAATGTTGCCCTCGGAGGAGGAGAGCACCTCCAAGATTTTGTCCTCTATCTCTTTCAGTTGTCTGACAAGAACAACAGTTTGATTTAGCTTTGATATTTTCAGGCAGCTGGTTGGACGATGCACCACCGAGGGAAACTATACCTTTTGTTTTCTGCACCCTGGAGGATGAGAGCACGTTTCTCTTCCTCCAGATCCGGCCTTTCCCGAGCCACCACAATGCCCAGCAGCTGATCCTGGATGCCCTCGGGGGTGATCATGAAGTTCAACAGTGTGACCTAAATCACAGTCTGGATTTAAACTTACAGGCCTTAACAAGTCGGTTCTGATCTCACTACAGACTTTAAATAATGGTGACTACGATTAAAATTTGACCCTGTTCAGAATTGTTTATATTTAGTATAACATTTATAAGTACAGGAACCAATAGTGTGTAGAAGTTAAATTTGCACTGACCGATGACAACCAGGTTCTCTGATTGTTGTATTTTTGGTTGACACTTTATTAGATATGTCTGTTCAATTGCTTGTTAAAAAAAATAGCAAATCAGCCAATCATATGGCAACAACTCAATGCGTTCAGCTATCCAGAAATAGCAAAGACAGGGTGTCGCATGGTGTAGTGAGTAGAGCGGGCATCCCGTGTACAGAGGCTATAGTCCTCGTCATGGTTGTCTCGGGTTTCATTTCCCACCTCAGAACCTTGACCACATGTCTTCCCCCGTTCCTACCCCTTTCCTGTCTACCTACTACCAAAAAAAGGGAAAAAAGGCCACTAAGTGCCCAAAATAAACATAGAAGAAAAAAAAAAATACCAAGAGTGACTTGCTGAAGTTCAAAGCATTGGATCGAGATGGAAGTGGATTCAACACTGCAAAAACACCCAGTCTTACCAAGTATTTTTGGTCTAGTTTCTTGTGGAAATATCTCAGTGCACTTGAAATAGGACAAAATTAACTTACAAGTAACTTTCCTGCAAGATATAGGAGGCTGATTTAAGTCAATAATTCTTAAATATTGATATCTATCTATCTATCCAGCCAGCTAGCTAGCCCCTGTCAGATATCTGGACCGGACAGATTGTGAAAAAGGCCAAAACCATCTGAACCAGCCTCTTTTTGAGGAATTTGTTCTCCTTTCCTCAGGTTGAAGGTACAGGCCATCCATAAGGTGCAATCGATACAAATATTCCTTTATCCCAAGCAACATCAAAGCTCCAAACCAGTTTTGAACAAGCATGGCACATTTTAGAACATTTTAGAGCATCTAATGGTCTTTAAAATGTTTTGTCGTTGAATGTGGTATTTGAACGCCGCTGTGCACTAAATTCGTCCATGTGGGACAATACAGTACTGAGCTAAACTGAAGGGGTATTGTGGATTTTATAACAGATGATGCACATCTTGACATGACTTCTTGTCTGTAATTACTAAAGTTTGTTGTTTTTCCCCATACTAAATCAGTTGCAATGATCAGATTACCTCTAACAAAGAAGAAGTATCATTCAGTCACTGTTGTAGTGTGAAAAGGTGTTGCAGCTCCTGGAGGTTCTTCTCTCTAACCTAAATAACAAGTGTGCTTCTCTGGGGTTTAATTCTATTTCCATTGATGCAGTAAGACCCACGCCGCTGGTGGTAACAGCTTGGATCTCATATAAATCTTCAGTTTGTCCTTTTCACATATTTCTTTACTTTCCAGCCCTCTTGTGTTTGGAGCTATTGCATTTCGAAAAGGGGTTTAATGGGAGTAATGGAAACCCTCACACTGTAATAAACTGTACGTCAAAAAAAGATTTAGACAAAAATGGAAAAGAAAGGGACTGATACAGTTGTGAAAAATGAGCTGAATCAATCTAATACCCGGCCATAAAGAGGCGAGCTCCTACAAATAGATGCTTGAAATGTGATCTTCTGTAATGCTTTCCAGCCTCTTCCTTCTCTGTAATGTAATTTACTTTAATGCTCCTTTTCTTGGAATACTTTTTTAGATTATAGAGGGTGGGGGGAACAATGATCCACTGTGCAATTGGGGTAAAAATGATCATTTTAATCAAATAACATTCATCTGATAAAAAAGAAAAAATTATTGAAACTGTGAGAGAGAGAACAGAGAGACATTCTGCCAGAATCACCTTTCTGTCCATAAAATTACCTAATAACATAATTTTATTAATGAAATATTGAAATAGAACTTCAGTTTTTTTCTGGTATTTTAAACATAGATGCATGCAGTGGTCTGAATTGGAACCTTTTCAGGATCTATTTTTCAGATAAAGGTTTGAAATGGGAGGTTAGTGCAGGCATGAAGGGCTGCACAGGGCTCATTACTGCAGCACTGACACCTGCTGCAAACAGCACCCATGTGCAGCTGCTGTCAGGAAATGCTGCAGTGTTCTTTTTATGGTGCGTGTTGGCCCGTATCTGTCTCATTGGGCGTGTGTAGGTGGAAATGTTTCAGGAGAGCTTTAAAATCAATCCCAAAATCATTGCAAAATTGGGGTGTCCTACCTTCACAGAGGTCTCAGGTAAGTAGTGAGGGTTGCGTAGCTTTGTGGTGATATAGAAGCGGAAATTGGGAGCGTACTCGATGGTCGTGTCTCCCAGACGGATGCACAACGCCCCGCCCTGTTTGAAGGTCTGCCTGAGCAGGAGAGGCTCCAGGATGGGGTCCAGCTCCTCACCAATGTTCTCCAGCAGCACTGAAAGACAACCAAACAGCCGCCTCATCTTTTAAAAACAATTTCATCTGGGAGGCTCTCAGACTGTCAGCCGCTGGCAGGGACGGCAGCCCCAACAACTGTGAAGCTGCACAATTTCGAATTGTTCCGGTCTGTGCACCCAGACGGCGGGTCGGAGCAAATTGTTTTCCCCACAGCATCTCAGCATTGTCAATGAACAAAATGATTTTTAGACAGCATGAGAGCAGCACTCATGTCTCAGATGCTCCTAGGCCAACAGGTACATCTAGAAAAATATCCTGGAAAAGTTCAGTGTTTTTTTGTCCCTTATTTCAGATTCATTACATATCGAGGGAAATATTTTAAACTTTTTATCCAGTCTTTTATTTCTTGTCAATTTGATGATTATAGCTTACAGATAAAGAAAACCCAAAATTCATGTCTTGGAAAAGTAGAATATTACATTCGATTAATGAAAAGGATGTTTTAAACAGACATGTCAGGATTTCTGAAAATCATGTTCATTTCTATGCAGTCAGTACTTGGTTGGGGCTCCTTTTGCATTAATTACAGCATCAATGCGCCATGTACTATATGTATACTAATAGACAATGAAATGTATCCTGAATTACTCCTTTCACTGTGCATATATATATATAAATGACCAGGCTAAAAACATTAAAAACTAAACATTCAACTAGACATGCCAGGTGATCTATGGATATGTCATTTATAAGTAATTTAAAAATGAATATGCAAACGGAAATATTTGTAAAAACAAATAAAAGATGAGATCCATAAGGAAGAAAATGAGTGCTAAAAGTTTTATTTACTGCACAAGTTCTAACTAGATACTCCGGGAAATTCAGGAAGCTTTGAGGCAGCCACCAACAGTGGTGGACACATTTTCGCTAATCTGCTGATAGCAGCTACTAGCGGCGTTTTTGCTAACTTTGAAAACGTTTAGCGCACTTATCCCTAAATTAAAATTTCCAGAAAAATTCTAAAGGACTAATCTACTTGGCTGCTTTGTAAACTTACAGTTGAATAAAGTTCGATGTGTTGAAGTTGTGGTTATCAACTATTAAGAATTCTTCAAGTGGTAAGACGTTTATATTCATGCTCTTATTCTGAAGTGGGTGAAGACTGTGTGAAATAAATTTGTCCCTGTTGAGGGTGCTATAGTATGTTGTAACATGTATCATTGACACATGGTGGTACTGGTTCTTAATATGGATGAATTTAGCATTTTAGCATTAGCTTCTGCTACCATGTTTATATAGAGCTTTAGCTTCTGCTACCATGTTTGTATAGAGCTTTAGCATTAGCTTTTGCTACCATGTTGGTATAGTGCTTTAGCGTTAGTGCTGTCACTCTGCAATCTGTCCCGGAAGCACTATCCCTACCGTTAGCTCATTGTGTGCAAAAAGAAATACTTTTGGGAGGGAGGGGGTTCTTTTTGTATTTCATTGTAATCTTAAAAATAGTATATGATTTAAAGAGAATCACAAAAAATAAAGATAAAAACATTTTAATCGTATTTTGCTAGAGTGCTTTGACTGCTATTTTCAGAAAAAAAGTGACTCAAGTACATTTATATGACCATGTATAATAATCAAACGTGAGAAAAGATAGAATTAAAAATTAGTGTCCCTCATGAACACTTGGGATACAGTGATGGACAGTCTGATAACATCTTTAGTTAATATAATAAAAGATGTGATTATTATAAAAATAAAGGTCTTTTTTTTGTTCGCGATGAGTCCACCAGAGGGCGTATTGACACTGAATTACAATCTTCGAGCTAAATTATGACAGTTATTATTCATTAAGAGAATTATAACATCGTCTAGGAAAATAGGTCCTCTTATAGCAAGCAGTATTTCAATTATTTTAAAATACAAACGTTATGCTTAGTTGAGCTACATTTTAAGAATGATCCGGGAGTATTTCTTTGAATGCCTTCACAAAAGAGCCAGCGGTACGGATCGTGGAGTGACAAGCGGAGCTAATGTTTATGATTCATGCTTTAGGGTTAGCGCAACTAACTTTTTAGTTCGCGGTGCCCACCACTGGCCACCCGTTTAATGGTTGGTACAGCTCCACCATTACCTCAGTTTAACGATGTGGAAGAATCAAAGCGACTCTGTTCCTGCAAAGAACATCGACCGACATCAACAGAAACTCTTTCTCTGTGGAACGCATGACCAAGAAACCACTGAGGCACACAAAACATTACAAGTTACAAATGCCAGACTCCCCCCTAACATCACTGGTAATGTGATTTCACATTAAGTATGATAATGCTGTTCTCATGTTCACAACCCTGGCCCATTTATAATTGATGTTGTTGTAAGGAGGTAACTTGGCTCCCAGAGGCAACAGGAGCTGACGACCTTTTTCCACACAAGATGGTTTCACTCTTTCCAGAACGCATCAGAGAAAACACAAATCGGAAACGACGTGCACTTTGCGTTGCATGACAAAACCTAATGATTACGCAAGAGAAACAACAGCTCGGTCATGCCAGAAGAGTGAACGAAAGCACATCGTTACGGACTGCGACACAAACAGAAAGAAAGTGTAAAAGTGTGAAATAAGAAAAGAGGCCATCAGGGAAGGAACTGTACCCTCCAGGGACGATTTTACACTCTGCGAGGACAAGCGACTCAGAGATGTTGCTCTCACTGTCTGCTGGTGAGCAAAGAGATGGTGTCTGGCTGAGTCAGGTCATTATTTAGATGTCTTTTTAATGGCTCTATAACTCTCTCTGTTTACTTTAAATATGTTGCCTCTCATGCAACCTCAGAATCCAGTCAGATGGAAGTTTTTTTCTTTTGTTTCTTCAGAGCAGCTTGTTCTGCTGTGCATCAGTTCAGAGACTGTTTGAATTTATCGTGAAAGCAGCTGGTGGGTCATTAGGCCACATCCACAAAGAAGGACTGTGTTCTGCTTCAACGCTTCGGGGTGAGTAAGCTTCAAAAGTCGGCCCACACATTTCAATCTGACTCCATTACTGTTCAGGACGCACACCTAATCCAGCTCGCACCGCTGCTTTTATGTGATTCTCTGCAGTTTTACACACTGTGGTGGCGCAGGAGGCCTGAGTCAAAGCTCGTCTGAACGCCTCTCTCAGTAATGTGGCTTATTTTAGGCTTCCACTGCAGAAAACGGGACGGGAGAGTGCAGCAGTCTCTGAGCGGTCTCTGTGGTGAAGAGTGACACTGTGAGGGGCTGAGGGGAACTGCAGCGACAGCACCAGACGGATCAGGCAGTGAAAGGAGAGCAATCAAAGGCGGAGACCTGGAGTTCCGAACTGGATGCAGTTTTCCAGAGTGCGCACATAGTCGGAGTCGCTCAGCTTGATAACGTGCAGGCTGTTGGCTTTCTCCATGTTCTTCACCCACTTGTTGGCCTGGCCTTGGGGATCGATCATCAGGGGCCATCGCCTGGCGTTTCTGCAAATCAGAGAGGGAGAGATGGGGGGGGGGGAGATGGGGAGAGAGAGAGAGATGGAAGAGAGAGAGCGAGGAGAGAGACAGAGAGCGAGGAGAGACGGGAGAGAGCGTGAGAGACAGACAGGGAGAGACATGGAGAGAGAGAGGGAGGGAGAGATGGGGAGAGAGACACAGGAAAGTGGGAGGGGGAGACACAGAGAGAGACAGACAGGGAGAGAGAGAGAGACAGAGAGAGACAGGGAGAGGGAGAGAGAGAAAGAAAATTTTTGTTTTTATTGGGATTTTATGAGATAGATTGACACCAAATAGTCCATCCATCCATTCATAAATTCATCCATCCATTCATAAATTCATCCATCCAATAAAATCTTTAAAACATTGTTTTGAAGAGAGCAGACTGGAGGAGAAGGGACAGACTTGAAAAATGATATCCAGGTAAGTGAGCTGGTCGACAGATTAAGGCCAGGTTTCAGGAAACCACCGCCCCAAACAAACCTCTGGTCTCGGAAGAGTCCAGTTTTTAATTCTCTTCTGGTACCTGCTGCACAAAGCTCACCAATAACAAGATGGCTCCTCAAACAGCTGCTGGAGGACAAACTGACCACTTTTCCTCCCTACTACTTTCTTCTTCTACTACTCTCCAATTTGCATTATTTGCTGTTATTTCAGCTGTGATTTTTCTCTCCATAGACGCTACACCTGGTCAGGTGTTCTGTTTGGCTGTGGTACCTTCCTAGACTTTTCATTAACATAGAAAGTACTCCTGGATCTGGATGGCTGCTTATACTGAGCCAGGTTCTGGTTCTGCTGGAGGTTTCTTCCTGTTAAAGGGGAGTTTTTCCTCTCCACTGTCACTACATGCATGAGGAATTGCTATACAGTCAACGACAACGCCATGTGGTCGCTACGTGCTCGACCAGGAGGCAAGAATGCTACAAGTCAACGACTCGATGCTCTGCTGGGTTTCCTCAGATCAAAAACTTTTTCAACTAATTTGAAAAATGAACTGAACTAAATGCACTGTTTGATCACTCTGTGATTGGGCTGAACTGAAATTACTTGCTTGTAAAGCGCCTCAAGATGACATTGGCGCCATCTAAATAAACTGGACTGAAAGAACCAGAAAAACGGACATTATTTCATAAAGGAAGGAGCTGTTGTCAAACTGCATCCCAGAACGTGATGCATCGTGCAGCATTAAATCTGAAAGTGTGCATTCTGTTTCGCTGTTATTACCTTCCAAAGTTTGCAAATGATAAAAAAAAATCACATCTACAGATTTGTTTTGCAAGTTAGACTTATCAGTTCTTTTTTTTTCTTTGCCGCATTCATTTCCCCGCCCGTGTGATCAAACTTGAAGATTGCTAAAACACAACTCGGTGTGTTTTTCCCCCCAGACTCAGATGATATCTGGTTTTTTTTTTTTTTTTTTTTTTTTTTTTTTTTTTTTTTTTTACACACAACTGAGGCTCTCTCAGTTTGCTAATAGCACCAGCCTCACCACTTGGTGTGCAGACACTCAGCAGGACTTCAGCCTGAAGGAAAGACAGCATCTCTTGACAGCTGCAGCTTTATTGTTTTTTTTTTGTTTTTTTTTTTATACCTGTGCACATCACATCAAGGTACAGGTTTGTTTATTGAGTGTCATGAATTATTTGCTGCTGACAAATCAAGAGGAGCAGAATATTACTTTTATTATTTTCCCTGTTTTTATTATTCTTTATTTCCTTAATGTAAACACTTGACAAAAAAAAGAGACATTTTTATATTTGCCTGCTTGTGTTTCAGGAAAAAGAGACATTCATATAAGGTGCAGTGCCTTGCAGAAGTATTAACCTTCACATTATAACCAAAAACATCCACGATTCTATTGGGATTTTATGAGAAACATCAACACAAAACAGTGTATAGTGGAAGGAAAATGATCCAGTAGTCTTCAGCATTTTTTCCATCCATTCACTCAGAATTTTAGTTTTATGTTATTTTTATTGTTGAATCCTACGTAACATCTGCTTCCACTTCACAGTTCTGCAATGCTACAAAATATGTAAAGAAACATCCACTTTCAGAATGTTTTTTCTCACTTTTATTTACGAGTCAATAATTATTACATTTGTTTTGCATAAATTCTGCCTCATACCGTCTGATTTTAGTTGGCCAGGAGGGTTTTTTGCAGCTGCGTCCTCCACAGCAGGGCTGCTGGATGGTTACTTTGGTCTTTTCTTGTCAGAAACTTGTCCATTTGGCACTTGCTATGCTAGCTTGAGGAGCAAAGCATCTTTATGAATTTGACTAGCAGCCAATCAGAAAGATGAGCATGGCAAATAACATTTCAATAAATTATATTAAATTATATTTTATAATAATGATTGAAAAACATTAGATTTTATGATTTAAAAAATTATGGATAAAAAAATGTATTTTTTAAAAATATTTTTTTTAAATATACATTTTATATATGAAAAATATACATTTTTAAAAAAATGTATATATTTTTTATTTATTTTTTCTCATCTTCCCTCCACTTTAAAAAAACACTGATTTATGACATAAAACCCCACTAAAATATATTAAAGTTTGTGGTTTGAATCTGAAAAAAATGTGACAAAACTTAAGGGGTGGGAATACTTTTTCAACCCACTTGATCTTTTAATGTAAGAATGAAGAACGTTTTGTCTCCTGCACTTACGAAATCATGATGCCGTTTTCTATGGAGAAGCTGTCTGAGGGGAGGCCGGCGATGTTCCACGCCTGGATCTTTACCGGGTCACCCAGTGAGTTCAGGAGGGACATGTTGGAGGAGCATGGAATCACTGTGCTCCTACACAGTTTCACCCACTTCTCCGTCTGATCCTGGAGACAACGTTCCAACGATCACAGTAATAAATACACAAGAGTGCAACAAAACCAACGCTTTGATAGCATTTAGCATAAAAAGGAACATAAAAACTCGAAGCTGGACATGTTTGCTGTCTCTACCTGTCTGTAGTTGGAGGTGAAGGCTCCCAGGTAAGCCACGATGCCTGCTGAGATTAGGATGTCCCCGGTCAGATTATTGTAGAGGTGCCCCAGTTTGAGGGCCATTTCACTCCAGCGTGTCTTCTCTCCACCCAGCCCTCCAATCAGCTGTTCAGCTCGCTCTAATTTCTTACTGCACAGATCCACCTGCAGGCCATCAAAGGAAGACACAAAGTCAGTATTTATCGCAACATGGGCGATACTTTCCGGAGAATTCCCAGATTAAAGACATTGAAACTGCGCTCTGCAGTTGGTTTAATGCTTTAAAGACAGATATGTTACAAACCTGGAACTCCAGGTCAGCTTTCTTGTTCATGTTTGCCTCCAGAGTCTGTTGAAGCTTCGCGAGCTTATCCTGGACTTCTTTAAGGGCGGCCTGCTTGATGTGCAGAGCGTCCATGGCCACCTTCAGCTCCGCTTCAGCTTCTTGGAGTTTGGCTTTCTTCGGCGCAACCACCTTGGCTACTCTGTATGCATATTTACGAGACGAAAAATAATTTACACACAATTCAAGCTAAGTTGGAAATAAATACTAAAAAAAAAAAATACAGGTAAAAATGGATTTTGATAAATAAAGGTAGCAATTAATAATGAGATGAATAAACTAATAAATAACTGAGAACAAATAGTGTATATTACTGTAAAAATCTTTCAAGCATGCTCACCCCTCAGGTTGTGTTTTTCAGATTTCCCATTAGCCGCTTGAATTTCAGAATGATGGCAATTTTTCAAGATGGCCACCGTTTTTTTCAGCCTTTTAAACCAATTATTAACATAAAATGTTACCGGTTATCATGACTTTGATGAACTGCATGTGACATCATATGTTTTCGACTTTGGTCATCCTATTCATGCAACTTTAAAGTAATAATATGTAGCAAAATCAGACGCCAAAACTGAAACTGAGGACTTTGCTGTTTGCAAGTTTCATACCAGTTGTCAACTGGAAGGAGATGAAAATGTGTGACACAGACCAAGAGATAGTTGTCTTAATGGCTGGCGTTAGCTTCTGCTAACTTTTTATGTGTTTAGCGTTAGCTTCAACTAATTTTTTATATGTTTAGTGTTAGCTTCCGCTACCTTTTTATGTGTTTTTTTCGGTTTTACATTAGCTCTCGCTTATTTTTTATGTATTTAACAGTTTAGCGTTAGGTTCCACAAATTTTAAAAATTTCTTTAGCATTAGCTGAGCTAAGATTCTTGTTTAGCAAATTTGTGGTTAGTGAACCCAGCGTTTTGGTTAGCTATGTCAACCACTGCAATAACTACTACCAATTTTAGTGCAAACATATATTCTTCATTACAACCGTGGCGGCCATTTTGAAATATGTCCACCAGAAAAAGGAAACACGAGATTAAGAAAATGTATATGATTTCTATTGCTCACAATATGTTGGGTATGATTTGACACCAAACACATTCATGTAATTGGTGATTTTAGTGCAAAAATCTATTTTTCATGACAACCATAGTGGCCATCTTGAAAAATCCCCAAAATTATCAGAAAATATGATTTCTGTGGGTCCAATTATGTATCATTTGACACCAAAAGTGTTAATCTGTGATATAATTGGCAAATTTAGTGTAGAAAATTTTCTTTGATGATCATCTTGAGCATCATCTTGAAAAAAGACCGCCATCTTTAATTTTTTTCAGTGGCTAACTTTTTTTTTTTTTTTTTTTTTTTCAAAAAAGCAAGCTCCTGGGAACATCTGCCCAAAGTTAGATCTTTATATCTGCATATGAAAGATTAAACATTAAAGATTAAAGCCAATCAGCCAATCAGAAGAAGAAGACACTGAAGCCAAAATAACTGCCATGGCGCACCAGAAAGTCTGGTGGAGATATTATTTAAAGATTAAAGATTAAATATTCAGTTACCTGCTGCACTTAAAGGAGCTGGAGAAAAACACTTACTTGTCATACTTGTCCATGGCACAGACCCACTTACACATGCCCTCAGCTGCAGTGGAGGCAGTTCGGATCTTCTCTGGCACAAAGTCTGGGTTGGTGATGTACTTTTGGCGGATGACGGCAATTAGGTTTGGTGGAATGTTGTCCTTATTGTATTCATGGAGGCTCTGCAGAAACCTTATGTCTCCCAGCAACTTTTTAGCTGGACCCCAGTAGTCCTCTACCTTTTTAAGAGAACCTGCGGGATCTGGAATGCGATCTGGCTTGATGCCTTTAAGAATGCAAATCGCCTCCATAACCAGCTTGACAGCTGTGGGTGGGTTTTTCATGGACTTCACCAGTGTGATGTCCTGCAGATGTAAGCACACCAATCACTGTTCTGTTCCAGAAAAGATGGCTTTTTTTTTTTTTTTTTTTTTTTTTTTTTTTTTTTACTCATTTTGTCACGTTTTATTGGGATTTTATGAGAGACCAACACAGAGCTGTGAATAATATGCGAAGTGGAAGGAAAATGAAACATGTTTTCAACATTTTTACAGTAAAAATCTAAATCTGTGTCTATTTTCATTTTTTCTGTTACCCTTAATAAAGAGAAGCAGCCAGAATCTGCATGGTCACCCTGGAGAAACTGTGGAAATGGAAGAGTCTGATGACGGCAAAAATATCAGTTGTGCTCTCCACAAATCTGGCCTCTATAACCGGGTTTCCATCAATGTTTCATTTTTAAGTATCGCATTAGAAATGGTTGATGGAAACAACATCCTCAATTTCGCAAAAAAAGTTTTTACGCTTGCTTGAGGTGGTTTTTGGCTTTTCCGAAAAAGAGTATGAGTAAGTTCTGACATAGTGAACTTTCACATCCACTGGTGGGTCTTGGGAAACTTGGAGAAATTTCTAAGTCCACACCTCCAGGTCGGTTTGGCGGACCCTCTTCATTTTTACTGCGATGTGCGGTCCTTCTTAGTTTGCAACCTCTACTTCCTATTTATACAGCTATGCGTAGCACCAGCATCTGACAAAATTACACTTTGTGTAGCCCGATTGATTCGCTCCAACCCAGTAAATGGAAACGCCTAATTCGCATTTTCTTTTTTGCGATATTTTAAAAGTTTGCTCAGAATTCGCATGACAACTGGATGGAAACATACCTTATGAAAGAGTGGCAAGAAGAACATGTGGAAAATGTTGGCCTACGTTTGCTGTCCCCACAGTGAAACATGGTGGTGGCAGCGTCATGCTTTGGGGATGGTTCTCTTTAGCAGAGACAAGGAAGCTGGTCAGAGTTGATGGGAAGATGGATGGAGCTGAACTTGTGACAATCCTGAAAGAAAACCTGCAAGAGGCTGCATAAAACTTTAAACTGGTTTACCCTCCAGCAAGACAACATAGTTTAAGCAAACCATATTCATGTTTCAGACTGGTCCAGTCAAAGTCCAGACCTAAATAACAGTTGAAAGCTGAGCTATTTTCCGAAGAAGAATAGGCAACGTCTATAGATGTGCAAAGCTGGTAGTGATATACCCCAAAAGACAGAACATCTGTAAAGTATTGCATTAAGGGGTATAAATACAAAAGCACACAGCACTTTTGAGATTCTTGTTTGAAAAATGTTGAAAACCATGAATCGTTTTCCTTCCACTTCATAATTTTGCGCTACTTTGTGTCAGTCTATCACATAAAATCCCAACAAAATACATTGAATTTTGCGACTGAAACAGGACAAAATGTGGAAAAGTCAAAAAAGGGAATGAATGCTTTTGCAAACCTGTAAAAATGTAAGATTTTGTATGACTTCTTGTACCTGAGGGGTGAGCGTATTCAATGCATCCAGAGCTGACTGCAGGATGGGCGTGGCTTCGGCCAGGTCAGCATCACACTCGTCCTTTATGGCCTTGGCAGCCATGGCTTGCGCGTTGGACACGGCCTCATCCTCCTTCACCACCTTCTCCGTCTCAGCTACCTCCTTGGATTCACGTTTAATCACCACCATCATATCATCTACCTGTTTGCTGGCCACCAGCAGCTGTGGCTGCAGGGCTTCCAGTTCAGTCTGCATGGTCGCCACCTGGTCTGCGGCCGACTGCAGCTTTTCAAGACCAACTTCGTAGCGAGATTTTAGTTTCATCACCTCACTGGACGGAGAAAGCAGAAAAAAAACTAAGGTCCCAGAAGGATTGGATTGAGATGTGACTGTAAAATGTGACGTAATTGCTTAAAATCAGTGGAGGGAACATTTCCACTAAACCGCTAATAGTGAAGCTAATTTTTCATTTAGCATTTTTGCTAACTTTGAAACATTTCGTGCACTTAGCTTCCCTTAATTTATTTTTCCAGATGAATTCTAAATTTACTGCCAAGTAAATTTATAATTCAAAATCTGTGAATTTTGAATTCTAAAGTGCAAATTTACATGGCTGTTTTGTAAACTTTCAGTTGAATAAAGTTCGACATCTGTGTTGAAGTTTTGGTTGTCGACTGTTAAAAATCTGTCAGGATGCTAGATGTTCATATTAGTGCTCTTATTTTGAAGCGGGTAAAAACTGTTTCCACAGCAGTTGTCACAAATTGTCGGCCGGTTTTCAAAACCTGACACACGATGATAAAAAAATCTTAGCTGTAACAGGTTTAGTCGTACAATGTGTGGTGTCAAGCGACACAGCAGGAGCAACACACCACACGCGAACCAATTTCACTCCCCAACCTTCAAATGTAAGACAGGAAAACCTCTTGAGACCAAACGTGAGTTTATAGTAAACAAACATGGCCGACTGGGAAGAAGTAATGGTGATGGTTTGCGGACTATATTTAAAAGGGAAAAAACAATATCTCCACTAGACTTTCTGGTGCGCCATGGCAGTTATTTTGGCTTCTGTGTCATCTTCTTCTGATTGGCTACACATTCCATTTCAACCACACACGTTGGGCCATGACAATCCAACACGTTGAATATCCCTGATTTTAAATAGGAGCAGTCCCAACATCCTTCCAAGCAGACTAGATATTACCACATACGGCAGGAATATCGCTTAAGATTATCTTAAGAGCCATCGCAATATTCGGGGCGTCCTTAAGCTTGTCGAAAAAAAAGGAAATCGGCATAAAAATCTTGCTGCGTAACCTAGGCATTACATGAGCCAACAACCAGGGTTGTTAATGAAGAAATACATGCAAAAATTCACCTATATGAATTGTTTTGAGAGGCTCCTTATGTTCTCCTGGTGACACATGGTGGGTATCAACATGGATGGATTTAGCGTTTTAGCATTAGCCACTAAATACTATGTTGGTGTAGTGCTTTAGCATCATGGAACTAATGTTTATAAGTGCTTCAGGGTTAGCACAGCTAAAGTTTTAGTTATCGGTGCCCACAACTGCTGTAATATTAGATCTGTCAATGTGATTATCTCACGCTCTTCTTGTCCTCAGCAGAGTTTTGAAGGTGGAAATGAGCTCCAGGTATGAAGTCGGCGTGACGTAGTTGTGACGCTGCAGTTCATCCAGAAAGCGAGCCGACAGCATAATAGTGGATGTGTGAAAGCTCTTGCACATGTTGATGCAGCCTTCTCGGGTCTGGCTCGTCATCTCAACATCCTCCAGGAAGCGATTGGCTACGGCTTGCAGGGCGTCTTCAGGCCAAATCTGATAGATGCAGAAATTTGTCCACTTTATTATCGAGAAAGTTGTCTTTTAAACCAGGTACAATTGAAATGATCAGAATGGATACACAAAACATGACCATGCTCTTTTGGCTTGATGATTAATGAAGTTTACGTCCACCACAACATTAAAAGCAATGAAAAGCATCATTGGATTATCAAATGTTCTGCTAGGAAATGTTTTGGGCTACCTTCACAGAGTTAAAGCTCATCATTCTAATACTTCAGGCCTGAAGCACTGACCAGACCTTCACACTCCCTAGATCCCAGTGCAACTGAACATTCACACTATCCATCAGATCCTGCATCCCCCTATAACACCACCCACCCCTGAAAGCTCCAAAGGATGCGCTGCCAATGTCCTAAAGCCCAACACTAGAGGACAGTCCCTGTTTTCCCAGTGGGTGCAATAAAAACTTACAGATGATTTATCTACTTCAGCGGATTGCTGTTAATCCACCCACCTGAAACCAGTTAATGGTGCAGCAGTTAATCATGGCGGGGAATCGTCTTAAGCGGTCCCTGAAGGTGTCTCCGACGGGACTCATGGCCAGCACCACGTGCAGCTGTGTGCGGCAGCGCTCTAAGAACATGTTGAACAGGGCCAGAGGGCTGCCGTCCGTCTGTTTGTCTCGGTCGCGCTGGCGGTCGAGCACGCGCATCTTTTCACAGATTTCCTGCTTCTCGTCCACGGCGAACAGGTTGGGTACCTGGAAAGCACACGGTGATCACGCATGCTGCCTCTGTTCTTAGTGCCGCCACGCATCTGGCTACGTTAACATGTCTGCCTTCCAGCCAAAGTTTAATCGTTTTCACAGTGAATCCAACATTTGTAAACTCAGAAGTTCCTCTTTTTATGGGGAGCCATTTGTAAAGTTACACTGTAAAAAATTAACAGCAATATTTTTGTTTATTTAGCTTGTCATAAGAGAAAAAAAATTGGTGATCATTTTTCAGGCATATTTTCACCATGGTATTCATACATTTAAAATGTCACAGTTCCAAACTAAATATTTAATTCACAAGCTAAAAATTTAGTTAGTAAACTAAATCTTAACTATTTAATGAGTTTACTGTGTAACTTTACAAATGGCACCACATATACTATCTTTTCCTTTTTAAGCTCACCTCGCCAGTGTTGAGCAGGTTGCCAATGTCCTCCAGGAAGGATTCCATTTTGATCTGAGTGTCGGTGAAGAGGAACACGCCATGAGCGTCGCTTTGGGTGGACTTCCTCATGATTAGCTTAAGATCTTCATGCCATTCGTTGCTCCCGTAGGTCTTCGTGATTTCCACATGGAAAAGCTCTGAGTCTGCCATGAAGGCCGCTAGGCGGGTGAGAGACTGGCGCCCGCTGCCACCCACCCCCACCAGCAGGGCGTGCCCACTCGGCTGCTTGATGATGCGGGAGATGCGGCAGACATGCTCGATGGCGAAGCGGAACAGCACCAGATTCATGGGGGCTTTGCTGATGTTGTTGTACTCTTCCAGATGTGACTCCACCACCTGGCGCAGCGCCTCTATGTCGAGGACCTCGCGGTAGTCCTTGTCGTCGCCCTTAGGGTCGTGGAAATCACAGAACATGAGGCTGCGCAGGTCGTCCTCGGTCACCTGTCCGTCCTGGTCCTGGTCCAGGTGCTGGAAGAGCTGGTGGAAGTTTTCCTGCATGTGATCCTGTAACACCACCTGCAGATGGCTGACGAGCCAGGAGCGATCAGAGTTGTGGACCAGTCGATCACAGTACACCCTGAGAACCTGAGGAAGTCCAATGGAAGAGTCAGCGTGATGGAACGACGGCCTGAGACAGGCGTTTTAATCTGCAGTGGTACCTCATGGGCCCAGAGTCTTCTGATGACAGACGGGTTTTCTACAGTTTCCGGCCTGGACAGGCAGATGCCCTTGATGACCCGGGAGACATCACGCAGATTGAACAAATAATGGGACTTTGCTGGTGTTGGCAGCAAGTTCTTGGTCGCCTCCTGGTACACAGATAGAGTGCTGCTGACTATCTCAGAGGTCAGATCCGCGAACGATTTCGGAAAGGAAAACCTGGAGATAAAACGGGTTGTTCTTTAGAACTTAACAGCTCCGAACACCGAAACAATCCAGTGTCATGAAGACGTCGTCCTGTGCTTGCAAGGACTTAACACTTTTTCCAAACGTTTATTTGCAGTGAATGAGCTGAAGACCTTCAGTGAAATTATAGATGGAAAACATCACACCTGAAATTCGGGGTGCACCAATGAATCAGCCGATACTTAGATGAGAAACCGATCTTATCCTCCGACCTTACCTACCTCCGCAAATGGTCTGAAAATCAGCCACTGTCTCCTTTTGCTCTCGCACATTTGCGATTAACAAAAAACACCCCCACTGCTGCCAGTTTAGTTACTTTATCACTATATTTAGCATCTTTAAGGCAACTCAAACTTGTTTAGTCAACTTAGACTTAGCCTCCTTCAAAACTTTGGTTTTGACCAGAATTGACTCCTCAGATCCTCTAAAGATCCAAATACATGCTAAAAAAGAGCTTTTTAGACATTGAATCTTCGTGGATTTAGATATGAACATTCCTATTTGTGAACACATTTTGGAAATTTACATAAAGCTCGGTACAGCCTACGTATCAACCCCTGTGCATTGTGGACGTTCAAACCACAGACAATGTACTTTATTGGAATTTCATGTTGTAGACCAACACAAATTATTGCATTAAATGGAAGAGATTTTCAGGATTTTTTTACAAACAAAAGTCTGAAAGGTGTGATGGGCATTTGTGTTCAGTCAGTTGTCTGCAGCAGAGGTCTGCAACCTGCAGCTCCAGAGCAGCGTGTGGCTCTTTACACCCTCCACTGAGAGTTTTAGTAACTTTGGCCAAAAATGCTAAAGAACTGAGCAATGTTTTAAAATTTAAAGGTATTTTCAAAAATGGTAGCTTAAGCATTTTTTTTTATTTTTTTTTTTTAAAGAATGACACTAATAATGTCAGGAATAATTCGTTTTTATGAAATAATTTGTTTATAGGTTCCAAACTGCATACTTTTTTGACATAATTTACAATAAAAATTGAACGTCCTATTGCAGAAAATTTATTAAACCCTAAAAAAAAAAGCAAAATTGTCATTCTTTACATTAAAATAGAAAATCCTGTACTAGTTATAATAAAAACAAACTTTCAAAGAGTCATGTTCCTTTTATATCCAACTCCTAAGAAATTAGCATAAAAAGGCAGACAAACTGATTTTAAAGATTTTCATTAAAGTTACTTCAGTTTAGCCAATAAGACCATAAAACCAAAACAATTACGGTGTGGCCCGTGAACATCAGTTAATCAGCTATGACCGAGCTGGAGCTATTTTGTTCAAATGAATCCTTTGACAAGCAAAGCTGAAAAAAACCTACCCCAAGGACTTACAACTGTAACCACAATGAAAAGTGATTGTTTTTTTTTTTTCTGAAAGGGGCAGTATTTTGTAAAATGGACTTTTTTGAGCTTTCCATCATGTCATAATGTTATTCCCTCATCAGAAACACACCTGGATTGTTGCCTTGGTTCTTTCATGCACGTTTGAGAAATCCTTTAATCTCCCATGGCAACCATTCACCTTGCAAAATGCTTCGGTGGGGACTGTAGCTCCTCCTCGGAGCTGCAGCTTCTAAGCTTCCGAGTAGCAATTAGCAAACACTTGGTGGAGCTGCACATCTGCTGAGCTCATTATATGAGCTATTTCTCAAGAAACGCTGATAAAAATGTTGCTGAAGGGTTATGGGGGGGGAGGGGCAATGTGATAATTTCCTGAAGGTGGCATTTCAGAAAGAGCAGCAGCTTTTAAAGGGACAGAGGCCCAATTTCAAGGCGTTAAATTAAAAGTGAAATTTTTTCATATTTGATATATACAGCCTTTTTATAACAACTGAAGGCAACATAGTTACTTGATTGTGCTATAAAATGATTCTGTGTGCCTGGAAAATACACAATACTGCCCCTTTAAATAATTATTGAGGGTGGCTGAATACAAATGCCCGCCACACTTTTCAGATACTTGCTTCTAAAGAAAATATCATTCCCCTTCCCACTTCCCAGTCATGCCCTGCTTCGTGTTTGTCCGTCACATTGAAGGTTGTGAAAAATTCCAACAGATCCTTCAGCAAAGGTGGCGTGTCTTCATCCGTTACCGTATGGTGAAATGCCACTCTGTGATCCTGGAGAAGATCGTAAACATGGTCTTCTCATCGAATTCGTTGATGGTGATCATGTTAAAATGCCGCAGGAAACGAGGTGTGACAGGATTCCTTCCACCACCTAAAAAAAAACAACCCCCCCTCAATCTTAGATCTTAATCTAATCTTTTCTGATGTGTCTGAATTTACTCCATTTTAAAATGTTTTATCATGTGGATGTGGAGGAGGAGGATCGACTGAGCAACTGCTCACCTGGTGGCCCCATGGCGCATATGAGCTGGATGTCCATCAGGGTCATCATGGAGCAGTCCTTCAAGTCGTACCAGTTCCAGTGGTCCAGCCACTGACGGAGCAGCTCCACTGGAGGCTGAGCGCCGTACGTCCCCCTGGCTGGCATGTTAACATCATCCACAAACACCACCTGGTTGGAACCCAGCATATGAGGTTATATACTGACCACTATCGGGTGTTTAAGCCTTCGAAGTGTTGGGTGTCCATGAGTCGTACCATTTTCTTCTCCAGCGGAGGCTTGTACAGTCCTTTTCGTCGCTTATCTAATTTAGATATGATGAGGTTTTGGGTCTGGGCCGCCGTGGTCTGGGCCGAGAAGCTGATAAATAACGGGCTGTACTTAACCTTCTCCAGATTAGTCAACAGGAAGTCCTTCAGAACACAAACATGAAGCAAAAACACAGATTTTAGATGGTGGGCGTGGCCTGTGGAGTGTGTTTAAGTTGTTTTTAGCTTCTGCAGGGACTGCAAAAACACACATCTCATAACAGAACTTTAATAGTCGTGAAAGTTTAAAAAAAATTCTGGTTTGAAATATCAAGTTTTTTCCTCGGTGAACATGAAAAAACTGTGATCTGCATGATTTGATTAATTGTGTTTTTCTATCAAGTATTTCTGACTATAAAAAAAATACTTTCATTTCAACCGCAAAACACCAACAAAGTGGAAAAGAAAAAACATTTTAAGTCTTGTTTTTTTCTCACTTAAGTATGGAAGCCAATTTCTGCCATGAAAGAAAAAAATAAAACCCAAACAGGAAGTCATAATTATGAGTTTTAAAGTCATGATTAGGAGTTTAAAGTCATAATTTCAATAATAAAAGTCATAATTTTGACTTTCATAGCCATACACTGCAAAAACACAAAGTCTCACCAAGTATTTCTGGTCTAGTTTCTGGTGCAAATATTTTGAAAACACTTGAAATGAGACAAAACTAACTTACAAGTAACTTTTCAGCAGATATAGGAGCTTGTTTTAGATCAATAATTCCTTAATATTGATGATAAAGTTCTAGTTATAAGTGAAATTATCTGTCAGTGGAGCAAGACATTTTGGTTTATAATATGGGAAAAAACTAGAAGAAACTAGACCAGAAATACTTGGTAAAATTTTGGGTTTTTGCTGAGTGCAATATGTACAGAAACACCTCGTGTGCCAATCTGATCCAAAAAACGGTTCTAGGGATGAGACAGTTAAATGGATTAATTGTGATGAATCAATTATTGAACTAATAGTCAACTAATTTAGTAATTGAGTAATTGTTAACTGGAGTATAAAGACTCAAAATGCCATTAATTAAGCAGTAATTAAGCCAAAATTGTACAAAAATATGTACATTTTGCATTTAAGATAACAAAACCTTCTTTGTCTGCAAATCTATTCTACCCAGAACTCCTCAAGTAGCAGTTTTAACTTCACCTGGTTCAAACTCTGCAAAAAAAAAAAAAAAAAAAAAAAAAAAAAAAAAAAAATCTCCTATTGATCACTTTTGGCTATCCAGTTATTAATTTATTTTAAAAAAGTAATCAACAGATCAGCCCTACGCTGTATTGATGTTAAGTCAAGCAGAAAGCACCGAACTTTTCACATGTTGGTGTTAGAAGGATTTCTTTTAGCTGCAGATGCATCCTCTGCTACAAATGATCAACCGTTCACTAAAAGAATGCTGTTTTTGCATTTTAGGTAATAAAATATTTATTTACCTTTTTAAAAAGGACTTGAATTATTGGTTATTTGTATTTTTTAATGTATTTTTAATATTGTATAAAAAATGCTTAGGTGGTTCAATGAAAAATCTGCAGATTGTGCCTGTTTTTTAATCAATTTATCGTCACAATAATCGATTGCTAAATAATTGTTAGTTGCATTCCTAGTCGAATGTGTCATTCCTGCCCCATCAGGTGATCAGAGCAACATAAACAAAGAGCCATCCTGTGATCCACTCATCAACTGGTCCCAGTCTCACTCTGGGTTAGAGCAGAGGGAGTGAAGGAGCTCTGTGTGAAGGTAACGGTGAGGGCACAGTTCCTTTCATTTTCACATGCTCTGACTGTTTGTCCTCCTCTATCACTTCTGCCAGATTTGGGATTCAGCCACGGTCTGCTGCCTGCGGGATGGGATGGAGGCGCTCCACCATGCAGACAGGCAAGAAGCTCAGAGCCAAGCAGGCTCCCCTGTGAGATGATCTTCGTTTACCCCAGAGTCCAAAGTTTGAGCAAACCGATGGATGAAGCAAGAAGGGCGGGGGATAAGTCCTCTATACAAATACAGAAAGCTCTACTGAGAAATACTCTTTTTTGTTTCAAGAAACTGTGCTAACTCTGTCATTCATCTGGAAGGAGGAAATTGGGTGGATGAGCATGAATATGGAAAAAAAAAGGCGTTTCCAGGACTCTTGATGAAAAAAAAAAAAAAAAAAAAAAAAAAAAAACTAAGTACATCCTTTCTGCTTCCACAGAAACTAAGAGAGAAAGTAGCAGCCAACAGCATTAATTTTGATTAATTAATGACATAAATTTTAGCGTGTTAAAATTTTTCAACGCAATTAATTCCAGCCGGAACCTTTTTATTTGCATGTTTCTGGTACGCCCGTAAATGTGACACACAAGCAACATATGCTAACAACAGTGATAGACGATGAAGCCGCTTCCCTTGACTCACTGGGGGCTAATTTTTGCTTCAAAAAACGATCTGATTGGATGCTGGAAAAGACTAGTTTTGTTCAAGTTGTGCTAAAAGCAGTCGGCCTATCAGAGAAGCTATTCTAGCCTAAAATAGCATCTCAGTGCTAAACATGTAGCAGCAGCGCAGACGTCCCCAATACTAATGTCAGCATCCACATTTCTAAAGAACCTCCATGACTGATCAGGGGTTCCTGAAACACCGGAAAGATGAACTTTGCTCCAATCTGATGGTTGAAGAACCTGAAGAACAGATTAAAAACTATAAATATATTTGTTGTTAAGTTCAGATGTTGATTTATTCAATAATTTAGCAGCAAAAAGGGTTTTTGAATTGAAAATGTTGCTTATTTTGTTGACACACGGCAAAACCCCCAAATTTCACCAAGTATTTCTGGTCTTGTTTCAAGTGTAAATATCTTAAATACACTTGAAATAAAACAAAACTAACTTACAAGTAACTTTTCAGCAGATATATGAGCTTGTTTTAAGTCAATAATTCCATAATACTGATGAAAAAGTTCTAGTTATAAGTGAAATAATCTGCCAGTGGAGCAAGACACTTTAACTTACAATATGGGAAAATG
The DNA here is from genome assembly GCA_014839685.1 of Anableps anableps. Taxonomy (NCBI): domain Eukaryota; kingdom Metazoa; phylum Chordata; class Actinopteri; order Cyprinodontiformes; family Anablepidae; genus Anableps; species Anableps anableps. The sequence goes on along the minus strand of CM026075.1, from coordinate 35,457,737 downwards.
TCTTGTTAGGAAATTATTGATTTAAAACAAGCTCCTATAGAGTGATGAAAAGTTACTTATAAGTTAGTTTTGTTTTATTTGAAGTGTATTCAAGATATTTGCACTAGAAACTAGACCAAAAATACTTAATAAGATTTTGCATTTTTGCACTAGCAGAGAGCCGTGCAGAATCGAACTGAAGCAATGCTGGAAAGAAGAGCTGCTGCTGTGGATGAACGTTCTACAGGGTCGGCCATTTTGAGTGTTCATATGTCGTTCAACATAAACAACTTCATGCTTTTCCAGCTGCTCACTGATAAAACCACAACGTTTGGTCGACTCACAGTTATGTAGACACTCTTCCCGGTGCCGGTGGGGCCGATGAAAATAGTCGGCTTCTGGTGAGTAACAAGGAGGTCCATGAGCGCCATGTAGCGGATGGTGTTCTCTGTTGGCACGATGATCTCGTTGAACTGCATGTCTTTGCTTATGGGGCTTGCGTTCTTTAGCTCGTCCGTCCAAAGCTCCCACCTGCCTGGACCCTGAAGAACCAATCAATAGATGGTTAGGTTTTAGGATCACTTTGCTCTACATGGAGAACATGGAGATGGCTAATGAGAGGAAGCACACAAACACACTGATCTTCTGATTTAATCATACAAACAGGAAGTGTTTATTAAGCTTTACGTTTGCTTAAACTGATTAGTTTTAAAGTTTTGTATCGTCACTAAAGAGAAACAGAATCAACAATCAGCTACCTCCTTTACACAGAAACAGATACAGATGCTAACACATAACAAGTTCCAACTTTTAATCTAGTTTGCTTCTTTTATTAAGTCAAGATGTCCACACAAAGGGTACATTTATGACTGTATTCACTCTAGGAAAGTTCGTTGGTGCGCTTGTTTGGTCCAAACCAAAAGCAGACTGTTTTTTATTCAGTTTGCTTTCACGTTGTGCTTTTTTGCAACTGAGCTATAATTTGTCAACCAGAACCATGTGGGTGATGATTATTGCTCCCATTGGACAAAGATGACGATGGCAAGACAGAGCACAGGCCCAGAAAGAAAGCAAACACGGAAGTCCTGTATGCTGCATTTTTGTTATTACAGCTGCAATAAATGTTGAATGTCAAGAGCAGCTCATTCAACGCAGGTTTCATGATGTGATATTTCTAATTTTGGAGCAGTGTCAGCAAATGTGTGCTGCAAGATGAATGAGGTGAGATGTTCTGACCCACAAGATGCTGGAAGCAGGATCGCTAAGCAGAAAACGGCAGATCAGGTACAATTCCAGTCCAATCAGTACATGCAGTGGTAGCCTTAGCAACACTCAAGAGCTCATTTTTACCATTATGCCCAGCAACGGTGGCTCGTGAAGTCCAAAAAACCACAGATTTCCTGTAGTCGGTTCGGATCGGGGCCAGTCTGTATTCACACCGGAAGCGAACCGCACCAGAGTTCGTTTGGAAGCGGACCGAGACCACCTCAAAAAGTGGGTCTTGGTCTGGTTGTTTACACCCTAAAATTCAGAACAATACATTTTCCAAAAACACAATGCTTTGAAGCAGTTTATGAAAGCCCAGATGCCGATATCATGGTTTTGTAAAGTTCTAAGGGGTTTATTCACAACATTTCAGTTTAGTGGAGGCACAGCTGGGGATGTATTTCATGACAACACCTAAAACATGCTTGCTAATTGTGTGACATCTTGGAAAATAGAAGGAAGTCTGGTTAATTCTTGGGTACATTTCTCAGATTCCTTAATAAGCTCCAAATATGAGAATCATTGGAATGTCCAAGTATACCGTTCAGGACGGGAGCGGGTTCTGTTCCCCAGAGATGAATGGGTTTTGTTGTGAAATGGGCAAAAACCCAAGATCATAAGTAAGAGACCTTGTGAAGACGCTGGCTGAAGCTGGTAAGAGGGTGTTGTTGTTCACCATGAAAGGAGTCTGGTAGTGATATGGGATAAAAGGCCACTCAGCAAGGAAGAAGCCATTACTCCAAAAAGAAACAAAAAGAGTCAGATTACGGTTTGCAAATGGAGACTCAAGGACAAAGATCTACATTGTTGGAGTGTCCAGTGGTGTAATGAAACAGAAATGGAGGTGTTTGGTCAAATCACTGCAAAAACAGTGACAAGAGTAGATTATGGACAATAAATTCAATTATTTGAAGTGGGCATCACAAATCTCTGATCAGTAAACCAGTTGTTGTGAGAGACTTGTGGAAGGATAGCCAAAATGGCTGACCCAAGTCATTATTATTGTTATTATTATTATTTTTATTTATTAGCATTTGTAGTATTTATTATTTAAATATATTCCCATTATGCTGGCATTTAGATAATCAAAATCAGGAACATTTCCTAAAACAAGAACATTTTTTATTTAATATCAGAAATAAGGAAGAAATTTTGTCTTCTCACCCAGTGTATGTAAATATCTGGTATCAGTTGTTGATACTTTTGATTGGTGAACAGCCAATAAAACTCACCAACGTTCTTCTAAAGAATTGACTGTGAACCGTGAATCTCTGTGGTGTCGTACCTCTTTAATGAAGCGGTACTGGTAGACTGTCCCATTAGAGGGTAAAGGAACTGTCAGCAGTTTTGATGGAGCATCAGTGCTGCCCAGAAGGCCATGAAGGGTCATCGTCTCTTTCCTTATAGGGCCACTCAGCATCTCTCTCAGCACAGAATTGAACTTATCTCGGCCCACATCGTCACAGCTGGCACCCACTGACCACACCATGGAGAACACAAAGATGCCCTTCGAACAAGAGAAGCACCGATTAAACACAATACATGTCTTACATTTGGCATAATAATTTAAAGGAATATTCAACATTGATTTCTTTCTGAGATTATGGCTGTAAATCCATTCCTTTTATAACCTAATACATGCTGTAGCACTTAAGACAGGTTGAGAGAGCATTTTCCCATTTTAAACTCTTTCCTGCACCTGAGTGGGAGGTTAAACCAAACAGGATTTACTCTTATAAAGAGCATCTTAATCACCAACACCTTCAGTGGTTAAATCATGTTAGAGCAGGCATTTATAGTGTGGCAACCAAAGCTGGAACAGTAGGTTTGCTGTCCCCTTTTTTTAGTTGTTAACTTTTCTGGGGTTCAAACAAAATGTGTTGGTCAAAAAAAACCAAGAAGATTTACAGAAACACAGCTCACACATACAGTTATGGTTAAAAAAAAAATAAATAAAAAAATAAAAAAAAAAAAGACTGCATACTCTGGTGATTCTGAGTTTTTAATCATAGATCAGATCTGGTCTAAAATTATTTAAATTGAAAATTTAATGTAAAATTGCCCAGACCATCATTATTAATGAAACAAAGAGGAAGCTGGAATGGAAGAACTTGTAAAAATGTTGGGTAAGTTAGAAAAAGTACAACCTAAAACCCAAAAGATATGTAGAAGTTACATAAGAATTTTAAAGGGATCCATGATTAGTTCTAACAATAGACTTTATCTGAGAAACATTTATTTCAGATGTTAAAACACAGTAAAAATACTGTAGGCTGTTTAGTTTTTGTAAATTTAAATAAATTTTTTTCACGTATGCAGCCATGTTGTTTACGCTGCAATGCATCCTGGGTAGATGATGTATGCTAGGTGCTACGGCGCTAGTTTGTTTGCTGGTTTGTTACTAAGAATTTAAGATACTTCATTGTCACTTTAGCCATCAAGTATCTTCCAGCTTGTTTTAATTTTGTGTTAACTAATGCTAATAGTGTGACCTCCTGCTAATGTAGTTTCATTTCTAAACTGCTGGACTTTTGTCCCTTAAAGCATAACTAAACCCCCTATGAAAGGAAAGGAAAACCCAGCTCCTAACAAATTTTGAAAAATTCCACCACAGTGGGCGGAGCCAAGAGACAGAAGGGCGTGGCCAAGTGTGCAGACGAGTAGAGGGGCTGGAGTCAGGACGAGGGAAAGCACTGTTGCCAGCTTAATGACTTTGTTGCTATATTTAGCAACTTTTCAGACCCCTCTAGTGACTTTTTCTGTGTTATTGGAGACTTTTGAGGCGACAACATGTGAAAGCAGCTATTGCTCTGCAGCTCTGCTTTATCCTGGACGAGAATGTCTTCTGCCTTGAGCTCCTCCCGCTTCCTGAGCACTGGAATCAGTCTCACATAGTCGTCTAGCAGAAAACCACCTGCAAGGGCACTGTTGCCAACCTGGCGACTTTGTCACTATATTTAGCGACTGTTCAGACCCCTCTCGCCATTTATTTATTTATTTATTTTTTTCATAAAAGTGACTAGAGACAAATCCAGTGACTTTTCTCTGGTTTTTTGGAGACTTTGGCGACAAAACGGGAAAGCAGCGATGGGACTGCAGTTCCAGCGAGCAGTGAGAGCTGCCATGAGCCCCTCCAACCTCAGAAGCATTTGCAGGCGGTCAGTCAGACTGACAGCAGGTTCGTCCTGCAGCAGCCTGCAGTAGAGCAGAGAGGAGACCCACTCTATTCCATTTCCACATTGCAATTGAATCACGCATGTGCAAATCTGCCGGTCATCCCGCTCTGACTTTTTTCTGACTTTCAGGACAGCCAATAGCTACTTTCCTTGCTGAGGAGTTGGCAACAGTGTGCAAGGGACCCATTCCACTCTGTGTCTACATTGTAGTTTCTCAATGTAGACACTCTGTGTCTATTGATCAGCGCTCGCTATTCCAGCTCCTGACTTGTGACTGGGGCCGAGTCAAGAGCTGGTTTTAATCCAGAACGCGGAGCTGTGTGATGTAGATGCTAACCAAGCCGTGCCGGTTGTAACCGACCGAAAAATTCAACTGCAGCAGCGACTGTTCAACCCAAAGAGGGCAGCACTGAGATGGTTTTAGGCCAATTAAACACCAAATTTACAGAAAAATGTCACAATTTTTACAGAAACGTAAAGATATCACCCTTGAGGACCAGTTTAGAAAGCTTATCTGCAAAACCAAACAAAAAAAGCTGATTTGAAGTTTAGTTACTCTTTATGGTGTGGAGCGTCAACCAGTGGGTGTCACTAAAAATGCTGTGGTTGAAGACGATTGGTGTAAAACTGACATTCTCCACACTTAACGAATCAAATGGCAGGATCTATCTGACACCAGTAACAGCTAAAAAATTGTTACAGGAAACTGCAACACAGCAACTATGAAAATGATGAAAAAACACAGACAGCTGGATGGATAGATAGATAGATAGATAGATAGATAGATAGATAGATAGATAGATTCAAGCACAATATAAAACTTAATACATAATATTATGCTTTAAATATAAGTGAATGTGATTTGTGCTAATCCTGGAATTAATACGCAGAGTTGTACTGATGCTTCAAAATGAAGCTGTGGTGCTGTTTTTTCAGCATGTCACAAACATTTTATTAGGACCTGCAAACTGACTTAACCTCCGAAGAGACTTAACCTCCGCATATGTCTCCCTAATGAGCAGAAGAATAGGTACAATCCCTGCAAATAAAGGTTATTCTGTCAAACATCTCACTGTGCAAAAAAAAGTTTGTTCTAACTAGTTGGACTTAAATCTGCACAAATAAACAGCCTTGGCCAGTGTGCAGATTATTGCATGAGACATGAAACAAAATCCACAAGAAAGGGATGTCTTTGTTGCAATCAAAAAAAAAAAAGGAAATCTAAAACAACATAAATCAGCAGGGATTCTGTAGAGATTGTAAATGAGGCTTAGCAGCCTCATGATGACTCCTGCTGCTAAAAAGCTGATTAATTCAACACTTTGATAATGACTGGCTGAGAAACATAGCAGAGAAGGTTGAAAGGCATTCATCAGTGCAGTGTGCCACAGGAAGATAATAGCAGTGTTCTCAAAGAATCCTTGCAGGAGGCCAAAAAAAACAGGTCTCCTAAAACTTTACTTTTCTGTTCTGTCTGTGGGGGAGGCAGCCCTGGTGAGAAGGGGAAATTTGAATAATTAAAGCAATCTAATATTTAGATGTTGTTTGGTTAAATAAAGATATTAGAATGAGGCCTTTTCCGGTGATAAAGTGAACAATACTATGTTTAGCACCTGGTTTTCTCTGTGATGAGGTCCCGACTAACTGGAACAATAACTAGGAGAGAAAGTCGTGTTTTCTTGTTCAAATCTCAGTACCATTTAGATTTCAATATTTTAAAAATATTTAACATGTTAGTCCATAAAACGTACGGTTTTAACTGCCACCATGAAAACTTTTTTCTGCTTCTGTCCATGAAGCTATAAAGAAAAAAGCTAAACACATTCTGAAAGTCCCACTTTTCATCAGGATTTCCCTGAGTTTGTGTTCAAAGTACAAGAGAGCACAGTTATACATTCACTGAGTTCAGTGCGTTGCGTGAACAGACTGATTTTAACTGTATTTCTTATTTAATGGAAACGCAGCAATATTGACGAAGTTTTGCGCACATTTGAAACGCAGCGCCTGATTAGTTTTGTGGCTACACAGCTGTTTGTTTACATTGCACATGTGGAGATGCTCTTACTTTCACGATTAAACATAGCCCAATATTCCACTGTTACTTTTTCATTTGATTTCACCAAATGTTGAAGTGATCGTAGATCCCCATCACTGAGGATTTTTCTCCCTCCACATTTCTCCCCTGAAGACGATGGTTCCCCACTTTCCTTCCAGCTTTAAGTAATGCATTGGAGGGTTCTTAACCCAATTATAGTAGTTTCTTCATCTCCTGAGATGTTTTCTCTCTGCTTGATGCCAGTTATTTGAACGTCTTAAACAGAATAACGTCTTTTCCGCAACCACAGATTGTGTCTTTCCACATTTAAGAAATGAGAAGCGACTCGTTGCATCAGTTGGGGTTAAATGACTTGTTGCCTGCTGGAAGACAGTTGTCCATGCAGTAACTATCAAATAGGAAGCTCATACCTGTTCGCTCAGTTAAATTCAGGTGGTGACTCTTTTTTTGGGCCAGGCAGTGTATATATCAAGTTCTGGGCTGTTCTTCAAATGAATTCTTAATGGAGTTACGAATACTCCTAAATACCAGTCAGATTTGACCCAAAACCTTCAACTATCTGGTAGAAAGCAGAGGATGAAGAGGCAATGAATATTACAGCATCACGGATGGTGTTGCTTCACATTTTAAGTTTTAACACTTGCCAGAGTCCAGAACTAAACTTGAGAGAAAATCTGTGGGGCCACCTTAAGAAAGCAGAGAACCAGAGATGTCTTCACAGTCGGAGAGATTAGGAGAACTTTGTCAAGGCATAGGTTGCTAATATTACCAGGGAGCGAATACTGAAACGGAATGAAACGGCACTTCAACTTCGAATGCGTCATGTTAACTGTGACAGTTTTAAAAGTTATTCATCTTTTTCAAACATAAAAATACAGACATTTCAACCATTTTGAGATCCTCTGCATAAAAACGGCAAGCTGATTATGTCCAGGTTGTCGGGCCACTTTGTGAAACCTTCAAGAAAATTTGACACACCACGAACCTCCAACCAGGAGCAAATGTTGTTTTCACTCATGCTCTTGATCTTTGCTTCATCGTGAAACTCATCCATCATGCAGTCCATCAGATTCATCAGGGACTTGACCAGATTGGTGTCAGAGGTCGGGGACAGCTCCTGCAGCCGGACAAGGAGAGACAACACAATTAGAAACCTCCAACACGCTCCCCCTGTCTGAACATCGTGTCACACCCAGAGCTCATTAGAAAGTCTGGATATTTGACCAAACTCAGAAAGTGTGACTGAACTCTGGGTACAGCCTGTAACTGATGGGAACATTCAGTTTCCCAGGAAACATAGAACGTCCCATCTAAACGGCGATTTAAACAAATGATCCTGCAGTGGATTCTTGTTTGGTTGTTACTGCAGCACCTTGGTTGCCTTCCGGATGAGCTGCAGGCAGACAGGCAGCATGTGGTCAAAGAGGGCGGTGATCAGCGTTTTGTGCGTATCGTTGACCGTAGCTGGCAGAGTGTTGAGCCAAGACAGCATGTGGGGTCTCCAGCCAAGCATGTGGGGCTCCAGGTAGATCATCCCGCAGCGAGACACCTGTCAGTAACACACAGCACGAGTAAAAACATGGTTCTTACCTCGAGCAATCAGAGCGAGTAAATATGTCTGCATTGCAGCAGAACAAAGGAGTAGATTTTACTAAAGAGCATTTTGCTAGTTTATAGATTAAAAATTTTCTCCTGCCTCTGCAGCCAGCCTGATACAACAAACAGATTCCAGACTTTGAAGAACCACAAACAGGTATGTCTCATAAAAACACAGAGGGATCCTCACAAAGAAGCAGACTGAAGAGCAGTTATGTAACCTGCACTGGAAAATGCCCATTTTTTTCAAAGGAATGCAGAGCCGCTTCGCCCCCGGTGACTGGAAGCAGTTTATGAAGCCTTTGCTTGTGATCATTCGCAGTTATAGGAGGATCGAATGGGAGCATCGCAGGATTAGATTAGAGATGATTTATTAAAAATAGAAAAAATATTTAGATATCAGAGGATACATGAAGAGGGAAGGAAATGAGCTGAAGTTTGAGGAAAATCTCAGAGGACTTGGCTGATCGGTACGGAAGCCTTGAAAAGCAAAGGTGGGAGGGGGGGGTTTCTAACCAAATTTCCTTTTTCTCTCAACTTTTAAAGTTATGTAAAGTTAAAAGAAATTCTAGGTTGAAATATTGTCAAGTTTGTTGTTTTTTTTTCTCGTGGAATATATTTTTTTTTCTGGTTGGGAGCATATAAAAAATTGTGACCTGCATAATTTGATTAATTGCGTTTTTCTGTTAAGTATTTCTGACTATAAAAAAATAAAATAAAAAATTCTCGCATTTCTACAGCGAACAACCAACAAAATGGAAGAGAAAAAAAACTTTTAAGTCTTGTTTTTTTCTCGCTTAAGTATGGAAGCCAATTTCTGCCATTAAAGAAAAAAAATAAAACCCAAAGAGGGAGTCATAATTATGAGTTTTAAAGTCATAATTAGAAGAACAAAAGTCATAATTTAGACTTTCAAAGTTATACACTGGAAAAACATCAAATCTTACCAAGTATCTTTGGTCTTGTTGCAAGTGCATATACCTTGAATAAACTTGAAATAAGACAAAACTAACTTACAGGTAACTTTTCAGCAGATATAGGAGCTGGTTTTAAGTCAATAATTCTTTATTGATGAAAAAGTTCTAGTTATAAGTGAAATAATCTGCCAGTGGATCAAGACATTTTAACTTTTAATATGGGAAAAATGTCTTGATCCACTGGAAGATTATTTCACTTATAACTAGAACTTTTTCATCAATATTAGGAAATTATTGACTTAAAACAAGCTTCTATATATCACTGAAAAATTACTTGTAAGTTAGTTTCGTCTTATTTCAAGTATATTTAAGATATTTGCACCAGAAACTAGACCAAAAATACTTGGTAAGATCTTGTGTTTTCGCAGCGTAATTATGAGATACAAAGTCATGCTGTTTCTCTAAGTAAATTATGACTCTGAATCTCATAATTATGATTGTAAAACTCAAAATTATGACTTCTTCCATGGCTTTTATTTTTAATTTCATGGCAGAAATTGGCTTCAAAGTCCTGAATAGCAAGTGAAAAAAAATTCTGCTGTGTAATTATTGAAAGTTAGAAAAATGGCACTGTTTGTTGAATGGGAAGGGAAAAAAAAGACTTAGAAAAATCACAGGACTGATTTTTTTACACTTGATGTTCAGGACTTAAGTAAGAGAAAAAAAACAAGACTTAAAAAAAAATAATTTCTCTTTTCTTTTTTAAAATTATATAAATGCATTTTTCAAAGTCAGAAATATTCAATACAAAAACACAACTGATCAAATTTTGCACATCATATTCTTTTTATCCTCCCCTTCAGGAAAAAAAAAGTTACACAAGGAGAAAAAAACTTTGTCATATTTTAGTCTAGATTTCTTTTTCTTTTTTTTTTTTTACTTGTACATGACTTTCAAAGTCAAGAGAAAAACAAAATTTGGTCAGACTTAGAAAATGGGGCTTGCCTTTCAGGGCTTCCGTGGATCCGAGACATGGAGAAGCACAGAGAACTAGTCTCTTAGCAGAGCAACTCAATGCAAGAATGTCTCAAAATACCAAACCTGAAGATGACAAAGAAATTAAAAAAAACCCACAAAGGAACATGAAAACAGGAGGTAAATAGAACAGATCACCCAAATAAAACCAGAACTATTACTGTTATCTGCAAAATAACCACAAAGACCTTCAGCTCATGTAACTGCTGGACGCTTCTCTCAGATTGTTTAGCTACAGCTTTAAAGATGAGCTTTAAAGCGTGACCCCCGCCCCCCCTCCAAGTAAACAGGGTTCTCACTGTAGCTGGAGATGCCACCTCCAGGTCCATGGGCTCAAAGATGAGGCTCATCTGTGGCGACATCTGGATAATTTCCCCACTCATCAGACACAACTTCTTGTTGTCATCCAGCACTGTGTTCATGTTCTCGATCCACACGGCGTCGACTGGACCATCGAAGATCAGCCATTTCCTGTCAGGGCTCTGATGGACAGGAAGTTAGAGGGTTTACATTTCACAGCTACAGTTTGGGACACAAATTACACAACAGATGCAGAGTTATCAGTGGTTCCTGAGTTTTATTTTGACCACAAAGGGTCAAAATTATGCAAACAAGCTCAAATATTCATAAACCAGGGATGTCAAACGTATTTTCATTTTGGGCCATATCAAGATCATGAATGTTCTCACAGGCCGGTTGCACCAAAATATATTGATAAAACCTATTAACAAACTGTTCAAAAATTAATAAATAGCTATCTCTGCATTCAATAAGTACTTTTTGAAATTAATAATACCGAACATCTTTGCACACTGATCTGTCCTGCCAGGATTTTGCATTTGTTTTTGTGCCTTTTTTTTTTTTTTTTTTTTTTTTTTTTTTTTTGCAATAAAAATCAAAGATTTTGAGGTGCTAATTTAGAAATATTTGCAAGGAAATCTGGAGTAGAAGTAAGAAATACTGCCACCTGCAGGTGGGAGTTAGCATCACTTAAACCCACGGGTTTGACAATTTTTGTGGGAAATTTGCAATAAACTCACAATTATGCATCAGCGCGAAGAAATACGGGGGACAGTTGATTTTGCAGGAATTTCGGCGATCACGAAATCGTGAAGAACTGGAGGGACTGATTGATGTTATTTGGCAGTATACAGATAAAAACTGCTTTGCTTTGATTGATTAAACAATATTTAAGATCACAACTGTTATCTTGAAGGTTCTATTTATGTGTCGTTGTGGAGTCCAGAGGGCCACATAAAAAGCTATTGCGGGCCAGATTTGGCATATATGACCTAAACCTTTAAAAAAGTACTTCAGGAGGAAAGTTTGATGGTAAGACAAGACAAAGATAGCGCTTTTTGTCCACAATAACAAGAAGTATACTTGAAGGAGTCAAACTGTCAGGCATGTTGTGGGACAGTTTTCCTGTCGGAGGTACTGTTGCACTGAAATCAACTAATTTAACAGAAGTCCTGCAAGAAGTTTGAAACGTTTAATTTAATATTAGTAGGGATGTATGGATACGTTTGAACCTGCATGCCTACTTAAACTCAACAGCAGCAGAGCAGAACCAGAACAGGCTAAAAAAAAAAGCCATTAAAGCTGCAGTATGTAATTTTTTATGAAAAATATGTTTTTTTACATATTTGTTAAAATTATCATTATGCCATCACAGAATAATATAAAACAGATAATCTGTGGAAAAATCAAGCTCCGCTGTCTTCTGCCTTCTCCCAGTGCTCCCAGTACTAACTGCAGAAATCCACCACTCAGTCAGAAACAACCAATCAGAGCCAGGAGGAGGGGCATCCTCGTGTACTCGCTGCTCACCACCCCCCACACTCTCTGCTACACTACAGCTGGTTCACCACAACATAGCCTGCTGCTAATGCTAATGCTAGCTAGCATGGCCACCGATGACGGAGGATAAACAGTTTTCCTGGAACGGTGAGTTGTTTCTCCACCATCAGCACATTTAGCAGCGGGTACACTAGGGTGACTGGCAGTGCTAAGCCCCTCCCCCTGGCTCTGATTGGTTGTTTCAGGTCGGGAGCGGCGCATTTCTTTAGCTCAGGGAGGAGGTGGAGGAGCTCCATCTTTACACAGATTATCTGTCTCAGACCAAACTGTCGCGACACGGTGACAGTTTTAACAAATATGGAAAAAACATATTTTTTTTAAATTTACATACTGCAGCTTTAAAAGACTGATCTGATATGAAATTCAAGTTTTTATTTTTATTCATGAAAAGGACATATTTCTACCAGAATGTTGTTGCTGATATAGCACCGTTTTTTGAGTTTAGAAAAGTAGTTTTCGGTCTGAGTTCACTTAAAAAGCCCATGAGAGCGATGTCGAGCCAACAACCTTCATTTTCCACGAACTGCATTCACTTCTTTTCTTTTCCTCAGGGAAAGCTGTGCAGATTTTCAAGCACACGTTTTAGCTCCTGTGAATGCTAAACAACGCAATGGCTGCCTGCTGACAGACAGAAACACACACCTAATGTGATATGATAGAAGCTGACAGAAGTGGTTGATTCTCTGCCCGACAAGAGCGGTACCTTAAATTAATGCGCTATAATGTAGACAAATAGGCAAGGCAGCACTGGGGCCATCTGGGGCTTCACAGGGATGTGATTATGTTGCAATATGATAATCTCACTAAAAATGTGTGCAGAAGGAATTCAATCCAAGAAGCTGCTTCTGACTCCAAATAAGCAAAGCAAAAGAGGAATATTTCTCCTGTAATTTTTAAAAAATGAATTTATAAAGATACTGTTTTATGTTTTTGTTGCATCGGTTTGAACCGTCGGTCCTAATCCTGTCTAAAACAAAGAGCAATTTGCAAAAATGACATCTTCATAAAAGAACTTTCTTTTGAGCTGACAAGTTCATTTGAAAACAATTCAAAAACAGGACGAGGAAATGATTTTCCATCAGCGTGTCTCCACCGCAATCTGCAAACTGCCTGCCTGCGTGCTGCAGATCTGGCAAATGAAGGAGAATTATTAAAGATCAACTTTTAACAAGACGACCAAATGTTTCTATTGTTCAGCCGTCACGGCGGCCGCTCTTTCTGCTCGCTTTTAATTGAAATGTCAACTCTTTTAAACAATAATCCATCCTGAAGTCCTGCTCTGACGTGGAGGAGGCGACGCTGCACATCAACCCCTTTCCTTGTGTGGTTGCAGCGGAAGTGGCGAGCATGCAGCGGCAGTGCTCAGGCTCTGTGTGATGCACTTCTGAATTGCTCATTATAAAGGAATCATACTGTGTTGCTGCATCGACTGATTCTTCATCACTGCTGAACTCTGCCAGACAGAATCGCTGTCTGAACGTTTTACTGCCAGTAAACATTCACATTTTGGGCTGAACAGCCTTCAGGCATCAACTGAACACAAAAACAGGAAGACTGCTTTCTGAATCCATCTGTGTGGAAATCTAATTACTGCTTCTACAGACACCGTACATCTGTATGTAGGAATGGGCATTTTTCATATCGTTTATCATATATCGTGATAAATTTCTTATCACGATAAGAATTTTGATTTATTGTTGTCACAATAAATTCCAATTAATGATGATCAAAATTCCTCAAAACTGTCCTTATTGTCAGGATTGATACTTTTACTATTTTCTCCACTGTTTGTTCAATGAAAGCTTCAGTAAATACCAATAAATTTGAAAATACAGTTTCTGCGAGCAGTTAAGTGATACATTCACACTTACTTATGTGACTGGTGTCTTACAGAGGGACATTACAAATGGGAATGTTTCTCAAGAGCAGTGTGTTTGTGGGGCTATAATTGCTGTGACACACAGTCACAGTCATACAGTTACCATAAAAGATGTAATCGTCACTTTTATCGAGACTCAGATTTTAACTGTGTAACTCAAACACAATCCAAAAGGGTGATTTGTGATTTTTAGCTGTGAAAGGTACAACATGAATTAATTTTACTTACCTATGTATTCATTGCTCAAATATAACATTATGACCACCTGGGTATTAGTGTTAGTAATAATAACACTAATAATAATAATGTTATGCCTGATCAGTGCATGTTTAGGAGTGAATTATCAATGAGTCATGCCAAAACTGAGAGCAAACATGCTAACTTTAGCTTAGCCCTTCAGCTAAGGGCTGTGGATGAGGAGGAGGATGTGTCTTGAAATCTTTAAAAAATAATGAAGCTGGGCCCAGTTTAGGTGACATATTGTCAAAACATAACAGCAGTGTTATTAACAGAATTAACCTGTTTTGAAACAGCAGGTTGAGGCTAGTCTGCAGAACCTGCTGGGATAAAATATCTAGAACTAAATCTGTCATTAAAAAAGGGACTGCTGAATCTGGTGTGAGTTAACTGGGACACAGTCAAAAATACTAATGCAAAGCATGTAGTTCTGATGAAATGTAGTCTTCAGTGGTGGGTACACTTCCGCTAATCTGCTAATAGCGGTGCTAATTTTTCAATTAGTGCTTTAGTGCTTTTGCTAACTTTGAAAACGTTTAGCGCATTTTTTTTTTTTTTTTAAATCTTTCTGTAGGTCGAGAGGCAGATTTCTTTCTCTCTACTTCTGTCTCCTTCTTTTACTTCATACTTTTTCCACACCTTTCTCCCTTTTTTCCATATTGGTGTCCATTACACCTGAAGTAAACCCAAAGCAATTTCTAATAAAGTTTTATATATATATCAACTGCTGTGGTGAAAACTGTAATGCTCTGCTTGTGAAAGTAAATCTGTTGGGCCTCACCTTGACACAACAATTCTGAGGGCCTCACCGTTGGAGGTGTTTAAAAAAAAGAAAAGAAAAAGAAAAAAGAAAACGCTTAGCGCATTTAGCTTACCCTATGTTAATTTTCCAGATAAATTTCAAAGTGCTAATTTACTTGGCTGTTTTGTAAACTTTCAGTCGGATAAAGTTCGACGTCTGTGTTGAAGTTTTGGTTATCGACTGTTAAGAATTCATCAAGTTGTTAGAAATTTATATTCATGTCCTTATTTTGAAGATAGTTTACGCAGCAATTCCATTTTCTTTTCTCACGTTCTTTCTTCTTTTTCGCAATAACTTTATTTCAAACAAGAAACATACAGGAAGAAAATAAAACAGCAGCAGAGGACAAGATATAAACATAACTACAAATATCTAAGGGCATAAAAAACATGTAAATTATCAAGCCAAAATTAAACTGGTGTTTGAGGGTTGTAGTCTTTTAAGGGCAGATGTGATTTGAATTGAAGTTAGCGCTTTGGCGTTAGCTTCCACTAAGTACTGTGCTGGTGTAGTGCTTTAGTGTTACCGGAACTAATGTTTTTGATTGGTGCTTTAGAGTTAGCGCCGCTAACTTTTTAGTTAGCAGTGCCCACCACTGATATTTTTTGATTCTATGGCATATTTGTGGCATTGATTTATGTTGACCTCATGTATTTGCTAATATGATCAGGTGATGGTTTTACCTTGGAGGAGGCAAAGGCTCTGTAGCTGACAGCCAGGATGCCATCGGACCACTCATGGGAGACGGGGTCGAATTGGCCGTACAGCTGGGCCATGGTGATAGATTTGGGGTTGATTACTGTGATCTGGACCTGGTTCTCATCCATCAGACCCTAAAGTAATAACAGATGTGTTTTTACAGACATGGACATCCCAACTTGAAAACAAAACAATGTAAAAAGGAGGAACAACTACAGACACTCAAATTACTTGTGGCGGGATAAAACTTTGTTACTGAGTCAAAGCGGCAGAAACTCTGCTGCTGGCAAGAACACAATGATATCGCAAACTGCTGCTGAACAGTGAGAGATGAAGGAAGGTGGAGATGAACACAGCCACAGGGATGATGATGATGAATGTAACGATTCTCAGCAGGCCTTCATCTGTCTCCTCCTCCTCGCCATGTAAATCCAACGAGTCGGTTCTGGTTCCCTCTGTGAGATCGAGAACTGCTAAACAAAGACTGCAGCTCTGACAAGCAGGATGGATGTGTTCATGTGAGACAAGCGTGTTTCTCAGCTTTGGATAGTAACTTGTCCTCAACGAGAAGATTTGGGAATAAACACATTCATGCTTGAAAGACTCGGGAACCTTCTTAAAATCAAAAAACAAAAGCCTTTCTTCACCTGCTATGTAAACAGCATCATACCTTTGTAAAGATGTCATGAAGAGCTGCAGCCAACACACGGTAGGCACTGGTTTTCCCTCCAAAGGGTTCACCCACGACCATGAAGCCGTGCCTTACGATCATCATCTCATAGATCTGCAAGATTTTCTCAGCAAAGAACTCGGTGACTTGAAGGTTCATGAGCTGGCAGTTTTCCCTAATGGCCTCCAGGAGAATGCGATAGTCTCGTTCTGCGAGTTTAACACCCGGGAAGAGATCAGAGGTAATGCCCTGCGATAAAAGAGTAATAGATTTAGTTATTAAATATGGTATGTCCTGAATGAAACACACCACTATATCAGTAAGACATCATCCACAGAACCGATGGGGGTAGAAAAGGTTAACTTAGTGTTAATGTTTTGTGTTGAATGAGGAAGACTGGCTTTCTTTCTTTCTTCTTTTTCTTTATTTACTTTCTTTTTCTTAATGTATTTTTACTTATTTTATATATGTGTGTGGTTTTCCGTTTTGTTCTTATTCGTTGTCATTTTATATTCTATTATGACATCTGGTTGAAACTTTAAGTTGATATGTTCTCTCGGATGATTTTGGGAGTAGGGTTGCCACCTTTCAGAAATGAAAATAAGGGTCGCCCACCACGGCTTCTCAGGCCCGAGTCGGTGGGGTGCCTCAGCAGTGGTATACTTTATTTTATGGTGATGCTTTGTGTAAAGGAGTGATCAAGAAAGCAATCTTTAATACACACATGTGGTTTAGAGTACCAAAAAGTTGTACTCCAGTAAGAGTAGTACTACTTCAACACATTTTTACTCAACAGAAGTAAAAAGTAACCGTCCAAAAAATGACTTGGCTTTAGTTAAGCAAGAGTAAAAAAAAGTATTTGGTGAAAAGGCCACTCAAGAAATTGGTTATAACGCCTTATTTAATATTTTAAAACTTAACAAAAGAATGAAAAGAAAACAAACAAAAAAAAAAACAGTATTTCATTGCTTATTATACCAAGTGAGCCAAAGAGCCAGCAGGTTGCAGACCCCTGATCTAACAGATGGAAACTGTGATCCTGTCTCAATATGGCTGAAGCTAAAAGTGAAACACCTTCATTTTTAATTCACTGTTAAAGTCAAACTGTGAAGGTAAAAATTGAAATCTATCTAAGGGACCAATTAGCCACAGTTTCTGTGCCAGTGAATATCATTATATAAAAAATGTATTTAGCATGATCTCTTCAGTATAGGAGCCATAACAAAGGCCAGGACCAGTTCTACAGGGGCCCCTGTTGGCCCCTGTCTAGAACTGCCCCATGGGCTGTTCTACCATTACCATTATTTTTTGCCATTCGGTTGGAAACTTTGTACGATCAACCTGAACAAGTACATCGAAAATTAATACTACATTCTTCAGGGAGTGATTGAATTTTGTGCTGCTGCAGAAAAAGGCTTTTTATACAAGAAAATCATAGAGGACGCTGTATATGTATAAACACATTCACTTTGAGATGAAGGGGTGGGGCGTGCATGCAGACAAATGACAAACATGCAAAGTGTACACGGGTTTAGTCATGTATCCCAGGAAATAATGCGGAGGCAAATCATGATAGATAGACCTTGTGCATGGAGGTTACAGATGAGATAGGTGGGATTAACAAGGACTGACATCAGTTACAGTGAACTGCTTCATCAATCATAGGAACGTGAGCTCAACACACCTCAAAAAGCTTCAGATCGTGGGCTAGGAACTTTGGCAGGTTGACATCGATGATGGATCTCAGTAACAGGGTGTCCTCATTATCATCTGGAAAAGCCAGCTGCAGTGGGAAAAAACATCCAGAGGAAGAAGAAACCAGGATGAGAAAAACAAGAGCGAGAACCTTGAGATACAAGATATAAGCAAAGAAATAAAAGAAACACCTGAGAAATGTAACACGAAAGAGGTGAGTAAGAAAGAGGAACATGTAACATGAAGCAGGCGTGTAATGTGGAGGAGACATGATATAAAGACATGTAACATGGAGGACGTATGTGACAAGGGGGAAGGTTTGACATGGAACATGAAGGAGACATGTTTCATTGACAGAGGTGGGTTAGAGTACCCAAAAACTGTACTTAAGTAAGAGTAGCACTACTTCAATATACTGGAATATACTCAAGTAAAAATAAAAAGTAGCGGTCCAAGAAATGACTCAAGCAAGAGCAAAAATGTATTTACTCAAGACTACTCAGCATCTGATCATAACATCTAATTTAATATTTATATTAAATTATTTATTTATATATTTTGTTTTACTGATGTAAACAGATAGACTGAAATATAAAGTTATGCATAAATTCTGATACATTAAAAGTAAATAAATCCTAAATCAACTTTTTGTTTGCAGATAAACTGTCTAAATTGCTTTTTTTTTTTTTTTTTTTTTTTTTTTAGGTTTGTGAATTGTGAAATTGTGAATTTTTTGTGTAAATTTGTTTAATTCTGTAATATTTTGCCTAAAACCATCTCAGTGCTGCCCTCTTTAGGTTGAAGGGTGGCTACTGCAGTGGAAATTTCCTGTTGGTTATAGCGGGACAGCTTGGTTAGCATCTCCGTCACACAGCCCCCCGTTCGGGTATAAAACCATCTCACTCAGACAAATCCCCTCGGATGTTGTCGCCATAAAAGTCTCCAAAAACACAGAAAACAGTCGCTAAGTTTGTTGCTCGTCGCTTTTTTGAAAAAAGAGGCTAGAGCAGTCTGAAAAGTTGCTAAATTTAGTGATAAAGTAGCTACGTGGGCAACAGTGCTTTCCTTCATCCTGACCACAGCCCCCCTTAACTCCCTGCGCTCATTCTCACACTTAACCACGCCCCTCTATGTATATTGGCTCCGCCCACTTTGGTGGAAATTTTCCACGTGCTTTCACAGGGGTTAGTTATACTTTAAACACTAAAATAAAGAAAAATTATACAAATAAATAACATAATTACCAAATAAATTCAAGTAGAAGAAAAGATTTTCCGCATAAATTTTGAAAACTATATTTTCAGAAGGTATAGTATATACTGCATACATTAAAACAGGATAAAGTATATGCAGTTTACTATATATTCACTTGATCTAAAAATGACACAACAGGCTCAGCAGATGGAAAATAACGTCAGAACAAAGAGGCTTGAGTACAAACAAGAAGTCTCACTTTAACCTGAGGTGTGTAAGTGTGTGTCTAGTGATTTTTATGGGGTTAAAACAAACTTGTCCTTTACTATCATATGTTTTTCAAAAAGTTACTCAAGCTAATGTAACTGAGTACATTGATGAAACATGTAACACAAAGGAAGCATGTAACATGGAGGAGAAGCTTACATGTTTCATGTAAAACATCACAATCATGCAGAAGGAAATGAGTTTATTCTTGTGTCACGTCTGATTGGTGGATTTCATGTTCCAGAAAAGAGGAGATATTTTCAGTTGTTGCTAGGAAACAAAATAAAATCTTTATGGGGGGGTGGTGGCATAAAAATAAGCATCACTTTTAGTCTTTTTGCTCATCTAACACAGAAGCTGCTGAAAATTTGTGGGCTGAAATTCCTGCAGAACTTCCAGAAAAACATGGGCCATTTGACTAACAGCATGTCTTCTAAGATCCATGTTTGTGTCAGTAACTATTGCAAATAAATCCACGCGACTATAATCTAACATAACATTTTAGTTGTTAGTTTAGTCAGTTTTTCCCATCTGCGCTGTTTAAACGTTTTATTTCAAAGAAATAAAATTAAAACAGTATGATGCATGTAATGGATGGGGGATATTATGCTCATGCATAACTGTCTCAAGTTTTCACCTGAGCGAGAAACAAACCGATTAAAGAAAAACCCGATCAGATCAGGGTAGAACTGTTGAACAAACCTTCAGGTTTCCTGCTGCAGTCAGGACAGATTTGACGGCTCTCATGCCGTAGTCGTAGTGACTCTGGGAGGACAGCTGCTCTGAACACAGTCGATAAGTGGCCACGATTTTCACTGAAAGAGGCCGCGCTGTCACAAAACCGCAGGAGTAGAGCACGATCTCCGCAATCATGGCGTAATCCGGCACCATCATAGCCACGGTCCTGAACAGGGCCTGGAGGGATGGGGCAGTTTGGGTTACAGAAACACGATGGAACAAAGAGATCAACAACATTAAGTGTTATTAAATTGATTTAATAACACTTAATTATTTAAACAACATCAGAATAGAAATGTTGAAAATCCAGGGTTTCCTCTGCATGTAATTGATCGTGGCGCACCGCCACGGCAAAATAAAAGCCGCCAAACCTTCAGAATGAAGTTTTTTTTTTAAAAATATATGTAAAAAAACAAAGTAAAGCATATGATATATATATATATATATATATATATATATATATATATATATATATATATATATATATATATATATATATATATAAAACCTATATTTGCGCACTTATACTAACCATCCATAATCATAGTTTGAAATTAATTTCTATATCACGAAACATTAAAATTTACTTTATTTTGAAAAACCAACACCACCAGCTCCTGTCTGGCTGCTAAGCTGGCTACGGTGCACTGCTCTCAGGAGTGTAGGAAAATTAAGTTGAATGTATTTGTAATTCAAGCTTGTGAAAACGACCCTAATGTTAGCTTATGTTGCATTTGAACCACAGTAACGCAGTTAATTAATATCATTTGGCCTTCATGCGTAATGTTTCAAATATGTTTTGAACAGACCACATAGCTTAATATCGGGTAATTTTACCACTGAGACTCATTCCTGGTTGCATTTTCAGATGAGTATATTGAAATTTTTTTCTGAATAAGAAGAAAGGACTCGAGGAAGACGCTGAGGCAACGTTAGATGAAGATGCTGAATGTTCTTTATTGTCACACAATTCCCTCAAATTCTGAAGAATGTAGAAATGATAGTGATCTGTACCGTAACAAGTGCAATATTTAAATATTCCTAATGTTTCTTGTGTGATATTGGTGATTGAAATAAATCTAACACTTCCCAGTTATAGTAGACAAGAACACGGGCTGAAGTCGTGGAGGAGGTGAGTGAAGGAGCAAAAAGTGGAAAAGTTCCTGCGCAGGTCAGCATGTTCCCATACAACAGGAAATCAGAGCTCTTTTTCAAGAAACCCAGAAAAATAAATGCACAGTGGTTTTAAAAAATCGTAGCTGAAACCCTGAAATCAGTGCATTTTATAAAATCTGGACCAGCGTACCTTGAGGTTGTCTGGCAGCTCAGAGCGTCCAGCATAGCCAGGATTCATGGTGATGAACACGGCACACGAGGGGTCCAGTTTCAGCTCTGTCCCCTCAAACATCAGCATCTCAGTGTGAGCAGCGATCCCTGGACAAACACATGCATTAAGATGGCGTCTGCAGTGACTGCTGGGCTCTTTACGTCATCTGAACAGTTTGATTGTGTAAATGCAAACCAAAAATACAATAGCAGGAAAACCACGGAAATACTTAAATATAACAAATAATCCAAAGATGTGTGCACTGTCAAAACTTAGACATGGATGGATTTCAGTTGCTTTTCTTTTGCCTTTTCTGGACACACAGTTCACATTCAGCTGATGTTATAATTAGAATAGAATAGAAATATCCTTTATTTCTGTGCAACAGCAGCAAAGTGAGAGTGACAGGTAATAACAGCAAACAGACTCACGCAAAAATAGAATATAAAATATCTATAAAAACAGAATAAAGAATAAAAATACTGTACAGTACGGGCAAAATTTCAACCTAAATACTGTGTAGTTATAAAAAAAATACTCCAGTCCAGAGGAAATGTGCATCTGAGTAGGTTAATTAAAAAATGTACAAGATGTGCATGTCAGCTGTTAACAGGCCCACATGATCACATCTATATAGATTGGAGCCATCCTGCTGGTAAACTCCATGTAAATAGCTCAAACTCAGTATCCCAGAATGCACTGGAACAGCTCAAGTCCCAAAAAGCTCAAGTTCACTTTGTTCTGACTTCTAAATTGCTAAAAATTTCTGTAGCAATATTTAATCATGAAATTTTGGAAAACCATGCAAAATCTCTAAATTCAGTTTTCAGATGATATGAACGGAGACTGGCCTCAACCTGAACCCAGCTTTTCATTTGGGGCCTCCATGAACCTGGGTTTGACGCAATTAAAAGCATATATATTCCAGTTGATAAAGTGTTCTTGGTGAAGGGCTGTTTGCGTGCTCATCAATATGTGCTTGCTGAGTTAAACGCAGCAACCAGCATTTCAAAAATGCTTTTTGTAATTACTTGGCGTGTCTGATTTTAAAATCAGTTTCATGATCTGAAACATTTATGAGGAACAAAAAGTAAAAATAATATACAGAAATGGGGCAAATGTTTTTTCCTTGGACTGTATTTCATTCAGTGATACTGAACTTTTACCAACGGAGTTAGATTTAAAAGATAAGCTAAACCAAACTAAACTAAGCTCAGATCAGCTAAAATAAATTAAGCTATAATATGCTAAGATAAGCTAAGCTAAAGTAAGATAAAATATACTTTATTGATTCCACAGTTGGGAAATTATTGAGCAGCAGTAGCATGTCATCCAGGAAACAGGCAATCTGCTTAACATAAAACAAAAATATGAAATAAAATAAAATACTAAGATTACAAAAGTAGTATAGCGTAGGAAAGTATTATCTAAAAATGTCTATACATAACTTGTGCAAATGGAGCAATGATGATGACCAGTAATCAGTAGTAATTAGAGTGAGTAGCAGTCTGTTGGAGAAGGTGTTCTGCTCATTGTCCAGTGGTGGTGGGGGGTGGGAGTGGGATGTAATTTATTTATATAATGTGTTTCACGTAGTTACTGAAAAAATGAATTTTTCAATAATATTCTACTTTACTAAATGTGACTGTATGTTTGTACCTTTAGAAAACCTAAATCTGTCTAATCCAAAATGAAGATGTCCTCAAAGAAAAGAAAATATGCAACGTGTTTTAATTCACTTGCTGCAGAACTGCAGGCCAGAGGACTCACAGTAAGTGAATTGTAATTACATTTATAAAAAAAACATTAATAAATACTTAAAAGCAGCAATAGCAGCAGCACCTTTTAGATGATCTGAGAAAATCATTAAAACCCCGAAGCCAGAGTCAGCTCTCTGCTGGGTAGATAAAAACCGAGATTTGCAGGTTTTCTTGGCCAGACTACACAACCTGCCTTTCCTAACAGTTACCCCTTCTTTGTAGTTTAAAACCGACTCTTTTTGTTTATTTATTTATTTATTTTTTTTACTACTGAAGCTTTGCCATTCCTTTGTTTTCTGGTCCACTGCCAGTTTCCTTCAGCATCAGAAGGGAAAGTGAAGCAGAGAGCTGAGAACAAACCTCTCTGGATGGTGAGGATCTGCTGGGCCACCACGGACAGCACCTCCAGGTCGATGCGGTTAAACTCATCAAAGCAGGCCCAGGCTCCGCAGGACAGCAGGCCCTGAGCATACACAATATTTAGTTTGAAAACAAAAAACAAATTTTCTTCTCTTGTGTTTATTAGGTGATGAGAGAGGAGAGCAGCACCCCTGTGCAGTAGTTCAAGATGGGACGAATCGATGGATGAGGTATTTTGTTAGATGGTTTAATGTAACTCCATGTAACTTCCTACAACAGAGCCCCAAAATTTACACTTACATCGGTCCTTGTTGCCATACCAGCATACTTTCAGTCCAGAAAGTTCTCCTGGCTTTACTTTATTGCCTTTAGGTTAATTATGCAGCGTTCAGACTGGGGTGAGATGAGGCATATGAAGAAAACACATTACATGTAGAGGGTTTGAAAATCACAGTTCCCCTAAAATGCAGCGACAGTAAAGAGTCACACAGGGAGAGGTTGAACATATATAGAAATGAATAAACAGAAACTCTGTTCAGGAAAATATAGAAATACCTTTTCCCAACACAGTGTACATGATTTAGAAGATAATAAAGCATAAAGCTGGTGAACCACAGAACTCCAGTTTACACTAAACTGAGGTAAAAAAGACTGTGTCTCATCATAATCCACCTTTTATGTCCATTTATTGATTGAGTCATGAACAAAAATGTAGTGGAATTTACTGGAAAAATGTTATTTATTGTGTCAAATCTTGCCATTTGAAAAAAATGAGATTTTTTCCAAGTAAATATTGGAAAACCTTCAGTAATTAGAAATGTATTTGTTGACTTGCCAAACATTTTTGTAACATTTAGCACGTCATTAATTTTTCTAGGTTTTTGTTCCTTTTTTATTTCATAAATTTCTATCAGTATTTCAAGTACTAGCGATTTTTTTTTTTAGTGAAAAACACAGAGAAGAAACATCTGCATCAGAAATATCACTGTTAGGGCTATTTTTTGGTTGTTGCTATGATTTCAAGTTCTACACACAACAGTTTTACAACTGTATGACATATCACTGAACCCATCTGCGTGGGTGGTGATTATACGTGATAGTTGGATATTATCAAATCCAAACATCAACAAGAAATTTTTCCTATATTATAAATTAAAATATCTTGTTCCACTGGCAGATTATTTCACTAATAACTAGAAGTTTTTCATCAGTATTAAGGAATTATTGACCTAAAACAAGCTCCTATATCATGCTGAAAAGTTACTTGTAAGTTAGTTTTGTCTTATTTAAAGTATATTCAAGATATTTGCACTAGAAACTGGAGCAGAAATACTTGGTAAGATTTTGTGTTTTTGCAGTGAAGGTGTGAAATGTTTGGTTCCAAATGTCTCCAAAGTTTTGTTTTAAGAAATAAAAAGGGAATCTTCTCACTTTGAAGAATTTGCCGAGTGCAATGTAGTCCAGTCCATCAGAGCAGTTAAAAACCACGCACTGCTTTGCCACAGCTTTGGCCAAGTCCTTGGTGGTCTCTGTTTTTCCTGTGCCTGCAGGGCCCTCAGGGGCCCCTCCCAAATGAAGGTGGAGGGCACCAAACAAAGTACTGAATACAAGCAGATAAGAATAAACTAAGATTTAAAGTGACTGCTGGTATTTATTTACATTTTTTAACTCTTGAAAATGAGTGTTTTTATAAGACCAAATTTTAATAGACTGATAAATCATCAAACATGGCAAAAAGCAACAGCAAAGTGTTTTCATGTGGTGGTTTTACCGGTAACAGCGGTCGGTGAGTGGAGTGATAACCAGCCTCGGTGTGTTGCCCAGGTACTCATAGCCGTAACGTAAACCAGCATTGATCATCTTGGTCTGAAGGTTATTATCCTGCACAGATTGGAAATCTGAAACACTGAGTTTCTTCAATGAGCAAATCAAAAGAACCTCAAAAGGTAGTTGTCCTTTAACATACCACCCAGTAGTACCGCAGCTGGCTCAGCCACTCAAAGTCATTTTCGTCACTTATTTCTTTTTGCACCAGCGTGGCTAAAACGTCCCGGGCGTGGACGTCCAGCACAACAAGAGCTCCAAGTGTCACCCGGTTTTGTTTGGACAGCTTCCCCCGAACCAGAGCCACAATGTCATCAATCTGTCTATTGTTCTGTTTCAGGTAGGCATCCAGGGCCTGAGACAGAGAAGCACCAGGAAAAATGACTCAGAGGATGTTAATAAAGACAGATTCACAAAGCTAAATGTGTGCAAGTCAGAGTTTGTAACTCCATCTAAATCTCAAACTGCACACAATAACATGGTCAGAATTTCATTAATAGTGTTAAGCAGACAAGTTTCAAACTTATCAGCAGTGGTGAGCACATTTCCACTAATGCGCTAATAATGGAGCCAACTTTTTGATGAGCAATTTAGCACTTTTGCTGAATTTGAAAACATTTAGCACTCTTAGCTTCCCCTAAATTAATTTTTCCAGATAAAATCTAAACCACTAATTTACTTGGCTGTTTTGTAAACTTTCAGTTGAATAAAGTTGGACATCTCTGTTAGTGCCTTTACCTTCTGCCAAATTAATTTTTCCAGATAAATTCTAAAGTGCTAATTTACTTGACAAGTAAATTAGTGTTTTAGAAGCAAATTTACTTGACAAGTTTTAAACATATCAGAAATGGTGGGCACACGTCTGCTAATGCGCTAATAGTGGAGCAAATTTTCCGCTTTAGCGCTGTTGCTAACTGTTGAGCACTCAGAGCATTTAACTTCCCCTAAATTAATTGTTCTGGATAAATTGTAAAGTGCTAATTTACGTGGCTGTTTGGTAAACTTTCAGCTGAATAAAGTTCAACATCTGTGTTGACGTTTTGGTTGTCGACTGTTAAGAATTCTTCATTTAGTTAGACGTTTATGTCCATGCTCTTATTTTGAAGGGGGTGCAGAGTGTTTACACAGCAGTTCCATTTCCTCTCCTCATGTTCTCTCTTTTTTCCCCAATAACTTTATTTAAAATAAAACACATACAAGAACAAAATAAAATGGACTGGAGAGAACTAGATATAAACATAAATACAATATCTGAGGCCGTTATAGAGCAGTGAAGTTAGTGCTTTAACACTTTAGCATAAGCTTCTACTAAACACTGTAAGTGTGGAGGATTAGCAGAACTAATGTTTATGACTAGAGCTTTAGGGTTAGTGCAACTAACTTTTTAGTTAGCGGCGCCCACCACTGCATACCAGCCAGGTAAACTACAAGCCATGACACTTTAAAGATAGGAACAAATATAAAACAGAGCTGAGCACCTTCAGTCCTGAACCAAGAGCTTCATGGATATCCTTGGTCCAGTAGACCTGTGAGACACACAGCACCGTCTGGCCTGGCCAGGCGCGGACCCAGTCGATCCTCTGCTCATTTGGGTAGGCCTTGATTGCATCTCCAATTACCTGCAACAGAGCACAGCTTTAGTTCCTAAGTGAGTCTGCTTAGGAGGTCAAAAAGAAAGGTTTTAACATGAAGGCTCCAAAATTCCCCCCAGAGAAAATCAATAGTGCTATTAGATAAGCTTAAAGGTTCATATGTGCATCCTAAATCTATGAAACCAATCCACCCAGCACCTTTTGTAGGGACAGAGTCATGCCATTCTCCAGTTCAAGAAGCCATTTCTCCACTTGACCCCTGGTTTTGGAGGTGGAAATGATGTCCAGGAGCTGCACCATTTCTCCTTCACTGCTCTTCATATGGGTGATGTCCAGAACATCAGTGAACACCACACTGGCAATGCCTTCAAAGCATTTCTTCAGATGGGGCTGCACTCTGGTCCAGAGAAATAAAAAAAGGATTGATCTATCTCCAGCAGTCAATGGGTGAGAGGCAGAGTACAACTGAACAGGCCACCAGTACATTAGACACACACTCATGGTAACTAAGGACAAGTTCTTTAGAGAGACAAGTCAACCTGTTTTTGGATTGAGAGAGTGAGCCGGAGTACCCAGAGAGAACCTACACATGCCCCATTTAAAAGCTAATGCATACTCCACAACAGGAAAAGATGGTTCTCTCTGCTAGGGCTGCAAGAACAAGAACAAAGTTTTTTCTGATCAGGACACTTAGGGTTCTCCCAAACGTCATCCAAAGTGTCGAAACTGGTTCTCATTGACGTAGCTGCTTGGCGGCAATTGCGTCACCTTCTTCGCAGGGAGGCATCCTCCTCCCCTTCTTCGCTCTGTGAGATGTGTTTTATGATTATATAGAGGTTTCTGGGCATGTTTTATGCAGAAATACGCTGGCAAAGCAATGCTGATATTTCGCTTCAACTTGTCCGGTTCAACTATCTGGTTTTTGTATCGACAGACGACATAAATACCTTTGAGGAGCGTTTATCAGACGTGGTAAAGAATTACATACATTTGTACGGTTCTTCACAAAATACCTACAAAGATTGTCAAATGGCTAAAAACTCCTGGATGAAAATTGCAAAGTCGTTGTTCACGAAGGAGGCTGTCAGCAGAAAGGTGTGACCATTTTGTTACCTATTTGCTTAGGGGTGTGACATATGCTGAAGTGGGCGGGAGTCCTCGAGTGGTCTACAAAGTTCGTGAAAAGTGTGTGTGAATACGAACGTTTTGCAACCACGTGACCGCTTCAGCTTTGGGTGAAATATGGGAGAGTGTTTAGTGGCTTCACAAGAACTCAGTGTGGAACACCTAGGAAGACACGCATTTCATTTTTTTTTGGAGACACTGCACAAGAAAAAAATATTCTGCCCAAAATATGCATCTAAAACAAGTTGCAAGAACTCCATTTTGTTCATTTTGTTCTTGTAGACCTGGGAGAAAGAACTAATTCTTTGTTCTTGCAGAGTATGTATTGACCTTTACTCTGAGGCCGCAGTACTAATAACTGTCCCACTTTGGAACCATTGCCCTGTAATTAACTAAAATTATACACAGTTCTATTAAAGTTCTAGAGTTCCCTGAAATGGCATCTAATGTTCTCCAAGCTGAAAGGAAGTCCTAAATTCCTGATTTTTACATAAAGAGATGAAGACATAAACAGAAAATCTCCTGAAGTTGGCTTCAAAAAGACCTCTGAAGACAGGGACGTGCACAGATAGACATTAGGTGGTGCGAGAGCACCTGCCCTTTTTCCACTGGAGAAAAAAGTGCCCTTTTGAAATCTTGTGTGTGTGTGTGTGTGTGTGTGTGTGTGTGTGTGTGTGTGTGTGTGTGTGTGTGTGTATTGTGTGTGGCCCAACGTAGTATTTCTGGATTTAAAAGCCAATATTACCAGTGCCACACATGCTTTTTCAAATATAGCAAACTGTTCTCATCTGTTTTATTTGGACAATCTGTTTTTGTTAAATGAAAGACAACTTTAAACACAAATGTGTATTTTGTCTTGGGAGTGTATACAAACTGGCAGTGAGATTAAAACAATTCTCCAGGAGTCACAATCAAGGGCTACCAGCGGTTCCTTGTGCTACACAAGGTGCCCTTTTTCCCACTTGAACACCTCCCCCCAAAATGTCTGAAGACATGTCAGAGAAGGGTGCCCTTGCACTGTAATCATGAAAGGTGTAAACAGGAGAACATCACAGGTATTGTACAAAGACCTTTAGGGAATTCTGTTAGATTGTAAAATAAGGCCATAACAGATTTTTAACATGATTTATATCCCTGTTTGTATTGCAGGACTTTGCCGAACATCAGTTTTGACTTTCTTTCTTGGAATCTCAGAGATTGGAGTAAATTGGTAGAAAACTGCAGCCTGTGACCAATATGACATGCATCCACTCCAAAATAATACAGTCTCTCTAACATTAACCACCATCTGTGGGTCACACAAACACCAATGGCAGCGCTGCAGAAATCCACTTCTTATAGAGTGGACGGCAGGGCTGCTGGTTGTGTATCTGCAAAGATATGATGAAAAATTCCTGGCAGTCACAGAGAAACTGAGGGACAGCAGAGCGAAAAACAAGTGAAAATTGAAATAGCACGGAGAGTACAAAAGGTTAAAACATCCTTTGTTTGGAATTGCAATCTACTAAATGGATGCCCCTGTGAAATTAGATAAGCACGGATTATTGTGGAGAATTTATGGAGAACCATTATGGAGATAGAGGAGGTTTTATACCCTGGTGTGTTTTCATTTCCACCCTCCATACCTTCAAATTCTGTTTTTGCTTTTTTTTTTTTTTTTTTTTTTTTACACTTTAGATCATCCGGGGAAAAAAAAATAGCTGGAGTAAATACAAAAATTAGCTTTTTCAATCATGATTTCATTTATTAAAGGTAAAAGATATTTAAAAAAATTGGTAATATGTAAAAAAATATAATTATCCTGTGATTAACTGCATTTCTTTGGTTCAGTTTCATGAACCATGCCAAGCTCTCATCACTGCCAGAGCTGTGGAGCTGGAGAATATCCTAAATCGAAACTGATTGACAACTAGAATTAGGCAAAAAAAAAAAAAAAAAATTAGACAGACTGGGAAAAATGGCTTCCATGAGAGAGTTTCAAGGAAAAAAACAGCTGCTGACCAAAAATACCACAGAGATCCATCTCATATTTGCCAAAAAAAACCCCCAAAAGAAACATTTTGATCTTCAAGACTTTAGGAAAAATATTCTGTGGACAAGAGTGGAACTTTCTAGAGGGCGTGTGTCCTGATGTAAACCAGTTCAGAACATTACACCAACAACGAAACACGGTGGTGGCAGTGTGATGGACAAAACACCCTCACTGGGATGTGCAGCAGAACAGTGATCCAGAGCACACCAACAAGTCCACCTCTAAATGGCTCAACTAAAACAGAATGAAGTTTTGGAGCGGCCTAGTCAAAGTCTGGAACTTAAATTCAACTGGATTGCTGTGGCATGAGATTAATCAGGCTGTTCATGATGGAAAACCTTTCAAGATAAAAGTAATGCAAAAGTAAATTTAGAGGAGTTACTGAATGTTATCACAAACACTTGATGGCAGTTGTTGAGGTTTAGTGGGAAGTTATTTTTCCACATGCAGCCAGATTGGTTTGTATTGTTTGTTCCCCTAAAAAATGAAATCATTTGAACACAACTTTTTGTATTTACTCAGGTTATCAGAATAAATAGTTGAGAATAGTTCCAGCTTAATTTTAATTTTCTCTTACAGCCTTGAACAGGATCTGTCCACCTACACACCGATGACATTAAATGAATCCATGCGACAACAGATTACCTTGTGGGGTCTTTGGTCTCTGAGAGGATCTCCAGGAGTTCTTCATTGGAGAGGAAGAAAAATCGAGGGAAGAAGAGACGTTTCTTCTCCAAGTAGTTGTTCAGACCTTTGAGGATGCTTTCCAGGAACTGGTTTGACTGTTTTAGCTTCTCCAGCATCTTGTTGATCGACACCACAGCTAAAACATGTTTGTCCTGCAACAGAAAGAACATTTATCAAGGCTTTAAAGAACCCGAGGTTGTAAATACTTTTTTAAAGTTTCAGGAGGAATTAGGAGTGGAATTCAAATGACTTTATGTTGCAGGTTAAAATAAAAATATCAATGTTATTAATTTTCGACCTGCAAGGCTGAAACACCCACATTAAAAATATTCCACTTTAAAGTTTATTTTAGGAAAATATAGCATATTTTTGGGGTTTTCTCCTTCAAAAAAATCTGGATTTTTAGACAAAACAGGCATAAAAATATAGAGAAGTTTTAAAAAATATAAAAAATTTTACATCTATGGACAGGTCTGAAGTGACTGAAAATATTTAATGGAGTGAAAGTGAGAAAAAAAATTATTGAATTTTTATTACACCTTTATAAGTGTACCATTTTGGGTCACATTTTGGGTCACAAGGACAAAGATATTCCACTTTGCAATTTATTTTAGGAAAATATTACATATTTTGGGGTTTTCTCCTTCAAAAAATCGTGATTTCTTTTGGAAAAAACTGGCATAAAAATATAGAGAAATTTAAAAAAGATGGAAAACATTACATTTATGGATAAATCTGAAGTCATTGAGTAGCTAAGGTGTACCACTTTGGGATCTGAGTATAGTCCTGGGAGACAGAACAATGTGAGGCCCAGTGGCCTAATGGATAAGGCATCAGCCTCCGGAGCTGGGGATTGTGGGTTCAAGTCCCACCTGGGTCGTAGTGAAGTTGTTATTTGTTTTAAGAAGGAGTTGTGCAGGGTGATCACAATTCACACAGCAGCCTGAGGGCTTCTGCAAGGTCAGCCATGGAGTCAGAGAGCTCTGTTTCATGAGACGTTCTCATTGCTCCACAGGCTTCAGATTCTGCACACATGCATCTTATGTTAACCAAGCAGTGTGTGTGAGACCTGTTTGTTATATAAACTACTGATGCGCTTAGTTATTTAAAGACACACACAAAAAAAAAACAAAAACAAAAAGCCATGCAATTATCTACTAACAAAGTGTTGTTGCTGTTAGAGCTTAACTTCATCAGACTGCAGTTTCTCCACCTGCTTCATGATGTTTAGCCAAACAGTCTAATTATTTAAACTGGGAATGAAATGAAAATTCACTGCACTTAAATCGTACCTACAGTTAAAACCAGAAGTTTACATACACTGAATAAAAAGAGAGATCCACCCTTTTTTCTCACCGCCTGAAGTTAAATCAGACCAAACTTCTCTTGTTTCAGGTCAGTTAGAATCACCACTGTCATTTCTATTTTATAAATGCCTCAATGATAAGAGAGTGAATATTTCAGATTTATTTCTTAATGTCTTCAAAATCAGAAACTTATCGTTAGGACCCCTTTAAACACGGTTTCTGCAGGTTTCACTAATAAAATTTAAGACTTTTAACGACCTTTTTAAGACAATTATTAATGAAATTTCAGACCTATATCTCCACAAAGATGTACAAACTTCGCTGCATTTACCCATGATGGACGCAAAAAAGCTAGCTGGCTCGCAAGGATATGCTAGCAGTGAGTCACAGAACACAATGTCGATGCCTGAGTGCGACTTAAACTCTTTACTGACAGAAAAGTCCCACGAGAAAAAAAAAAACAAACATAGAACATACGATTAGTCCTGTCAAGACAAAATTTAAGACCTGTAATTTATGTATTTAACACCAAATTACTTTTTAAAAATTAATTTAAGACTTTTTAAGGCTTTTTAAGGGTGCATGGAGACCCTGTTAAACAATGAGGGAAATCCCAGATGAGGATGTCATGGCTTTGGAAATCTCTGACAGGTATCAGGAAAGAGATTTATGGAGCTGCTCCAGTCTGGTTCATCCTTAGGAGCAATTTCCAGACGCTTGAAGGTGCCGCATTCATCTGTTCAAACAATTACACAAGTACAAACGTGAAGGGAATGTCCAACCATCATTCTGTTCAGGAAGGAGACAGTTCTGTGTCCCAGATATGGACGGATTTTGGTCCAAAATGTGCAGATTGACCCCAGAACAAAAGCCAAAGACATTGTGAAGATGCTGCTGAAGCTGGTCAAGCAGAGTCATTATCCACAGTGAAATGTGTCCAGTGAAAGGCCACTCAGCGAGGAGGAAGCCATTGCTCTAAAAGAAACATAAAAAGTCAGATTGCAGTTCGCAAATGTCCTCAGGGACAAAGACCTTCATGTCCTGAGGTCTGATGAAGCTACAGTGGAACTGTTTGGCCATAATGACCACCGTTACATTTGGAGGAAAAACAGGGAAGCTTGTACCATCCTAACTGTGAAGAACGGTGGTGGCAGCATCATGCTGTTGGGCAGTTTTTGCAGGAGGAACTGGTGCACTTCATAAAATAGATGGCATCAAGAAGATTATGTGGAAATATTGAAGTGAGTTGAAGCTCGGGTCTCAACGGGTCCAGATGGACAATAACCCTCAGCAAACAGCCAGAGTAGTTAAAAAGTGACCAAATGTTTTGACCGAGATCTGAAAATATGTGTGAGAATGAGGTGGCCCACAAACCTGACCCAGTTCCACCAGTCCTGTCAGGAGGAATGGGCCAGAACTCTAGTAAACCATTGTGAGAAGCTTGTGGAAGGAAACCCAAAATGTTTGACCCAAGTCATCCAGTTGAAAGGCAACGCTGCCAAATACTGAGGACATGTATGTAAACTTCTGATTTTGAAAACAAATTCTCTCTCTCATTATTGATGCATTTAGCAAATAGAAATAATTTTGGTAAAACAAGAGAAGTTTGATCTGATTTAACTTCAGACAGTGAGAAAAAAAGGCGCAGACTCTCAATAATGTAAAAATCAATTAATCTACTTCTCAAGATTATGCAGAAAATAAGTGACCTGAACTGATGGAGAAGTTTAACATTCTGTTATTAGATAAAACTCTGATATTAGCTCATGGATTTAGAGCAGGGTTGTCCAAATTGTGGCCCGGGGGCCATTTGTGGCCCTTGGAACAATTTTGTGTGGCCCCCGACAAACTAACAGAAAGTGTTAGTGGCAAAGTATTTTTCCTTTAACAGCCATGTTTCCTTTATTTTTAATTTCATAGGAAGTAGGGCAATAAACATCCAGCACCTCTTTACTCAAAAGACAAAAAAAAACAACAAAAAAAACAAAACAAAACAAAAAAACAAAAACAAAACAAAGATAGAGCACATTAATTCTTCGATTAAATTTGGTTAATAGAAGAAGGGTTTCTGATGATGGTTTTTTTTTTTTGTCACTCCTGGGAAAAGACTAAAATATTTTCTAGACCAAATAAACTGAAAAATAATTACCTAAAAAGCCTTTTATTAAGGCTGTAGTATGTAACGTTTATGAAAACATGTTTTTTTAACATATTTGTTAAAATCATCATTATGTCGTGACAGTATAATATAGGATAGATAACCTGTGAAAAAAACAAGTTCCTCTGCCTTCTCCCAGTACTAACTGCAGAAATCCACCACTCAGTCAGAAACAACCAATCAGAGCCTCACCCTCATGTACGCGCCGCTTCCCCCCCCCCCCCCCCCGCTCTCTGCTGCGCTACAGCTTGTTCACCACAACATAGCCTGCTGCTAATGCTAAGGCTAGCTAGCATGGCCACTGATGACAGCGGATAAACAGTTTTCCTGGAGCGGTGAGTTGTTTCTCCACCATTAGCACATTTAGCAGCGTGTACACGAGGGTGACTGGCAGTGCTAAGCCCCTCCCCCTGGCTCTGATTGGTTGTTTCAGGTCGGGAGCGGCGCAGATTGTCTGTCTCATGCCATGCTGTTCTGACATGGCGACAGTTTTAACAAAAAACAAACAAACAAAAAAACTCTTGTAAAAGTTACATGCTGCAGATGTAAGACGAAAAAAAAAAAAAAACAAAAACTGCCAGTTTTTTTTTCATAAAAATATTGGATGTTCAGTTTATTGCTGAGCAGATAACAACAAAAAAAAAAAAACAAAAAAAAAAAAAAAAAAAACAAAAAAACATACAAAATTATTTTGTGTTTGAAGTTGGAAAAACAATATACCTTCCCCCTAACCCCCGTGTATTTTCATCTTTGGGGTTCTGGCCCATGTTGCAAAATGTTTGGACACCCCTGATTTAAAGAAACAAAATGCAGCGAAGAACTAAAAGCAGAGCTGATGTTGCCACAACAGGAAACAGACGCAGAAACTTTCCCAGCTCTGAAATCTTTGCTTTTCTGTCATCCTGCAGACTGTCAGTAATGTTTCCTTTTATTGCTAACAACTCATTCAAATGATCCTAAGTTCCTCTGCAGCAGTTTGGTCATAATTATACATGATTCCTCTTGATTCCTTACAGTGCCTTGCTAAAGTTACAGTGGGATTAGGCCCAAAATATAACAATACAACTGAAAATAAAAATAAGTAGGATTAAAACCACTGAGGAGGAAGTTTTTGTCTTTAATCAGACAATAATCAGTGTAAGAGACGGATGTTTTAAAGGCTAAATGAAGCAATCCAGCTCAGCCGCCAACACACAGCAGATGATACACGGACAAAAAGTCTGATTTGATTGGGCTTCAAAGGCCAGACCATTATTCCAGCAAAGTGTGGCTGATTGATGAAGTATGATTCCATCTTTTCATAAATCTCATCATGCTTGTGATTTTGGCCCATTCTTTGAGAGGACAATGTAATAATAGGTCTAATTTTATATTCACTGAGCCAGCGGGAGCTATTCATGAGCACACTGAATGGATAACATGGTATTATGTGTGATAATGTAGTTTTTATGCACGGAACAGATGGCTTTGGTGGAGGACGGAGAGTGTGCAGCTGAACATTCAGAGGTAAAAGCATTTGAACAGATATGCAATCCACATATGGGGACAAATGGAGCTTATTAATTCAGGGTGCATCCTGCAGACAAACTGTTTCACTAAATATCTCTGTGTTAATATTCCTGCTATGCATGGATGTTTGGAAACAATATATCATTCACTTTCTAGAAATGGAGAGGTGAAATCAGAAAGAGACAGAAAGGTGAGCAGGTAGCAGATCAAATAAACATCTCAAATCCTGTTTTCATGTGAGAGATGGCAAGTAAAACCATGAAACAACCAGCCGATAATTAAATAATAAAAAAAAAGAATAACTGATCAGTGGATCTTGAGCACCTCCGAGTGGCTGAGCTGAAGATGACAGTCTGGGGAAAATGTGACGTTTTTGATGAGCGTCATGCTAAGAGCGCCGGTCAGGGCTCCATGTTTCTGCTCTCACTGCTCTGTTGTTGGATGCAGCTGGGATTATTTTTAATTTCATGGTCTGACGATCAGGCCTGGACGAAGAGCAGGGACATTCTGCTGTCAGAGGGACATGCCAGCTGCATGAGGGACATGCTGTTCTTAGGGGGACATGCTGCTGATCTTCACTGCGTGACTTACATTTTCAGGATCAAAAACTTAAATACTAAAACCTGGGAGTATCAGATGAGGTGCGCTGTGTCCATTCTGTTATTGCTTTCCATAATTAATAACCAAACATTTTAATTAGAAATGCAGGGGCTGCACTTTGGTGCAGTTGGTAGCTCTGTTGCCTTGCAGAAAGAAGGTTCTGGGGCTGCCTGTGCATGTGTGGGGTCTCTCTGGGTACTCCAGCTTCCTCCCACAGTCCAAAAACATGACTGTTTGTGATTCGATGCTACCATAATTTTGATGTGTTCAAATACTGTAAATCCACAATGATATAGTTGCCCCTTTCTATAATATAAAATAATCTGACATACCCTGTTCTGCACTGTAAAAAATATTCAGATTCACTCTGCCCTAGACTGTAAAAAATATTCATATTTTCTCTACCCTACACTGTAAAAAAAATTCTGATTTTCTCTGGACAACACTGTAAAACATATTCAGATTCAGCACCCATACGCTGTAAAAAAAATTCATATTTTGTCTGCCCTACACTGTAAAAACTGTTTTACTTTTATCTGCCCTACACTGTAAAAATGCTCTGTCTTATGCAGTAAAATCAAACTAGATTTGCAGGTAAAACAAAGCCTTATTTTTCAGAAACAAGGTGACCACACACTGAGGAGCATAAAGCGAAAGCTGTGCCTCCAAGCTGAAACAGGAGTGGACACAGTCCACAGCAGGGCCGACAGCATGTCTGCTCTCTGTCCCTCTGTGACCTCATTTTCTTTGTGACTCTGAAGCACCTCTGCCCCGTTCAGACAGAATCCATAATTTCCATCAGACGGCGCAGTCGGCCCGGGCCTTCTGGAGGACACGGCCTTTAAACTGATGTGTCTTCATTTCCGGTCGACTGACGACACCAATTACCCTCTGGAAACTCTTTGAGGATATCTCTGCAGCACTTCTGACTCTTTTGTTTTCCCCTCTCCACAGGGTCCGACTTCTCTTTTTAATTGATCCAAATTTGGTCTTTTTTTCCCTTCCTTCTGTCAAACCTCTGCTTTTTACCACTTGTTGACCCTCACTGCTGTAATCATCTATCGAGATATCAGAAGAATCAGAATCAGCGTTATTGGCCGACATTTTGTGCCCAAACAAGGAGTCAGATCTCAGTTTTCAAGCGCTCGAAGCACACAGACATAAAATGCATAAAAATAAAACTTTAGAGGAAGAAAAATAAAGGAAAAGAGGAACACTATGCACATGTATTTACGTCTCAGGAAGGAAGAAGAAACAAACTCTGTTGCAGCTGGTTTTTGCAAACAGCGCTCTGTAGCGCCGCCCTGCAGGTAAAGGTTTGAACAGTTCATGTCCAGGATGTGTGGGGTCTGCAGAGATGTGAGCAGAGACTTTTATTAGAAGGAAATGGACGTTAATATAGCCATCTACCATTCTACTTCTTTTCTGGGGCAACAGATAATAATATTAACAATAAAATAATATTCAGTGCAAGTAGTCCAGAAAGGGTTGAGAACCACTGTTTTAGTTGATCTAAAAGTTAGTCCATGCTCTACTTTCTGTCAACTTTTAACCTTTTCTCGGCTATTTAAAACATTGTTCATAGATCTAATCTTTTTTTCCTTTATGACTCTCATTTGGTCTTATATTTTCAATAGGGTGTGATTAATCTGATTAAAATTTTTTAGGAAAATGTGGATCCTGGTCCAGATTTCTATTTCAGCTCTGGGTGGAGGGAGGGAAGCTGGAGCTTACCTCAGCGACCCACATCATGATCTCCTTCCATATTTTGTCCACGGCCGTGAAGCGCCGTCCCTCCTCAGGCATCTGCACCAGGATGTCTGGGGAGCTGAAGATGGGCTCCAGGTACAGCCAGGTGAACTGCACCTTCAGCCACTCATCCATGATCTCCTGCAGAAGCATCAGCTTGGCCTCCCACTTGCTGAAACGAAGCAGGAGAGACATTAGCTCTGCATCAGTTTCATCTTGAACAAGGTCCAGTCAGAAGCTGGGTTTTTGTTTCTCACGATATGACTTCCTCAAAGGGCTTGATGAAAGGGGAGCCCTTCATGGTTTGTGTCTTCATAATGTGATCATCCAGCAGCAGCTGGATCTCCTCCACAGACGACAGGATGAAGGTGCCCGTCTCTCGGTAAGTTAACAGGGTGAACTCTATGTCCACCCACTCGCTGGCCATCTTCTCAAGAGCCTTCTCCAGGGAGTACTCTTTGCTGGCCGCCTCGCTGATGCTGTCGAAGCTGCTCAGGTGTTCCTCCAGCTGCAGGGACAGGTACTGAGCCACGCACGCCTGGTCGTCGACGGGGTGCAGGATCAGGCCGGCCAGCTCTGACATGGCGTCCCAGTGGCGGGTGCGCAGGCCTGGGTTGCACAGCACCTACAAACCCGCAGATCGGAGATTCTAAGCTATTACGCAGCGAATATCAGAGGACAAAACGTTCTTTATTAGACTCCAAGTCTTTACCTGCACCATGGGGATGTGCTGCTTGAAATCCTCCACTTTAACCTTTACAGTCCTGGCTATTTTCAGGGCATTGGGAATCTCACTGAAGCCTTTCTCCAGCTTGTATAACGTTCGCCAGTAGTTCCCAACATCACCTTCCACCTACAGGACGGGAGTCTAAAATATTTATTTGGTACCACACTGCAAAAACACAAAATCTCACCAGGTAATTTTGCTCTCACTGGAAATGAGACAAAACTAACTTACAAGTAATTTTTCAGCAAGATATGGGAGCTTGTTTTAACTCAATAATTCTGGAATATGGATAAAAAGTACTAGTTCCACTGGCAGATTTTTTCACTTATAAGATGGAAAAAAAATCTCTTGATATAAGTGAAAAAATCTGCCATTGGAACTCGTACTTTTTTCAAATGAATATACAAGCATAATTGACTAAAAACAAACTCTGATATCTTGCAGAAAAATTACCCGTAAGTTAGTTTTGTTGTATTTCAACTGTACTAAGATATTTGCACTAGAAACTATACAACAATGCCAGGTGAGATTTTGTGTTTTTGTAGTCTAGTTCATCAAGGCTCCGTAATACTGTTACTACTTTTCTATTTAAAAAGTTTCTGTTAAGCTTTTATAGAAAAATCAGGCCATGTCAGATTTTTGAGAAGGTCCCAACGTAGCTTGGCTGTTTTTAAGGTAAAAAATGGAAAGTGCATGATGACACGTTTGCAGAAAAAAAAAACCCCCGGGAAAATAGAATTAAAAATAGAAAACATGTGAAGCTGTAAACAGAAGTAAGAATCTACTGAAAGAACCAAAGACGACAGGAGCTGTTGGGTGATGCTGGGAGTCCAGTCTGGGTGTTTTAATGGTGACACTGGCTGCAGCTCTGGTTGGTTTCCATCAGCTGACTGTCAGTGCTCAGTGATAACAGTGGCAGCTGCTGTACTGTCTTTCAGTGGTTGCTATGGTGCTGCTGCTGGGACAGACGAGGCACGGTTGCTAAGGTGAGCAGTTTCCTGATGAAAGCCAATAACAAGGCAGTGGAGCAGAGTGACACGGTGCCGCCGGCGGCAACACTCTGAGGATCCATCCACCCATCCATCCACCCGTCCACCCAGCTGTTTATATCCATCCATCCAATTGTGGTTTCTTTCAACCACAATTATTCAGCTTTAAAAATAATCAATATGTTTTTCAGAGTTTTTAGACCTGTATAGGAATAAAAACCTTCTTCTTTAAATTCATAAAATATTTTCAGCATTAGCATAAATGGGACTGATTTTACTAAATGATCGGTTGCTGTTCATATTTGTCTCCCCAGCAGCATCACGCCAGAGCTTAATAAATGCAGAACACACATTGTTGTATCACCAGCAGCTCTCAGGTCGTCACCAAAAAGATTTGGTCTTTACACGGAGAATCAAGTTCGTCTGCAGTGAAATCGGATGTAAATTGACTTGTTTTCTACATTCTGTACCTCATCTGGATTGACACCAGAGAGCGGCCCAATGAGCCACCCCTCATGTTGCGCCAGGAAGTCAGATGCCGTCTCATACAGGCGCAGAAAGGGCGTGAGGCTGTCCTGGATCTGTTTCCGCTGCGGATACTGTGACACAGGCCAGCCGAAGGCCTCCTCTTCCAGATTGAGTTCGTTAATCTTGACAAAGGAAAACGGACAAACCAGAAATGAGTAAACTTTGACAAAATAAAATGAAAATTAGATAAATACAAAGATTCATGGATATTTGGGATGATAAATAACAACAAAGATGATGAAAACTCTATTTCACATCAAATGCTGCCCTCTAGGGGTAAGAAATGTAAGCGTCCAAACTTATGGATTTTATTTTATTGAAATCAACAAAATAGTTGGATTTTTATAAAAAAAAAAAAACAAACTAATCAGTAAATCATTGTAGATACAAAAAATTGCATTAGTATAAGACAGGCCCACAATTTCTACACTTTTTGGGTTGATTGATTTCTTATTTGGGCAGCAAGAGTTGTAATACTAGGTTTTAGTTACTCCAAAATTAAGATGAATGCAAAAGCTTTGCTAATAAAGGGAAATCTATTTTTTTTAAAGATCTATTTTTTTTACAGATAAAAAATCCCTCAGAGGGCTGCACTTTGGACACCCCTGACTCAGAGGCACGGTGCCATTTTTTTTTTTACACCATTCTGAGTTCAGAGAGAACAATAAAACCTCCAGTCCTGGTCGGAGTCGTTCTGCAGCGTTAAACCAGCAGAGCTCCTAGCGTACCTTCTCACTGGCCAAGTCCAGCTTGTCACTGAGGGTCTGCGCTTTCTTCAGATACTTGCTGAGATCCGACAGATCCCCATAACCAAGAAACTCCTTCAACTGCATGTTGTACCCCACCAGTTCATCCATGAAACGGTCCCTTTGCAGCTGGAACGATTAAATCAAACAGCTTTTTATCGTTTCGCCTTCAGTAAATCTGCCTCGGTGGTTCTTCAGCTGTAAACAGACCTTGAGTGCGGACTGGTAAAGCTCCGTCTTCTCGTCAATAATCTGCTGGTGCTCCTCAAATATGGACGGCATGCGCTGAAACCAGTGGACGGTTCGAGCGTTGAGCTCCAGGTCCTCTGGGGACAGGGTGATGAAGTCCATCAGGGAGCAGAGCTGCCTGTTGGAGTCAGCCAATTGCTGCTCCAGCCGAGGCATCTCTGTGATTATAATCTTCTGAATGTAGGTCTGCAGAGAGATGCAGGGGAATTTAATCAGTGCATCACTACATATAAAGGGACCAAGATTAAAAACAAACTGATGAATTTCTGACAGTGCCCAGTTACTGTTTGGAGGTTTGTTAGCAGGTCTGGAATGAAATCAGCTAAATTAAAACCTCCAAAAACCACATGAAAGAAAAGAAAAGAAAAAAAAATATTTTTAGCAAAAACAAATATTTTTGATGTGAGAGGTGAGTATTAAGTTAAAGACACAGTGGAGACAAAAGCTGGGTCATTTTCTCAGTCCCAGATCTGAGACTATGACATTTTACAGTCGTCTGGACACATCTGCCTCTGCAGGCTGGTCATTATGATTGTATCAGAGCTGAAGACTTGTGGTGATGTAATTTTAGTTGATCTAAACAACTAAAGCCTGTCTGGTATTTCAATAGAAAACATCAACAGTGGAAGATGCAACCACTATTCAGCTTTTTACATAAGCATGTCGAGCAGGGGTCTGCAACCTGCGGCTCTTGAGCCTCAAATGGCTCTTTGGGTCTTCCATAGTGGCTATTAATAACTTTGGCAAAAATTAATAAAGAACCAATTCATGTTTTCAAATATAGATATAATAGCAAATACATGTTTGAGCAACTTTTCAGTTTTTTATGGAATAATTGCAGTAAATTTCCACAAAAGAATGACTCTAAAGAACCTGTAATTTTTTGTCATTAGGTTGGAAACTTTAAAGAATCAGAAATCAGTTTTATAGGGCAACATTATGTGCCCAAACAAAACTGCTGACTTCCATTTCAAGAGCTCACAGTATACAGACATTAAGTATATTTACATACAATTTAAAGGAAATAAAATAAAGAACTTTTCATAGAATTTTCCACAGATATCAACATCCCATTGAAGAAGATGTATCCATTCATTTTATTGCAAAAATGTTGTGT
Source organism: Anableps anableps (assembly GCA_014839685.1). Classification (NCBI taxonomy): domain Eukaryota; kingdom Metazoa; phylum Chordata; class Actinopteri; order Cyprinodontiformes; family Anablepidae; genus Anableps; species Anableps anableps. Next base: position 35,415,285 of record CM026075.1, on the reverse strand, counting down.
TTTTCTTTATTTTAAAATCTAAAAACAGAAATAAAATGATGGTTGGTTTTATTTAGTAGATATATTTATCAAAAAATTATAAGCAGTCTTTTTTCAAAACATCATGTAACATTTGTGGTTCCAAACAGGTTTTCTTTAGCTGGACTGAGGGCAAATGGCTCTTTCAATTCCAAAGGTTGCAGACCCCTGATCTAGACCAGAGGTGTGCAACCTTTGCACTGCAAAACACAACATCTTACCAAGTGTTATGGTCTAGTTTCTAGTGCAAATATGTAAGTATACTTGAAATAAGATAAAACTAACTTACAAATAACTTTTCAGCTGATATAGGAGCTTGTTTTAAGTCAATAATTCCTTAATAATGATGAAAAAGTTCTTGTTATAAGTGAAGTAACTAATGTTTTTGCAGTGTACAATTCAAAGAGCCATTTTCCTTTATTCCAGCTAAATAACACTCATCTAGAGCTGCTAATGTTACAAAAAAACAACTTGAGTTTTATTTGAAATATCCGCTATTGGGATTTTTTAAAATCATTTCTGAAGAACCATCACTTTTGTTTTTATTTCTAAGTTTCAAAATTAAGAAAAAAAAAAAAAAAACTAAAAATGTTGCAAAACTAGGACGGATACATTTTTTTGACATTTGTGGAAAAGTATACAAAAATAAAAACATAAACAGTTTTTAAAAATATCACTGATACTTTCAGTTTCATTCTGTTGTGGAAATTAAATTCACTTATATCATTAAAAAAAACTGGAAACCTCCTAAAACCTGCAATTGTTATTATATCTATGTTTGAAAGTTCTATCATGTATACATATCATGTCAGCCAACGCTTCTAAGAGCCACTGCAGAAGGCCCACGCCCCCCACGTCTTTATCTTGATTGACTTTTCCTCGTGTTTCATTATCGTCGACCCACATTGTCATTCATAGTCTCTCCACAAGGGTGCGCTCTGTCCTCACTTTAGAATATCTGCACGAGTCTCCGCTCTGAGAGGCATTTCATGTGTGGAGGACACAGTTGTGGTCAGTTTAGTGCAGCATGGAGAAGTGGCTGTGACCCACGACCCACAGCATTACTGTGGTTTGTAAAACAACCGCATCAGCGTTTGCTTTTTTAAAACAAACTCATTACTCTAATGCTGAAAAGAGCTAAACATGTTTCTTCTGCATATCTTTTTTTTGGATTATCTTTTCATTTCCTCTGTTTATTACATTATTTCTGCACAACACAAACACTCTCCATCCTAATGCAGCTCTCTCTCTCTCTCTCTCTCTCTCTCTCTCTCTCTCTCTCTCTCTCTCTCTCTCTCTCTCTCAGAATATATGACAAGTGAGCTTTACAGAGAGCTTTTTGTCAAGATTTTCCTGTTCCAGTTAACCTATTTATGAGGAATTTATTCTTCATTCTTCAGCAAGGAGACACATTCTCCCTAAAATCAGAACTCAAAGACATAAATGCTTCTTTTTTCCACTTATAATTATTGGGATCTTTTTGGGTTAAAGTTTTTATGCCTTTCATGTACCTACTTTTAAGGACCTGTTACAAATAAAGTTGTCTGAATCTGAATCAGACAGTTTCCTTTAGTAACAGAAATGTAATATTCACTGACTAGACCGTGGGATTAACTCTACATCTGTTTGTAGTTCAGAGATGCAGCTCCTTAAATACTGCACCACGCTTGGCTGCGTGACCAGAAATAAAGAAGTCACCTTTTGCTCCACCATTTTCAGAGTATCAGGTGGCGTGCTCAGGGCCTTCTCTGAAATCTTCTCAAACTCCTCGCAGAGGCTGTTGGAGAGAGAAAGGATGGTTATTCTGGTGAAATGCAAGAAGCACCTTAGTATGTCTGAAACCGAATATATCAAAACTTCAAATTCTCCAGAGTTCCTCTCTGTGAACACTTCTGAAGGATCATCGAACAGAACCTGCTGTTAGTGCAGGTTTTATTTTCTTCAAAGCCTCCTTGAGCTAATCGTCATGTTTTCACAGCTACACAAAGGATGTGTCAGGAAAAGCGTCAGAACCAACTAACCTGTTGTTGATTTCCTGATGGTCCTGTAACATCTGCACAGCCAGTTTCTGCTTGAGGTCCAGAGCACGTTTGACCAAAGAGTCGATGAGGTTGTGGGAATGGATCTCAAACATGCCGAGCTGCACCACCTGAAGTCCAGAATATCGTTCGTCAACATTCATCGATCAGAGGAAATCTTTGGGAAGAAATATTTAAAAAAGTCTTCCTCCTAATTTTCTGACATTTGACAATTATGATCTTGCAACTTTAGCATCTTCTCAATTTTTACCACAAAGTTTTAAAGCTTAATTTTTAAAATGATGTCAAAGTTTTTCTGCAGAGCACTTTTGAAAACACAGGTGGAGAAAAGTTCTGAACTACTCAAATAATCAAAATAATAATTATGAACAAAGCAATGATGTCAGTGTTCAAAGTAGTAAACTGACTAAAAACTGGTCTATAAATAAAAGAGGGAACAGAGAAGTACGTTTAGTCTGGAACTAAAACACACTCCATTACCACACATGAACTTGAACTTGAGCTTTCATTGGAAAGGCTTTAATATGTTCAGTTCTTCTAAGAAGTGCGTCTCGAAGGTTTAGAAGTGTGTTGATGGGAATACTGACCATTACTTTCGGAGATCATTTATGAGGTCAGACACTGATGTTGGACAAAAAGGGATGGCTCACAGTCTCCTCTCTAATTCGCCCCAAGTTTTTCATTGGGATACGCTGGTATGAAAATTTGGGCCGACATCGATATCTGGTATTAATGTTGCTGTTGTGGCCGATAACAGTTATTTACCGATATTTCACTGCCCTTTCTACACCTTGTCAAAAAAGGACCACACTGCTGACTTCACCACTGCTTCCCTGCTTCAATTAACCCCCCACAATCCTGTGTACTATCACAGTCACTGATATGTTAAAAAATGTCGGCCGATACCGATGTTAGTACCGACATATCGTGCATCACAACAGATACCATGTTCCAGTTCTTACTTTGGATGGTGTGTACTGAATCTCATCAGCAACCTGCTGATAGTGGGTGGCCTCTTCCATGATGTCTTGGAAGGATTGCCGTTTACTGAGGAACCGCTGGACATTCTCCTCTGCCTCCCTGGACACCAGCATGGCATACTGGTCATACTGGTGGATGTGCTCTTTGGGCCTGACTGTCTCGGCCCAGAACGCCATGCGCACCTCCTCCTGCTGGGCCTCAATGATCTCTGGAAGGATGATGGGTTTCAAGGTGTTCCCAACATGGGATTTTTCCTGAGAGGAGGTGAAATTGAGGATGAACTCAGACTTGATTCAAACTGTTCCCCTAAAACATCAGCAGCTGGTGTGTAAAAGCTAACATTTCCTATGTCATCACATCAGATTTCATCCGTATAGATGACCTGGCAACATGATCTTATTCTTACCCAGTCAGGGAACAGCGTAGTTTCTACCCGTGGTATATTTCTGGTGCAGTTCAGCATGAGCTCAAACACACTAATGAGGATCTCCTCACATGTCTTGAAGTCTGGGTTGAACTTGATGTCAGTTTCTTCTAAGATCAGATGCAGAACAAAGCCTGATGTCCAGCTGGCTCTGTCTGAATGCTGAACGATGGGGCGGGAAAATTGAAACAAAATTCACCGGTCCAAGTTCTTCTATTTTTAGATTACGCTGGTATAGGAAGTTAAAGCGCCCTCCTACCATATCCTTAGAAATGAGTCTTGTGTAGTCGCTCAGCGAGTTGAGAGTAACTTTCTGCAGCTGCAGGGTCATCAGAGCTGCTGCAGAGTTTAAGAAAGACTCAAGTTTGCCCTTCTTTCTGAGTGAAACCAGCAGATTTTGCAAGCAGAAAATCTTGTGCACATCTGAAAGCCAACTAAAACAGAAAAACATGTTCGTTGTTTAAAATCGTGTATCAAATGTGCAAAGTTTAAGCCAAGGCAAAGTAGGGCTGAGCGATAAATCCATTTTATCGATTAATCAAATTTTTTTCAGTTTGAAGATTTCATTTTAAGAAAACTGGAATATTATTTCACCAAATCATTCTTTGGGTCTCCATAGTTCAAGTGATGTCAGCCCATCCAAGGCCCACCATCTTGTTTGACAAGTGTGTTTTACAGCTTCTAATTATTCGGACTTCAGGTCATTTGTTGTAATTTCTTTTTAAGAAAAAGAAGTGAGAAAAAATCCCAATTAAAATAGGAAATGGAACTTGGTATGAAAAATATTTATTTTTAAGCCATGCTGTCCAGCTCCAAGGCAAAGGAAGAGCTGCATTATTGCAGGGGAATAAACAAGCATGCTTCATTTCCTCAAGTTTTAGGGAAAGGAACCATTTAAAATGGTGATATGAGCTTTAATGTTGGCCAATAAGAATTTAAATTCCAAAGAACTATTTAGTCATGTTGCACATGCAATCAATTGTGACAGCTGCAACTGTGTTATGCTATAAGACGCTGATTTTACGGGAATAAACATGGAGTTTTGGATTTGCTGCATTGAAATCATTGTGATTTATTTCACTGCCCTTAGATCAGAGTAACAAATCTTGTCAGCCTTTTAGTTTCTCTGTTAGTTATCATCGTGTCAGTGGGATGTCGTGCTTACTTTTCCAAGAGGAAGGTTTTGGAGAGATCAACTTGTTGAGTGACAATCTGCTGAAACTCAGAGATCTCCATGAAGTTCTTAGTGCTGCAGATCTGTGCCACATCAATCAGACGGACGTCTCTGAAAGCAAGTTGTTGGAGAAAGGGGTGATTACACAGAAAACTATAGTTCATTTAGTGTTTAAAATACTATCATTATAAAAGACATAAATAACTGTATATGTGGAAGTATTATACCTGATTACATGCACACTGTTTGAGCTGTCAGTCTCAAAGCGTTTGTTAGAGAGGTGGGAGTTATACGTACTTGTAAACGTTATGCCACAGAATCATCAGTTGCAGCAGGGGGATGCTGACACAGTGCAGATTTTGACTTATCCTGTTTCTCGCTTGGACAAATGATTGATTCCACGGCTTTGGCACTACTTTCATTCTGACGGGAAACGATATCAGAGGGAATGTCAAAAAATACTTTCTTTCCCTTCACAGTCAAAAATTAACAGTAATAATTTGGGTTATTTAGCCTGTCATAAGAGGAAAAAATGGGGGTTCATTTTTCAGTCGTATTTTCACCATGGTATTCATTCATTAATAAATGTCACAGTTCCAAACTAAATACTTAATTAGAAAGCTAAACATGTAGTTAGTTAGTTAGCTCGCAAGCTCTAAACTTACTATTTAGTTAGCAAGTTAGCTATTTAGCAAACATTTAGCTAGCAAGCTCCAAACTAAATATATAGTTAGCAAGCTAAATAGCTAGCATTTAACTAGCAAGTTCCAAACTAAGTTAGCAAGGCAAATGTTTAGTTAGCAAGCAAAGTATTTAGCTCCAGACTAAATATTTAGTTACATAAACATTATTAATACTTGACACACTATTGGGTGGCATTTGCAAAGCAGCCAATCCAGAAGGAGCATTAATTTTCCTTGATGTTGATTGCCTCTACCATTAAGAGTGAAGCTACGGTATTTGCAGATTTTGGTTAATGGCTGCTGTGGTCCCTGACCCCTGCAAATACTGGGTGTCCACTGTAATGACAGTGAAGTAGCGCCACCTTCCTCTTATACTAGACTTTTAATAGAACTTTTATTTTCACGAATCAAAACTGAAAAGGGGATGTACTTATTTTTCCCCCTCTGATTTTACTCCTTTAGAGTTCTGGTATGGAGCTGACATGAATCTTGTGTAGACTTACTCAAGTCTGTGAGAGGGCAGATCCTCCTTGGTCCCCGTCTCCTTTTCACTCAGTTCCTTGAGTGTTTGCGTTACTGCAGTCAAAGACAGCAGACATTAAAATGCTTTCTGCTACTCTTTATCAGCATCAAAAATCCTGATTTTTGATTGAATCCAGTCATGGATGAATACAAAATGCGTGCAGTAATTCATTTAGTCCACAATGACTCCGGTATGTCATTCGTTTCCGACAGAAAAAAAAGAATTAATATGATTTTAGAAATAATTAAATTCATACCGACGGCACCCCTGATGCTCTGCAGATATTCCGCCTTGATCTCAGTATCCAGCAGGTCTACTAGCTCTGTACTCAGGTGCCTCAGCTTGGAAGGGATCAGTGCATGGATATTCCCCAAACAGGAATCTTGCAGAGGAGCCAAATTCACGAGGCTGATCCCTTTCTGGATGTAGTAGTCAAACATCTGATGAGACAGAAAATGACTTTCAGGAGCAGAGAGACATTTTAAGCAGCTAATATGGTGGTACAGAATCATGCACAATATATTTAGAAAGAGATATTTTGTATTTTATACGAAACATATTTGTTTCCTGAGAATGTAAATGACCACACACATGCGGTGCAGCCAGACCACACTAAAGCCCACGCTAACCATCAGATATGCTGACTCAGGGAACTTCTGTATTTGTTCTGCACAACTACACTTGGGCTCCTGTGCAAACAGAAACCAGTTAGGCTTCTGTGCAGAGACGACTTGGGGCTTCCAGCTTGTCCAAACCAGTTTCAGTTGCCGTTTCAGGCTGCAGCAACGAGCAGAGAGCATCAACAAATTTTCCCTCCAGCTCATGAGGCCATGTTGGAGGTGCTGATCCAACAGCCTGTCTCTCCTTTAGGCCCTCATGTTCTGAATATACAAAAACTCTAAACCACCTCTTCCCTTGTCTAGTAATACTTTAAAATGGTCTGAATCAACAGTTCTGCAAGCTTTCGAGAGGTCTTCTTGACAGTGAAAGCAAAATGTGCAGCGTCCTTAAATATGAGGAAAGCAGGCAAGTGAGGAATGAAAGAAAAGCTGTTAAAAACACATCTACAGATGAATAAAAGCATTTAAATGTCATGTTTTAATGCAGCGCTGGCCCAAGGCACACTAAGGCGTTGCCTAAGGAACAAATATTTAAAATCCACAAAAACTCGAGACCTCCTCTAAAAACACCTAACTGTCTATTTTAATAGTTCAAACACCAACTATACCTTAATATACATTAATACACACAGTGGAAACCATCCTAGCACTACTGCAGAAGCTAATATCTACAGTCTTTCTTATCTCCACTCTTAATGCTACAGCCAATCAGCATCAAAAAAAATTAATGCTGCTCCTGGATTGGCAGCTTTGTAAATGCCAGCCAATAGTGTGTCAAGAAGCTTTGCGTCAAGGTATTTCAGCTTCCCAAGCTGCATATTTTAGATAATGCACTAAGAAAAAACACGAATAGGCGAATTTTCTGTAAATAACTTGGATTTACGTTCCACAAAAAAAATCCGCGAATAGGGACAGCCTTTAAAGGAGGATCAGGATCAATTTTACAGCTAACTGCAAATCTGACAAAGAAAGTAGTTTGAAACTCAGAAAAACAATAAGAGTTTTCAGAAATCCAAAAGATTCTCAGTCTGGTAAGATACAACAGTGGTTTATCCCCATATCTTGATATTTATATCTGAAACTAAAAAAAATAAATACATTTAGGGAAGCTTCTGCCTTAATGTTGACCACTTTGAGAGATGATCAGATCATCCGACTGACTGGAGAGTGTAAAGAAAGGAGGGAGGAGTCAAGACTTTTACAAGTTCAGAAAAAATAAACATTTTGGATTTTTCTGTGGGACTTAACTTCAAATTATTCACAGAAAATTACCCAATTGGCAATTTTTTTTCATAAAGTATATCTAAAATATGCAGTTTAGGAAGCTGAGTTACTTAGGTGCAATGCTACATGACACTAAGGCTGAAACAATTAATCGGATTGTGATGAATCGATTCTTGACATAATTGTCAACTAATTTAGTAACCAATTAATCATTAACTGGAGGATACAGACTCACAAAAGGCCATTTGCTGTAAGAACACCACACTCAGAGCAGTACACAAGCGTACACAAAAGGAATGATATGTGATTGCATTTTAGGCAATAAAATGTTTATTTTCTTATTTTAAAAAATAAATTATTTGTTTATTTGCATCTTGATGTACTTCTGATATTGTATAAAAAAGGCTTCAATGAAAAATCTGCAGAATTTGCACTTTTTTTATGTGATAAATTGATTAATCGTCAGAATATTGATGGAATACTCGATTACTAAAATAATCGTCAGCTACAGCCCGACTTGACATGCTATTGGGTGGCGTTTGCGAAGCAGCCAATCCAGGAGCAGCATTCACTTTCCTTGACGCTGATTGACTGTATCCTCAAAAGCCGAGATAACGAAGAATATAGACGTTTGCTTCTGCGCTTGTGCCAAGATGGTTTCCACTACTGGGTATTAAGGTGTATTTGGTGTTTGGATTAAGAAAATACGTAGTTATGAGAACTTCGCATTTTACCAATTTCCGTCTGGCCTCTTCTGTAAATGTGATGGGTCCAGCATGTGGGGAGATGCTGTCATCAACGACCCGCTGACTGAAATTAGACAGACATTATAAGAAACAGGAAATATAAACAGGAAATATAAATAAGTTGTTATGGACAAAAAATGGGAATGCTGGTGTAGAAATAAGCAGAGATCTCTTCCTCCTGAAGGCAGATGAAAGGAGAACAGCCCACCTCATGACTTCAACCACACTTTGATACAGTTTCTTGTCCTTTTCCCTCTCATTTGCCCGGCTCCTCCTGGAGGTCTTGTCATTCAGCAGCATGGGTCTGCGGTGAAAGTGGCCCAGAGCTCTGCCAGAACTTCCACTGGGTCCGCTGTCAGGATCATCTCCTGCAGCATAACACAAGCAGACCAGTCGTGGAGTTAAATGCACCGAAACTCTTAATACAAGGCTTCAGAAAGAATAAGTGTATTGCATTTACTTTCCGCGGCTGCTTCAGCACTTTCATCTTTGCTCTCAGACAGAAAAAATGAAGGCTTTGTTTCCATCCATGGCTGCTTCCTGCGGGGCTGTGCAACGGATGCGCGTCAACTTTAGCAGGTTAATGAGTTTAGAACTTTTTTCAGTGATTAATTAAAGAAATTACAGAAACACACAGGCTCTACAGCAGAGGTGTGTAATATAGGTACAGACATTACAAAAAGATAAAACGTCAGTCGGTTGTTAAGCTTGTTTAGCGTCAGTCGCATGATTTTTTAAGTTAAAAAAATATAACATTTTCCAGATAATTCGATTTTTTTTTTTTTTTCAATTATATTCTCCCACCTACCTGCTCTGGATTTTGTATTAAAAGATCTGGGCTATCTGTGAAGTCGGGTTTCTTTCTTTTGAAACTCATTGTGGTTAAAAACTTTCTGCGACCAACTGAAACATTTATTCCGTTGCTAGGGCGGTTGCTAGGCGACGTGGAAACACCTGAGCGCAGCAGGGCTGAGATTGATGAGCGCAGATGCATTTCTCCCAGTGATAAACTGGGTTTTATCTTCTCTGTTGTTCGAAAAAACAAAACAACAAAAAAACAAAAAAACAAACAAACAAACAAACAAAAAAAAAAAAACAAACAAACAAAAAAACAAAACAAAAAAAAAAAAAAAACCCGGAACCCGCTATTTTCTCTCGGAACCAAATGAGCCGATTCAAGATTATGAAAAACTTTATTAACCCTAAGGGCCAATTCGTTTTCAGATTTAATTCAGTTCAAAAATACTTTATTAATCCCAAAAGGATATTCAATTTTGTTGAAATTTAAATTATTCAAGATTCTTCAAAGAGTTGTAGATGGTGCTGACAGTGGGATGAAAGGATCTCCTGCAGCGGTCTGTATTACAGCGAATTTAATGAAGCTTCCAACTGAAGACACTCTGTTTTGCACCCAGTGTAGAGTTTGATTACATTAAAACGACCCAAGAGAAGCTTCAGCTGGCATAGCTTCAAATTGTTCCTGTTAACATTACTTTGCCTCCATGTTTACCTTCATCACCGTTAGTCATTAGGAGAATATCATGAGAAAATTAATCATAAAATGCACTCAAAGAGGTGAATCAGGGCTGTTGTCCATATTATGCCAACAAGTTATTTTCAATTTATTTGTTGGGTTTAACTGATTTATTCTAGTAAATATAACAGATGACCATATCTCATGCTTTCAGAAAACAAAATACAATTATGTGGAACCTATTGAAAAGAAAAAAAATGTTACGTTAATTACTAATTTTTTTGAGTATGTAGAATAGAATAGAAATATTATTTATTGTCCGGTGAGGAAATTCAGGTGTACCACAAGCAAGTTAAAGGTAGTTGGAAACATGCATATTCCCACAAAGGTATATATATATATATATATATATATATATATATATATATATATATATATATATATATATATACTAATTTTTTTGAGTATGTAGAATAGAATAGAAATATTATTTATTGTCCGGTGAGGAAATTCAGGTGTACCACAAGCAAGTTAAAGGTAGTTGGAAACATGCATATTCCCACAAAGGTATATATATATATATATATATATATATATATATATATATATATTGATATATATATCAAGGACAGCACAGAGGCACTCATCCTGGCTGCACAGGAACAGGCCCTAAACACCAGAGCAATAGAGACTCAGATCTACCACACCAGACAAGATCCAAGGTGTAGATTGTGCAAGGAGGCCCCTGAGACAGTCCAACACATAACAGCAGGGTGCAAGATGCTGGCAGGGAAAGCGTACATGGAACGTCATAACCAAGTGGCGGGCATAGTGTACAGAAACATCTGTGCAGGATATGGACTGGAAGCCCCGAGATCAAAGTGGGGCACACCCCCAAAGGTGGTGGAGAATGACCGAGCTAAGATCCTGTGGGACTTCCAGATCCAGACAGACAAAATGGTAATGGCGAACCAACCGGACATCGTGGTGGTGGATAAACAACAGAGGAAAGCCGTTGTGGTGGATGTAGCAATACCAAGCGATTGCAACATCAGGAAAAAGGAACACGAGAAACTGGAGAAATACCAGGGCCTCAGAGAGGAACTGGAGAAGGCCTGGAAGGTGAAGACCACAGTGGTGCCTGTGGTCATCGGGGCCCTCGGGGCAGTCACCCCCAAGCTGGAGCAGTGGCTAAAACAGATCCCAGGAACAACATCAGACATCTCAGTCCAGAAATGCGCAGTTCTCGGCACAGCCAAGATACTACGCAGAACCCTCAAGCTCCCAGGCCTCTGGTAGAGGACCCGAGCTCAGAGGTTGAGAAAGACCACCCGTGGAGGGTGAGAAGGGAATTTTTTTTTTTTATATATATATGCTGTTACACATAACAGCAGGGTGCAAGATGCTGGCAGGGAAAGCGTACATGGAACGTCATAACCAAGTAGCGGGCATAGTGTACAGAAACATCTGTGCAGGATATGGACTGGAAGCCCCGAGATCAAAGTGGGGCACACCCCCAAAGGTGGTGGAGAATGACCGAGCTAAGATCCTGTGGGACTTCCAGATCCAGACAGACAAAATGGTAATGGCGAACCAACCGGACATCGTGGTGGTGGATAAACAACAGAGGAAAGCCGTTGTGGTGGATGTAGCAATACCAAGCGATTGCAACATCAGGAAAAAGGAACACGAGAAACTGGAGAAATACCAGGGCCTCAGAGAGGAACTGGAGAAGGCCTGGAAGGTGAAGACCACAGTGGTGCCTGTGGTCATCGGGGCCCTCGGGGCAGTCATCCCCAAGCTGGAGCAGTGGCTAAAACAGATCCCAGGAACAACGTCAGACATCTCAGTCCAGAAATGCGCAGTTCTCGGCACAGCCAAGATACTACGCAGAACCCTCAAGCTCCCAGGCCTCTGGTAGAGGACCCGAGCTCAGAGGTTGAGAAAGACCACCCGTGGAGGGTGAGAAGGGAATTTTTTATATAAACAGAAAAATAACAAGAGATTGTACAGTCAACTTACAACATAAGAAAAATATTGGTGTATGGTTATGAAAAATAGCATACCCATATTTAAAAAAAGTGCCCCTAAGTTGGATAATTCAAAGGTAAAAATCTACAAAATGTGCAGATGCGTATAAAAATAACAGACTATTTAGAAGATAACAGCAGGGATGTAAACAGTGAGTTTGTTGGGAGCAGTGAAGGGTTTTACAGCATTGCAACTGCTGAGAGGAAGGATCTGTGATGGTGCTCTTTTGTGCATCAAAGATGTAGCAGTCTGTCACTGAAGGAGCTCTCCAGTTCAGCAACAGCTTCATGCATGGGATGGAAGACACTGTCCTACAGTGATGTTTTAGCCAGAGTCCTTTCACCTCCCACCATCTGTACTGGCATCCTGGAGCTCCTTGTAAGTCATGGCTTAGGAGGTAAAAATCATCTGATCTGTGGCAGGTTGTAAATTGATTTCAATCCAACATCATTGGATTGTTGCAGAGGAATTTTAGCCAACTCTTCTTTCCAACATTGATTCACTTAACTGAGATTTCTGCTCAGCTCTCTGAAGGTCAGTTTACTTTAACTAGGCCATCACAACCATTTGCATCAGAGTTGCTGTTGTGTTTGGCGACAGTGTTATTTTGTTTAGCCAGTTTAAAATAGATGGCCTCATCTTCGATTCCAGATTACTTTGGCATGAAGAGGTTTTAATCCACTCAATGACTGCAATGTGCCCAGGTCCTGAAGCTGCAGAACAAGCCCAGATCATCACTCCACCACCACCATGCTTGACAGCTTCTATAAGGTGTTTGTACCGATATGCGTTTGCTTTTATCTAAACCTGGTGCTGTGGATTATGACCAAAGATCTCTACTTTGTCTCCTCTGAAGATATTTCCAGGAGTCTCATGTCTGATTCAAATACAGCTTTGCAAAATTAAAGCTGCAGTATATAACTTTTACGATTGCTGTCTAAAGAAATGCCCCACTCCCGACCAAAAAACAACCAATCAGAGCCAGGAGGGTCTCAGTGCTGTCAGTCAACCTCGTGTACGCGCTGCTAAATGTGCTAATGGTAGAGAAACAACTTACCGTTCCAGAAAAACTGTTTATTCGCTGTCATTTGTGACCATGCTAACTAGCCTTAGCATTAGCAGCAGGCCAGGTTGTGGTGAACCAGATGTAGCGTAGCAGAGAGCAAGGGGGAGTGTGTGAGCCACACATACATGGGGGTGACTGACAGCGCTAAGACCCACCTCCTGGCTCTGATTGGTTGCTTTTGATTGAGTGGCGTATTTCTGCAGTTAGTACTGGGAGCACTGGGAGAAGGCAGAGGAACTTGTTTTTTTTCACAGATTGATTCTGTCTTATACTGTCATGACATAATGATAATTTGAACAAATATGTAAAAAAAACCATTTTCATAAAAGTTACATAATGCAGCTTTAAAGGGCCGGTATTATGTATTTTCCAAGCACATAGTGCCATTTTATAGCACAGTCAAGTAACTATGTTACCTTCCGTTATAAAATGCTGCATAGATCAAATATGACCTAAAAGAAATTTGACTTCGTAATTTAATGCCTTGAAATTGGGCCTCTGTCTCTTTAAGAAAGTCTTGTTCTTTCTGGAACAACATACCAGCAGTTCTCTGGTAACCATTAAACAATGTTTTTAATCAGCGTTTCACTGAAAAGTAGCTCATATGATGAGCTCAGCAGATGCACAAGTTCCACCAGGTGTTTGCTAATTGCTGCTGGCTAGTTTGAAGTAGCTGAGTGGGGAAGCCGCGGAGGAGGGGTGCTCTGTGAGTCGGAAGCTTGGAAACTGCAGCTCTGAGGAGGAGCTGCGTCTCAAAGGTGGAGCTCGGTCCATCCAGGGGTTTTGCACAGCTGAATGGTTCCCACGGGAGATTAAAAGAGTTCTCAAACATGCATGAAAGAATCAAGGCAACACTCCAGGTATGTTTTTGATGAGGGAATAACATTATAACATGATGGAAAGCTCAAAAAAAGTTGATTTTACATGATATTGCCCCTTTAAGTCATACTGCTTTATTCTTGTTAGACAGAAGATGCTTTCTCCTTCCAAATATATGCTCAGAGTTTTTTTTAACCACCCTGTCATGAACTCTAACATGCAGAGGCAGTCATAATTTTACAGTAAAATCAGAAATCATAACTCCACTCTGTGTCCATCTGAAGATGTTTATTTTTAATAAATATCTGACAGCAAAATTCAGTGATTATTACCTTGCAAACAAACTTGGAAACAACTCTCCTTTGTAACTTATTAACAACAGAAAATAGACACATAAACCTTTAAAAAAAGTTAGTGCATACATTGCTTGGAGAAAAATAATCCTAAAATGATTTATGGTATAATTTATAATAAATGAGTTATTAGCCACAGAGCAAATGTTTTCAACCCATAAATGTGGCTTTTCTGTTTCATAAAATGGAATTTTGGAACTTTTTAATGTAAAACCCTGTTAAAGATGATAACTTATTAAAACAAGAAATACACTTTCCAGCATAAACATAAAGAAAACACGTTTAAAACATATACTTTCTGCTCCCTAACACATTACAAGCAGTTCCCCTCCGCCTCTCAGCACAGCCCTTCATGTGATTTGCTCGGACCACCCGGCGACCTCAGAGCTTCAGCAAGACGGCCCGGCTGCTTGGACTCATTTTAAATTTGTGCAGCTTTTGAACCATTTTAAAATGGTTCTTCTTCTTTGGTGCAACAGACATTTGCTTTTTTAACTTGTTTTTCAGAAGAATTTCAAGCTCCAACACAGGTGTACTCAAAAAAGACCCCACATTTCTTAATCTTGTGGTCGCTGTGGAATAAACATTTCTCAAATGGCAACATCTTTTATGCATTTCCTATATACAACCCACACTGTTCATATAAAATAAAATATTTATGCATTTGCTTGGAGCATTCAGAGAAGAGACAGACTGAACTCAACACCATTTCCAGATAAGAGCTTTAGAAAGTGTCCTGGTCTGGAATGCTACTGAAGGGATGAAACTGGAAAGGTGTCACCGTCAGGTTTGGTGGAAGTGAGCCACCTCAGATCCATAAAAATTCAACTCTTCCAGAGCCTGGAACATCTGTTCACTTCCCTCTAGCTGTTTTAAAACCGTCCCTGTCTGAAGGATCTCGTCAGTCCAGGCAGTGTAAGTTCATACCTTAAAAAGGAAAGATAGACAATGTAACATTATGAACCAAAGGGGTTTATGTCTATTTGATCTCCACAAAGACAAACAGGTTTCTTTACAGTAATTAAACCATCAATCAGTGCACAACAGGGGTGTAAATGTGCACCAAATTCACTTTGCAAGACAAACCACACCTGCCACAGTGGGGGGCTTTAAGCACTGCAGCAGGATATCATGGGACTTCATTTTAAACATATCCAAAAATGAAACAATTTCATCCAGTTTGCAGTAATCTGTACCTTGTAGGCCATGTCTTTGTTAGAAACAGGAAATAAAGAGAGAATGATTGTTTAGCCGCAACTTCGTGCAAAATAAAACTACGCGGTGCTCGTTAAGAACTTAGTTTAGTGACTGGTGGAGCCTGTTGGTGTACTTGTGGTTTCTAAACTCTTCCAGGAGTTACAAAATGTGTATTTAAAACTATGAAATATCAGAGAAATTAACCGCATATCAAGAATATAGAATAAATTTACCACCAGCTTTTATTATATTTATATTAAGTTTTATAATATATGACAAATGGGCTTGCCATACTTTCACCACCTCCAGTCGAGTGCTGGAACCTGAACTCTGCACACTGATGATTAAAAACAACCAGGTGGGTTTTCAATCGGCTGCTTATCATCAACAGCCATCTTGGCATTGGTTCGGTGTGGAGTGCTTTTTAGGGAGCTGCTTCATCTGCTAATTATCTGCCATGGTAACAATCACCAACATGCTCTCTTCTGAATGAGAGTTGTGACGATCTGTGAGTAAAGGTTCGCTACAAACTTTACACGCTAACACACGCACCTTCGCGATCCTGCTGGGTAACAGAAAATTCCCATTCAATTTTAGATTCTGTGCATAACACAATGAACGCATCTTAGGGCAACATATCCTGCCCAGAGTCAGAAAGCTAAGCCTCAGTTGTAGCTTATGCATCCTACAGGATAAAGATGCAAATTACGCTGCTTGTGTTGGCAGCATGTTTGGTCTGATTTATTCTTTTTGTAGACTTTGGTTCAGCATTTGTTTTTTGGCTGAGTCTTCGCATTTTTGGACAGTTATTCCCTCTGGTTTTGGATGCTCCTACTTTTTCACTTTCGAATGGTTGCTATGATGCATAACTGTGGCAACAAATTATTGTTTTTCCAACTGGGAGCAGCTGATTAATCTCAAAAGCTCAAACAACACCTCAACTACGAAATCCCAGAGGAGTAGAAAAGGAGGCTTCATGGATGCTAGGACCATATCCTCTATTCCAACCTCTCTCTACCCGGCTTTGACCAGGCAGAGATTTAAAGAGGAGCGGCAAAAGCAAATGAGGTGGATTAGCAGAGCTTTCCAACAACTAAAAGGTGTCATCTAGGACATGTTATGGGCTCGACACATGGGAACTAACTGCAAAAGGCGAAAGTTTTACGTCACTCGGGGTGAACCAAACACATGGGACGCGATAGCGACAAAAGTTGAACATTTTTCAACTTTCTTGTGTCACACATCTATGAACTTGAAATTTCACATGGCTGGTTTCAGTGGTTGCTTCGTTGGAAGAGGGCAAGCAATTGTTGCCTTATCGCATAAGTTCCACAGGAAATGAATGGAGAGGGAGCGACGTTGTTTCCTGTGTGTTGTGCCCATTATTGTTGAATATTGTCTTTGCTGCCTTGATATTGAGCTGTTGGTCTGTCATGATAGTCATGAAAGTGTCATACAGCAACTGTGTCTTCAGTCAGAGGCTTTTTTAGATTCTCTGCAAGACTAACTGCTACTGGAGATCCTTCCTGCCCACAGCATCACCAACTCTCGCATCAACAACTCTTTGAAGATAAATAAAGTATTTTTGAACTGAAATCCTTTAATGTTTTTGCAGCCAGAAGTTCTAGCTAGTCTGCTTTTTAAGCAGCCCTCTGTTTGCCCTAAGCTTATTGTTAAGGAATTTATATGAAAAGATCTGAGAAGATTGCTGTCCTTTAAAGCTGAATTAGTTAAGAAGAAGAGTTCACCTAGAAGGAGACGGCTGAAGCACCTGTTTGGAGGGCAGATGTCGTACTGTTAAGTAAATAGGTCGCTTGTTGGCGCTAATGCTGCCACTGAATGCTAAATTACGGGGAAAATCTGTTGCATCAGTGTCGTTTTCATTTATTTAACTATATGAAGGTGGAAAAAAAAGACAATGAGCTGAAACTTTTGTTGGTTTCAGGTGATTTCTAAGATGGCTGTGTTTTTCTCTCAATGCGACATGTCGGTAATAAGAAAAAAGAAATCTGGACCTCGTACCATTCTGAGACGCCTTTGACTAGATCCATCTGTGAGAGCTCCAACATCACCTGGTGGAAAAAGCAGTATGTGAAAATTCAATTAGTTATTAGTTATTTTTTCCCAGAAATACTCGAAGTATTACTTTAAACTATTAAGTGAAGAATTATTCATTTGTAGCCCAAGCCCTTAGAGGACAGTTTACCTACCATGCCAATGTCCTTTCTCTCCCTCGTATGGAACATCCTGTTATTTTTAACGGACACATCCAACTTCCTGGTCTGTGCCTCTTCAAGCGACACATCAAACTCAAACCTATTTAAAAAAAAAAAAAAAAAAAAAAAGAGACTCTTTACATGATTTTCTCTGTTTCAGCATATTAAGATGTGCTTCACAGGACTATGCCAGTTTTCTTACTTTTCCTCAAAAACAGGGTTTACTGTCTTTTTCTTGACATGCGTCTTTTTGCGGTGTCTCCATGAGTTGTCTGGGAGGAAATACATGCGGACGTAGGAGTCTGTGCCGTTCTCGTTGCAGGGGAACAGGTTTCTGCAGGGAAACATTTCATTTTTGTATTTTGGTTTTGCACATCTTCAAATCATGTGGTGTTTACATCGACCCTTTCCAAGTGACGTCACGTTTTTCAGAAAGCGGCCCACTCCGCCATGACGGATGTTAAAACAACCTATGTGCGCGTTAATGCCTGTAAAGCTTGTCAAAAACAGACAATTGGTCGCCTAATATCACTTTTATTTAGTTGATTTCACCGTAGAAATGGGTCACAGGCTGCTGCGCAGTCGGCTGCACAAACAGACAAGGATGCTAACCAAAGTTGTCATTTTATTGTTTAGCTTTTCATGAGGAAAGATGATGATGATGGGTAGCAGCCATCAACTGTAAGGACTAGCAGACCAAGGTAAGATCAACGTTCATATATTTTATAGGTACGTTTTGTAAGATTATAGCGAAGGAACGCATCTAATTATTAGTAGCCATGGAGAAAATGCCCTATCATCATGACTTAATTTCGAGAAAACAAACTTTACGAAAAAAAAAACTGGTGAGCATCGAAACTTTTGTACGCTATAAAGTCTGTTTCAGTGTACAGGCAAACGCCGTTGATGACATAGTGGGATAAATCATGTGGCGTGAATTCAGGCGATTTGATCAAGTCAACAAACACATCAGGAGGGAGAAGGTATGGGTCAGTTTTTAAGCTAGCTAAGCCCAACTTTTGTAAATACCGCTGTCTATGAGCCCCGATTAGGCGTGCTACTTCCACAGACAAATTAGCTCGAGTTGAACAAGTAGAAGTCATGGCTATATTGGGAAAAACAACTTGGGAACACAATCGCAGTTACTCCGTCACTACCGCCTGACGTAGATGCAAAGGGTCAATAATATGACTGGTGATGAAAAAGGATGAATGTTGTCACATACCTGCAAGAATGAACCAGGACTATAAGCTTGTTCCTCATGGTAGCGTAGCGTACAGTTAGGTTGATCTCACCAAACGAGCCTTGATGGTTCCTGAGAGCCCTGAAATGGTTAAAAAAAAAAAAAAAAAAAAAAAAGAAGCAAAAATGTGATATTTTCACAGCTTCCTACATTCCATACTGTTCTCTAAAGAAGGCAAAGATTAGCATCAAATCCTTTCACTCACTGGGGATAAGACGCTCCATCTGTCAGGTCGAACCGTGACGAGGCGATGGAGTTGTCCGACAGCAGGCTGTGGGAGTCGTACCGACGCATGTTTAACTTGGAGGATTTACTGGTTTCAGAAGCCAGGAAGGAATTGCGGCGTGGCTGAGCTGAAGGAGTCTCATTTGTTCCGCTCGGGGGAAGACCTGGCAGACCTGGAGAGGAGGGCGCAGGCATACCGGTGGAGGGAACAGGTGCAGCGGAGGGAACAGGTGCAGCAGAGGGGGCGGACGCCGAGGGCTTTCCTCCGCCGTTCATCTGCTGTTTCTGCTGTTTGACGTTCGAAGGGGAACTGACGGGGATTTTGGGTGGTGGTCGTTCCTCGGTGAGAATCTGTAATGAGACGTTGTGGAGACTGGTGGAACAGATCTTCATGCATTTAGCCAAATGAACCGCAGCATGAAGCAGGTAGGAACACCCACCCTCAGGGTGGCCTTCAGTTTGATCTGGCTGTTGGCTCCAGAGCGCTCCAGCACGAAGCGATCGTCCATAGACATCGAGGACACGCTGAAGAGGCGACTGAGAGGCAAGTTGAGAACACCGAGCACTGTCTTCTTCTCATGCTCTTTGACCTAAACCAAGCAAAGATAGTGATGAAAACCCATCTGGCATTTGGTGAATGTCTTTTAGCAAGTTGCACCTTGACCTCATGCTTTATGTACCCTTCAAGCAGCTTCTTGCATCATTCTGGCTGGAAAGTCGCTACTCTTCTGCGCAGGATTGGAAGAGTTCTTTTAAACTAGTTTGGTTTCCTGCTAAAGGCTCAGTTCTAGAGGGTTGAATCTAAATGCTCAATGGGTTTAATGTCCTGTTGGGACAACAAACTGTTTAAATGGTTTGGACGTATTACACATAAACTTTATTCTGATGGTTTTGTTGAGATAACTCGTTAATTTCCCAATTTCTTGAGATAATGACTTAATTTCGAGAAAACAAACTTTATTTGCAGGTTTTGCTTGTGCGTCAGATTTATGGACAAAACATGCAAAAAAGGTTCCGGCTCTAGACTTTTATATGAAAAAAAACCCAAAACGATTAATTGCATTAAAATGTTTAAGGTGTTAAAATTATTTAATTGAAATTAACACATTAAAGTCCCAGCCCTGATAAAAATAAAGGTTACATTGTGGTCTAGTCAAAGTCTCAATTAAAATATGAATAACACATAGGCCATTCATGAAAGAAAACCCTACAATGTAGCTTAAAAAAAAAAAAAAAAAATAGAGAGGCAAAATTCCTCTAAAAAGATTTATTGTAATCACAAACACTTGATGGCAGCTTTTGCTGACAAGGGAAACACTTTTTAGGTTTTAGGGGGAAATTGCTTTTTCACACAGGACCAGGTTGATTTGGATAACCTTTTCCCCTTCTTAGTAAAACGTCATTTTTTAAAATTATATATATATATATATATATATATATATATATATATATATATATATATATATATATATATATATATATATATATATATACACACATATATATATATAAAAACAAACAGGAGAAATTTGTAATGGGGTTCAGTAATTTTTGACAGCAGTTCCTATGTGTGTTTTACGGGACTGACCTGAACTATGAGCTGCTGCGTTTTGACGTTCTGCACGAAGAAGGTGAAGCCTTGCTCCCACACTGGGTCTTTACTCAAATATGCAACCTGTAAAAAGAAGGTGGCGGGTTGGAAAATGATCACACACCATAAACAGCACAGATAAAACATTCATAAGTAGATATGGTAAAGAAAACGCGTGTGGCGATTCATACCTTGCTTTTCTGAACATCCTTATCAAGAGAAAATTCCACGTAGGAGCTGGGACCCACGCTCTTCTTGGTGAGCTGAAAACAGACCAGACAAGAAGTCGGTGTGTGTCTGTCTGCATGAAGGGGTACTTTTTTGTCTTGGGTTAATTTTTGATAAAGTCTCTGGGGCTGAAAATCTGTGTGGAGGCCTCCACCTGTGAGGAAAACCCATAGCACCTGCTAGAGGTGAGGCCTTCAAGGATGGAGCTGAACTAAATTCCCCGGCGCACACGCGCCTCCCAACACGGGATATGCCACACAGATGTTTACTCAGAAAATCATCCCTCTGGAATGCGGCTGTTGGTTAAATTTCCATTTTAGCATTCCAGGAAAATGAAAAACAAGGAATTATTATGTTTTAAGCCTTGTTTAGGCCTTCGTCCAACAGAGGGTGCTTTAAATATAACCAAATGAATGGACTCAACACACAAGCTGCCAGAAGATCTTCAATCCTAAACATCTTGAGTTCAACTCTACGAAAATAGGTTTGTGTTTGCTTTAAACATAAAATAATTGAAGCAGAAAACAGCTGAAACTAGACTGAACTCCGATTAGACCTTCAGCTCAGCTGCTACCAACAAGTCCTGATTAAAAGCCAGACAAACAGGAAAAACCAGCGGTGCACGGAAATGCTAACACAGAAACTATGTGATCAAGCCTTTGGTCTACAGCTCAGAACACCAGGGCTGAATCTCTTTTCGAACGGTTAACCCTACCACCACCACAGGAAGGTATTCAAATAACACGCTGAGAAGTGTGGCGCTCCTTCAACAAGCATGTCTAAGTCTCACTGTATTATAAGGTGAAGTCACTAAGTACCCATGTAGAAAGATAAACAAGTGTAACCATGGAAACACATGCAAAAATATTAGAAAGCAAGTCGCAGCTATCGATCCCACAGCATAGATTATGCTGATGCAGCAAATAATTACATTCAAACATTATATATTTAGTAAAATAATGTTTAATACATCAACCTATAAATTACAGTGGCTTTTCTTGTCTTTGTTCTTGCAAGAAAAACATTCCATGTTTTTAAATTACACTTGTTGCTATGTTAAATTATTTGTGATAATGTGTTCAATATTTTCCATTTTTTTAATCATTACCAATGATTAAGAGTGATACTGAGTATATGACATAAGAGCTCTTCATATTTGGCATCAAATTAGTTATTTTGCCATGAAAATACATACATTTACATTGGTTAAGGGATTTATTTTTCTGTTTCCCTGAGGTGCCTTTTTTTTTAAAGGCTTCGAGGCCATTTCCCTTCGTCCCCCCCAATCCAAAATAACATTTAGGACACCTTTAAACCAGTGTTTCTGTCTATGATGGAGTATTAGGGCCAGGCTAAGAAAAAACTAAATTATTAAATAGAATAAAGTCATAATATTATGAGAAAAAAAAAGTCATAACAATACAAGAACAGTCATAATATTACGAGAATAAGGTTGTAATAATACAAGAATAAAGTCGCATAGGACGAAAAAGTCGTAATAATACAATAAAGTCATACAACAAAAAAAGTTGTTGTAATAGAAGAAAAAAAAAGTCATATTACTAGAACAAAGTCACAATATTATGAGAATAAAGTCATAATGTGGGAATAAAGTCATAACAATAATAATAATAATACAAGAAAAAAAGTTGTAATAATACAAGAATAGGCATATTTCCAGAATAAAGTCATTATAATACAACAAGAAAGTCGTACAATAAAAATGTCAAAATATTATGAGAATAAAGTCATAATTATAATACAAGAAAAAGGTCGTAATAATACAAGAATAAAGTCGTAAAATTTTGAGAAAAAAAGTCTTACAAAATACAAGAAAAAAGTTGTAATAATATGAGAAAAAAGTCGTAATAATACGACACTAAAGTCATAATACAGGATTGAAGTCGAAATAATACGAGAATAAAAGTTGAATGACAAAAAAAAGTCATAATAATACAAGAATAAACACATAATATTACCAGAATAAAGTCACAATATTAGGAGAATGAAGCAGTAATTTTATAACCCTGATACGAAAAGAAAAAAAAAAAAAATTAAGGAATGTTGAGCATCTTGGGAAATTATACTTTGGGATCTGTTTTACAAATAAGGAAATACTTCATCTTTTAACATATTAGCATTACTTCATCATCAGCAGGACTCTGAGATGATTGGGCAACGACTGAGTCTATTTTGAAGAAAGAATCACCGACAACACAAAGCGGTCACGCCCACCCAAGCTTTTATCTCATTAAAAAGTAGTTTTTCTTTTATTAATGAATAAATTAATAATTTTATGACCATTTTTCCTGGTCGTACTAGGTCTTTATTCTGCTAACATTATGACTTTATTCTCATAATTTAAAAAAAAAAAGCATTCTCACCCTGGCCCTATTACTTCGCTGTATCTAACAGTTTCTAAGGGGAAGGGAAGAAATTCAGCCTAAAACCATCTGAGAGGAAAAACGAACCACTAATGACTGACAGCAGATTTGTTTTCCTGATCTAAACTGAACAGAAACCTCTTTCAGTCAGACTTTAGAAAGGGCTAACATGGGCACTAGCTCTGGGCGCCAAGTTCTTGGGGGACCCCAAAAGATTGAACTTTTATTAAAAATTAATGCCTATATTTAAAACATTTTACTTTATACCCCAGAATCTGACCAAATCCAGAAAGATTTAAGTTCTTGGTGCTGCAAAAAAAAAAAAAACTATTTTGGGGAATTGTTCTGGGAAAATATGGAGCTGTTGGTTAAGGCTGGGTCTTAAACCAATCACGCGTTAATTCGTACAAGCTGAAATCCCTACATTTTCATCAGCATTAGGAAAAAAATAAACTGTATGGGCCAAAACTTTCTCTATCCCAGGGGCCCATATCCTCTTAAATCCGGCCCTGGCTGAAAGGTTCAATTGAACAACAGAAACAGAGAAGAATGACATAAAGCTTTGGTCTTACCCGTGCCTCTCTGCTTTGTTTCCTATGTTTCTGATTTTCTGATAACTCACTGTGGTCTTTCTGCAGACAAGTTAAAGAAGAAAAACTCAGCTCATCTTTATCAGTCGCTGAACAGAGAAGAGAAACCATCCCAGGCCTCTTACTGGAAGGTTGGAAGCGCTGTCCAGATACAAGGCAAGCATAGCACAGGACAGGCCGACGCTGGACTGGAAGAAAGACGAGAAGCGTATTCACACGTTCATTAATGTCACTGGATGCGTCCTGATCTAAACAGAAAATATCCCCGCCAGGCTGCCGTACCTCCTTCAGCAGAGAGGGTTCAGAGATCAGAGCGAGCCACTGCAGCTTCAGATGAATATCTCCATGAGGAATGTCTTCCAGAGGAAACCACTTCAACAAGGCCAATGGTGGTTAGTATAAAGAACTCAAAATGTTAGCTTAAAATTTAAAACAGAAACATTTATGGATTGTTACTAACTTTATTCAGAACAGATCATAAATTTCTCACCTGATCCATTTCTTTCTCCCTTTTCACTTCTCCAAAATCCAGGTTATATCTAAGGCAGAGAAATATTGCTTTTACATGCATCATATGATTCTTGTGCAGCGGTGGGATGCAAATGGCAGCAAATCTCCAACCCGCAAAAAGCCAAGTCACGCAACCCGTTGTATGTACAATAGATTGTACAGAAACATGTTGCAGAGGAAAATAAGTTTTTGAACACTATCACAAGATGATAATTATGTTGTACCAACGTAATAATATATTGTATAACCATGATAATTTGATATAAATGGTGGTTGCATGCTTTTAGCCTGCACTGAGAACGAGGCTTGTTGGCATAGCACGCAAATTTGGGATAGATGTGGTTAAGACTGAATGGCTAGCCAGGAGCTGGACCTCCGGCCATGAAGAACTGACTACAGTAGGCTGGTGTAAGAACTAATAATCCCACAATGCACTGCATTAACCTACTTTCAGTTTCAACAGGAAGAGGAGGAGTTTCAGGATAGAAACTCTGATGGACAAACATGCCCTCTTCTTAGCATCACTGCCTCAGAAGAGGATCTCTGTTTTTCACCCATTGTTCGTGAGGGCGACATCAGGGAGAAAAAGTTCTCCTCCGGCGCTCTGGATCCAAAAAAATATATACATGTTACTGTTTGGTGCATCCTGTATTTATTTCTGGTCGAAGGAATAAACCTTGATCCTGGTTTTATTCATAATTCTGCAGAAGGAACCTTGGAATTACAGGTTCCCCAAGATTCCCGTCAATAATGCATAAAGCCTGCTGCTTTTATAGATATTCAGAGCCAAAACCAGACTCGTGTTGTGGCATGACATTATGATTCCTGCAAAACTACATGCCACATGAAACCAGGTCACGGATTTGAACACACGCTGCATCAGCCGCCTCCTTCGCCTTCATTCCACAACACTGAGATCAAGAAATTTTAACAGATGTCTTCCTGTACGTTGATTCATATACATTCATTTAAGGTTTGGAAACTTGTATCTATGAAGCCTCCCATAACGCGACAACTGGCCACACCTAGAAGATCGGATTGATTTTTCCTTCTGTGCAGTCCCAATCTGTTTAAGATCCTTCTCAGAGTGTGCATACTAATCATAATTTCATCCACAGCTCAAAGAGGCATCAGTATCTCTCTTTGTCTTTGACCAAGCATGAAGTAAAATTTGACCACCTCATGTAAATTAGCCATTGTAGTAGCATTCATCAGTACGTATGTATTAAAAGCAATACGCTACCATCTGGATGAAATGATCACATTTGCACAAATACGCTTATAATTGTATTCAAAAACATTTTCTTCCGTGACAGCAACACGTTTCCGTAAGATTGGCTCTTACCTTCCTAGAAAATCGTCTTTATCTCTGTCCTCATCATACAGCTCCACCTCCAGCTCCTGCCCAGGCGCCTCGTGAACAACAAACTGCACAAAGAAAAAGGGTTTTCTGTTTACAGTGTCTGAGATTAGAAAGTTGATCAAAAGGGTTAAACATACAGAAAGAAATATGTGAGTATTTTCATGGCTCACTAGAGGTGAGCAGATTAGAGTTGGGGAGACCGTCTAACTCTCAAAGTGCACCTAAAGCTCCGCTCCTCAAATTAAACTGCCAAATGGATACAGTCTCTTTCTGCACCAAAGCTGTTTGCCCACATTTAAATTATGGATTCACATATTTTGGGTTCTATGAGTTTGTATACTCGACTCTCGAGGAGTCAATAGGCGTTTCCATCCAATTTTAAGTAAACTTTTGAAATGTTGCAAAAAAGAAAAATGCGAATTAGGCGCGTTTCCATCTATTGGTGTGAAGTGATTAAACCAGGCTATGCAGTGTAATTTCATCAGATGTTGACGCTAGGCATGGCTGGAATAAACAAGTTGCAAAGGTTGCAAACTAGCATGAACCACACATCTCAGAAAAATGGAGAGTTCTCACCTCCAATCTGGAGATTCAGACTTTTTTTTTTTTTTTTAACCCCCAGAGTTTCGTGCCTCTGGTAAGGCACAGACCCACCAGTGGATGGGAAAGTTCGCAAGGTCAGAATGTATTCAGAAAATGTGTTTCCATCTCTCCTTTTGCGCATTAACTGTTTCTCGGAAAAGCCAAAAACCACCTCAAGTGAGCGTAAAAATGTCTTTGAAAAACGAGTTTTGCCGTTTGCATCAACTGCTTCAAATGCGACACTTCAAAATGTGCAAAAAAAAAAAAAAAAAAAAAAAAAAAAATCTTGACGGAAACATGGCTAGTGCCTCACCAGTCCTGAACTTCATCACATGTAACTTTGTTAACTTTTCCAAATTTTCTCACAGATTGCACGTAATGATGGTATGATTCCTCAAAAACCACCAAATGACATTAATAAGTCAAAGTGTGTAGAGGTTTTGTTACCCGACCTCATAAACTTCGTTCCATTTTGGGTGAAGATTTTCTTTGATGGTCTTGGTTTTGAAATGACGGTTGCCGACTCGGAGTGTGACGTAAGGGTCCGACTTGCCTTTCACCATGCCCAACATGTAGGTGTCCTTGGCCACCAGGTCTCTGGCCTCTAAAACGTGGACCCTGACCACGCCCTGAAGAAGACAGCAACCACATGAGAACGTTTGGATTAACTCTTTAAAGTGTCACCGGCTCCTCGTTGGTTGTATCTCATACGTACCCGAGGAAGAGGAAACCTCATTTCGTCTACTTTGAGTTGGTCAATCAGAGGAATGCACATGCGGTTTGGCAAAACCATGAGGGACGCAATGATGTCCATAATGGTGTCCTCAGAGAGGGAGCTGTAAAGAGGACAGATCAGATTAAAGAGGACGCCTCAACTTCAACAGGTGGGGGAGACAAAGAAGACTCTCTCTGTCACACCTAAACGCAGGACTGTCCAACAGATTGGTCATCCCGGTCCAGTTGATCTGCAGAGTCTGAGGAGAAAAACACGAGTTCTGATCTCACAACTGCTGCTTTATTAGTCAGATCAATGTGTGTGTGTGGACTTACCGGGCGGCGAATGAAGAAAAAAGTGACTCCTCCCACCAGCGGCGCCTGACCAATCAGAGGCTCTAAGATGACCCTGAGCATTCCTTTGAACTGGAAGATTCAGGCAGTGTTTACAGAAGCGGTCAACAGAAACAGCAGAGCTGAAGCAGAGAGCTGATAGAACATGAGCGCCCACCTTCAGGCCTTTAACACCAACTGTGATGGCTGCATTCACATCTGCATCGATGTCCACATCACTGTCGTAACTGTGGAGGAAACCGCTGCAGGTTAGACATTCATGGGAACAGAGCTCACTTTGAGACAAAACCTAAAATGTTTGACTGACTTTATGTTCATGTCCAGAATCACCTCCCTCTGGTCCACTTCATGGGTATACGCTCTCATCCCAGTGATCCTGAGAGGCTGAACGACGTTTTAAAAAAAAAAAAAAAAGGTATAACTTCATCTCCAGCTACAGTTAGTTTGAATGGTAAAAACAAAGTACACCCTCTTTCAGTTCTCGGGTTGAACATGTAAGGAAATCATAAGATAATGGGGTCTAATATTATTTCAGTCTAACCTCAAGTGTACGAAAACAAAACAGATTCCTCATTCTGATTATGTGTTATACAAAGACAGAAAGTCTTATCTCCTTTGTTTCATTCTTTAACGTGAATGAAACAAAGGAGCATAAATACCTCTGCGTTCACCTGGACAACAGACTAGACTGGAGACGCAACAGCGAAGCGTCTATCAGAAGGGACAGAACAGGCTGGACTTCTTGAGGAAGCTTAGATTCTTCAGTGTTTGCAGGAAGATGCATGTAGTCTCTTCTGCCATCATCTGTTCAGGCAGCAGCATCAGAACCAGGGACTTAAAAAGGCTCAACAAGCTGATAAAGAAGGCTGGTTCTATTCTGGGGACGACTCTGGAACCTCTGGAGATCACGGTGCAAAGCAGAGTTCCTCATAAAATGAAGGACATTACTGACAACCCTGAGCATCCTCATCATCAGACAACAACAGAATGGCTTCAGTCAGAGGCTTCCTCAGTTTGCTGTAATATAGACCACTCGGGCTGAAACGATTCATCGAATGATTTGAGGACTTCGATTTTTTTTAATTTCTCAAGGCAAACTATCTGCCCGGAGGCTTTGTTAAATTTGGTTTTACTATTTAGCACTGTGTTCCGGCTGGATGATTATTTGTGTTGTGCAACGCTCTCACTTCCGCCAAGGAGCTGTTGGCAAATGCTAAGTGCTATTAGCAGCTATGGAGGGAGACGGCAAGGGACAGAAAGAAGCGCCACCAAGAAAGAGACAAGGATCACTTTAAACTACATAGAAAAGATGACACAGCTCAGTGCTTGTACTGCAGAACGGAATTGGTGTTTCGCAATAGCACGCCTTCGATGCTGCAACACCTCAGCAGGAAACATCCACAACATGCATCGAGCTCGTTTACGGCTGCAAACAGGTGACGTTGTTGTTCCCTTTGCAAAAGGCTAACTTTTATCTGTGATTATTAGAACAGTATCTGGTCTGTTATACAAGTACAAGGAAATACATTGTGGCAAACATTACATTTACTTGCTGATCAAGAAGTATTGACGTGGAAAAAATATAAATAATAGATTACAAATATCTATTTTATAAAAAGAGTATTTTTATACTTTAAACTTGAGACTAAAGGTAGTGTTTGAATTGTATTTCATTAAGCAATAGAATGTTTTCTTATCTAAAAAAAAAAAGGAACCAAATTGTTTTTTACTAGTATTTTGTCTTTCATAATTTATTTTACTAGCTCAATTAGCTACTACAGAATGGGAGAATTTTTTATTCAATTACTTGATTACTCAGCTAGTAAAATAATCGTTTACAACAGCCCTACAGACCACTACAGCCAGCAGCCATCAGCTTCTACAACAACTCTTTGAAGAAACGTGGATAATATGACTTACAGCAACATTTAGGGTGTTTTTCCACCTGATAGTCCAGTAGATTCGGTTCGATTGGGAACCAAAATCACAACGTTTGTTACATTTTCAGCTGCTGCGGTTCACTTTCACACTGCACTGTGTCAGGCGAACCAAACCCTTTGAGCAACCTGTTCCCTTCCTCGCCTATGGGGGCGCTGCACCAAGAACCACTGAAGGAAACGACACGAAAACCTCTTAAGACACTGAACGCAGCATCCTTGTCAACAAAAATGGACCGGCATCAGATTTTAGTGATTGTAAGATTTCTCTTTTGTCTTTGGCAAAATATCACGAGCCATTTCTCGCGCTAGCGTTAGACTCTCATGTTTATTTTGGTTGCATTTACCCAGGATGCCCTGCGCTGCAGTCCGCGTCCTGCTTTTGGAGCGGTCTCCAGTCCGCTTGGCGTTCACATACGCATTCAAACCGCACGAGAGTTCACTTCAACTTTCTCGACAAACGAACTGGAGTTTAATTAAAGCGGACTAAACAGGGCTGGTGCGAATGCACGCTTAATTTCCCTCTGGGATTAATAACGTATTTTTGAATTGAAAAGGTAATAAACTGAGTAAAACTAAGCATCTTGCCACTTTCAAGGGACTTAAAATAGAAAAGTAGCATCCAGGTGCTGCTGATAAGATGCATTAGTTAACTGATCATCATCATCAGTGCAAATACCTTGACAAAATCATGGGATTGCCAAAATGGAAAGACATCAGCAATGACCTTAGAGAAACAGCTGTTGCTGCCTATTTACAATGGACCCCACTGTGTTTCCACTGTGTGTATTAATACATATTACAAGATATTTGGTGTTTGAACTATTAAAATAGAAAGTTCTAACCGTTTTTAGAGGAGGTCTCAAGTATTCGTTTATTCTAGCTGTTCGTGGGCGATTGTGTATACCACAGGTCCAGTGTTTCTGGGAAGGGTTATAAGGTCCTTTAAACTTGATTTAAGTCCATCTTTCTCCAGAAAGGGAGACAGAAATTATAACCAGGTGGAAAATAGTTAAGATAGCTGCCAATCTAAGCAGTACAAGTCCCAAATTACCCCCAAGGTCAGCATGCGATGCTCAAAGAAACGGCGGTATACAGAGCTGGGTCTAAAATAATCGCAAGAGTTGTCGAAGAACTTCCTTAGAGAGACGAGACTAAAGCACAAATCTTTTGCCATAATGCTCATAATCATTTTTTAGAGAAAACCAAACACGTATATATTTATAAAGATAAAATGCCAACTGTCAGGCACGGTGGTGGAAGGCTGATAAGAAGGGATCATTTTTCAGCCGCAGGAATCCACTCACGGCAAACAAACTTCTCCAGACCTCAACCTGAATGAAATACCACGGTGGGACTTTCAGAGGACTGTGGGGAAATAAACCAAAGCAACGCTGAAACTTCTGGATCATTGGGTGCGCTTGGTTTTTCACTTTTTTGTATTTCTGGTTCATCTTTGTTTGATAAATAATGACAGTGTGGAATCTGAAATGTGTTTTGGATACTTAGAAACTTTTATATGCAAAACCCTCGAATCAGAGGTGTACTTTCTTTTTACGTGAAGTTGATGCTTGAATTTATTTCCAGTTGAGAAAGAAAGTTATTATGTAGGAGTACGAATCGGACTCACTTTGTGTCCGAAGTGGATCTTGGTAAAAGTGAACATTTTCAGCGCGACGTTGGTTAGCCTGACTGTCTGCTGGATGTTTTCTCTCAGGAGTTTCTCCATGTACATCCCGAAGAAGGGCCAGGCCTGCTCCAGCACCTGATCACATGACCAAACCCAAAGCACAATCAGCACCCAGGTCAACCAGAAGGGTTCTTCTAAAAGAACCCAACACTGTGAGAAGGGTCATGTAAATACAGCGGAAATAACTTTTTTTTATTAGGACTGTACCTTGTTCACCCACTGAACTTTCTCAACGTCTGTGAAATTAACCTTTGGAGGAAGCAAACAAGAGTTATAAAATGGTTTGTAATCAAAACCTGGGAGGAAAACTGTCAAAACAAGGCCACTGCATGCATGATGAAGAAGCAATGCTGTATTAAACACTAAATCTGGGAGCAAATTGATGAGAAGAAAAAAAAATCAAAATTAAACTCATAACTTTCCATTCCATGTATTTAAAATCATTCTTTCATATTAAAAGCATAAGCAGAGCAGTGGTGGTGGGTTTAGGGCTTCTTGATGCCTCTTTGCAGCAGCAACACTGCAGACTAGGAAAACAAAGTTTAGGATCATGTTCTGACGCTTACACTGCAGAAATACAAAATGTTACCAAGAATTTTTGTCTAGTTTTTAGTGCAAATATTTTAGTACGCTTAAATTAAGACAAAAATAACTTTTCAGCAAGACATATAAGCTTGTTTTAAGTCAATAATTCTTGAATATAGATTTAAAAGATTTGTCTTGTTCTTACTAGTGGAACTAGTATCTTTTTAAAAAGTATATTTAAGAATTATTGACTTAAAACAAGGATATATCTTGCTGAAAATTTACTTTTAAGTTAGTTTTGTCTTATTTCAAGTGTACTAAGATAATCGCACTAAAAACTACACACAAATACTTGGTAAGATTTTGTGTTTTTTAAGTGCATGGGTCAGAAAGAAAACCGAATCCTGAAGGTGGATACCCAGTATTACGATTTTAAAACCAGAAAGCAGTCTGTTAGAATCCACTGATAAAACCCAGAATGTGGTCACACACATTCCTCTGACACTGGAACAAGTTTTGTTCTTCTCCAGTTACATGAGTCACTGTATATCTGGGTGTGGTGTGCAGTGAAATGTGCAGAGGTAAAAGCCTCCTGCAACACAACTGGGCAGCAATCCGTGCCTGGCTGTGGGTGGGTCAGGCTCATTCTGGATAGGCATGCAAATAAGGAGCATGAAGTCCGGAACTTTTACAGCCTTGATGCATGGAGCTGTCAGCCTGGGGGAAAACACCATTCCTGACATGCAGAATGTCAGGAATGTCGCTCCCAGCCAGGAAAGTTGAAGCCATCTCCTGGTCCACTGAACTCTGAGGTTAAGAAATTAAGATTCCTCCACATACCCACGAAGCCATCTGTAGGGAGGTCTTCAGCTCGGAGCTGATAACATGCGCCTCGTTCTCCACCAAATCAATAGCAGATCCGATCCGAACGTCCTTCCACTGCCGGTTCTTCTGC
Organism: Anableps anableps; assembly: GCA_014839685.1. Taxonomy (NCBI): domain Eukaryota; kingdom Metazoa; phylum Chordata; class Actinopteri; order Cyprinodontiformes; family Anablepidae; genus Anableps; species Anableps anableps. Next base: position 35,382,806 of record CM026075.1, on the reverse strand, counting down.
CACCAGGTGAACATGAGCATGCAGAGCAGGACCCAGCTGATGCTGAGGCCCAGGTACCCGGTCAGATACACCGGGTAGAAGAGCGCCACGGCTCGGCCGAAGTAAACCAGGAACTCCATCAGAATGTGGTTCACAGCGGACGGGGTCAGGCTCTCCGGGGTGTCCGGATGATGAGTCTGTGCGGCGGATGACATTTCACCAAACTCCCGCTGAGCGGTTCCTGGCTCCGGAGAAAGTGTTTATCAGCTCTGAGTCTGGAGAGATTTATGTCTGCCTTAATCTGGAGACTGAATGACAACATGAAGTGTTGCTTCACCCAGCAGGAGAACCACCCTCAGCCTGAAAACTTCCGTGTTTTTAACTAACGAAAAGCAGGTCGACACACCTGCGGAGCGACACACCTGCGGCCACGGCTGGAAAAACCGGATTCCGGTTAAAAACAATGGAAAACTTGCAAATCCTAAGAGGACTGATTATTAACTTCATTTTTTATATAAAAAAGCTGCTAGAAACAAAACTGTTGACGGGGATGTAAGAGGGGGTCTTGGGACGACTTGTAAAATAAAACAGAATTAATCCATTGAGGGTTTCTGCAATAACGAAATGTGTCCTGCAGGTGGAGCCAAAGAAGCATAATTTTAGTAGCGCTTCGAAACTGGACCTGCTGCTGGCAGACCGCAGGACCAACAAACTAACACCAATTAATCGAATTAATCGTGATTGAAATAATCTTCAACTAATTAATTAATTATTGATTAATCGTTAACTGGAGTATACAGACTCTAAAAAGACCATCTGCTGAAAAAAACAACACACCCAGAGCAGTAATTAAGTCAAAACTGTACAAAATATACATACATTTTGCTTTTAGGATAAAAACCCCTTTGTCTGTAAATATGTTCTACCTAAAACTCCTCAAGTGGCAGTTTTAGCTTCACCTGATTCAAATTCACTAAAGGAAAGCTATATTATTGCATTTTAAGCAATAAAATGTTTATTTTTCTATTTTAAAAAATGAACTAAATTTGTTTATTTGCCTCTTTTAATGTATTTCTAATATTGTATAAAAAAGCACAAGAGGTTAAATTAAAAATCTGCAGAATGTTCCAAATTTTTTTTTTATCTGATTAATCAGTTAATCGTCAGAATAATCGATAGAATAATCCTTTACTAAAATAGTGATTAGTAGCAGCCCTGCAACTAACAACAACAGAGCGCAGCAAACTCTCGTGGAAACTATTTTCTGAATAAAATATTTCCCAAAATATAATAAATTAAATTTTCATAACACAGAGCAATGGAAACATTGTGTTGTTGTCTGTTAAGATGTAGTAAATATTAAAAAACATTTGATTGTGGTCATTCCAAAATTCACAAAAGAACCTCAAATAAATGTTCTGGACTCTCACCATGAGTATAACAAAGAATACGGTGAACACTGTCCAGATCATAATCACTTGTGATTAAACTAACATTTTAAATTGCATTTCTTTCTGAGTATTGGGGAGACGAGGAAATATAGCCTCCCTAATACTGATAATATATTTAATTAGGGCCACTTACTGGTTTGTTTGTTCCTACAAACTGTCGCCCTCGTGAGAGTTTGCTGCACTCATAGAGAGGTGCAGTTTACTCTGTACAATTTTTTTCTGTAAATCTTTATTGATGTCTCAAAAACCAGTATGACAAGGCACACATCAGAACAAAAAAGTACATTTTCACATGATAAACTGAGCAGAAAAAAGAACAAATAAAAAAAAGAAGTCTATGAAAATACAACACAAAACAATATAGTGTGAGGAAAATAAAGCAGAAAATATTACAAATGCAAGAAGAATTTCAAAACTTAAATCAAGGTATTGATATACTGGTACAAAGATTTGGCTTTTGTGTTGTTGCAACGTTCAAGCACTTCCTTAAAAAAATTACTTCACTTAAAAAAATTTGAAAATGGGGGCGATTTTTAAGAAACAGAATTTGTGAATAAAAAGTTTTGCCAGAAGGATTAAATTATTACTATAATTTGACTCCTCATCTCCTATTAGAGGACCAAATTTTATTTTTTCAAAACTTAAAATCGGAATCGATTTCTTATACAAGATCCAGTTTTGAAAATATTTCCAAAAAAAAAAAAAAACAAACAAAAAAAAAAACATTTGACATGGAAATTAAAAACAGATGTTCTGATGTCTCAGTATCTGAGTCACGCTCTGTACAATTCAACTTGATCTAGAGTGGAGTGTGTTGTTCAAATCTCTCAAGCTGTAATTACCTGAACGATTAAATGTAACACTAAATGCAGAGATAGGGGTCCTTCAAGAAGCCTTTTTACTCAGGTTGTAAAGTCAACAGTTCACGGGCATGCTGTATCCATATTAATTTATTGACTTTATTTATGGACCAGTGTATTTCAAAGTGGGGGCCGCCAGAGAGCGCTAGAGGAGCCTCAGAAAGTTGGAGAGAAGATGAGAAAAACGATGTGGACAAACATCTGGCCCTTTCGATTGAGAGTTACTGGAAGCCAACAAGTTGCTAGAAGCTTTCAATTATTCTCTGATGTTTTCCTGAGACCTGAAGATGTCCTAAAATGTACACCGTAGACCCATTTCTTCATATTGGCTTTTAACTAGTTTTATGCTGTGTGATGTTTTCTTTATATGCTATTTTTATCCTCCTTTTATGTCTTATTTTTCTGTGATGTTTATGGTTGTGTTACTGTGAAGCACCAGTTCGATACGGTGAAAGATGCCATATAACAAAGTTTATCTTACGTCATCTATCACAACACCTGATTTAATATTCTTAAATTATGTCATCAGACAACAAAAAATATAAAGTTAAATTCACCAGTCACATGGTGAGTATCTGTGATTTATTTTTTAAGGCTTGCCATGAACTCTCAGTTGAATTTGGGTGGGTGTGGATTTTGACTAGGTCATTCTAACACAATAAGCATGATTTAAACCATTGTTGTATTCTGGCTGTATGTTTAGGGTTGTTGTCCTGCGAGAAAGCAAACCTCCACCCTAGTATCAAGTCTTCCACAGTCTCTAACAGGTTTTCTTCCAGGGACTGTCTGGTCATTAGCTCCATCCATTTCCCATCAGCTTTGACCAGGTTCCCTGTCCCTCCTGAAGACACGTATTTCCATACGTGGACCATGTGAGCTGTTGATCCTTGCATCTCTCCCAATCTCAACATGGACTTTTGTTATAATGCATTGTTGTAGACTAGGGAACCCACATGTTTAACTAGAGCCAACCAGCAACATACAAAAGATGAAAGAAGGGGACTTTTATTAAAGAATAAAGTCCAGAAGCCTTACAGAGATAATCCTCCTAAACCTGCTAGATTCTTATCTTGCGAAGGAGACACATTGATTAAAAGACAGATAAGCACATTTCTTTCAAAGTCCCACAGTAAATCAGACTCTCTCTGTTTTATGTCAGCAAGGATTAACAAAATAATTTTTATTTACCAAATGCTAGAATAATGAGAGAAGAGGTGTTCAAGAATGCTTTATTACTTTTTTCAAGTATGGAAGAGGCTGAACAGTGAAATCGCCTGTGCTTGTTCATTACACATTCTTCAGTTTACATGGAAACGTGGACAGTTTTATTTCCATTTTTAAATTGACAAACGATTGTAAATCTTTTTAAAAACAAAACACTAAACTTCTACAGTTACATGATTTCTTGAAAAGAGCAGGTCGTTGGCAGGAGTCATACAGTGTAAACAGTGCATATGCAGCAACGTGTTTGGAAGCTCTTATTACTGGCTCCTGCTTGCAACAACCTTCATATATTATGAAACATTAAGGCATCACTTTAAGGCACTAAATAGGCCTGAATACAAACTACAGACTAAGTGAATTTAAAATGAGTTAAAATAGGTATTTCAGGAAGAAAATTAAATTTTATTTTGGTATTAGACGTTAGATTTGTATTTACTATTTTTTGGGTGTGTTACTTGAACGTAATCAGATACTCAGGATAGGCTTGGGTGTCATGAAACACTATAAACATGCTGGGGGTGGTCATGTTGTCCACCACACTGTCATACATGTAAACGTTGGAGCCCCCTTTGGATGGTGGAGCAATCATGTTTTGATGTCCCTGGGTGTGGTCTCCTGTCAGCACTCTGCAGAGGTACATGAACTTCTCTCCATTCTGATTGGGCTTAGAGTAGGTGTCAACGGCAGAGTAACTGGCATTAAACAGCAAAGTAGGCACCTTTGCCATAACAGGTAGCTGAAAACAGATCAGTCAGGTGTAAATTTGTGACAGTTACAGAAGTTTTCAATAATATGTTTTCTAAAAAATACTTTATACTGCAAATGAATAAGCACAGTATCCCTTAAAGGTATTGAGTCAGCCCCCGTTTACTTAAGTTTTGCTTTAAAGGACTAATTGTAGTCTCATTTATACCTCAACACAATAACAGTGCAGTACCACAATTAAAATTAGATCTGACCCCCAAAACCAGAATGAAACTACAGATAAGTTTTTGGTTAAACATTGCTGATTCGGCAGACTGGTGTTCTTAGAAGACAAAGACATCCCTGAAAGTCTCACCATTTTTTCCTGCGTAGCTTCTGTTGAAGCCACGTTCATTGATGATGGGAACAGTGACTTCACAGGTGCCGTGGAAGAGACGTTTCTCATTGTTCTGATGATTATTTCTCACCTCCATCTCTTGTTTTTTGATCTGAAGACTTTTCCACAGTGCAGGGTTCTGGATCCTCTCAATCTAAGAGCAGAGATAGTGAATTATAATGCAATTTTTTTTAGGGCATTATCCAACTTTTTTGTAATTGCGTGTTTCTTCGTCTCTTTTCCTTAATGTACAAATAAGGTTTCTTTTTTTAATTAAAGAAAAATCTGTTATTTTCAAGTGATGGCAGAACAACACTATTCGCTTTGAGGGGGCCTGTCCTACACCGCAATTTTAATGCATTTAATACTCAAAGAGCTTTGAGGCTGAAGTGGGGAAGCCTCTGCTGTCAGAAGGGATTGTTGGGCATGGGGTGGCACATTGGCCTTCCTCTGTTCTTGCGTCTACGCTAGCTCAGCAGGCAGTGGTGGTGTGGGGATAATCTTGGCTTCTTTGGAGAGGTTGGGGGGTTGCCCCTCTGGTTGTGGTGGCATTTGGTGAGAGCGCTCTGGCCTTGTTGTGGAGTGATGGGTGCCTGTAAGGTGGCTTCTGGCTCTTGTAGCTATTCCAGGCTGGCTGGGTTGTGGAGAATGAACTGGATCCTGGAGGAGACTCTGTCCCCCGGTACCCCCTCGGAATGTCTGATAGGACTGGGATGACACGATGCCCCTCCCCTCATTGGTCTTTCTGGTTTCCAGTTGCTGTAGATCGATGGTCCCAGAATGTGTAGGTTGGAAGGCTCTTTGGGGAGTCCCTCCTCCTTGATGATAGGCACCTCTGTTGCTGAGGGGCCTGTGAAGGCACCTATTCACTGATGTGACCTGATTCCTGGCTGAACCTGTGGTGGGGATCTGGCGGTGGGGGCTGGGTGGGAGTGCTCAGTCCTCTACATCTTTCTCTGTGCCTTTTGGCCCGGGAGCAGCTGGTGTCAGCCTCCTACCTCCCAACATGGAGGGAATGCCTGCTGGGGGCTGCTATGGCTTCTGGGACCTAAGCCTACCTGCCCCCTGCTGTTCTGGGGTCCTGATTCTTGGGTGCTGAGTTTATGCCTTTCTCACATTAGAACTTCTTACCAATTCCAGGTGAAAAGTTAGCACACACGCCATCTCTTGATGTCCTTTTTGTACACCAAAAATACTCTGGGACATGTAGGCAATCAGCTTCTTTATATGGTTATGGCTGGAATGCCGAGGCACATGTGGGGGAAAAAAAAGAAAAACAGTACTAATGATATTACCTTGGTGACGTTTCGATACATGTGGCTTTGAAGAGATTGAGGATTTCTGCGTACTCTGATGACGCAGCCTGGATAGGCACAGCATTGACATGTTGCGCCTGCCGGCATGGCATCCCAAAAGTCAGGAACATCGTCCATCTATAGAAAAAAAACAGTTTCATTTCTTTAAACACTTTTGGAATAAAAATTTTTTTAGTAGCAGCAGACAAATGAAAAACTAGTAGCATCAGGTAAGACTTTTAGATGCTTTGGAGGCAAAATGTGAAATGACATCCTATTCTATGGCCAAAATACCTTTTAGTTTGTCAATTCGTCTTATCTGTAGGATGTTCCCCTTGCTGTCAGTGGCTGGTCCTTTAGCATCTGCACAGTATAGTCTGAGCCATGGATGTAAACTTTTAAAGTAGTTTCTGCCCTCTCCAACGCAATGCTCAAGCTTATAGTTGGTCTTCTGATCAAAACTCTGATATTGAAGCCCGTGTTGCTGATACTGCCAGTCTGCAACAGTGGCTGCCAGCTCATATTTCCTTTTCAGCTCCTGCTCACCTCTCACCTTCTTCAACATATTATCTATCTCCCGATTGGCTCGGAGCACATCTCTACTGAGACCTTCAATGACGATAGAGGCTTGGCCATTAGTGATTTTATTCTTGATGCTCACACCCATGTTCTTCTGGATATCAACAATGCGCTGACAGTCTGCAGAAGACAAGTTTGGGATGTTGTCGTCCGTTATCTCTGCGCTGAATTGTTCATCAGATATCAGGTCATTTATCTTCTTCTTTGCTGCATCTACTTTAGCCTGTGAGTCACCACAGATGTGGAAGAAAGTAGGGTCCACTCTTGACTGTCTCAATATCAAAGATTTCAGCTTCCTGTTTTTTTTCCAGGACTTTCAGATACAAAAATTGCTGCATGAATAAAGATAACTAAAATTAGAATTTCTGATACAAAGAGTAATGATTATTATGATGCCAAAACCCATTTTTCTTTTGATACTTACCTTTGAACCTTGACCACAATCCACCTTTATCCTTTGAATCAGTGGCTTCCCTTCTTGCATGCTGCTGTGGAAATCTTTTAGCATTGGTTTCTGGAAAATGACTATCCTGATTAAAGTCAGGGAGCTGGAGGTGTTTTGGCTCAAACACATCAATCACAGCATCCAACATGGAGTCTGCCACCTGTTTTGCCTGTACATTGCCTTGACCTGGAAACAGACAACACAAGTGGACACATGGTTCAAATCTGCTAACTCAAAAAAAGCTTTATTCCACCCACATTGTCCTGATTTAAGACTCATCCTTAGGCATCATAGAAAAATAGTTTGTTTATTCAATCCAAATCAATGCAGTCAAATTTACTGTACTGTACTCCCTGCATTGATTGCTTCAAGGCCACACTTCTTTAAAATCAGTCATCTATAATTAAGAACTAAAACTGCAATAAGCCAGATCTACGTAGGCAACATGAGATGAGTTCATTTTGGCACATGCAAAAAATCCTTTGAATCAACAAATTTCTAGAATCTGTTGGTAAGCCTCACCTGTACCAATGGCAGGAAATGAAACAGAAGTGTAGGAGTTCTTGACACACATTTGGAGTGCTTCCTTTATGGTCTTGTGGAGTTCAGTTGGTCCGTCTGTCGACCAGGTGGAGAATCTTTTTGCACTTTAGGTTTCTGGTACAGTTATTATCATGCCTGGATTGGGCTGGGAACCTGGTGGGGTGTTTTTAATCACAATCACAACCTAGCTACAGAAACTAAGTGAACCATAAACTAAGCATGCATGTTATTACCAAGCAAGAGTTGTATGCTCTTACCAAGATATTGGCATTCTTCTAAAACAGCTACACCAGCTTGCATCCCAGAATAGCCTTGGATACTCCTGGGAAGGTAGACAAAGGCAATTTTTTTAAAGGTTTTGATACTGTTATTGCATCTGACCTGATCCAAATAGTAACTGTATGCCTCTCATCATGGTGTTTTCCCCCAGGCTTTAAAAACACCGCAGTTATTTAAACCACTGATAAAAATGAGCAATCTAAACAATCCCATCTGCAGAATTACAGGCCAATCTCCAATCTTCCATTTATCAGTAAAATTATTGAAAAAGCTGTTGTTTCAACAATTAAATAGCTTCTTAACAATGACAAACCCACTTTGATGTCTTTCAGTCTGGTTGTGATGCTTCACCACAGCACTGATACTGCCCTCGTCAAAGTGTTCAATGACATCCACAGAAATACAGACTGGAAAGAACCACCAGTGTTGGTTCTGTTGGACCTCAGCCTTTTGATACTGTTGACCGTGATATATTATTGAAGTGACTGGAGAGCTGGACTTGACTCTGGTACAGTACTCAATTGGTTTCAGTCTTACCTAAAGAACAGGGATTTCTTTGTGTCAATAGGCAACTTCTCATCAGAGGACAACAGAAAATCACATGTGGAGTACCCCAAGGTTCAATCTTGGGACTCCTTTCTATTCAAAATCTATATGCTTCCACTAGCTCAGGCTATAACAAGCAATAAGATTAATTACCATTAACTACGCAGATGATACACAGCTCTACATCGCGATTGTCACCAGGTGACTCTGAAACCCATCCACGTACTGAACAGATGCTTAGAACAAATCAATGCACGGATGTGTCAAAATTATCTCCAACTGAACAGAAACAAAACTGAAGTTATTATCTTTGGACCTATAGAGGAACAATCTAGAGTCCAATGCGCAACTTCAGTTATTACAGCTAGAAACCATTGATCAGGCCTGAAACCTATGTGTAGTGATGACCTTAGACCCAACCTTCAGTACACCTAAAGACAGTTACAAAGTTGGCCTTCTATCACCTGTAAGAACATTTCCAGGAATTAAGGACTAATATCTCAACAAGGTCTAGAAGAAACTCATCCATGCATTTATCTTTAGTTGCATTGGATTACTGCAACAGTGTCTTCACTGGTCTGCCCCAAAAAGTCAATCAGACAGCTGCAGCTGATCCAAATGACTGCTGCTTGCGTTTTCACCGAGACCCGGAAAACAGAGTACAACACCCCAGTTCTAAAGTCTTACACTGGCTCCCTGTAGCCTCAGAGAATAGACTTTAAATACTTTTGTTAGTTTATAAGTCACTGAATGGGCTTAGCACCAAACACATTAAAAACCCATTGTCATATCATCATTCCAGACCACTCAGGTTTTTCTGGTTCTGGTCTACTCTGCATCCCCCCATAACCAGAAACAAAAATGGAGAAGCAGCTTTCAGCTTCTATGCTCAACTAATTTGAGCAAAACTTCCAGAAAACTGTAAAACAGCTGAAACACTGAGTTCCTTTAAATCAAGGCCTAAAACCACCTGTTTAGTGTCATTTGATTCCATTGTATTGGGGCAGGGATGCATCAAAAATCTGAGGAGGAATAGTGTTGAAGACCCCTGGCGTAGTTAAACTTGATGGTGCACTGATATTTATTTGTTTTATTTTACAAAACATGTACAGTGGGCAATTCATGGTTCAGTAATTGCAGATTTTTTTTGTGAAACGTAACTAAATTGTTTGCAGAAATCTGCATATTCATAAATTTTTTCGAAGAGCAGATCTAAATATATTTGAAAGAAAATGCAGCTTGAGAAGCTGAAATACCTAGGCGCAATGCTACTTGATACACTATTAGCTGGCGTTTGCAAAGCAATCAATCAAGAAGAGGCATCTATTTTCCTTGGTGTGAATTGGCTGTACTCCAAGAGCGAAGAAAGGAAGACTGTAGATGTTTAGGTCTGGCGGTAGCACCAGGATGGTTTCCACTGTGTATTTAGGTATATTTGGTGTTTGAAACTATTAGGCAGTTCTAATCATTTTTAGAGGGGGCCTCAAGTATTCATGGATCTTAGCTATTCATGGGTGACTGCGGTCCCACAATTACTGGGGTTCCATTGTATCTCTAACAATAAAGCAATATTATTAGGAACCTTAAAGTTTACATTTAGTACATTCTGACCGTTTATACTTTGCATGACAGCTATATCTGTTGGTCAGTAAAAATAACTCCTCTTTTGGATCAGGTAAACTTTATTCGGCCATGTTCATCTTCAAACAACACACCCACCAAGAAGAGTATAAACTTCATAACGTGCTACAGGCATAATAGTGCCCCCTAGGGGACTGACATATAATATAAACATAGACCAAAGGAGTAACAATATCACAAAGAGACTGATTTACCAGACTTGAGAGTGAACTTATCATTTGAAGAATTGACGATGACATCAGTGGTCTCCTTCGTTATATCTCCAGTTACTGCCTGAACCGTCACATTTCCCAGTTTAGTCTCATGCATTCCTGAACTGGAGACAACTTTAGAGAATTTGCCTGCTGGTAGACATAAAGCAGTCACATAGAACAATTTAACTTTGAAATGATACAAATACTCAGTCCTGTGTTAGTTAAACTACAGGCAACTGGAAAAAATCTGCCTACCTGTGCTTTGTGAAGGATCTGCAGATGCTGGATCTGTAACTACTGAAGAACCTGTGGCATTGGGGAACTTCTTCTTAAATTGATCAGTGCAATACCTGAAAATGAATTTGATATATACTGTCTTATAAAAATTAATTCCAGAAGATGCAACAATATTTTACACCTCTTGAATTTCTGCTGTTAATCCACTGTAATAATTTTTTTTAAAGATAATTTATGGGCTGTTGCCACCAGTTACATTTATGTGCTTTGTTTACACAATCAGCATTATTAAAGATGTTAGATATGAGAACTGATTGAATTCTACTTTTTACTTCCTGTCTAGCTCTGAAGCAGCCCTGAAGAAAGAAGCACCTTGAGGATACTTCAGAGAAATGCTACAGCATCACTTGTAGATTCCCAAGCATCCACAGGACTGTACATGATCAAATCTAGAAATCAAAAAAAAAAAAAAAAAAAAAAAAAAAAAAAAAAAAAAAAAAAAAAAAAAAAAAAAAAAAAAACTCTAACCCTGCCTCTTGGCAATTTGTACATTTGTGGTGAACTTTATCAACTGATCATGCTGTCCAGTCATTTCCAAACTGCAGCTGAGCACTCTAACATTACACTGATTCTTATTTTTTTGTTACCTGTATAGTCTGTGTATCTCCAGGATAAAGAACAACTGTAATCTTCGTAAGGTGCTTGGATTGTCTTGGCTGCTAAACTCTAAGAATTTATCCAGCATCAAGGAAGCAACAAGGTCTTTCGGAAAACCCAAGTTTCCAGTGCCAACAGCCGGGAAAGATATAGATGTGAAATGAGATTTCTCTGCCAGGTCCAAGCAATCTTTAAAAATCCCAGCTAGAGTCTGAAAGAAAAAGTGTAAACCAGATTATCTAGTAGTTTCTCTGATACAGAAGGACATTTCAAACATTCTACACGTGATGAAAATAATGTACCTTTTCAGAGGTGTCTTGGCCATTGTTCCAGCTTGGAGCGATTGCATGGAAAACTTGTTTGCTCTTCAGCTTGCAGCTGTCCGTGACAACAATCTCACCCGGTGCTCCGCTGCTTTTCTGGTTATGTACCAGCTGTTGAAGCTTGGCTCCAGCTGCACTGAAGATGGCATTTGAAATTTCCCCTTTGTTCAATATGAGATCTTCTGCCACTGTGTTCACAATTACCTCTGTCTGTAAATATGGTACAACACAATTAAGATGTGTAATTTTACAATATTTTGTATGGAACAAAAAAAACAATAATAAGTGGTAATGGAATTAGTTAAGACAACATTTCTTTCCTCAGATATTATCTACTTTTTCTAGGTCTGCATTTCGTAAAACTAGAGCGACAGATTGAGTAGGGTTCTGTGAGGCTCACAAGAACTCACTGTTCAGTGAGTTTAAATACAGAAGAAATAATCCTGACATGATCCTGAGGGTAATTAGAAAACATCAAAAATCTAAATTGTGGTCTATCATGATAAAAAATAAAGATTTCCTGTCTGCTAAAATAGTATCGGATCACACTGGTAATGAAATTAGCTTTATTAGGGGCCCGCAGCAAGTTTGGCAGTTGGCCTCTCTCTGCTATCAGGATATCTTTGTCTGTCTATAAATGTTAGACAAAGGGAAGTCCAAGGGAAGTCCAAATGAAGGAGTATTTCAATTTTAAACCTTTTATCTTTAAATTAAACATACATATTTACCTTGGCAGCCTCAATATTTCCTTTTTTAAGGACGATGCTCAAGCCCTCTTTGGTCTGCGCTCGGCACAAGCTGGGGTCAGGTGGAGCTAGCTTAAATAGTGGAGACTTCATACTAACTTTAGCGATAGGGTTTTGAGACGAAACACTAACTCCATGATTTCCAAACTCCTGCTTCACGGCGGCCTCCATACCGAGAGCAACATTGTCCTCATTGTCCACCAGATGAATCGTCTTCAAGGTGTTGTCATCATACTTCTCATCACAGTATTCCTTCACTGCTCTAGCAATGGTAGCTAGGCACAGATTAAGGGGAAAACCAAGACTTCTGCTGATGGCAGGAAGGGCCACAGATACACAGCCACACTTTTCAGCTAATTCTAAGCTCTCTTTAACAGTTCTTTTCAATTGGGCCTCAGCCTTCTTTGGCTTAGTTTGATCAAAACAGGGTCCTACGCCATGGATAACTTTTTTGCAACGAAGCATTCCCCCTGCATCGGTTATGACACAGTCTCCAGGTCGGAGTTTTCCTTTTGTGAGAATTATTTGGTCACATTCTGCCTGCAACTGAGGGCCTGCAGCTCTTGAAAGTGCCAAACCAAGACCTGCCGTATGTTTCAAGTCTTCAGTAGAAGGATTGACAACAGCATCCACACAGTAACTGCACATATCTGCCTTGGAGACCACTATTTCCACTCCATCACTTGTCTGAACTTTGTAGATGGGTTTTTGTACTTGTACTAAGGCAAAGTCTTCTTCTTCATTCGAGTTATCTACCAGTTGGACCAGGCAGTCAGTTGTATTCTTAATTAAGGGAACATAAATGGATTCTTTTTCCTGAAAAAACTTCTTGACCTCCGGTTTTGTGACTTTAAAACTATCAAAGAACACAGAGGAAAGTAAATCTTTGACTATGGCCTTGCAATTTTCACAGCAGATCTACAGCCACTTAGGATGATTTCCTCATTTCCAAAAGACACTTTCACCCCACCTTCCAGTTGTTTCAGCCAGGGTGTCTGACTTTTAAGGTACTCAATGATGACATTTGCCTCAACAGCAACAAATTCTTCAACATGAGCATTTTCTGTTAAAAAGTCTTCTAGTTCACTGCTAACTTTATCCACTCTGTCCTCATGACCAGACACTACCACTTGCTGTTGACGAGTTATAATCTGAACTCTCATTCCTGACCCACTGTTGGCTTTTTCCAGCTGACAGACCAACTGCTGCCACTCCAGCTTCTTCAGGACTTCAATGTCTTCAACTTCGATGTATTGAGATTTCAGTGTTTGGCTTAAATGGTCTTGAGCACTCATTAGGTCCTTGTCAGAAACAGCAACAAGCTGCACCCTCTGTGGACTGATCTCCAAGGCTGCTTTGAAGCCGTAGGCTGTTAGAAGTGTATCAGTGGCCTCCTCTTGTTGTTCATCCTTCAACATGTCAAGCAAAAATTCATCTACTTCTAAATTCTGTCGTTTTAATCCTATGTTGAGGTGCTTATCATCTGAGTTGCATCAATGATCTCATCCACAAAGCCATTACTTTTAAAGCTTTGTTCTTTTGGTCATATGACATTTTGAGTTCTGGGTACACTTGCAAGAGCTTATCCTTAAGACCATCTTGAGAAAGGATGTGGTACATCGATGGTGACACTTTGATCTCTGAGTCTTACTTAATGTCTCTCTTCGGACCCTTTCCCTAATCCTGTCAAGGACTTCTGAAACAGGTTTCTCGAGTGTGTTGACATCATTCATAAGACCGGCCACTGAAAGGACACCACTGGTTTTATCTGGAACTACAACCACATCTTCCTTCTGCAGTTTCTCTTTAATCTTCTGTTCAGACTCCTCCCATACCTTTGACTCTAGGGAAAACTTGATGACCTTGATTTTTGACACAGCCTGTGTAAAGGCTCCCTTCACAGTATTTGCCCACTCTTTGATCATAGCTTTGGCATCTTTTGTTTCAGTAATGAAGGCAAGGCACTGAGGCGGACTGCAGACTGCCTCCAGAGTAATGTATGCAGAAATGTTTTTTCCAAATCATGACGAATGGTATCCAGAGCTGCTTTGTGGTTAGCTAGGTATCTCAGGACAGCGTTGTCAATGGGCTCGAGATGGCAGCAGGAAGTTTTGGTGATGGCTTAATCTTTCCCATAAAGTGCTACCCCCAAAGATTTGTAAAACGGGTAGACTTTGACTTCTTCCTTTTTTATTTCATGCTTCTTACCTAAGACTTTCTTAACATCTGTGGATTAAAATACAAAGTTACACTCAATTCAGTATTGATAACTATCACTTCTGTTAATCATAGATCATATTGTCAGAATAAACTGCAATAATCAGAATATAGGGCAGCTGAACTACCTTGGTGGTTCTTAAATGTGATGACAGCAGACTGTTCAGCTTCATTCAGTTGAATATCTTCCACATCTCCGCCTTTACTCTCAAAGTAGAGGCACATCATGTCTTCACTGCAGTCAGAAACTCCTTCAACCACAACCTTCTTTGTGATCTCAAGGGGTCGGACTGATAAGCCCTTCTTTGTAAACATCCGGTTTTGAGGACATCTTTCTATAAACTCAGTGTTATCTGTGAAAAAGTTAAAATAAAAACATAAAATTTCATGCTGTTCTAAATATCATTTTATATGCATAAACTAAGTGGGTACCTTTTCCACTCCGGAAAGTCAGAACAGCAGATGAGATATCAGGATGAGTTCCAGGTTGTAGTCCTGAGAGGCAGTCAGAGAGCTTAGATCTCTCAAAATGTTCTCCACAAGCATTTCCAGGAATTCTAAGGTTAAAGACTCAGGAATATTCCCTAAAACAGCCGACTTGGAACACCTGCTCCTCATCTTCGGAATCACACCATCTTTGCCTTTGCCCCTGTCTGACCTTCATCCACAGGTTTGGGTTCTTGAACTGTTGATCGTTTATTGGTCCCTGCATGGTCCACTGTTATTTAAAATGAAAGATGAATGAATAAAAACCTGTTTTCCACTTACCACTGAAATGAGTGAATCAGAAGCAAAGTAGGTCTATAAGTATTAACTGTATAATGATGAGCTAAAGGGAAAGCTTCTATTAGCTGCCCCCATTTAATTATGACCTGAACTGTTTTAAAGATAGTTGAAATTTTTAACTACTATATGGTGATGATTTGTTTATTAAAAGATGGATCTTCACTGTAAAAATAAGACAAAAGGAGTTTAATAGGCAAGGCAAGTTTATTTGTGTAGCACATTTCAGCAACAAGGCAATGCAGAGTGCTTTACATGATAAAAGGGAGTACATTGCAGAGGTATCATTAAGGAAAGTAAAAATATAAGATGGACTACAGATTAAAAATAGTGATGTTTCAGTTATTACTAATTAAACCCAACTCTAGACAAGTGGGTTTTTAGCCTTGAGAATGTGAGCAGCAGCATTCTGGAACAGCTGCAACTTTTGATTGACCTTTTAGGCAGGCCTGTGAAGACACTGTTGCAGTAATCAATGCGACCTAAAGATAAATGCATGGATGAGTTTTTCTAGATCTTGTTGGGACAATATTCCTTTAATCCTGAAAATGTTCTTCAGGTGATGAAAGGCCAACTTTGTAATTGTATTTATGAGCTTCTGAAGGTTCGGGTCTGGGTCCATCACTACAACCCAGATTTCCTTGGTCTAAAAATAATTACTTCAGTTCTGTGTTTATTTAACTGAAGAAAGTTATAGCAGATCCACACAGTGATTCATTTCAAGCATCTTCTCAATGCTTCATTGGTTCATCGTCAGCTGGTGACATTGTAATGTAGGACTGTGTATCATCAGCATAATTATGGTAACTTATATTGTTATTTATTATAATCTGAGCTAATGTGAGAATGTAGATATTAAACAGGAGAGACCCCAAGATGGAACCTTGGGGGAACCCCACATAATTTTATCAGCTCCAATGAAAATTACCTATTGACACCAAGATAGGTAAGTACTGTAGCAGAAAGTTCTGCACTAGAGTCCGACCAAGTCTCCAGTTTTAATAAAACCGCAAAAATAAAAACATGCATCTCAAAGTAGGTTTTATGTTATTTACTAATAATCACCATTTTATTATGATACATACAAGCTTATTTTTGTTCAGGAGATTTAGCTATATAATTTCTCATGTACATGCATGAAGGTGTGCACGTTTAAAAAAGGTTATGTTTGCATCTTTGTCAAAACATAATTTATAATAAAAGGTCAGTACTATGTATGTTTTTTCCTTGTAGGCTTATAATTAGGTTCCAAGAAACATTACTGAGTACAGAAAACAAGATGTGGAAATTATAAAGTAAACCCCATCATCATTTATAATAAATGGATTTCATATCTTCCATGCTACTAAATTACTTATTACTATGTAATAAAGGATATTTCTAGTCAATTCTATCTCCTACATTTGAACCAGTTTAATGCAGATTAGTAAAACATAACAAAACCAATACCCAGCTTGTTGTTTTGGAGACAGTGGAAATCACTGACAGTCATAACCTAGTATTTTGAAAACCTCTGTCTCCCTCTGCTGCAGTAAAATTAAAAAACAGCACCTCAGTGAGTTTTAAAGTGTACGGAAGATTCTATTATCATCCAGTAATGTGTTTTCCAGTGACCATTTTAATTAACCAGCTAATTAATTAATTAGTTCACTCATTTAGCAGTCAGAGCAAATGCAGGATGAGTTACAAACAGAGATTAAGGTCAGGTGAGTTTTGAAATTATTTTTAAACTAACAATAGTGTGACTATGAATAAAATATGGAATATATAATATGAATATATAGAAATATTCAAATGTCCTCGAATGCGTCCACGTCCAAAAGGGACAATGAATTAAGCTGTTGTGTCCAGCTTCATCAATGACTCCGAAGGTAAGTTAATAAGTCGTTCTGAGTTCAATGCGTGGATGTGCTCGAACTTTTTTGTCATATATATTTTGCGTTTTCATCATGTAAAGCATTTTTAATTGCCTTGTTGCTGAATGTGTATACAAAATAAACTTGCCTTAAGTGTTTACTTGTGTACCCTTTGTTTAGGAGACTTAGTTCTTTCATTTTTCATGTACATGCATGCAGGTGCACCTTTAAAAAATGATTATGTTTGCATAATTAACAATAAGGCCTGTACTATATTATATTATTTGCTTGCAGACTTATAATTAGGTCCCAAGAAACATTTTCAGAGTTTAGAAAGTAAGAAGATGTGATTTTATTTATAATTTCCAATGAATTTCACATCAAAGAGCAGATATTTCCTTCTGGGTACTTACACTTTTTGTTGTCTTTATCAGATGAATCCTCCTGTTTAAAAAAGATTTCAGAAACATTTTAGACGTTTTTGTTCTGAATACCACTGATTCATTTTACATTCAGGGGCGCGGTTAGAAAAAGACTCCAGCAAGGTAATAAACAGAGAGGTTTATTCTGAGAAATATCCTCAAACATGGGAAGTGAAAGGAAAAAAGCAGGAATGATATCAGGCAGCACCCTGTTGGATTTCTGACCAGTCATGTGACTTCCAGTAAACAATAAAAGCCCTGCAGGGTCTGGTCTTCTTCATCAGGAGCTCAGAGTTAAAAACAGAAAGCCAAGAAAGAAAGCACCATTATACATGAATAGATCAGATAACAATAGTCATAAAAGTCAACATGGAATGAGTTTACTGATGAATAAACACAAAAGAAACCACAGCCACAAAGAGAAATATGTGACCAGCCTGTTGATAACAGCTGCAGGTGTGTCTTATGTCCACAGTCAGGATTTTAGATTACAGGAACTAGCTCAAGTGAGATTAGCATTCCATTAATTATCCCAATAATCATGAGCAAAGCAATCCTCCTCTGGCAGGGTGCAAACCAGACTGTGAGGCAGATTGTTGACTAACTTCAACTTCTTTGCACTCACCTGCTCCTTTTTCCCCTCCGAAGGAAGGCGGACTGTCATCTTCAACACCCCCTGATCCAAACTGATCTGGTGCGCCTTTTTGGCCAGGACATTTTTCTGGTCTGAGAGAGAAAACAGGTTGCATCCAGCAGGCTTTTACTGAGGATCGATCATGAAATGAACATTCTGGGGCTCAACCCCTCCTCTCTGAGGAAGCGCAGCAGCGCAGTCGCGCTCCCGGACTCGTAGTCCACCTCACAGTCTCCCCCGTGGACTTCTTACTCTGAAAATACTTCACCAGCTTGTTTTTCAGTCTCGGGTGTGCTGCTGTCCTCCAGTTCCACCAGAACCGGGTAGGAATATCCCCCCGCCATGGTTCTGGCCTCCCTCCCTTTCTTGTCCGTCTGGTCTGACTGAATACTTTCAGTTTTGTTTCTGGTGAAACGACAAGAGGCGGACTTCTTAATGACGGCAGATGCGGAGCTTGCGGGATTGGCGCAGAATGGAGCGCAGCAGGAAGAAGGACATGTTTTCTTCGCTTATTTTGAATACTTATTAACTCGAACTAGCAGCTGAACCAGTTTGGACTGGTACACATCCTGTCACAGTTTACTTTCAGTTTTTCAGTCGGGACTTTCCACGCCAGGCAGGTGAGCGCCTCGCGTGTACATGTCGTTTTCCGAACCGCAAGTACTATTTTATTGTTAAATGCAATTCATTTTTTAAATTAACAATTTATGTGAAACTTGGTGGAAAATTATTTAGTCGCGTTTGGAAGTGTTGTAAAGTGGTCGCAGTTGTGAAGATTAGCTTTCAATGGAGATCAGAAATCAGGAAAATGGCGAAGAGAATCTAAACCGTCGACGGTCTGGACCGTCTTCGTGTATTTTAATATTTTTGCATTGATTGAGAAATGGTTACAATGTGGAGTCCACACATTAGACGCAACACAGAAAGTATGGCTCAAATATCGAGTGTCTACTGAAAAACAGCTGGACTGCATTAGAACCAATGCAGATTAGTAAAACATCATAAAACAATACAGCTTGTTGCTTTGGAGACTGTGGAAAATCATGAACAACAATAACATCCAGTTTGAAAATCTGTCTCCCTCTGTTGGAGTAAAGTTAAAACAGGACCTCAGTGTCGCGTTTCAAGTGTACAGAAGATCTCCTCATCGTCCGGTGAGGTCGTTTTTCAGCGACTGTTTTCATTAAATGAGGGATCCTTCTACCAACGGTGCTCTGGTCGTTTCCCAGTCTGAGCCACAAACGCAGATTAAGGTCAAGGCGTTCGTTTTAGTCATGAAAACAAACAATTGTGTCATTATATATTACTTTGCAGTAACTTCAGTATTTAAAACCAACATGGCATTACAAGCAATATTTCTTATGCATGAAGTGTGTATTTGTGTAACCGCTTTATTCTGATTTCTGTGACTTTATGTCCTAACTTTTGCTTTAAAACATTTAAATCCTGATCAGTCAGTGATGTTTTCAAATTATTTGACAAAGAACATCATTTAAATGTATCTTTAGAGACCATGGTTTCCCTATTTTTATTTTGAATAATATAAAGCAATTAAATAGATGTTTATACAGAACAGCAAATCTATCCATAAATCCAATGAAAGCCAAACACTAACTCTTAAACATACAACATCCTTCAGTTTTTCAGCCACTATATTCCAAGTTTTCAGGTTGTAATTCTTTAAAATTTACCTTGTTGCCCATGAAATGCTATTTGATGTCCCAAATACTGTTAGACGTAACAATGTTGTTGATTCAAAATGGTGTCGATTCAAATTAACAAAGGTGAGCAAGCTGTCTCTTTGTGACAGGCTGTCTGTAAGACAACACCTGAAGCTACAACTCAAAGTGTTAATAAAAGTAGACCCTGTCCTGGCTTATTCAGTTGGTCAGTGTTAAGTATTTTCTCCATTTTTTTTTTTTGCACAAAAAAGGTGCCAAAAAAAGTCAAATAGAAAAAAGCCTGGAGAATTATGGCTAAAAATCCCAAAATAAACTTAGATTAGTCGGAGTTGTAGCACCGAAGACTGGGAAATATGATGAAACAAGGGATAACTTCTGAACACTGCTAATTGTGAACTATTTTTTTGGTGTCATTTTTTTTACCTTTGTCCACTACTGAAAGGGTTTGAGATGTTTAAAATATTGTATTTGATCTTTCCATAGGTTTATTGAGTAACAATGGAAGTTAATGTGGATTTTCCTCTTTATGGACCATCAGTCAACATTGTGAAACAATCTGGAGACGCTCTGTGTGAAGTCCTTCATGATAAATTCGGATGTGTGGCCACCATTCAGGGTGTGGGTTTGGAGAATGAGAGCAGGACTTCGTACCAGAGACCGGCAGCAACCATTAGGCCAGAGAAGCGATTTGAATTCACGCTTCGTTCAAGAGTAAAGGTTTCTGTGTGGAAGGCTGATCTCACCAATTTCAATGCTGATGCTGTTGTGAATGCTGCTAATGAAGATCTACATCACTATGGAGGCCTTGCTCTGGCCCTGTCTAAAGCTGGTGGTCCTCAAATCCAAAAAGAAAGTGATGATTATGTTAGGAAGCGTGGTAAATTAAAAACAGGAGACGCAGTTGTTATGGATTCAGGGTCACTACCATGCAAGAAGATAATTCATGCTGTGGGTCCACAACTGTCAATGAATCATCAATATGAAGTACAAAAAGCTAAACCTTTGTTGGAAAAAGCCATCAAGAGTATTCTCAACAGAGTTGGAGAATACCATCTGGCAACTGTTGCCATTCCTGCAATAAGCTCCGGATTGTTCAACTACCCACTGCCAGAATGTGCCCACACCATCGTGTCAACCATAAAATCCTACTATGACAACCCTCACAGACCTGTTCCTCAGGAGATCTTCCTTGCCAACCATGATGAGCCCACAGTACAGGAAATGGAGAAAGCATGCCATCAGATATTCTGTCCTCAGCAGCACCAATCTTACAGCCATGCAGTAGCAAAAAAATACCCGAAGCGCTGCCAACACCACAAAACCTTCAGTCCACATTGGAAATGTGGTTCTGAGACTGAAGAAGGGGAACATTGAAGATCAACATGTAAGAGTCTGTGCTTATTATCCAGTACAAATAAAACGCGTACTTTCTAGTGATTTTTCTGCTAGATTTAAGATTTACTTAGTCAGGCTAATGGTGTATTTTTTGGGTAAACTTAATGTTGTTTTCTCATGATTTATTTTCTCTTCAGACGGATGTCATTGTAAACACTGCATCAGAGGACTTGGAACTGAGAACTGGGGAATTTCCAAAGCTATATTGAAAAAAGCAGGTTATGAAATGCAAAGTGAAATAAAAACAGCTAAAAAGCTGAGGCATATAGTTTGCACAAAACCTTACAAGCTGTTTTGTAAAGAAGTATATCACACTTCTTGCATTAAAAAGGGGAATTCTCCTGGCTCAGAAAGGGTACGAACCTCAGCTGCCACAGAATAAACTTGCCTAATTTATTTTGAATTAAATGGAGGACCGCTCAGATTTCCTTGCACTAACCCTCTACCTACTTACTTATTCATTCAGATCCTTTTCAATTCTGTATTGGAGTGCTTGTGCGAAGCAGCATCAAATAATCACAGCTCAATTGCCTTTCCTGCAATTGGAACTGGAGCCCTCGAGTTTAGTGGAGCAGACTCTTCCAGGATCATGTTGAAGGCAGTGACTCAATTTGCCAGCACTTATCAATACCATCTCCAGTTTCCTTTGTCATTTTTTCCTTCTGAAGACAAAATATTTCAGGTATGGAATTCCTGACTTTTTGACATGCCTTCTTTTTTACTCATGCATAAAATCTATAATGTTTGTGTCCAAAGGCCATAGGTGCATGTCTGAAAATACTGTAGTTTGTGGATTTTCTGTTTTCTTATTGATTTAAAATGTTACTGTTTTTCAGATTTTGGAAAGGTTTGCCTTATTTTATTCACATGTTCCTCTCAACAGCAACTAACGAGTTCCCCATATACACCAAGATTTAAGGTTAACTGTATGGGTGGTTGAGATTTAGCGGTATTGCTCTGCCCCTTTAAAACAGTTTTCTCCTCAACATTTGAAACACTCTTGTCGTTTACTTGAACTTTATTTTGTTTCTGATTGCTGTTTTTACTCCTGCTTGTTGGATTTTTATGTTTTGTTCTTTTACACTGTATCTAATTGTTTCTCTTCGCTGAGCATCGTTCAGTGTACTATAGCCTACATATATTTGACTTTCTTATATATACAATAAGAATCTGGATAGATTAGGTTAAATTCTCATACTTCAACTTTGATTCAGGAAAACAACAAGTCTTTTTTCATATTTTAATCGCTGTTAATATTAATATTATTGGTTCCTTTTTAACAGGCTTTTGAAAATGAAATGAGAAATCGCCAAAAAGGACTACAAACCAGCTTTGAACATGGTAATGACAAAAGTTCTTTATTTACATCACACTATATTTGTTCCAAAATAAATTAACTGTTTAAGTTTTTTTTTTTATTCAAGGTATTTATGCATACACTTTTTTTTTTAAATAATAAAGTTGGTCAATTCAGCAAAATATATTTTGCATTTTGCTGGAAAATGCTAGTTTTAGAACAAAGACTCAACCAAGCTTTAGAATAAGCATGATCTAATTTAAATAAAATGTAAATTCAATTAAAAAGCATGGATTGTGTTCTTAGTTAATGATTTGCTTAAAAAAAAAACAACAAAAAAAACAAAAAACCCCTTACGTATGTAGTCCGATTAAAATACCAAGACTTTTTAAGGTTGTTCTTTTACAAATCTACATATGCTTGAAAATTTCCCCTAAAGAAAACTTTATAACAAAATAGTGGATTACAGTTGAATGATGCAAAACGCTTTGCCTCATAACATTTTTACGTTTTAATTAGGGCTTTTTTTTAAACATTTGCACTAAAGCAGTGATTTGTTTTGTTATTGTTATCCACCAGCATCTGGGCCTAGAGAAGATTTCCACTCCAGCAGAGATTTAACGCCAAAGATCAGCCTGCTCTGTCCTTCTGATGAATCAAAATGCGAGGCTGAGAAGTGGCTCAGGGATCGTCTCTCTATGCGTTCTGACTCTGTCGAGATCGACAACAACTTCATCTCATACTTCAGTGAAGAAGACCATCTGAAGCTGGCCCTTTTTAAGTGAAGAAGAGGGTTGATCATGGAGGAGTTTTTCGCGCAGGGTCATGCATGTCTAACAGTAAAGGGGAAATCAGAGGGAGACGCCGTCATTGCCGCATTGCAGGTGGAGGCCATTCTCTGCCAAATCCACAAGCATTCATATTAGAGGAAAAAAATCAACTGCAGGTGCTGACAGGCATGAAAGTTTCTGGGAGAAAAATAAAACGGTCGAGAAGAAAAGCCATGAGTTTTCGGAGCGAATACGGCCTTTCAGATCTAATGGTCCGTGGATAGTAAATGTACAGTACGTGAAAACGTCAAATGATTATGGAGTTTTATCAGATTTTTGAGCACAAATGTTTATATTCATGATGACTATAACAAAGTATGAATACTGCAGATTTTCAGTGAAGTATTTTATGTTTAGGTGGTCAAAGTGGAGAACGATGCTCTGAAGGCAATGTTCGATATGAAGAAAAGGCAGCTTCGCTGCTCCACTTCTGAAACAATGTTTCAACGCATCCCTCCTCAGTTCTGTGAGATGATCAGCCAAATTGGATTCCATGCAGAATGTGCACCGCCTGAAGGTATGCTACGCTAAGACCAATGCTAGTGTGAAAATATAGTTGCAGTCAGAATTACAAAAGCAGGAAAAAAAGAAAGTGAAATGTGTCCAGTGAAAGGCCACTCAGCGAGGAGGAAGCCATTGCTCTAAAAGAAACATAAAAAGCCAGATTGCAGTTCGCAAATGTCCTCAGGGACAAAGACCTTCATGTCCTGAGGTCTGATGAAGCTACAGTGGAACTGTTTGGCCATAATGACCACAGTTACATTTGGAGGAAAAACAGGGAAGCTTGTACCATCCTAATTGTGAAGAACAGTGGTGGCAGCATCATGCTGTTGGGCAGTTTTCCTGCAGGAGGAACTGGTGCACTTCATAAAATAGATGGCATCAGGAGGAAAGAAGATTATGTGGAAATATTGAAGCAACAGCCAGGAAGTTGAAGCTCGGGTCTCAACGGGTCCAGATGGACAATAACCCTCAGCAAACAGCCAGAGTAGTTAAAAAGTGACCGAAGAACAAAGTCAATGTTTTGACCGAGATCTGAAAATATGTGTGAGAATGAGGTGGTCCACAAACCTGACCCAGTTCCACCAGTCCTGTCAGGAGGAATGGGCCAGAACTCTAGTAAACCATTGTGAGAAGCTTGTGGAAGGAAACCCAAAATGTTTGAACCCAAGTCGTCCAGTTTAAAAGACAAGTATAAATTTCTGAATTTGAAGAAAGTTACAAAAAAATCTCTAAAAATGTTCTCGCCAAGTTTTCTGGCATTTTGGCAAATAGAATTTTACTAATTCTAATTGACCTAAAATGAGAAAATTTAGCTCTGATTTAGCTTCAGACTGAGGAAAAAGTATGCATGCGTCTTTTTATTTGCTGTATGTAAACATATGGTTTCAACCTGTATTAGCATTGCGATGCACATGGCCACAACGATGCATCTCCTTCTGGTTGCAGATCCAGAGTATGGAGAGGGAATCTATTTTGCGCGCAACATAAGGAAGGCCCTGGAGCTGTGGAAGTGGAAAGGTGAACAGTACCTGTACTTTGTGGAGGCTGAAGTCCTGGTGGGAAACTCGACGAAAGGTGAACGAGGACTCATTCTGCCTCCTTCGGTTGGAAAAAGATTCCAGCGCTACTTACGACAGCGTGAACGGAGGGCCCGACGTCACCGTCATCTTCAGTGGTTATCAAGCTTTACCCAAGTACATTATCATCTGTAAGAAGGACTGAAGTGTTTCTGTTCTGTCAAGAAAGTATTTCACTTCTTTTAGCCTTGGCTTGATATCCGAAACTGAGTTCAGAAAAAGTTTATCAGAAAGAATCTCCAGGAAAGTAACCTCAGTTTATCATTCATATAAATGCTGTCTTCACCTTTCGCCTCACAGAAAGGAGTTTAAAATGAAACTCGTGTCTGCTGATTCAGAAACAAACAAGTTATTAGATTAGCTCGATATTATAAGCAGAAACAAATATGGCAGTCCTTTCTAACCATTAAACACCAATGAGAATGATAATCATAAAACACAGGCAATAGTGGATCTTAGTTTGTAAATGATACATTAAAGATTTAAACAAGTTAATAAAAACAGAAACCATGTGTTTAGAATCCTGTGTTTAGTAATTTATGATTTACTTGATCTTTTTTGGGTGGGGGAGGGTGACCATATTCTATAGCAATGAAAGTTTAAAATCATCTGTGTACTGATGAAAGTGTTGGATCAAAAACAATATTTTGGGGGTCATGGAAACATTATTAAACCTACACTGAATCTGTTTATTTGACTCTACTTTGTAAATCTAGTGGCGATATTTCTATTCTCTATATAACAAGCTACAAGTCGGTACATTGCAGCACATCTGCATGTGTATTCTAGGGGATCTTAGTCTAACTTTGTATCAGAAAATGTAACATGGAAAAATAATGTAAGTGAATAAACTGACCTGCTGTAAGTAAATAAATCATAATAAAGGAAGTTGGAAACAAGCAACAGCAGTGTGACCAGTTCCTGTGTGTCATCAGATACAGATTTATGAAACAATTATACGCAAGAATAGCCATGAAGGGAATGTCCAACCATCGTTCCCTTCAGGAGGAGACGGTTCTGTGTCCCCGAGATGAATGGATTTTGGTCCAAAATGTGCAGATTGACCCCAGAACAGAGTCATTATCCACAGTGAAACGTCCTTTACCGACATGGGCTGAAAGGCCACTCAGCGAGGAGGAAGCCATTGCTTTAAAAGACACACAAAAAAAGCCAGATTGCAGTTCGCAAATGTCCTCAGGGACAAAATCCTTCATTTCTGGAGACATGTCCTGAGGTCTGATGAGACCACCGTTACATTTGGATGAAAAACAGGGTCGCTTGTACCATCCTAACTGTGAAGAACGGTGGTGGCAGCATCATGCTGTTGGGCAGTTTTCCTGCAGGAGGAACTGGTGCACTTCCTAAAATAGATGGCATCATGAGGAAAGAATATTATGTGTAAATATTGAAGCAACATCTAAAGACATCAGCCAGGGAGTTGAGGCTCCCTGAGGTGGGCGGATCGATACGAGAGTGATAAGATTGATACTTTAGTTTCAGATTCCCGCTTGGAATTTTATTTTTTGTATTTTATTTACTCAACTCTATTTTAAAAAGATTTTGCAGATTTGCTCTCAAATGATTAATTTTTGGCACTTTATTTAGAAAACTATGCGCACAGTTTTGTTTTTTTTATTGTTTCTGTTTATCATGTGAAGTTGTTATCAAAGCATTGTTTTAGACACCTATAAACTATCTAAATTCTGTCCTAGGTTTTAAAGGGGCAGCATTATGTAAAATAACATTTTTTGAGGTTCATCCTGTTCTAATGTTATTCCCTCATCAAAAACATACCTGGAGTTGCTTTGATTCTTTCATGCATGTTTGAGAAATCCTTTAATCTCCCGTGGCAACCATTCAGCTGTGCAAAACGATTGGGTGGATACAGCTCCACCTTCGGGTGCGGCTCCTCCTCGGAGCTGCAGTTTCTAAGCTTCAAAACACGCTGCTTCCGCCTGCGACTTCTCCACTCAGCTTCTTCAGATGAGCCAGCAGCAATTAGCAAACACCTGGTGGAACTGCGCATCTGCTGAGCTCATTGTACGAGCTACTTCTCAGTGAAACAGAAAAAAACCATTGTTAAAGGGTTAATAGAGGAGTGCTGTCGTGATGACTTCCTGAAGGCGGAGTTTCAGAGCAGGAGACAGAGGCCCAAATTCAAGGCGTTAAATTATAAAGTTACATTTCTTTTAAGTCATATTTGATATATGCAGCATTTTTATAACAACTGAAGGCAACATAGTTACTTGAATGAGCCATAAAATGACTCTATGTTCCTGGAAAACACATAACACTGCCCCTTTAACAAGTAATTCAAAGGAAAAACATAAAAACATCTAAAGGTCAGAAGACTGATAATGTGTCATTTTGTTTCTTCTGCGATTCTGGTCCGATTCTGTACCATATTTGGTATCCCATCGATGCCAAAATATGCAGAACGGCACACGTCTGCTTCCAGACGGACAACCTTCAGCATGCAGCCAGAGTGGCGTCAACGTTTTGGCGTGGCCGTCACAAAGCCCTGATCTCGGTCCTATGGAGAATTTGCGAGCGGATCTGAAACCTGATCCAGTTCCACCGGTTCCGTCAGGAGGAATGGTCAGAACTGCAGTAAAACATTATGAGAAGGAGGAAATTTTTAAATAAATATCTGACATATTCTCTGTCTTTTTTATGGCATTTAGCAAACAGAAATTATTTTGGTGATTCTAACTGGTCTGATTTAATTCACATCTGTCTTTTTGTTCGGTGTATGTAAACTTCTGGTTTCACCTGTGTATTTGTACATTTTATCACCATGTTTTATATGAGAAACCTTTTTTCTCTCTGCATTTGCACTTTTATTACCGTTTTAATGGAAACCACACAGTTCATGAAATCTGCGATGTAAATAAAGCGGACACTTTAAACGCTGACAAACGCATATAAAAGCGTTTTAAGTGAGGCGTCAAACATCCGACCCCAGAAAACACAGGGGTTGTCCTTTAACTGGACCCTATTTCCCCGAGGGAAGGCTTTCACCGGGGTCTCTGCTCCAAGAACCACGACTAAAACATCCAGACGGTGCCGACAACAAACGCTTCGACTGGCTTTCTCTGTGACTATACAGAAACAATTGAACTGAAAAGCTGTAGAACTGCAACAAAACAACCCACACAGGTTTCACAGTTGTTTAAGGACTAACAGGAAGTCTCCACAGGGTACAGTTAACAGGAGTGATGTGTAGCAGCTGTACATGTCGGTTTCTACGGTTGACGTCGACTAATTAATCAGTGCGATTGTCTGAAACGGTTGCAGCGATCAGCAGGAGATGCAGCCTCTTTTTCTTCTTCTACAGCAGCTTCTTACCTGAAAGCAGCTGATTGGTTCTATGAATAAAGCACATAATAACTCAGGACACTGAACCACAGAGGATGGGGTCTGGGAGGAGGTTCCTGGTGCTGGTTTCCCACCAGAATGACGTCAGACAGCAGGTCTTCAACAACAACAGAACCATTTGGAGGAATTTCTAACATATAAATGACACTAAAAAAACCCTTAATATTAATGTTAAACCTTTAGAGACAGTGAATCTTCTGATTGACGTTTGTCGTCCTGTCACTACTCAGACTCTATGGCTATGATATCTGCCCAGCGTGGACGTCTGCTACCGACCAGTTTAGAGCAAACGTTTCCAGTCTGCTGCCGGACGAGCCGCGTCGGGAGCGAAGCCCGGTCACTCGGTGCATTCGGCGATCTCCGTGCCGTCGACGAGCAGGGTGTGGATGATGCCGTCCCGCCTCTTCCCACTGCTCACCGCCTTCACGCAGCAGTTGTGCTCTCCCAGAGTGAAATGCGTCTCCGTGCCGTCGTCCACAAACTCCCCCTGCACGCGCGGGTCACAGCGTCAGAGCAGCTAAGGGAAAACCGTGGCTCTTTGTTTCTCCACATGACAGAGAAAACGTGCTGCTCCGTGATCTGTCGTGGTTAGGTTAGCGAGAGAAACTTACCGCAGTCTCAATCTTCTCTCCATTACACCAGACATCCATGGTGTCTTTCTCTGAAAGTGAAAACAGTGAAAGAGTTCAGTAAGAAACTGGCTGCAGGGAACTGGGAGGAGTTTAACTGGGAGGGAGGTTGCCTACCCTGAGCTATCTCTGTGGTTATGCTGCTACTTTCTTCTTCTGCTACTCTCCAATTTGCATTATTTGCTGTTATTTCAACTGTTCCCTCAGTTTTTTTCTCTCCAGAGAAGGTACACCTGGTCTGGCGTTCTGTTTGGCTTCCTCTCCTGCTATTAACTTTTTATTATTATTATTATTTTTTTTATTAACATAGAAAGTACTCCTGGATCAGCTCTTCTGTTTCTTTTTGTGGCAGATGGCCACTTGTACTGAGCCAGGCTCTGGTTCTGCTGGAGGTTTCTTCCTGTTAAAGGGGCGTTTTTCCTCTCCACTGTGGCAACATGCATGCTCGGTATGAGGGATTGCTGCAAAGTCAACGACTCGATGCAAACTGCTGGGTTTCCTTAAACAGAAAACTTTTTAAACTAATTTGAATAACAAACAGAGTTAATGCTCTGTTTGGTAACTAGGATTAACTGGAATGTCCTCTGTGACTGGATTAAAATGACTTTTTTGTAAAGAGCCTGTGAATTGAAAGGAACTGGATCACTGCAAATATACTAAATCTCACCAAGTATTTCTGCTCTAGTTTCTGGTGGAAATATCTTGAATACACTTGAAATAAGACAAAACTAGCTTACAGGTAACGTTTCAGCAGATAAAGGAGCTTGTTTTAAGTCAATAATTCTTTAATATTGATGAAAAACTTTCTAGTTATAAGTGAAATAATCTGCCAGTGGGACAAGATGTTTTAACTTATTATATGGAGAAAATGTCTTGTTCCACTGGCAGATTATTTCACTTATAACTAGTAATGTTTCATCAATATTAAGGAATTATTGACCTAAAACAAGCTCCTTTATCTGCTGAAAAGTTACTTGTATATTAGTTTTGTCTTGTATTAAGTGTGTTTAAGATATTTGCACCAGAAAACAGACCAGAAATAATTTTTGTGTTTTTGCAGTGACGGTCGGAGGAGTGGAACAAGTTACTGAAGTTATTATTTTCACTCAGTGAAGGACTTCAGAAATCTGGTCAGTCAAGTTAGAGTTTGTTCATCTTACAACTTGATCTGTTTTTTGTCGAAACATGAATACCTGTTGACGCTGCAGCAGCACAGATATCTGCCTCCATCTGGTTTCTCTGTTGTTTTCCTTTCATTTTTACATGTATTAACATCCACATAAACAGTCCGTCATAACAGCTTCATTTACAGCAATCTCAACCACGTTCTGTGGAATAAACGATTATTTCCTCTCAATGTAAAGTCCTGAGAAAAGCCTGTGTTTTTATTAATGCAGAACTAAACGATATGTATAAAATAAAGAAATCAGGATCATAGAATAAGCTGCAATGAGGGTAATAGGAATGTATTTAGTGTAAATAAAAACTAGAGTAATACCTAAGCCTGCCAAAATCAGCAATTAATCAGTTAATCACATAATAAATTAAAATGAGCTCCATAATTTCCATTCTTGTGATATTTTTTGAAAGGCAATTTTGTTTACAGAGACATCATAATCCATTTTATTAATGGTTGTGTGTGGGTTTTATTTCCGTTTTATTTATTGTTTTTGGTTGTGTTTTATTTTGGATATTTAAAATATCTTTGAAAAATTACTAAATAAATACAAAACATGGAAAAAAATAGAAAAAAACCCCAAATAAATACAAAAATTAGAAAAAATAATAAAATGAAGGCAATTAATAAAACACTACGATTGTAAATAACATTGAAAATTAAATAATAGTGATAAAGTTAATTAAAAATTGAAGTTTAATGGTCTTTGAGGGCGAACATTATCAATATATCACTTAAAAATGTTCTCAAAACAACAATGTTATCGTTTATCGCAATAATTTCTGGGACAATTTATCACCCAGCAAATCAGTCAGTATCGTCCATTAATAATATGCAGCTGTGACCAGTTAAGATTTCCCTGTGACGCTTTCTTCATCCTCGTTAACTGGAACACTTTGATGACTTTACAGTCTTAAGGAAATCCCTCAGCGATTTTAAAAGCAGGAATTGATCGAATATGTCTCACCGTGATCCAACTGTCCCATATAAAGCTAATAGCAGTTAGCTCATTGACAATTTCACCCGATGTTCCTGGAGTTTAGAGACGTTCTGAGATGTTTATGACTCTGAGTTGCAGAGTTGAAGCAAGTTAGGCCTAGCCAATAAACTGATTTTAGCGATTATTCATATTTTTCATTTTTTGAAGATTTAATTTTCGGAAAATCTGGATTTTTTTTTTTTTTTTTCACTAATGCACTCCTTATGTTTCCACAGTTCAGAGAGACGTCAGCACGCCCAGGGCGGCCATCTTGTTTGACAAGCCTTTTTTATAGCTTCTGTTTATTTGGACTTTCAACTCTGTGACGGAGTTTAGGGTCAGGCAACAATTTTTTTTTTTTTTTTTTTTTTTTTTTTTTTTTTTTTTTTTTTTTCAAAAATAACGCTACAAGACTACAGTCGTAGTAATACGAGAATAAAGTCAAAATATTAGAAGAATGAAGAAGTAATTTTATGACAACTCCAACATGAAAATAACAAAAAATTAATTATCAATTAACTTTTTTCTCATTAAAACAACTTTTTCTCATAATTTTAAGACGTTCTTCTGGTAAAATTGCGTCTTCATTCTGCTAATATTATGACTTTATTCTCGTAATTAAAAATTTTTGTAGCCTGGTCTTAATAATCCATAGTGCAACTCACAGAAGGGAGGATTGAAATAAAAGCCACTCTTTGAAAATATTTTCTGCCATTTGTAATTTCTTTTTTAGAAAAGAAAGCAAGATAAAAAACAATCGATTAAAATTGCAAATCGGATCTAGTATGAAAAAAATCGGAGATCTGAAGTCCTATCGTCCAGCCCAAGAGCAAGTTTGACTCATTTTAGATGCTATGCATGGATTAGGGCAGCACAGCGCCTGATCAGCTCCAAGCAGGGGGATTATAAAGGGATTAGCGTGTCCAGTTAGGGGACGGCGTGGTGCTTGAGGCCGGAAAAGAGCTTAGCTTCAGCATTAATACGAGAGCGCAGCTCTGAGGAGCAGAAATCACAGCACTCTAAATATCGAGTGTTGATATTAATATGAACGAACCAAAAAAGCTTGATATTTAGCATGACCTCTGACCCCGACACGAGGATGCTCCTGTGCTGGTTGAGCAGGCGTTAAACTGAGCTCACCCAGAACCACTCTGCAGTCAACGCCGTCCAGGTTGAGCAGCCAGGTGCTGGTGACCTTCGACCTGTTCTCCATGTACTGCTTCAGGCTCTTCCCGTTGATCTCCAGCGTGTACTCGTAGGAGAAGCCGCCGACCGCATCGATGTTGATGGTGGCTTTGGTGTCCGACTGGCCCACGCTGAAGGTCTCCTTCCCGACCAGTTTGAACATCCAGTCCCGCCTCAGAACCTCCTGGAAACCAGACCAAATGTGAATCTCTGGCTACACTCGCTGTGGACACACTGGTACAATTATCACTTTATGTCTGGTGATTAACTTCAGCTCTTTCAGGTTGGAAGTCCTCCTCGCCATCACCCTAATGTTTAGCTCCCTCCACAGATTGTCCATTAGATGCAGGTCCGGACTCGGTCTGGGCCGCTCCAAAATTTTACTTCCATTAAGAAGAAACATGTTGGGAAATCTATCAGACAACTTCCTTCCTGTTACTTTTATATTTGGTTATGAAGAATAGACTTTAAAATCCTTCTGTTAGTTTATAAATCACTGAACGCCTTGGTGCCAAAATGCATTACAGACCTGTTGTCATTGCATCAACCTTCCAGACCAGTCAGGTCTTCTGGTTCTGGTCTGCTCTGCATTCCCAGAACCAGAACCAAACATGGAGAAGCAGCTTTCAGTTTTTATGCTCCACTAATCTGGAACAAACTTCCAGAAAGCTGCAAAACAGCCGAAACACTGATTTCCTTTAAATCAAGGCTAAAACCCAGATGTTTAGAGCTGCCTTTGATTAGTAGTAAGTGGAACATTGATCAACATATTTGCTTGATGATTTTGATAATGACATTTGTCAAAATGTAATGTTTATTGCCTGTTTCATAACTGGTTACTGTACTATATTTTTATGGTGTAAAGCACTTTGAACCGCTCTGTTGCTTAAGTGTGCTATCCAAACAAACTTGACTTAACTTGACTTATAATCCCAGTCAGGACCAAGAATATATTTACATGTTTTTACCACAAAAACATTCATGCAGTTGAAAACAGCCATTTAGATACGGCATATAAAAGATGCATTTTTTTCCTACTAGCTAAATGCCAGAATGACAAGAGAGAGAATTTTTGAAAGTTTTGTTTTTGGTTCAACTTCTCCAAATTCATACATTTACATACTTGGTATTTAGTTGAACTGCCTTTTAAACAATCTGACGCTTTGGGTTTCATTCCAAAACCCTACTCACAACAGCTTGCTGGAAATTTGGCCTATTCCTCTCAACAGAACTGGGTCAGGTTTGTAGGCCACGCACACCTTTTCAACTCTTTCCACTAATTTTGCCTGGGCCTGATGTCAGGGCTTTCTGATGGTCACTTCAAAACATTGACTTTATTGTCCTAAAGCGTCTTTCTAAGACATTTGTCTGTATGCTTAAGGTCATTGTCCATTTGGAGGACCTATTTGTAGTCAAACTTTAATTTCTTGGTTGGTGCCTTGAGATTTTTCTTCAATATATCAACATCATGTTCTATTCCCATCTATTTTATGAAGTGCACCAATCCTTCCTAACCCTAAAAAGCCACACAACAGGCCAAACACTGCTGTACTGGTGTTTATCTCCAGCGGTCATTGGGCAAGGGGTGGGGTACCCCCTGGACAGATCGCCAGTCCACCATAGGGCGACACATGGGAGAAACAACCATGCTTCCCTATTATTTGCACATGTAACAATGGTCATTATGGTCAAACAGTTTTATTTTAATTTCATCAGGACAAAGGACATGTCTTCATAATAAAGGTCTATGTTTCTGATTGAATTTCCAGACTATAATTGTTTTTTTTCGTTGCGTTTGGAGGAATGACTTCTTCATCAATGAGCGGCTTTTCAGCCCATATTGGTATAGGACTGATGATGACACTCTCTCACCAGCTTCTGCCAGCATCTTCACAGCATTTTTAGGCATTTCGCAACAAAACTCGTCCCTCTCTGGAACACGGAACCCGTCTCCATCTTGAACGGGACGATGGCTGGACATTATACTTGTGTATAATTGCTCTAACAGATAAACATGGCACTTTCAAGGATCTGGAGCTTGTTCCCGAGGATGAATAAGACCTGATTTCTCTTCCTGACACATTGGCTGATTTCTTTTGATGTTTTGGATGATGTCACATAAGGAAATGGGTGTGGTAGAGGTGTTGTGAATGAACCTATCAGAAGATTTCCAGGTCCTGAGATCTTAATCAGGGTTTTCCAGAACTCTTTAAAGGCATAGTATAGTAAAAGTAGGTACACCTCTGAATAATAATAATAATAATAAATTTTGTGCTTTCAACTGCAGATATTAACATATAAATGGGAGCCACACAGCAGGAACTGTAAACTCGGACCAGCTCCACTGGAGACCGAACCGGTTCCACTGACCTTTCCGTCCACATAGATCACTCTTTTCCCGGTGGTTGTCCCATGTTCAAACTCGATCCTGTGGACCCCGTCACTCAGCGCCACTTCCCACACACCTGCGAGGTCACTGGACATCCTGACCGGTTCCGAACCTGCTGAGGTCCAACAGAAGCGGTCTTAAATGAGAGCTGCTGACACCGGTGTTAAACTGCAGGTTCTCAACAAGAGCTGCATGAAGATGCTTCCCTGTTTGCTGGAACAGAGTAATATTGACTGCAGGAGATCAATGACAGCAGAACATGATGCGCTCAACTCAGAGGAAACGCTGCTAAAGATAGCATGCTAAGCTACTGCCGCTTCAGATGATTAACTTCCGGTGCCAGGGATTCTATTTCAAAATAAAGGTTTTTTTTCCCCGATTAAAACCGCTTTTTACAGTTCTAAATGTGCTGACTGGGAATATTTAGGTTTACCCACAGCACATATTTATATTACATATTACAGTGAAAATGGTTTAAAAAGCTGATCATGTCAGACATTTAGTTATTTTAATAGTTTTCTGCATTGTTTTTTTTTTTTTTTTTTTTTTTTAACTGGGATGAACAGGCCTGAGACAAATTTATTTTCACACACCAAGGTTTCAAATTTATTCAAACCTTTTATGATTACTCATTTAGAATGAATTTAAAATATGTTCATTAATAATATGCTACATAAAAAAAGAATTTTTGTTTTTCAGAGTCTCTTTAGAAGTGTTTCTGTGTGGTTACTGTGAGTTGCATAAAGTAATTATAATTTATATGTGGTGACAAACACCACAAATTACAGGCCTGCATCTTTGCTGCCAAAAATACATTAAATATATTAGAAAAAACGTCTTATGGTCAGACTGGAAAAATTACCTGATAAATTTTAAGTATTTTCTGAAAAGCAGATTGGATATAGATGGTCAGCAACATTAGCTTTAACAGAATTCATGAAATAATTTAAAAGTTCCAGAGAAAGAAAGGAATTTACTTTTCCAATATTGTGTTTTTACACAAAGTAATAAAATATTAAATAAATTGAAAATATATGGAATAAATTGGTAGCTTTAAGCTGACTATATGTGTATTTAATTCTGATTGTTTGGACATTGTGTATGGTGTACCACAGGGATCTGATCTTGGATTACATTTTTTATCATGTATACAAATGATTTCTGCAAAATGTTTTATTAAATTTGATACAATTTGATGATGACAAATATATTGATCTTAGGTGGAAATTTACACAAAGTTTTAGAGCTAATCACATCTGAAATTAATAATATGAATACAATGGTTGTGCTTGATTTAAAAAGTGTAAACTTCATTATACTTATTTTTGAGCAAGTAATGTTGTTGAATAATCCCAAAAAATTAATGTAATTTGTTACTTATATATTTTTTTAAATTTATATGCTCAAAATAGGCAGTCAGTCAAAACACTATACAATCAGTGAATTGAGTGAAGATGGGAAAAGAACATAAAAATTAATCCAAATAAGATAAAAAATAGCATGTAAACCAATTTATAAAATTTAGACGCAAGCTAATGATTAATATAACTCTTTATTTATTATTTCTTCTTCTTCTTATTATTATTATTATTACTTTACAAACAAATAGAAATGATACAACAATGCCCAAAATTGTTTATAACGCTCAAAATAAGCATACAAACCAAATTATTATTATTATTATTATTATTATTATTATTATTATTATTATTATTATTATTAAGATCAAATCGCCATTTCCAACACTGGTTCCAGAAAACTATGATTTTATGTTAAAGAAAAAGCAAAAAGCGGAAGCAGACCCGTATTAGCTTCGACTCTTTGACAATATTTAGAGCCCCTCTGACCGCTAACGTTCCCATCGGTCCGGTTCAAATAAAACCTGTAAGATGAACTCAGGACTGTCATCCATCAGTTTACAGCAGGATTACCTCAGTGATGATGAAATATCCTCAATAACAAACCTTCAGCTGGACACTTTAGACGCAATTGATCCTTCCGGAAGCTATAGAGGTTTAGCCGAGCTGTTTTTATGCTGTTACCGTGGCAACATCGATCGGCCCTGCGCACAAGCGTGTCTCCGCCCCCTGCGAGTCAAACAGCTGAAAATCCGAAAAAACAAACAAAAAGTGAAATTTTCAGAGAATGAAAGGACAGGAGCGTTACTTTACTCCCCTTTTTTTTAAAAAATTCTGTTTGTTCTTTGACCACTGCTGCTTACCTCCTCAAGGACCATATTAAAAAGGTGTTTTTGTTGCTTGCAGTCACAAAAACCTTTAAAATGCTGTAGAAAAAAACGTTCTGCTTTGTAACGGTCAGCAAAAGGTTTTCCACATGATAAAAACCCCCAACAATAACTACCTAAATATCACAAGTTTTAAAATGTACTTGCTGTAATTGTTGGGTTTTATATTTGCATGCTTATAAGTTTTTCTTCTTGCCATTTATGGTCTTCAGTTTGTTTGAGTCCTTGTTTTTTTTTTGTTTTTTCCCAGCTCTTGTAGAGATTAGTACATTGCGTGCACAATAAAGTGAGTAATCATTTTTATGCTTATTTTCTAACTCCAAGGTGTATAAACTTGAATGCTAATTGGATTCGAGCAGAGGCGACATGTGTCCTGGTTTACGGGGATCAACACATTGTATCTAGGTGGGCATAATTATTAAATACCTTCTGTTTTCTCAGACAAAATGAGAAAAAAATAAGTTTGACTGACCACGAAAAGTCAAAATCTAAAAATAAATGTCATTCAGAAGGATGCAGCACTGTTGAAATTCACAGAACCATCAAACAATTTGTTGCAAATGATCAACAAGGTTCCAAGAAACATGTTGAAAACAAAAATATGCAAATAAACCACCAGAGATTTGAGAAGATTCAAATGTTAAGCTACCAGGAACCCATCCTCCTCTGGTACTGTCATATTCCAGAACTAAAACCTACCTGGAAGGCCCAGAAGTACAAGCTGTTCAGTCACCAGGTTGAGGAAGGCTGACACCCGACCCAAAAGTTTAAATGTCAAGACAGAGACATAGCTGATTATTTCTATGGACTGATGAGAGTGAGTTTTGTTGGATCAGATGGACAGACCTGTGGTTGGATCAGTAAGGGAAACAGATCTCCATTTTGCCTCAGGTACAACCAAGATGGAGGTGGGTTACTTGGATGACTTGAACTGGTTGGACCATCAGAGTTCAAGATGGACTAAACATCAACTTTGAAAATGCTGTGCCAGTTTTCCTGTGCAGGAGAAAGTCTGCATCTTTCAAGAAGACCATCATTTTTACACCAGACAATGCTTCATCACATGCATCGAGGTACTCTGTTGCTACCCAGTAAAG
Source organism: Anableps anableps (assembly GCA_014839685.1). Taxonomy (NCBI): domain Eukaryota; kingdom Metazoa; phylum Chordata; class Actinopteri; order Cyprinodontiformes; family Anablepidae; genus Anableps; species Anableps anableps. The sequence continues at coordinate 35,344,951 of CM026075.1, read as the reverse complement.
GTCAAAATGAAGGAATATTGATGTGACTCCTTTCCTCACCAGATCTAAACCCTAAACCTTTGAGTCCTTCTTAAACGGGAGATTTATAGTGAAGGAAAACTGTCTCAAAAAATTGATCGTCAACAATGCCACAGGCGGTGTGCGCCTTGGACAGGTCATCAGTCCATCACAGTGCAACACAGGACCAACAACATGCACAGACACAATCACATCTAAGGGCATTTTAGAGAGACCAATAGACCTACAAGTCATGGTTTTGGACTGTGTGAGGAAGTTGGAGTACCCAACCTGCAAACTCTATGCAGAAAGAGTACAGGCCGGGATTCAAACCCTGGAACATCTTGCTAAAACGCAACAATTTGGATTAACTGATGGTTGTGTAGTTGTTCAATAATAAAATAAACCACTGTGTTCAGGCTGCTTTCACAGTTTCCCTTTGATGGTCATTAAAAACTTTGCCTACGTCTGATTTTGCTTTTCGGGTTGTCCAGAGAGACTTCTGTATCAGATTCTGCTGTTCTGTATGGAAACACTTTTCACATGTCACTGTGTGTTTAGAGAGAGAAAAAAATAAATCCAACAAATATAAGTCAAAAAACACATTTTATATTGAACTGTAGATGGATGAAGATTTGATTCCACACAAATAACCCACTAGATGGCGCCAACAGTTCTTGACATGACCTCTACGCAATAATGTAGCCAGTTCAGCTCTCAGCCTGCACTGATATTGTGACAAAAACTGGAATCAGAAACCTCTGACCTACAGAATAAAACCTGTATGCATCAACTGGTTATGGGTTCTTGATCTTACGGCTTATTTCAGGGAGTTTTCAGTAATTTACTGGTCTGATGCAATATTCTAATCTTAAATGTTGTGTTTTCATTGGCTGTAAGCTGAAAATCATCATAGTTAACAGATATAAAAGCCTGAAAACGTCAGTCTATAGGTATATAGGTATATGAATGGATGGGCTCTATATCCAAGCCCTAAGGACATCAAACACATGCAGAATCCCCGGACCTTTGTGCTGTAAGGCAAGGAGTTCTTGAGATCTTAAGAGTAATCAGATTAAATTAAATTTACACACCAAACGCTATTCAAAATGAGCAAAATATCAAAAATAATGATCACAATAATGAACTTATAATAATAAAGGGCAAATTACTGAACTAGATTGAGAAATCTAACGTGTCATGGTAAAAGGCAGTAAAAAACAACCCCTGACTAACACAATCTAATGCAGAAATGTGTTCAAACAGGGACGTGCACGGATAGACACTAGGTGATGCTAGAGCACTTGCCCTTTTTCCTTTGGATAAAAAAAAGTGCCCTTCTGAAATTGCAGGGTTTTTTTTTTGTTTGTTTGTTTAAGGTGTAGGGTATAGTGTGGGGCCCAAGCTAGCATTTCTGGATTTAAAATTCTATATAACCAGTGCTCCACATTTTTGTATTTGTCCCTCCGCCACACACACGTGACGAGCCCTGCTGCTGTGCCTTTCTCGGCGTGAATGCGCTGCAAAGCGTGGATTCACTGGCGCACTCGCTGGTACAACATGTGAACACCTCTCCTCTCCTACTCCGCTGTATAGAGCCCTGCCCTGGTGACGGGTTGGCTAACCATCCAAGTAACAAACAAAACGATTGCATTTGCTTCCTAAACCTTCACTTGCCTCAACTTTGTCAACACAGATCAGGCCAATCAATGCCATATGCTTCCCTGCTACATCCTCTATGGACACCACCAGCCGCCAGGAGAATGTTTAAAATTTAGCCCGAAGTTTATATTTGAAAATAAATAAATAAATTATAAAATATTTCTCGTAGAAATATATTTCTACGAGAAATACACAACTAAAAATACCTTCAATAAAGTTCTGTTTAGTAAAACTGGGGTATTTAGATTAAGTTGTATTTTCTATTTCTGTGTGTAAAAATCATGGTGTGATGATCAGAGTATTTTAATATGTAAATTATGTTCCTAGATATCTTTTCACTTTTTAGTTCTCATGGCTTGTAGTTAATCTCCTTAATCTTAACTCTCTGAGAATACTGTCTGTCATATGTCGCACTTGCCACATGCAGAAGTATAAACAATTCTTCTTATCACCTAATTCTGTGCTGTTGGTTTCATTTTGAAGCAACATTGAGATTTGTACACATATACAAACCTCAACGTGTTCGTGTACAAACGTACACGTATGTAGGATATAGGAAGACTGCACTACTTTATTGTTAGAAAGTAGTTGCAGTTTATTTAGTAACAGAACAAGCAACATAGGTTTCTTGAGCATCTTTTGCTCATTGTTGAGCGCTCCTTAACACTTGTGTTGCATTCAACAAGTACGTTGTACTAGAAAGATTTTATAACTCTGTAGTCAGTGGTTCCTCAGGTTTATGAAGATAACTTGTTTAATGTGACTCACCTGCTGGATTTGTCAGGGTAACTCACCTTACAACATAAGGTTATATGATGTAGAGGATATTTTGTGATAAGAGTACAGAAGACAAACACATGGTGCTCAGTGAGTAAAAAGAAAAAGACAGGTTTCTGAAAGTTTCAGATTTGACTCATAAAGTTCAACGTAAAGGCTGGTTGTGAGTCAGTGTTCTGCCTTTTAGGAAATCAATAATAATCTGTTTTATTAATCCTAAGAATTTTGTAAAATGCATTTAAAATGCATCCTTTCTTTAGCTGATTTGTTTTCCTATGTGGTAATGTCTGTGGACCTCACAGGACAGCTGGCTTCGAAGGTGCTCACTGATACATACAGGTTTGATTTGGCCGGTCCGTCTTTTTTTAATGAAAGATAAAATATAACACTAAGGTATTCATCATTTTGTGTGGGTGTATTTAAATTTACAGTGAGATTTAGAAAACTGCGCAGGAGGCGCATTAAAAGTCATGTGGAGCGCCACGTGCCTTTTTTTCCACTTGAGCACATGCTACCCAAAATGTCTGTGCACGCTACTGTGTTCAAATATCCAACACTTCTGATGCAGTTTTGATCCATTATGTGTTAGAATGAGCACAAATTTCCTAATTTTGGGGGCTCAGTTCATATTTATGCATGGGAATTGGACCCGTTTGTCTTGTCAGGCCCCTTGAGATGAGAGTGGTGAATCGGTGGAAACATAAAATTGCTAAGTTAGATTAAATATGTTCTCTGGTACCAATCTGCTGCGTTCCACTTCTTTCCTGTAAATTGTGAATCGGAAAAGGAAAGTACATTCTCACCTTCCAGAAGAACAGAACATTTGCTGGTGAAATTCATCCTTCCTCTATTTATTTCTCCTTTTTTTTTTTTTTTTTTTATCAGGTGTAGCACATTCCTGAGAGCATTTTCTGTTTCCCACGATGCATATCACCTTTGTTTTATGCCAGAAATAATTTGTTTCAAGTAATATGATGACAAATATATTTCAAAGAATGAATTTGATCTAAAGTTTGTGTGTGTGTGTCTCTCTGAGGTTATTTTTTTGCCTGAAGTTAAACATGTCAAGCAGATCAAACAATAATAACACCTAACAACAACACCTCCAGACCACAAAGAAAAACAGGAACTTGTCCGAAACCTTGAGGATGAAGCAGCTTTTAACTACATGTCTATAACAAGCAGCTACTTCTCTTCAGGTTTGAGATCCTTCATAGATAAATTGTGCAAGAAGATTTCATGTAACTACTTTGCAGGTAAACCACAGTGTGTTACAAAAAATATATTTATTATGCATTAAATCTGGATCTGTACAGATTAGATCCTTGAAGCTGCTTTCAATATAAACAGAAACATTCCTTTAATTCAGATTTATAGCCTACAGCATCAACTTCTATCATATGCAACAATGAATATTGGAACAATTCTCCTGTATAAATGTAGAAACATTATTACAAAAATGTTGCTGCAAAAATGCAAGTAAAAACAAAAAACCAACCCTGAGATCAAAACAGTGATAACAAAGAAGCAACTGTTTCTGCAGAAATGTTGTATAAATGAAAGTCATTCATCAAAGAACACGCTCTTCCTTGGTTGTGAAAACAGAAACAAATTTCACCACCTCTTCCTCTTTTAAAGATTTTCACTTGATTATAAGATTTTTTTTTTTTTACAACTTTCAGGGAATAAAAAAAAAGTCACAACCAATGGAAAACCTTGTAACAGCAAAACAACAAAGAATACATGACTTTTAAATGTCTGATTTACATTCGAAGCCTTCAGATTTTAGAAAACATTTAACCATAAAATCTTGATAAATGCACCTGTAACCAAAGCGGGCACCTACATCAAACTCTAGTTTGCACGTTCCTCAACAAGGCTCGATGTTTTTCATTGAACCACACTGACATTTGATGTTTTCTCAGAATTTAAAGATTGTGATGAAACTTACTCAAAAGTCAAACATCGCTTGATGAAATCGAGAATAGCTGCGGAAGCCATATGCTATATTTGGTGTTTGAGACTCACCAGCGTGAAGCTTGTCAAATGGACGTTGGACCTGTTGTTGTTCATTCAGACACAACTGAGTTTTTCTTTTACCATTGCTCTTAGCCTTTCACCTTCTAACCTTAGGGGGGATTTTTCTGGGATTTCCCAGTGTGGGAAGGCTGCTGTCTTAGATGTTTAACACCTGGGGAAACTTTCTTGGATTTTTCCCATAGTTTCTTAGCTTTTGAAAATGGCCCTATAACCCCTTCCAGATTGATGGGGAGCATATGTTGCTTGTGTCTTTCTGCCCTAGCATGGCGTTATCAGACTCCTGCATGTTCCAAAGCACCAAACTGATGAACTCCTGCTGTTATAGAGGTACGCCCTGATGATGATCTTCATAGGTGCGATCATGTGGACTCTGAAACTCTGGACCTCTCTAACTCTTCCCCAGCAGACTCTCCTTCAGTTATCTGTACCAGTGTTTCCCATAGTTAGGGCTGGGACCATGTTGTGAGTCTTGAGATGATCTACTGAAGTCAAAATTATTGATAATAGCATAGTCACCATCATTTTTCTATAAAAATAATAAGGGTTATAAGTCTCTCCTATGGTTGTTTTCCAAAGCCTCCTCTTTTTCATGGGGTTAACCTGTTATTGCAGAGTTTAAAGGGCTTCGGGAACCAAAACCTCCAGTCACGACTGAACTGAGCTTCACCATCTTGGCACGGTTTTAGTTTCAGGATTTGAAAAGACTAAACATTTTGGAGTATAAGGACTAATTGTCTTTCTGTCTGATTTCACAGTTCTTAAGAGACACTGACATAAAAACTCCCCTGAGAACAGAATGTAATATTTTGTTGGTTTTTTTTTTTTCTTTGCTTAGAAAGAAGCTGAAGTTCTCTTGCTGTCTAACATCTATGTGTGATTTAACAAAAACAGGTGGACCCCCAGGACCATGAATAGCTAAAATCCACAAATATTTGAGAGCACCTCGAAAAACCCTTAAAAGTGTACGTTTTACTAGTTTAAAAACCAAACATGCTCAAATATACATTAATATGCACAGTGGAAACCATCTTGGCTCTACCACAGAAGCAAGCTAATATCTACAGTCTGCCTTATTTCCGCTCTTGGAGGTTCAGCCAATCAGCACCAAGGAAAATAAATTATGCTCCTGGATTGGCTGCTTTGCAAACATCAATCAATAGCATGTCAAGTCACACTGTGCCTTGGTATTTCAACTTCCCAAGATGCATTTTCTTCTGAATATTTTAGGGGTGCACCAATAAATCAGCCCTGATTTTCTTAATTTTGGGTGATTAGCCATCGGCCAACACGATCTTAACCACTGATCTTATCTACCTCTGCACTAGTCTGAAAATCCCTAGAATATTTTAGATTTGCTCAACGGAAAAATCTGCGAATGCTGAAACCCGAGTAAGCAGGGATCCACTGTAGTTAGAAACGCGAAATTACACGAGTTAAATTTTAAGACTTCTGCTAAATGTTTACATTTTCATGGATTTTCTGGATACTTCAAAATATTTCATTTCTTCATCTTTGCACTTCAGCAGTGATGATGTTTGTTGACTTTGTGGATGGCGTTGGCTTACACTGATACAGAAGTGTTTCTGGACCTGAGACTGGCCACGCTGGCTGCAGAACCCTTCCTGTAAGACATCCAGATCTTCTTGCTGATGAGGCCCTGTTTGTAGAGAGCTGTCAGCAGCTCGTTCCGAAACTTCTCCCCGATGAAGGCGTACAGCACGGGGTTCACCATGCAGTGCATGAAGGCAAAAACCTTGGTCACCTCCAGCATGGTCTCCATTCTGTAGCGGGTCTCACAGGTGTCTGTGAGCGATCCGCCTCGATAGAGGGTGTCAGTCAGCACGGTGGCGTTGTAAGGCAGCCAGCAAAAGATGAACGCCAGCACCACTGCCAGGATGACACGCATGGCCTTGTGCTTCTGTTGGCTGCGTGCGCTGAACAGCGTCACTATCGTCCAGCCGTAGCAGAAGGCCATCACCATCAGGGGGAGGAAAAAGCCCAGAGTGTGCCGCAGGACTCGGAGGCCGACCCGCCACTGGTCGCTGCTCTCCCCGGTTAGGTTCTCGTAGCAAATGATCTGCTCGAGGTCGTCCTGAGCAATGTTCTCTCTTTGAATTGCCACAGGTAGAGACAGCAACCCGGACATGAGCCACACGGCGCCGCAGATCACCTTCACCAACAGGTGGCGGGAGGACAGCACTCGTGTCGCTCTCACAATGGCAAAGTAGCGGTCCACGCTGATGCACGCCAGCAGGAAGACCCCGCTGTACATGGAAGCCTCCTGGAAGCCGGACATGAGCTTGCATGGGAAGTTGCCGAAGATCCAACCGAAGTGAGAGTCGGCGGCCCAGAAGGGGAGGGTGACACAGAAGAGGAGGTCAGCCAAGGCAAGGTGCATCAAGTAGATATCTGTGCTGGCTCTGCTTTTGCTCATAGAGCAGACCACGAAGACCACCACACTGTTGCCCAAGAGGCTGAACACAAACACGATGATATAGACGACCATCAGGGCGAGGGAGTTAAATCCAGGCACGTGCATTTTACAGGGGACAAACCCGTTCTCATCTTCATCATAAAGAAAAGTGGAGTTGTAGAGTGAATTAAAAATGTCAGCCAATTCCATCTCCTAAAATGAAAGCAGAATCATGGTTGTTGGTGAGCAGCAGAAAGCAGAAGTTGGTAAGTAGAAAGAGAAATGGCCCCTAACGTGAACACAGATAAAGTTTCAGTGAAATTAACATAGATCATAGTCAAATTTGAAGCTGTCATGATGGTGAAAAGAAAGTACACCCTGTTTTATTTCCACTGCTTTACATACCAGGACACGACCAACATGATCTGGTCTCTAACAGGTCCTGAAATGATTTCAGTCTCGCCTCAGGAGAAGAAAAACACAGAAACAGCCGGAAATTAAAGAACCTGATTATCTGAGCATCATCAGTGTGAGCACCTATAAAAGTGGGAGGAGTTTGTTGCTGTGGATCATACAGGTGTGTTCCCACCATGCTAAAGTAGAAAGCCATAAGCAATGAGCCAACAGAGGAAAGGTTTCAGGCTGTTTCCAAACTATCTACAGTTCAGTATTCTACCAAGAGAAAGATTATTCCCAAGTGGAAATCTTTAAAGACACCTGCCAATATTCCCACTCTGCGAAAATCTCACCAAGTACTTCTGGTCTAGTTTTTAATGCAAATGTCTTGAATACACTTGAAACAAGACAAAACTAACTTAGAAGTAACTTTTCAGCAGATATAGGAGCTGGTTTTGAGTCAATAATTCCTTAATATTGATGAAAAAGTTCTAGTTATAGTGAAATAATCTGCCAGTGGATCAAAACATTTTTCCCATATTATAAGTTAAAGTGCCTCGTTCCACTGGCAGATTATTTCACTTATAACTAGAACTTTTTCATCAATATTAAGGAATTATTAACTTAAAACAAGCTCCTATATTGTGTTGTAAAGTCACTAGCAAGTTAGTTTTGTCTTATTTCAAGTGTGTTCAAGATATTTACACCAGAAACTAGACCAGAAATACTTGGTGAGATTCTGTGCAGTTCAGGAGTGAACATCCCAACAAATTCACTGCAAGGTCAGAGCGCGCAATGCTCAGAGAAATGAAGCTTCACAAAGCTGTGCCTGAATGAAGCGCAGGCCTCCTGGGACGATGTTCTTGAAGAGATGAGGCTAAGATACAGATCTTTGGCCATGATATTCGGTACCCTTGTCAGGGAAAACCCAACACAGCATTTCAGCGTTAACGTCTGGTACCAGCTGACACACATGGAGGAGGAGGGCTGATCATTCCCCAGAGGAATGATCAGCCCTCGTCAGAAGACGAGAGGAGTCTTCCACTCCAGGCCTCGAGAGCCGGTGTCCTGCAACATTTAGACGTGTCTCTGCTTCAACACACCTGAGTCAAAAAACAAGTTAATTCGGAGAACTTGACTGCATCCTGAAGAGGAGATTCAACCGTTTGATGCAGGTGTGTCGAACCAGGGACACATTTAAAAGCTGCAGAACACCAGACCTCGTGAACTGTGAGCCCATCAGTCATTTGAAGCTTCGTGGGGGTGATATTGCTCAGTACTGATGTGGGAGATCGATAAAATCAGACTGAAATTGACTTCTGAGAGTTTCTGCTGCTAAAGGTGGTTTCTGGAAGCTGCTTCAATTTCAACCCACAGTTTTTCCACTTTGGTGTCATTTTCATTTTAATGAAAGTGTGGAATCTGTTGGGAGTTTTTTGTTCCCTTGAGGCTGAATTTAAAAAATACATTTTAGAACCTGGTAAACATTGGATCATGTTATTATTTCTTAACACCTTAGACTTTACAGGAGGTTATGTTGTCTTTTTACCCTGACTGCATCACTTATCAGCTGCTCTTCCTACTTAAAGCAAAATAAATGCATAAACAATGAGCATTATTCCATAAGGGTTTCAGTTTAATATTTACACCCTAAAATGCATTTAACTGAGACCACAAACACAGACATTCTGCAGGAACTGCTGCAATTTCCTGACTTTGTGATGAAATGACTCACTGGTGGTTTAAAAGACTTCAAAAGCCAATCATTTAATTGTTTCTCACCTTTTTACTTGTTTTATATATATATATATATATATATATATATATATATATATATATATATATATATATATATATATATATAAAATTAAAACAAATATTAAGTGAATAAATGTTTAATAAGACACAAACAAACTATTCTGAGGACTGAAAATATGTCCTAAAACTCAAGCAGATAAATATAAAAGTGTCTTTTTTTTTCATCATATGCCCACATTAAGGAAATAAACTGTAATAAAAACAGGGAAAATGTAAATATTCCATACCGAATTCTGCTCCTCTTGATTTGTCAGCAGGAAATAATTCATGACACTCATAAAAAAAACTTGTAGCTTCATCCTTGCTGACTTGATGCACACAGGTAATAAGCAATAAAGTTGCAGGTGTTAAGAGATGCTGTATTTTTCAGGCTGAAGTCCTGCTGAGTGTCTGCACACTGAGGCTGGTGCTATTAGCAAACTGAGAGAGCTTCAGTTGTGCAAAAAAACCCACAGATATTATCTGAGTCAGGGGGAAAAACACACTGGTTGTGTCTCAGCAGTCTTCAGGTTCGATCACAAAGGTGGGGAAATGAACGTGACAAAAAAAAAAACAAAAAAATCCCACAAAAAAAAAGTTTAATTTGCAAAACAAATCTGTAGACATGATTTTTTTTTTACAGTTTGCAAACACTGGAAGGTAAATAACAGTGAAACAGAATGCACACGGTCGGACGCAATGCTGCACGATGCATCAAGTTCTGGGATGCAGTTTGACAACAGTTTCATCTGCTCCTTCCTCTATGAAACAATGTCCATTTGTTCTAATAAAGGAAGCATGTTACTTTCTTTGTTTTGAGGAGCCATCTTGCTATTTGCAGAAACTTTGTGTGATTGCTGAGGTCTCCCTTTCCTGAAACCTGGCCTTGATTTTTAAATCACAGATGGATGGATGGATGGATGGATGGATGGATGGATGGATGGATGCTCTTGGTGTGAACAGCTGAAACCATCATTTAGTCATGTAACAACAGGTGGTTTGAAGTCTTCCTCTAACAAACCGAGCACCTCTCTTCACCTCCTGCTGATGGTAAGAAGTCTTGGAGATAAAGGTTTATTGATGAGATCTACCTGGAGGAAGTCTTGCAAGTGTGCATGTTCACCTTGCATGCACAGCTGCAGAAACAAATTAAGGCTTTCGCTGACAAACCTGAGCCAGTCCAGGTACTTCCAGTCACTTGCACTGAAGTAGGTTTTTTGCACTGGAGTGGAGATGATTGTGCACATGGGGTCCTGAGATTTCTATGTTTGGGAGAGAAACAAAAGTTAGAATGCAAGACTGTGGGCAGAGTTTTACTCGGTGCGGTTAACCCGAAACAGAGTGACGACTCCTGTCCCCTTCAACCTGTTAAAGAAATCAGTTTGCAAAAATGTGAAAACTTTATTTCCAAAAAGCAGCCCTTTGTTCTCTGAATAAACCCACACTGGGTTGAATTGGTAGTTTGCTTAAATTATAACAGGAAAATGTGAAGAAGATGGAAATCAGAAAAGGAGCTCAGTCGAACTTCAGATGAAAAACATGTTCTGTGAAAACAGATCAGGTTTTTCCCCCTTTTTTAGACTTTCATGAAGCAAGAGTAAGAAAAGTGTTGCAATTGAATACTTTTTTATTTTAAAACTTCAGGAGCTAATATCCTCAGGTTCAAATTTACAAAAAACATGTTAAATAAAAGTTCAGCATCTTAGATGTCATTGTTGGCTTATTTTCAGTTAAATTGGGGTTTCACACTCTGCCACAAATATTGTTATTTCCTCAATTTTGGTTTCGTTTCCTTTTTCCTGATCCGTTTTAAGAAAACAATTTTAGGTTCTACCTTCAAGGTTAGATTTTAAAAAACTTAAAATCTTTACCATGAAATGTTACTTTCATTTTTTCCCCCACAGTTTGGTGTTCATTGAGCTTTTTTTAGCTTTTCAGGATTTCTGGTCACAATTTTATTATTCTCGCTTGTTTAAATTAGAATTTCCTTCCAATAAGATAAAATAAATTAGCATAGAATAGAAGATTTTGGCATTTATGTCAGGCTGAGGTCTGGAGTTTTCTTTTCCAGGTTTGGACTTTCTGGTTCACCCTGGTTCTCTTGTAGATTAGCTAAAGTGGACCCCCGTTATTCACGGCGTTTAAGCACCACAATTTCCCGTGAATATTTGAGAATCCCTCTTAAAATGCTTATAACTGCCTCTTTTAATAGTTCAAACACCAAATACACCTTAATATGCATTAATAAGCACAGTGGAAACAGACGCCAACATCTACAGTCTTCCGCTCTTGCGGGCACAGCCAATTATCGACAAGGCATTTCTGGATTAGCTTTGCAGACGCCAGCCATTAGCATGTCAAGTAGCATTGCAATTCCCTAGCTGCATTTTCTTTTGAATATTTTAGATATGCTCTATGAATAATTTTGAGTAACATTCCAGAGAAAAATCAGCGAACACTGAGCGGTGACTAGACCAGGGTCCACTGCACTGTGTTTGGTATCAATGCCCTGTTGATGACCCAGCCTTGGCCAAGCTTCAGCTGGTGGACAGTCATGGAGCAGGAGTTCGCGGGCCACTCAGTGACTGCAAGATGCCCAGGTTGCTTGGCTACAAAACAAGCCCAAACCATCATCTCTCCACCACTGTGCTTTACCCTTTTTAGGAGAAACAAGAAAACAAAAATGGTGTTGTGCATTATGGTCAGACATCATTGTCCCAGAAGTCTTGAACTTCATGCAAATGCAACTTTCTTGCCACATTCTGTCTAGAGATAAAAGGGTTTCCTGTCCAAACAAACCACAGTCTTTTTCTAATTGTCCCTTTCATGAACTGAAACATTTGACATGGTTGTTGACGTTTGTAGCGTCTGAGACTGAGCTCTTGTTTTTTTCCCATATCTCTAATCAGCACGTTCTAAACTTGGGCTGACTTCTGAGATATCCACTGGTGGTGTGACTGTCAGCGGTCTGAAATGTTTTCAGCTTGTGAAGAATTTTTCTCTTTGTAGATTGATGGACTTCAGATAGGTGGGCATTGGCCTCATAACCCTTCCCAAACTGCTGAGGAGCAAGAATTGCTTCTCTCAGTGTCACTGCTGATATCTTTCCACCCTGGCGTTGTTACTCCTGACCACCTAACTGACAAAACTCCTGCTCCTTATATCTTAAATCTGTTGGAAGCTGCAAGGGTGTACTTATTTTTGCCAGTAACTCTATTGACAGTCATAGAAATTTTCTTCACCCATTTCCATCCTACAGTATCTTTGTGCAACATGGGGTTCTGCGTATTTCTCATTCTTATTGTTTTTTGGTTTAGTGTTTGCAGGTAAATGTTGACTTTTAAACATCTCAAATTTAAATTTTTTTGCCTCACGGGGGGCAAAATGAACGAGTCTGTTGAAACCCAGTCCTGCAACAGAATTTACAAATTCCTTCACAGTACCATTTGAAATTGCCTAAACCAAAGCTGCTTTGTGAAATTACCCAAAATAAAATGTTTTTACAGAGAAGCTATCAGTAACTTTGCAGACAATTGTCCACTAGAGGGCAGCACCAGTCTTAAATTCCATTAGGAAGATACAAATTAGTCTGTTCAGAAGAACTCCTCAGTCTGAAAAAAATAACTTGTATGATGAAGAAATTATCAAGTCTGACAGCTTGAGACAAATATATTTAAACTTAAAAGGAAAAGGAATATTCAAAGGTGGTGAGTTAGATGATGGAAGGTCATAATAAGTATTAATAACACTTTGTAAATAAGTTTAATGTATGATAGAGATTCAAAATCTGGGCACATCTTGTATCTAAATTAGTATTTAATATATATAACTAGTAACCCTCCATCCAGGTAAGAAACATGCACACCGTATGCAGTTTTCTGGAAGTTTGTTCCAGATTAGAGGAGCATAAAAACTAAAAGCTGCTTCTCCATGTTTGGTTCTGGTTCTGGGGATGCAGAATAGACCAGAACCAGAACCTGAGTGGTCTGCAAGGTGGATACGACAGCAGGTATTTAATGTATTTTGGTGCTAAGCCATTCAGTGATTTATAAACTAACAGAAGTATTTTAAAGTCTATTCTCTGAGCTACAGGGAGCCAGTGGAAGGACTGTAGAACTGGGGTGATGTGCTCTATTTTCCTGGTCTTAGTGAGAACACGATCAGCAGCGTTCTGGATCAGCTGCAGCTGTCTGATTGACTTTTTAGGCAGACATGTGAAGACACTGTTGCAGTAATCAATGCGACTAAAGATAAATGCATGGATGAGTTTCTCTAGATCTTGTTGGGACATTAGTTCTTTAATCCTGGAAATGTTCTTCAGGTGATAGAAGGCTGACTTTGTAACTGTCTTTATGTGTCTTTGAAGGTTCAGGTCTGAGTCCATCATTACACCCAGATTTTGGGCCTGATCACTAGTTTCTAGCTGTAATAACTGAATCCGAGCGCTGACTCTAGATCATTCCTCTTCCAAAAGTAATGGGTTGCAGCTTTGTTTCTGTTCAACTGAAGAAAGTTATGACACATCCAGGAACTAGCTGCATGGAAAAGGCAGTGTTCAGCGAGACCGAGCATTTTACAACCCCTGAATGGTTGCTACAGCAGATTAAAGGATTTCTCAAACATGCATGAACGAATCAAGGGAACTCTCCAGGTATGCTTTTTATGAGGGAATAACATTATAATATGATGTAAACCTCAAAAACGTTGATTTTACATGATACTGCCCCTTTAATGATGCAGTATAACAAGACATCTGGACAATTTCATGCTTGTGACACGGTTGCAACAGTTTGGAGATGAGATGGCCTCTTGAGTTCCAACATGACCATGCACCAGGGCACAAAGCAAGAAACACCAACACAATAGCAAAGAGTTGAGACTGTGGATGAGACCTTCTCCTCCTACATCAGTGTCTGACCTCACAAATGCTCTTGCTGAATACTGGTCAGATATTTCCAAAGACACACTTCTAAATCTTGGTTTATGCTTGACCCATTCTGTACGGAAAATAGATGTGTGGAATCAGGTTGTTACTTTTTGCAGCATTTATACTCTGTGAGGATCGTCTCCACTGAAGCCCATATTCTACTAGACTCTAGGGGACAGTGTAGGGCGCCCACAGCAAGTGTACAACACTACGCAGCATGTTCAGAAGTAAAAAACACAGTTGTTAGTAGCAACATTGTGACACAGGTGGTCTTTATGCGAGGAATCATGAAGCGAACCTCCAACCAAGAGGAGCTCTTGCTCATCCACCATGCTGTTCTACACAGGACCTGTGGGACGTGGTTGGACCTCACGGAAGTGTCAAGCATAAATCAGGCTTAAGCTAATTCCAGATGCAAATATTAAATTCTTTGAATCTTAAATAAAACTTCATGTGTGTGTAAAGACAAGTTGCTGAGTTGCAGTATAGTGTATCAGGCTTATCATACGAGTCCTTCACTCAACAGATGGTATATCCAGTTTCCCCAACATGGGCTCCATTAGGCTCATTCACAAGTGATTGCTTGTGATCAATGACCCAACTCCTGGCTGCTCTCAGCACTCACTTAATAGACACATTTCTTAATATAACTGCACAAGTTCCTTTTAAAGACTGCAGTCTTTGTCCATCATTGAACTGCTTGCTGCTTTCATCAGCAGATTGTTACATGGAAGTTTGGCTAGAAACCAAATATGCTCTTTAGTCTCATTACTCATTGTGTTCTAATTCAAAGCTTTTCAAACTGTGATACAGAGACTGCACAAATGGTGGTTTTGGGATTGCCCTTTGGTTGTTCTGAGTTAAAACGCAGGTATGAAATACTGATGAGGTAAATCCAAAGCTAACTTCCTGTGATATAGAGCTAACAGGTACAAACAACCACAAAAGATGAGTAAACAACAAATAAAACCTTTAATTCAAACAGAAACTACTCAAAAATAGGGAAGAATTTGAGAAATTCAAGTTTAACTGAACTAGATGAAAGTGAACCAAAAAAATGGGAACCCCCCCCCCCACAGTGGCACTTAGACAAACAACTGAATGACAAACTGACCAGGTAAGATTTGTACTATAAATAGACACACGACTGGAAAATTTTCACAAATGAAGGCTTCAAAAAATTAGACATTAAACAAGACAGGACAAGACGAACGAGGAAGGAGAAGGAGTCAAACCCTCCTTTATCTAGAAAGTTCCAAAGAAACAAATTAATTCAGGCGTTCAAGTCAATTCCTGTTCAGTGTTCAACCTTTTCTGTCCTACCATCATAAACGTAAACGTGGAAAGTTCAACTCTGCTGGGACTTTAACTAGAACTGTGAACTTTGGTCAGATTTAGTCAGATCTAAGAGTAACTTTTCACCAATAAACACCCAGGTTGGGTCTGCTATGACACAATGGAAGAAAACGTGGAAAAGTACCTAATGCCCAATGCTAAGCATAGTGGAGGATGTGTGATGCTGTGGGCCTTTTTCTCTTCTAAAGACCATTGGAACCTCATCTGCTCTATCTATCTATCTATGGATGCTTTTATGTTACAAAACAGTGCAGAAATGATGATGAAGTTGGATTCTGCCAGGCATCAGTCATTAAGCTAAAAATAATAGTAATAGTAGTAATGCTTTTTTTACTCAATTTTTAACCCAGCAGCATAATAACTTCGCCGTGATTAAGGTAAAAATATACTTTTCTGGGAAGGCTGATAGAGGCAAAAGCTCCCATGTTTCTTCATTGCCCCCTGGTGGAAGGTAGAAGGCATGCATGCTCAAAATATTTAAATAAAAAGGGGGAATTTCATTAGCATTATACATAGCACCAGTTTATGCATTTAAACCACACCTTAAACAATGTTTACGTGACAAAAGAAAGTCCATCGCACACAACAGCCATTTTGAGCTACGATCTGTCAGCCTGTAACATGAGGACGAGCCTCCCTTCCTGCCCCATTTGCGTTTGTTTAGCCTGCTTGACGGGAAGAGATTAAGATGTGGACTCGCCACTGAAAGGCCCTGTCTCTTTAAACTGGGGTTAAGGTGGATTTAAAACCAGAAGTATGTGTACTCTTCTAATCTGTGGATATCTTTATTGTTCTAACCGCGACAGCTCCCTTTCAGATGCTGCTGCTTGAGGTTTCCCAGTGCAGGAATAGTTCAGGTAGTTTGGGCTTGCATCCCTGTGACATATTTGTGTTGCATCTCCAGAAAGTGTTCTTGAAGTTAAGTAGTTATTTTTTTTCCAGATAAGGTTTTTGTTGTCAGGTTTCTCTGGGAGTTTGGGTCTTTTTAGAGGGGTTATATTGAGTAGCTATGAATAGGCAGTAATTTATCTGCAATGGGCAAACATCTGTTTCGTCTTCGTCTTTGTTTGTTTTAAAAAACAGACATGAATATTGGAAATGCTGTACTAAATCATCAATCGTCAGATAAACCAGTAGCTGGTCTCTACTGGAACTGAGGGTTCATTTGTCATGATTATCGACAGAATGATAGAAGCTCTGACTGCTCACCTGGAAATCACTTACCTCCACCAGCGCCCTTTTCAGCTCGTTCAGCTCTGGTGAGCGTCGCATCTGCATTCCTGCCCTGCCAGGACTCTGTAATGGATCAGACTGTAATAAAATGCAGGAACAATGAGAAAATCACCGGGACGGCATTAACTGCACCCTCCCCAGGGTACTCAGTCTCTCTCCTCACACCAAAAATGACTTCCAGGTTCTCTATTAAAGGGTAAAGAAATAATTTTCACTGATTTTCTTGCCAAATTCTACCAAATTTCCACCTGTTTCTTTGTTTGGGTCACATTTAAATTCTTAAATATGGGTGTGAGCAGCCACTTGAGAGGATTTTTAAGCCACTTTTGTAACAGACTATTGTAGATTTTGTCATTTTCTTAACTTAACATTATTTCCAAGCTAAACAATTTTCCATTTAAGGTCAAATTTGTCTTATGATGCTTTTTAAGTCGAGTTTATTTGCGTAGCACATTTCAGCAGCGAGGCAGTTCGAATGAAATGAAATGACTTCAGATGCTTTTCAGAACCCAAAGTGCTTTACATCATAAAAACAGGCAAATATACATCAATACATCAGTCATCAAACAAATATACATAATATAATAAATATATAATACATTAAAATCATCAAGCTACGGAGGTCAGGAGTGGACGTGTTATGCATAAACTTTATTCTGATGGTTTTGTCAAGATAACAACTTAACTTCGAGAAAACAAACTTACCTCGTTATCTTGTTTGCTTGAAAAAAAGGTCATTGTTATTTCATGATAACGATGTAATTATCTCGTTATTTCAAGGAAAAGTCATCGTTATTTCATGATTACGACATAATTATCTCATTATTTCATGAAAACGGTCATCATTATTTCATGATAACGACATAATTATCTTGTTATCTCAACAAAACGGTATTGGTTATGTGGTTATAACCGCATACATACCTAGTTGTCTGGAGAAAACCATCGGGAAAATAAACACACGAGTACGACTACTCTTGGCTTCCGTATCAAGCAAATATACATAAAATATATTGATAAATGTTTCATTTACTACTAATCAAAGGAAACTCTAAATAAGAATAACAGAGTCGGGGGGGCGGGGGGGTTAAAAAACCAGCAGCCTGAGCTAATGCAATTTCATTTTGGAAACGCTTCTACATTAAAAGTTATATGCACTGTGGTTGCCACGCACACCTCCAAATTGCACCCAGGCTCGGCTCCCACCTTACTGGGAGAACATACTATTAATACAGCGTGTGTCTGTCAGGTTGCTAAAGATCGGCTCAGATGTTACATTTACAGTATCATCACAGCTCAAACAGCTTTAGCTTGCTCTGCAGCTGTGCCTGAGCATTTCTGCTGTATAGTAGAGAGAAAAGTGAGCGCCTGCTGGCGATGTACAGCTCGGTGTTGTATTCTTCGTGTTCATGGAGTAACAGAGGAATATCTGTTCCATGGGTTCAGGACACAGTTGTTTAAGGAATGAAAAGCATCTCTCTGGATCAGACTTGTTGCTGACAAATCACTGCAGTGCTCTTCCAGGGAAAGGCTCATGTCGACTTGTTGATTTGAATCCAGGTATTGACTGTCTTCCTGTCAGCCTCAGCCTTTAACTCTCTCTCTGTCACAGAGTCACAAATAATCCAGCAGACGTATCAAACTGAGGTCGATTTACGTCCACAAGGCTTTGTTTATTTTTCTGAGCAACAGCTTTTTAAAAAATTTTCTTTTTGCAACGGAAGCTGCATGTGAAGATATTTAATGGTTGAATAGATTCATCATTGTGGGACATTTTGAAAGATTTTAAATATGCTTTTTTTTCTTTTTCTTTTTTTTTTTTTTTTTTTTTTTTTTTACTTTCAACACATCATAACTTTTGAGCTACTTTTCATGAGCTTTAAAGATAACCCAGCTGTACAGTTTTAAGGTTCTGTAGATGTTCTAGTGTGGATGCAGGAACGTGTCAGTTATCCTCAAAATCAAGATGAACTTTGGTGTACCTCAGGGGTGTGGTATTGGGCCTCTCCTGTTTTTCGTTGGTAGATGTCATCGACAGACATCGATGATTTACAACGGTTTATCTTTTTTAATTAAAGTGATGCTTTTAGATTGAACTCTCTAAATTATTCTACCCAATATATCAAATCCTGAATGTTAGCGTATGTCCCGCAGCTAAATATTGATAAAACTGAGGTAATCTTTTTTTGGCGCAGAGAATGCCTCACTAACAAGTACACACCTGATCGCTCAACCTGTTAAGTTGGGCCAGCACCAAAAAAATCGCAGAATCACTGTGTCACCTTAACTGAGTCAGTTCAGTTGTTCAGACATGTTTTATGCAGCTTAAGAAACTCAGCGAGATCAATTCAACATTATCTAAAAGAGAAGTAGAGAAAGTCATATTTACTTTTATCTCAAATAGATTAGATTAATTCAAAATACAGTGAATTTGAAACAAACAAAAAACCAGAACATATTATTTCCATTTTCAACTCTTCAGCTTAAACATCTCTTAGTCAGCTCCTGGTCAGATCATCCTGTTATTGCCACCAGCCTGATCCCTCCTGTTCCTCTTGTGTTTCATTTTGGATGACTCCCTGGATTTAATTGCTGTAAGTTTTTCAATTTTCTTGTTTTTTAAGTTAATCTTTTTATTTTTACCTGTCTGCTTCCTGCATTTGTATGGAAGAAATATAGTCTCATTTCATGAGCTTTAAAGATAACCCAGCTGTACAGTTTTAAGGTTCTGTAGATGTTCTAGTGTGGATGCAGGAACGTGTCAGTTATCCTCAAAATCAAGATGAACTTTGGTGTACCTCAGGGGTGTGGTATTGGGCCTCTCCTGTTTTTCGTTGGTAGATGTCATCGACAGACATCGATGATTTACAACGGTTTATCTTTTTTAATTAAAGTGATGCTTTTAGATTGAACTCTCTAAATTATTCTACCCAATATATCAAATCCTGAATGTTAGCGTATGTCCCGCAGCTAAATATTGATAAAACTGAGGTAATCTTTTTTTGGCGCAGAGAATGCCTCACTAACAAGTACACACCTGATCGCTCAACCTGTTAAGTTGGGCCAGCACCAAAAAAATCGCAGAATCACTGTGTCACCTTAACTGAGTCAGTTCAGTTGTTCAGACATGTTTTATGCAGCTTAAGAAACTCAGCGAGATCAATTCAACATTATCTAAAAGAGAAGTAGAGAAAGTCATATTTACTTTTATCTCAAATAGATTAGATTAATTCAAAATACAGTGAATTTGAAACAAACAAAAAACCAGAACATATTATTTCCATTTTCAACTCTTCAGCTTAAACATCTCTTAGTCAGCTCCTGGTCAGATCATCCTGTTATTGCCACCAGCCTGATCCCTCCTGTTCCTCTTGTGTTTCATTTTGGATGACTCCCTGGATTTAATTGCTGTAAGTTTTTCAATTTTCTTGTTTTTTAAGTTAATCTTTTTATTTTTACCTGTCTGCTTCCTGCATTTGTATGGAAGAAATATAGTCTCATTTCATGAGCTTTAAAGATAACCCAGCTGTACAGTTTTAAGGTTCTGTAGATGTTCTAGTGTGGATGCAGGAACGTGTCAGTTATCCTCAAAATCAAGATGAACTTTGGTGTACCTCAGGGGTGTGGTATTGGGCCTCTCCTGTTTTTCGTTGGTAGATGTCATCGACAGACATCGATGATTTACAACGGTTTATCTTTTTTAATTAAAGTGATGCTTTTAGATTGAACTCTCTAAATTATTCTACCCAATATATCAAATCCTGAATGTTAGCGTATGTCCCGCAGCTAAATATTGATAAAACTGAGGTAATCTTTTTTTGGCGCAGAGAATGCCTCACTAACAAGTACACACCTGATCGCTCAACCTGTTAAGTTGGGCCAGCACCAAAAAAATCGCAGAATCACTGTGTCACCTTAACTGAGTCAGTTCAGTTGTTCAGACATGTTTTATGCAGCTTAAGAAACTCAGCGAGATCAATTCAACATTATCTAAAAGAGAAGTAGAGAAAGTCATATTTACTTTTATCTCAAATAGATTAGATTAATTCAAAATACCGTGAATTTGAAACAAACAAAAAACCAGAACATATTATCTCCATTTTCAACTCTTCAGCTTAAACATCTCTTAGTCAGCTCCTGGTCAGATCATCCTGTTATTGCCACCAGCCTGATCCCTCCTGTTCCTCTTGTGTTTCATTTTGGATGACTCCCTGGATTTAATTGCTGTAAGTTTTTCAATTTTCTTGTTTTTTAAGTTAATCTTTTTATTTTTACCTGTCTGCTTCCTGCATTTGTATGGAAGAAATATAGTCTCATTTCATGAGCTTTAAAGATAACCCAGCTGTACAGTTTTAAGGTTCTGTAGATGTTCTAGTGTGGATGCAGGAACGTGTCAGTTATCCTCAAAATCAAGATGAACTTTGGTGTACCTCAGGGGTGTGGTATTGGGCCTCTCCTGTTTTTCGTTGGTAGATGTCATCGACAGACATCGATGATTTACAACGGTTTATCTTTTTAATTAAAGTGATGCTTTTAGATTGAACTCTCTAAATTATTCTACCCAATATATCAAATCCTGAATGTTAGCGTATGTCCCGCAGCTAAATATTGATAAAACTGAGGTAATCTTTTTTTGGCGCAGAGAATGCCTCACTAACAAGTACACACCTGATCGCTCAACCTGTTAAGTTGGGCCAGCACCAAAAAAATCGCAGAATCACTGTGTCACCTTAACTGAGTCAGTTCAGTTGTTCAGACATGTTTTATGCAGCTTAAGAAACTCAGCGAGATCAATTCAACATTATCTAAAAGAGAAGTAGAGAAAGTCATATTTACTTTTATCTCAAATAGATTAGATTAATTCAAAATACAGTGAATTTGAAACAAACAAAAAACCAGAACATATTATTTCCATTTTCAACTCTTCAGCTTAGACATCTCTTAGTCAGCTCCTGGTCAGATCATCCTGTTATTGCCACCAGCCTGATCCCTCCTGTTCCTCTTGTGTTTCATTTTGGATGACTCCCTGGAATTAATTGCTGTAAGTTTTTCAATTTCCTTGTTTTTTAAGTTAATCTTTTTATTTTTACCTGTCTGCTTCCTGCATTTGTATGGAAGAAATATAGTCTCATTTCATGAGCTTTAAAGATAACCCAGCTGTACAGTTTTAAGGTTCTGTAGATGTTCTAGTGTGGATGAAGGAACGTGTCAGTTATCCTCAAAATCAAGATGAACTTTGGTGTACCTCAGGGGTGTGGTATTGGGCCTCTCCTGTTTTTCGTTGGTAGATGTCATCGACAGACATCGATGATTTACAACGGTTTATCTTTTTTAATTAAAGTGATGCTTTTAGATTGAACTCTCTAAATTATTCTACCCAATATATCAAATCCTGAATGTTAGCGTATGTCCCGCAGCTAAATATTGATAAAACTGAGGTAATCTTTTTTTGGCGCAGAGAATGCCTCACTAACAAGTACACACCTGATCGCTCAACCTGTTAAGTTGGGCCAGCACCAAAAAAATCGCAGAATCACTGTGTCACCTTAACTGAGTCAGTTCAGTTGTTCAGACATGTTTTATGCAGCTTAAGAAACTCAGCGAGATCAATTCAACATTATCTAAAAGAGAAGTAGAGAAAGTCATATTTACTTTTATCTCAAATAGATTAGATTAATTCAAAATACCGTGAATTTGAAACAAACAAAAAACCAGAACATATTATTTCCATTTTCAACTCTTCAGCTTAAACATCTCTTAGTCAGCTCCTGGTCAGATCATCCTGTTATTGCCACCAGCCTGATCCCTCCTGTTCCTCTTGTGTTTCATTTTGGATGACTCCCTGGAATTAATTGCTGTAAGTTTTTCAATTTCCTTGTTTTTTAAGTTAATCTTTTTATTTTTACCTGTCTGCTTCCTGCATTTGTATGGAAGAAATATAGTCTCATTAGAAACAGATGTTTTTTAGACATTATGTATATGATATATATTTTTTACTTTAAATTCGCCTGCAAAAATCCACCTTTAAAATTTCACCTGCAAAAATTCAACTGCAGAAATTCGCCTGCAAAATGTCTGCTCCTGCTCCTCAGATCACGTAACAAACAGCTGGTTGAGCGCAGCAAAGGTTACGCAAAGGAGGGCCGTTTGAATGGCAAAAAGCTGCTCGACTCGATCTCGGGCTGACTGCTTTAGCGTGAAGGTCACCACATTTCCAGGTACATTTTTGCAGTTGAATCTTTGCAGGTGAAATGTTGAGGGTGAATTTCTGAAGTTGAATTTTTGCTGGCAAATTTAAAGTACAAAAAAACATCATGTACAAAATTACACAGGACAAAAATTCAGTCTTAAAAATTGAAAGTCTAAATAAAGTCTGATTCTTCTGAGACTATATTTCTTCCATACATTTGGGTCCTGCGCTGTTTGCCATTACATGGGTAACTGAGATAAACTTATCAGGACAGATAATACAACAGAGCTCTCTCTGTTGTATTATCTGTGCTTTCCTCTGGCTGATAAAGATTCAGGAGATTTTTGGAAAAATGGGAACTTCTCACAACATTTAGTTGGGCTCGTTATTTGAAACTGAACATGGGGGGAGAACTCTTGAAAGTACGGGGTGTTCTTGTCTTTAAAGCAGTAATCAGGCTGTTCTTTAGTAAAAAACTTTGCAGAGGATGTCAGCTGGGAACAATGTGCATGTTATGAGTACTTAAGACAAGACAGAATGATCAGTTCAGTGCTGTCACACACCCAAACTCACACACGAACAATGGGTGAAGTTTTGCATAAAATCTGCTGATGAAGCACCTTTTGCACGGGGTTGGATGTCTTTGTGTTTATTTGTGCTTCAGGGTGTGGAAACAAACTCAAGCAGTAAATCATAATTTATCGTTTCTAACTTTCTTTAAATGAATGGATCATCCATCAAATCTATGGTTTAAGCATATAAATGTACATAAATATGGGCATCATTCCTCCATAAATCAAGTAAAAGTTTCCCAAAGTGTCAACTTAAAAACGAATGAAAAATAATCTGTGATCATTAGTTTTATTTAGTTCTTACCCTCCCATTCCTGAGCTACATCAGCTTTAGTTTAATTGCAACTTTTCGGAACCCTAACCATTCTAGTTTCCTTTTGTTTTTGTTTTTCTTTGGGGCGCTGTAGGTTTTCAGGCACCAAAAGTACCAGTCGTTTCGCTGGTACTTTTGCAGTTTTGTCCATTTCATGACAAACTTTTCCCATGTGTGCAAAGGAACCCGTCACCTCAGGATGTTTTCATATCAATGATGCATCAGTTTAGATCTGCTTTAGAAACTTTTTGAACCCACTTGGACAACCACTGCTTTAAAGTAATTTTATACCATCTATTCATAGTTTAGTGTCAGTAAAAGTGTTTATACAGCAAGTAAGTACATGGGAATGAAACTATTTGTTAACAGGTACAAAATGAAAGGAGGAAGAAATGAAATGGCTACATTTAGGTATACCAAGAAGGATGAGAAGGCAAGAATCTTAAAGTATCATAGAATATACATTTATATGAGAAAAAACTGCAACTGTCTTCACATTTTATATGCTCTACTCATGTAATCAATATAAGCAACTGTTGGAATTTCTACACCTAAACCTCAATATTTTAATTTCTAGAATATTTAAAACAAAAGCTACAGTAGCAGTTAAAGATGCTCAGAGCACCGTAACTTATATGAAACCAATCTAGAATTAGACAATATTTGTATTTTAATGATAACAACAGCAAGAGTAAAGAATACAATCAGCAGATAAAATATCTGGAAAATTAAAAGTGCAAATGCTGGACAGAGAGGCTGGGTGGGTCGAAGAGTGATCCTTCCACAGGTAAAAATGAGACAGAGAGAAAGTCCGATTGCTTTAGTGTTGCCAGCAAGTTTAATAAAGTCACATCACTCAATCAAGTCAATATAGACAATTTATTAGTGGAGAAACATGGCACTTAAAGCGCTAATATTACAACCAGAGCTTTTCATATGTTCCACAAGCCTACAAGTCAAAAGAGACACCGGCATAAATGAGAGAAAAGCCACAGCAACTCAATAACCACAGCAAAGTTAACCATGCAATACAGTTCAGTTACCACCGCAAACTTCAGGTTCCCACCACTACACACATGAGCGAGGTCAGGCTTCCCAGACGTAACGGCTTGTGGTTATAAAGTAGAACTGGTGTCATATAGGGAGGTGGCCATAAAGGCCAAAAGAAACAGACACGCTCCCAGATGTTCTGGTCTACAGGCCATGCAAGGCCGTGCGGACTAACCCCAACAAACTATACCTGACACGTCGTCACGCCCCCACATGCTGCTGAACGATGTAGGAAGCACCTTAAAGTCCTGTGTGGCCACACTGCAACATCCATCCATGCAACACATCAAAAAAGAGCTAGCTGCTTTGAGTTTTAGAAACCAAACCATGATGAAGATGAGATTTCTTAGCACACGCTCCAACAGCAGAAGCACATTCAGAGCTTTCAGACCAGGCCACGCCTACTTCTTTATCTGCTTGACTTTCAAATCAGTGGGGTGGCGCACCAACGGGTGCCACTGGTTACATTTGAAAACACCTCTGTGGTGTTTTAGCAGTCATAGGGCGAGAGGCGGGGTACACCCTGGAGAGGCTGCCGGTCCATAACCCATGCATGCACCGAGAGATCGTGCAAACTCCATGCAGAAAGACCCCCGAACCTTCTTGCTGCCGACTGCTCCACCGTGCAACCGTGGAGCCAACAGTTTAGAGAAAATGGCTTGTGTGGAAGGTCAACAAGATGTTTTTACTGTAACTTCCTATCGAACCACACTCTCTGACGGCGTTCCTCAGGGTCCTGTCACTGTCGGAACCTTGAGCTAGAAGTTTTCTAGGCCCGTCAAGGTGGGCGTGCAAACTTTGAAAAAAATATCCGAGACCCGTCCAAACTAAGCAGAAAGTCAGAAGTGCGTGATGAACTGTGTTTTCCTGTACTGCATCTGTTTCAAAGCTAATATACCAGCTTTCTTCCCTCCAGGGTGTGTGTGTGTGTGGGGGGGCTCACTCTGGAGGAGTTGGTTTTATTCCCTCTAAGATGTCTGAAACACAGCTGAACCTTCCTCCTGCTTCTCGCAGAAAACACATCATACATTGTGTGCTTGTGGTTGAGTAAATTATGTTTTACAAGGATACTTCTGATGACAGAAGCAAAAACCAATTAAGTGACAGGACAACTTTTATAGAAAGTGATATTAACTAATTAATTAAAAAGAAAGTTGTTGAGTCATTTGTCATTTCAGTTTTTATGAGACTCTAGAACAGAAACAATTAGAGGTCATTAATGGGTTTAAGGAGTTTACTGTGACCAGATTGTGTTTCTTCTTCTTGCAGGTGGGCGACTGGCTGGAGAGGTTTCAGGAGTCCAGAAGGGGAATGATGTATATCCAGGTGAGGCTGAGGTTCACTGATGGTCGAAGGTTTTTCTGTGGCAAGGATGCATTTAGAGGAGGACTGATCTTCGAGGAACAACTAGCTGTTCCCTCCTGGAGGGGGAGATAACGGCTGAGATAATGCCGCCAACAACCTTCTCAACAACCTTCTCCTGCTATTAACAGTTTACTTTTCATTAATATAGAAAGTACTCCTGGATCAGCTCGTCTGTTTCTTTGTGTGTATCTGCTCTGTCTTCTCAAACTCCCAGTCGGTCCCCAGCGGCAGATGGCCGCTCTACTGAGTCAGATTCTGCTTCTGCTGGAGGTTTCTTCCTGTTAAAGGGAGTTTTTCCTCTCCACTGTTGCTACATACATGCTCGGTATGAGGGATTGCTGCAAGTCAATGACTCGAGGCAATCTGCGGGGTTTCTTTAGACAGAAAACTTTTTAAACCATTTTGAATACTGAACTGAACTTGATGCACTGTTTGATATCAAGGATCAATTATGTATGTTTGGGTTGAAATTTTTTTTGTGAAGTGCGTTTAGACGACTTGAGTTGTGAACTGGCGCTATATAAATAAACTGAACTGAATTAAATTGAATTCCTAAGGCAGTAAAAGAAAATAATAACAATAATAAACAAATTAGAATGGCCTGAACTTAAATTCGACTCAGGATCTAATCATTTCTCATGTAAAAGTACAACATAAATAGACAAAAAAATAAAATAAAATAAAATAATGTGAACACTAACGCACCTGGATTGAGTAGTCTGTGGTATTTGTTTAGTATCTGGTATTAGAAATTCAGTCAGGTGTGGGACAGTACATATATGGCAAACTTGCTTAATATTAAAGATATAAAAATCATGACACATTTTTTATGGACTTGCCCTATCGCTACCCCTCTCCTCACTCCTGCCAGCTCCAGAAACCCCAAAATGTGCAGCCTGCTGTAGTTTATTATTTCTTGCATTAATTTGGTGTGGTTTGCTTAAGAAAGAAGCTTATTTATCTCATTTTTTTTTTTTATTTTTAGGAGGGTGGAAAGGGACATGCCAGCAGTTGTGCAGTGAGTTTGAACGTGTTAAAAAGACTGACATACTTGCGTATTAGCAGCTCTGAACCACATTTATTAAGCTGAACATTTTGTTCTGCTTGTGCTTTTTTGCACAGTGTACAACAGACATCAACCTATGGCTCATTGCTGCTGCTTCTTGTTGGGATAAGACTAAGGAAGTCACATGAAACACTGACATCTGTCTTTCCTTGCTGACTGCGCCAAAATGTTATAAAACAAGAATATAAAACTCTTTTCTGAAATTCTTGTGTCCTATAAAGATATGTTGACAAAAAGCTGATATCAAATATTACAACTACATGCATTTAAAAAACTCTAATTTTCTTCTATTTATTAACAAAAGACGGCTGAACATTTAAGCCCCACCAACCACACACAGGCGCACAAACAGCAGCTGGTTCTACTGGAATTTGTGGTTTTTCTTATGCAAGTCACATTTCTTGAGGCAACATAATGAGACTGAACAGACCACAAAGATCCTGCCTGATTACCTGGCAAGGTGACACAGGGTGTTAACACTCCATCCAGCTCTGCAGAAATGTTTCTGGTTTCCATACCAGTGTTTGAATATGGGAACCATTCAAGCTTTGAAAAAGCAGGAACACATCTTCTATGAGGACGACCAAAAGAAACACCTTGAGTCGTCTGTGGATCAGAGATACAGGAGGTCACTTTGCATTTCTCAGCTCTTTCAATTATTACCCTCACAGATTCAGCCTCCCCAGGGACAACATTTTTAATAAAAGCGACTACAATGCTGCGGTGCTGACGCCAGTTTGCATTCCAGAGCAGGAAAGCTGAAAGAGATGCACAGCGTGACCTTATCACAGTGGGCGAGAACCAACATGTCTGCGACAGAAGAGAGAAGCTAAAGTCTGTTCTGGAGCTTAAAGAAAGGGGGTGAAAAACAGTTTCCAGTGGATGCAGATGTTCATCCTGGGCTGCAGGATGGTCAGGGAGAAGAGCTCCTCATTGGTATGAACACATTCATGCTGTGAGCTGATCTTAATTAGGGCTTAAACGATTAATGGTGATGAATCGATTATTGAAATAATAGGCAACTAATTTAGGAATTGATTAAGTCATGTTCATTTGTACAGCACATTTCAGCAGCAAGGCAGTTCAAAGTGCTTCACATCATAAAAACATCAAAATCATGAGAATCATCAGGCAAATATAACTCAATGTTCCAGTTGCTACTAATCAAAGCAGCCCTAAACAGGTGGGTATTTAACCTTGATTTAAAGGAACTCAGTGTTTCGGCTGTTTTGCAGTTTTCTGGGAGTTTGTTCCAGATTTGTGGAGCATAAAAACTAAAAGCTGCTTCTCCATGTTTGGTTCTGGTTCTGGGGACGCAGAGCAGACCAGAACCAGAAGACCTGAGTGGTCTGGAAGGCTGATACAATGACAGCAGGTATTTAATGTATTAATCATTAACTGGAGGATACAGACTAAAAAAAAAACATTTGCTGAAAGAACAACACACTCAGAAGAGTAATTAAGCCAAAATTGTACAAAAAAGATTTACATTTTGCCTTTAAGATAAAAAAAACCTGTCTGTAAATATTTTGTACCCAAAAACTGAAGTGGCAGGCTGAGCTTCAGCTGCTTCAAATTCTCCTTTTTTCTCCTTTTAAGCACCTTTTGTTAGCCAGTTATTAATCAGTAATTGGTAATGATCAAGCATTCACTAAAGGAATGCAAAAAATAACTGAATTATTTGTTTATTTGCATCTTTTGGAGTTTTAAAATATTGTATTAAAAAGGCTTAAATGACAAATCTGCAGAATGCGCCAAATTTTTTATCCAATTAGTCGGTTAATCATCAGAATAATCAAAAGATTAGTTGATAACTAAAATAATCATGAGTTGCAGCCCTTATCTTGATTATATTATATTTATTAGGTTTTTTCTAAATACAAAAAAGTTCAACAAAAATGGTCTTGCTTTGGTCAAACAGACTTCGTCCCAGAGAAGACCATTTTGGATATATTTTGTTTTGCCCTTTCCTTACACAAGCGTTTGTTCTTTTTACATTTCCTCATCTGCTCTTTTTACTTCACCGTCTGCATTTCTGCCTCATTATGCAAATGAGGATGGCGGCCATCTTGGTCCAGCTCCTCTACTATTGGTCGTCCAGTCTATTTGCAGTTTCCCTTAACGACTCCGACACAGACCGTCTTTCCGCTCCCTCCATAACGATACTTCGGTTGCTAAACTGAAGCCAAAGGCGCAGGCATGAACAATCGATCTGCACACGGATCCTACTCCTTCCTTTTAATTGACCAATAGTAGAGGAACTGGAACAAGATGGCCGCCATCCTCATTTGCATAATGAGGCAGAAATGCAGACGGTGAAGTAAAAAGAGGAGACAAGGAAATGTAAAAAGAACAAACGTTTGTCAGGAAAGGGCAAAACAAAATATATTTCTTGACGAAAATGCATAAAGCCTGTGTAAGGAAAAGGAAAAAGAATTATGTCAGTTTTGGTCCTCCATATCAGAGTGTCCTGTTTTGTTCTCTTTACTGTAGGCGATATATAAACGTGAAAACTTTGCAGTAATGAGCTCAGTTTGGTTGGAAAAAACGAAGTCAAAGCTGCAAATGTTGTTTTTATGGGTTGTTGTGCAATCAGGGTTCGGATCTGTAATAAACTCGGCAGCTGTTCTGTTGCCCGGCTAGATGGATGAGAAAAAATCTTGAGGAAAATGATGCAGCTGTTACAATAAATCCATTAGTAAGTTCGTATAAACAATCCTTTGTATTCAGGGTTATATAAAACCTCTGGACGCGTACAGAAGAATACCTCAGCTGATGGGAAGCTGCTCAGATCAGGATCGTTCGAACAGCTCCGACACTTCCCAAGCCATCACAGCTTTCCTTCTTACAGTAAATTAACCGTCACTAATTATGAGCTGCAACAATAAACTACAGTTTGCCAAGACTTTTACTTTGCAACGTCAAAGAGAAATGAGGTGCCCTCTCCTCAAAATGGGGAAAACATGTGGATCACACCCAGCCTGGCCTCAAGAGAAAAAAACCCCACGAAACTTGAACATTTGTACTCCTTATCGCAGCAGTGTTGACGTCTACAGCTGGGCAGTCTCTACGTCACATGATAAAAAGCTAACCAATGCTATTATTTTCTTTTCAAGATATATATGTAAGAATCTACCTTCCAGTTCTTTCCCCAGTGATTCACTGGTGCAAGCAAAACAGGAACAAAAGGACCTGGATCTGGAGAAGAAGTAGAAAAAAGAAAGAAATGCATCTACTGTACTGCTTGATTTAACGGTTGAAAAGAACTCGCTGGTGCTAAAATTTCTTTTCTCATGTCAAGATGTGCTATGTGGTGCAAATTGTAAGATTTGATCTGTTAAATGAAGAGCTTACAGCAGGAGACACGAGGAACAGGCCAACGGCAATCTCAGGTGAGGGAACAGATGGCAACAAAAGGAACTGGCAAGAAGAGAAGCAAACTGACTGGCTTACAACTGCTGGGGAGGTGATTAATGACATAAGGACAAAGTGAGACTAAACAGCAGCATGTAGTGCAGGTCGATGAGGACCTGAACAGAGGAGCTTTTGGAAAAACACAAAAGTGAATACAAAATGGTCTAACTGAACACAATTTGATGAGGAAGCGAGGAGGAATCCCTGTTTGTCTGTAGCCTCTGGTGTTTATGGGCTGCTTTGATTACTGGGAACAAAATCACACAATATTCAGGTAAAAATAGCGTTGTATTGAGCAGGTGCTTCGTTCATGGAGGCTATTAGTCCTTAGCACAGGGGTTTAATTCTCAACCTTGGGATGTTCAGGACATTTGCCTCTTCTTCGTCTGACAGTTTCCTGTTGAACTGCTGTTAATAAAGGCCACGAGCCACGCTGTATGAAATATGTGATCACTATCCACCATGTACAGAATCCTGACATTGCAGCAAAGGACATGTTAGAGAGGATTGAACAACTTTACAGAACCTTACCTGCACATATTCCTTTTAATTCAGGATTTTCCCCCTGAAGACACACATGGATTGAACTATGTAATATCTAATCATAACCGTTGAAGCAAAATATAACCGACGTTGAGAGTTATGTAACAGGAAATTTCACAGGACTTAGACACTCCCTCACCCGCTGACTGGTCAGAAAGTACGCAGCATGAGTGAAACGACTGTCCACTACTAGATTTAAAAGGAAAAACTTTGTTGTAAAACCTTTTAAAAATGAAAAGCTTAACTAATAACTAAGAAAAAATGGTTTCTGGTAATGTTAATAGAGAATTGATAAGAGGGCAATCTAGCAGCTAATATTTTAACAGTTTCATAGTCTTATTATTCCTCATTTAACAATATTGGAGTTTAGTTAAATTAATTACTTTAAATTAAGAACTTTTTGTGTAAAACTTCATATCTGTTGCTGCTGTTACACCTGAATATGTGGGACAATAAAGGCTGTTTCTCTTATATTCTGAAATACAGAAAGAAACGTGTACTTTACTGATTTTGGAAAGTACAGTAGGCTCATGTAAGCATTATAGGTGCTGACCACATGGGTGTACGATGTCGTTAAATGTTGTCAGTAGATGGCGCCCTTGCTCTCTTTATTGTCTAAGTAGATAAGAGAAGAAAAAGTTATGGTAAAGGTTGCGTGTTATGTTCTGCTTGTTGATGTTGCTGAGCTCTACCATGTACTAATCGTTAAAATTCAGGGGCTGCATCCTTCAAAGCACCCAGCCATGTGCATGCTCTATGGTTTCTTCTCGGTTAGGGTACGTCTGTGCGGCAGCGCCACTTACAGGTCTGGCATAGTTGCTGCAGTGCGATGGGTCGTATTTTAGCCTGGATGACAACATTACTGAAAACGATGCTCTCGCTCATGAAGAACTTTTTAGAAACAACAAATTCAACAAATGTAGGAACTAACTGAGGTAACTAAGCAGAAAAAATACTCCTGCAAACAGCATTTTCTTTACGTGTAGTATTTAGGAGCACTTCTGTTTGCAATTGCTTTCCTAAATCTTCTGTTGTAGTTTATTGTTGTCATTTTCTATGTGATCAAGACGACACTTGTTATGAACTGGCGCTTTATAAATAAACTGAATTGAATTTCTTTTTTTGTCCACTAACCAGACCAAAGTCTTCTCTTGCACTGAATTCAGTTAACTTTTTCACCGGAAAGGTTTCTTCCAGTAGGATGAAAGGTTTCTCCACACTGCAAAAACACAAACTCTTCCAGGTATTTTTGGTCTAGTTTCTGGTGCAACTATCTTAGCACACTTGAATAAGACAAGGAGCTTGTTTTAAGTCAATAATTCCTTAATATTGATGAAAAAGTTCTAGTTATAAGTGAAATAATCAGCCAGTGAGACAAGATATTTTTTCCCACATTATAGGTTAAAAACATTTTGTTCCACTGACAGATTATTTCACTGCGGGCAAGCTAGATAGATAGATATTGAGAGCTTTACCATACCACTTTGCTTAGGCTGCAAGTCACAACTGCCTCATTCACTAGTCTGTTACCATGAATTGTTAATCAAATGAGTGACCTGAGCTTTGAGAATGACTATAAGACATTTAAATTAACTGAAGTTTGCATTTAAATGCTTTTCTGTCCCATTTCCAGTCATCAGCGTTGAGGTGATAACAATGGGCCATCATTTTCAGAGCTCTACAACACCTGGTTGTCTTTTATTCAAAGCGGTGAATTCC
The DNA here is from genome assembly GCA_014839685.1 of Anableps anableps. Lineage (NCBI taxonomy): Eukaryota > Metazoa > Chordata > Actinopteri > Cyprinodontiformes > Anablepidae > Anableps > Anableps anableps. The sequence continues at coordinate 35,312,121 of CM026075.1, read as the reverse complement.
CTCCAACCTGAGGCCGGTCCATTCTGACTCAAAGTAGCATGTGTTTTACTTCCACCAGGAACAAAAACTTTAAATAAATCTGCAGCCTGTAATTGCAGGGGTGGTTTTTATGGTCCAAAATAACTCTGAGTCTGGGTACAGTTTGTGTAACTCGTTCCACCCAGACCGCACATACGTAAAGTCTCTCGAAAGACTAACTTTGGCCTAGTGGTGTGGTGCGACGAGATGGGGATTTGAAAAACTTGTTTTCCTGACGTCACCGCTCAGACATGAGAGGGCAAGACCCAATGGAGTTAACACATGTGCATTACGAGACCAGCGTAAATACACCTCCTCACTGAACGCCTCACATTACTCCCATCACTTATTCGGGCAGGATCTGGCTCAGTGATTTAGCTCTTAAGTTGCATACTGCTGCAGCAAACCCTGACTGTAACAAATTTCAACTGGATTAAGTCCAATCAGCGCTGATGCTGAACTTCATTCTTCATATTACATTCTCGTAGAAAGAAACAAATCACGCTCTCCTCCGGAGTCTCCTCTTGCACTCTGATTTATGGTCTCATTTTCCCATCATCCAGCGGAGCAGTGCTGAACAGGCTGAATCAGTGGTGATGCTTGCAGTTTTACACAGCCGGTAATTCCTCCTTGTCAGACCCCATTCAAAAACTTGGGGTCGGTTGCCAACTCCTTTTGAATGTTTGGCACCATCATGCTGACATAACCAGAGGAACAAAAGGTTCAGGAGTTTAACAGGATGAATGAGGCGGTTATAGTTTTGGCATTGTGGGATTTATTTGCTGACTGTGCAGTGAGGTCAAAATAGAGAAGTACTCTCAGTCAAAGGCAAAGGAATGAAACGTGATGGACGTTTTATGGAGGTTTAAAGGGCCGGGTTATGGGCTGGCTCTGTACAGTACAGGAACTCAAAGATGACTAAGCATTTACGCTCCCTGCAGTTCAGAAGTGGTTAAATACATATTTTATATATATATATTTTTTTTTGAGCCATCAACACCATCTGTTCAGTAGCAGTTTTGGGTGTGGGGGACTATGGTTTTCTGCCCAGGGCGGCAAGACCTGTTGGGTTACAGATGTAAAACAGAACTGAACGAGATTTCTAAGATAAATAACTTTAAAAACATGAGGTAAAGACCTCAATCGGTTATTCCACACTTTATTGTGATTCTCTAAAGCAGCATGGTCTCCCTCATGCATGCCTCAGATTTCTCCAGGTACTCCTGTAGGAGGCAATAAAACTTTGAGGTGTCTTTTCATAACCCTTCACGTGTGATATGATCTGGCAGATGTTACTGTGTGAACAAGAGGCAAAAACTCATTTTTGCATTTTACTGTCTCGCCGTTGTCATGTAAACAAAACCTCAGTGGATTATATATTCAGAGCGACCATCAGCAAGAAGCTCAGCAACCTATGGTGACATTTATTCAAGATGCAGTATGTAACTTTTATGAAAAATATGGTTTTTACATATTTAGCAGCGCGTACATGAGGGTGATTGACAGCGCTAAGCCCCTTCTCCTGGCTCTGATTGGTTGTTTCAGGTCGGGGGCGGTGCATTTCTTTAGGTGGCGATAGTAACTCAGGGAGGAGGTGGAGAAGCTTGAACTTTTCACAGATTATCTGCCTCAGACCAAACTGTCACGACATGGAGACAGTTTTAACAAATATGCAAAAAACATATTTTGTAAAAGTTACACATTCCGTCTTTAACAGATGTATTCCTAATAAAGCAAAAGATTACTTTTTAGGGTATTCTTGTATTGTCTTTACTGAACTCATTACTTATGATCACGGGCAACAGTAACTTTTATTACTGTGGATATAAAACTCAGACATTGAACAAGCGTTTGAGTAAAACCAATGTGAAAAATCAGGAAAGTTTTAAGATTCTGCCTCACATGGCAAAAATCACCAATGGAGAACAAAATAAATCCATCAGTTTTTGCTGAACATGAAAGTAAAAGTCTTGTGAGAAGGTAAATGTTGTTTTTAACCCAGCAGCTAGCTCAGCTGCTATGCTAACACTAGCTCCGGAGCCGGACAGAACAGATTGTGTAGCAGTTAAATGAATGAAAACACGTATGCTTCCTCCCACACTCCAAAAACATAACTGTTAGGTCAACTGATTGCTCTAACGTTGCCCTTCAGTACGAGTCTGGTGCCTGGCTGTTTATGGACACCAACGGGTATAGACGGTCGATGGGGAAAAAGGGGATTCTTGGGTTTTCTCTAAAGTAAATGACTGAAAACAATCTGGAAATTCACATCGGCCAATTAGTTTAGGATAAGTATTTTTAGGTTTGAAATTTATTGATAACTGGTTTCTGTTGGGTTGTCTTTGGTTGTGTGAGTAATGTGAGGCGTTCACACTGCAAAACCAGAGTGTATGTCCTGATATGTTGAACATAAATAAAGTCACTTGTTAATAAATTCTAAGAAATCAATGATTATTCATCAGCTTTCTCACTCATCAAATCCTGCTTTTGTGAAAAGCCTTTTTTATGGGAGCTACAGCTGGAAATGGGCAGACATTATTTTTTCCGAACAGACAACATAAAAAGTAAGGGCATTGGAGCACATTTCCTGTCCTGTGAAGAGCTCCTTTCTTCCTTTTTCAAAGGATTTGCCTTTTGGCCTTTAAGCATGTTCCTTCTGAGGCATTATATTCCTTCCTTTTACTCTGGGGAATGTTGCTCCAATCATTGGGCGAGCATGATGCCAGAAAGACCGGATTGTGAAACAATTAAATGAGTGAAAACGCTTATGAAATCTGATTTCATAACACACTGAGATTAAAAAATGCATTTGTTACAAACATTCATGTAGAGGGTAAAAAACATGTAGAAGCTACCTGATGACTCCAACTATTTCTTTTCCCTTTATGACATTGTAATTCTGTCTTTCTTCGTTTAACTCTGGTTCTTTTCAGGCCTTTGTCTTGGCACACTCTCAGTGCTTGAAAAAGCTCATTTTGGTCAGAACAAACAATGTGATTGTGGCTCTGTTTACATGGCAACGTTTCTAAAATCTTGTTCCACTGCGAATCCGACAAAATTTGGTTTACACAGCATTCACTTTCAAATGAAAACGCAAATAGCTCTGGAAATGATATAGTGTGCATGGCAGGTCTGTAGGAGGTGATAAAACCTTGTAGCCAGAGGAGTCTTTTCGTAACCCTTCACTTGAACAGAGGCGTACATATCATCTGGCACATGTTACTGTGGGAACAAGAGGCCAAAATGCATTTTTTGCATTTTACTGTCTCGCCATAGTCATGTAAAGGAGGCCTGAGTGGATTCTATATTTAAAGTGGCCATCAGCAAGAGCTAGACCTGTTTATTAACAGATATATTCTTAACAAAGCAAAAGATAATTTGTTTTTAGGGATTCTTGTATTGTCTTTACTGAACTCATGATCACGGGCAATGGAGTCTGTTACCACGGCAACTTTTATCATTGTGAATATAAATCTCTAAGGTTGAATAAGAATTTAAGTAAAACCAATGTGAAAAATCAGGAAACACGTACTTCATGTTAAGATCCTGCTTCACGTGGCAAAAATCAACAAATGGAGAAGAAGTTCAGTCCATCACTTTTTGCTAAACGTTAAAGCAAAAGACTTTTTTACCCACCAGCTAGCTCGGCTGCTATGCTAACACTAGCTCCAGAGGCAAATATTCATGCCCTCCATAGTGGCTTCTAACAGCAGCAGACTGGCATACAGGGCTACCGGGGGAAATCCCTGATGGGCAGCTGTTTTGGTGGGCTGGGGGTTCAGTCAGTGAAACCTTGGCCCAACGCCCTGTGTCTGCACAGGGCGAGCGGGACAGCAAGTGCGCAAGAGGCGACAGGTTCTGGGGCGTTGATGCTTTGCTGGGCCATTGTGCCCCAAACTACGCCATATCAAATGGCTTCTCTACCACTCCTCTGCTCCAGTCAGGCAGATCAGCTGTGCTGCACATGGCTGCAGAGCTGATCTGTAACACATGAACGCATGCTGCAGGGCCAGCTGAGGTGACAATACAGAACGGAGATCAGAAAAACTTGTCCCGACAAGCCCGGGCTACTAAAACAAACAGTGGCGCTTATTAAAAACTAAACATTCACAAAACAAGAAATGCCTTGTCCTTATTTGTGCCACATAAATTAAATCTCTGTTTGTCTCTGGCATCCAGCAGAGAGGTGGGCAGTGCAGCGGCTCTAGTTCACCATCTCATCCGCGGAACATCACCTGTCCATCACCATCACTAAATAATATTAAATAACTCCGCATTAGCCGTGAAGATGGAGCAGCGAAAGCAAAGTACAAAGCGTAAAGGTGGCGCTGAAAAGATGAGCGAGAGAAAAAAGAAAGCCCTGCAGGAGAGCGCATCAACAAATTAAAACATTTCTGACCTGTTTGGTGGGCCTTCCCATAGTTTTGGGTCTGGTATTTCCACCAGACATGAAAGGTCAGATGACACTGAAGAGAGGTTAGCATAAATTATATTTCTAACTTGACAATATTTTTGTTGATATGGCATGTTTCTATATAGCCTGTTACACTTTAACAATACCAATTTCATGCGTAGACTGTGGCTGAGGATGAGCCAGCTGAGCCAATAGAAAGCCAGAGGGACCAAAGCTTAGATTTTGATATGAGGAAAGGAGAAGAGCATTTACAAGAACAAAGGCAAAGCACTGTGGTTAGAATAACAATAACTGTTACTCAATAGGCCATGCACTAAAACCAAATAGTCAAATTCAATACATTAGAAAATTGATGAAAAGAAAAATATTATACTGAAGAGAAAAAAAAAACTTGATTCACTCAGACTGATGTTTTCAAACCTTTTTTTCTGGTATTGTGATGATTTTCTGCTTACAGTAATGAAAACATGATATTTAAGGTTAGAATATTGTTTCCAATCAATTAAAAAAAACATTTTAACAAAGAAATCTGGCCTTAATGAAAAGTATATTTAATACCTGCTAAAAGGTTGCTATTTTGGACATCATGAAAAATTATATTGGTCAACCCAGAATAAAAATCGTCACTTTGTAAAAATTTTAACCAAGCAGCAGTAGGTGGGGCAGGGCCAGTCTGTCAGGAACTACCAGGCCACTTTTCCTCCCCAGTCCGCCCCAGGCTCCTAATAACTTTAAGCCGTAATGTCACTGAGCTGAGCTGTGTTTTGAGGACGACTCAAAGTGCACAGCATGTTTTGCTGGTTCATGTTCCAAGGTGGGGAGTAAAGCCTGTTCGGAATGACAGAACATGATGTTCAATGTTGTCACAAAGCTTTTGTGTAAAATATGCAAAGAATTTGAACAGGAGAGTGACAACAATGCCACAAATACTATTCTTTTTGTTCAGCTTTTGTTTGTTTGGCTGAAGTCAACGCGCTTTTGTCATCATTTTCTCATTTTTAATCTTTAACGTTTTTTTTTTTTTTAAACCAAAAAATGTATCATTATTGCTATACCAGATATCGCTGTAGCAAATAACTGCTTCAGGATGGAGGAAATATTGGCCAACAAAATTATTTACTCCAAGTAGAATATTCAGTGATGTTTGTTGTTTGGGTGAACTAATTAAGAAAGTACAACCAAGTTTTTAATAAACAAAACAGCAGGTTTAGGCAGATGCATCTTTATCATCAAAACCATACTGATGAGATGGAAATAATGAACTGGTTTTATTTCAAGAACCAAAAGCAGAAAGACAACAACACTGTTCAGTCACGTATTTGTTTACTTATTGCAGATCATTTCGTTACCACAACATTCACCTGAATTATGGCGTGTTTACAGAATATCACGTAGGTACTTTTAAAACTTCCTGACTTTCTTTTTTCGAAGGCTCGTGTAGATTTTGCCTGAGGAAAATCGCTCTTTGAGTTGTAAAGGTTTCCGACATCTACGCTGACTTGTAAAACTGCTGTGCCGTGTTTGTCTCAAAAGCTGATGATCAGTTGAAGGGATGTTACATCTGACCGTTTTCAGAAAACTGATGATGATTATGAATTTAAACACTTCAGCAACACTTTTTCTAAGAGAGGCTGGACTGTGATATATAGGTGCAACAAAATTAGTGAGATGCAAACTACAAGAAGCAAAATATTAACTCGCTGCATTTTGCTCATGCAGCAGCCATACTGGATTTTGATGTCAGAGAACTGACTTAATTTGGTCGTTTTGAATTTTCTTGGATTGTTTCTATGTGGTGTAACCTTCTTTAAACTTCAGCAACCAAAAGCATTTTCTGGCTAAAATCTATCGTTCGGTTAAAAATCTCACAATTTTTGTCAGAATGTCCAGCATTTCTTATTTGAACCAACTGTATTCAGTATTTGATTTGAAATAAAACACTCTCCTTCGCTCTGACCCCCAGAACAAAGCCTGCTTCTCACACAAACCCTTCAACACAGAACAAAGCCACCTGTTTTACGAAGAAGACGCAGTAAAAGCCGCAACAAACAGTCATCTCCAAAGGGTCCCGCCATCTTGACACCCAGCCCCCGTTATCCTAACATCCACCATCTGCTCAGGGGGGCCGGGCTGTCTGTTTCTATGGCAACAGTGCACCCCTCCTCCTCCTATAAGATCTGGGCGTCTTTTGTGTGGTATTATGCTCTAACTGTAAACCAAGCAAGGGGTTGGTTGTGTTGCTTTTATGATAGAAGCAAGGTCCTTGTGTATTTTCAGCTTTCCTGGTCCTGGTCTTTAAAATCAGAGGCTGTTTTGGAAAAACTGGACTGCTGATCTCTGGTGAAAAAAAGGGAAACCCTCAGTAGGATGGAGAAGATCAGAACCCCCTCCCCCAAACCCAAGAAGGTGACCTCGCAAATTAGCCCCTGCAACCCCCTTTTACATGACGCCTAGTCACCCTGTCTCCCCCGATGGATGTGTACTGAGGTTAGGTGATGGGGGAGGAAATGGCAGCAGTAAACTTACATGCAAACAACATTAAACACAAAGACAATGACTAACTATCTGCTTCCTTGAAGTTGTCAGATGAAATAAAACTAAACGTTGTACATCTCATAGAAATAAAGCATCATGTGGCTAAAACTAATCATGTTGCTCATGTACCAAATGATTCAAATCCTACAAGTGTGTTTTAATTATGTTGACTTTCACCGCTATTAGCAACACTCAGCAACTTGTGCTGTAGTAACATTTGGGAGAGAAGCATGTTTATCTGCTAATAAAGCTTTCTCCGTTTCACTTTGCAGGCATGTGAGACTTTTGAAAACACCCAGCGATGGATAATCAGTCTAATCTGCCTGTTTTCCATATAATGTAGGGTCACATTAAAGTGAGTCCCTTTGATCTGAGGCAGAACCCTATTAGGCAGATCGACTCCACAACGACACACAGATGGAAAGCATTAGCCTTGCTGGCAGGAAACTCCGGCTCTCTGTTGTATTGTCAATGAATATCTTTCAGTAGGAAAGAGGTTTATTGCTAAATGTAGCTAATTTGTACTCAAAGTAAATAAATTGCCCATGACTGCACATGTGCAGGTAGATTTGCTACACAAACATTACTGTTTCATGCATTTACAGCTGAAACCAGATGTTTATAGAAACCTTTTTTTCTTATGGTCTTAGAATAGGATTACCCAAATTCTTTCTATTTACCAAATCACCAGAACAATGAGGTTTTTTTTAAGAACTGTTTTTAACTTTCTTCAAATTCAGAAGTTCATATACTCTTCCTTAGCTCTTAGTAGAATTGCTTTTTAAACTGTTTTTATTGGGGTCATATGTTTTGGGTCGCCTTCCACAAGCTCTCAACAATAGTTTACTGAAATTTTTGATTCATTCCTGCAGAGAGAAACACTCAAACACACTTTAAGCTTTGACCACAATATTTCTCTGGGACTGAGCTCAGAGTTTTGATACAGCTACTCCAAATAATTGACAGTGTCCGTCCTTATGATCGTTGTCCTTTTGCAAGACCCATTTGTACCCAAGCATGAACTTCCTGGCTCATCTCTGAAAATGTTACACCGACATTTCCACATATTTCACAACTGGGATGGTGTTCTCAGGATTGCCAAATTCCTCCTTTTTTGCAAATTTAATGACTAACATGGATCATTTTAACTACAGTTTAAGTTCAGCTTCATCAAACCACAGGATATGTCAAAATAAGGTCATTGTTTCTGAGTGTATTTGCAAACTGAAATCAGCCTTTTTTTTGTACTTTTCAATTCTTCATTGTCATTTTAGAGATTTAATTTGCTCGAATTCCTCTTAATGAAAAGATTAGCACCATTCTGCATTTTTCTGGGCATGTTGGCACAAAGGCTGCTTCAAGAATTTGATAACCTTAAATTAGTAAGAGCCTGTTGCAAAAACTTCTGCAACCACAACGACATTGAAATCCCTGAAGCTTTGCACTTGTTTACATGTGATCTACAATAGTGACGCTATAGAGGAGATAAAAGGATTTCCCACTCAGTAGCTATATTTGAAACAAAGAATAGTTGAGGGAAAAACAATATTGTTTCATCTTGGATCTTTTTATAGTTTCACGGTCCTTTCTCTTCCTTTGTTGTCAAACCACAGCTGCACAAAGGGGAAATGTTATGGCTTTTCTTTCCGCAGTTATCAAATCACTGCTAAAAAAGAACAACCTAGACAAGTTGCTGTTGGAAAATTACAGGCGAAACTCCAAGTTTCCATTCATCAGTAAAATGATTGGATAAGCTGTGTTTCATCAGTTAAATAGCTTCTTAATAATGACCAACAGCTTTGATGTTCGGTTTCCGTGCTCACCACAGCACTGAGACTGCCCTTGTCAAAGTGTTCAGTGATGTCCACATAAAGACAGACTGTGGAAGAACTGGTTCTGTTGGACCTCAGAACCATTCGACACTGTTGACCATGAGATACTAAAGCGACTGGAGAGCTGGGTCAGACTCTCTGGTTCTGGTTCGAATCCTACCTAATGAACAGGGATTTGTTTGTGCTAATAGGTAACTTCTCATTGGAGCGGACAGAAGTTACAAGTGGGGTACCGCAAGGTTGAATCCTGGGACCCCATCTATTTAACATCTACATGCTCTAGCTAGCTCAGATCATCACAAGTAATAAGATTAGTTACGATAGCTATGCAGGTGATACACAGTTCTACATTATGATGTCACCAGCTGACTCTGAACACATCCAACCCATCTTGTGGTGGAGGGAGCTTGGGTTAGCAACTTTCTGTAGACTGTTTAATTAACCCCGTTGGAAAGACCACTGCACAGCGAGATGAAATGCAACTATCAAAGTAAGTGTTTGTTTTCCTAAGCTTGTAAAATGGAGCAATAAAGTCCACAGTGAGCAATGATTCAACACATCTTTAATGTACACCCATGTCTTAGCCTGCCACAGCGTTTGGTGGGATACTTACATTTTAAAGGCTGCAATAGTCGGCTTTCTATCATCTGAAGAACATGTCCAGGACTAAAGGACTGATGTCCCATCAAGATCTTGAGAACCTCATCTATGTGTTTATCTTTAGCAGACTTAATTACTGATTAGCTAAACCAGAACACTGCTGCTTGCGTTCTCACTAAAAGAAGATAGAGCACATCACTCCAGTTCTACAGTCCTTCCACTGACTCCCTGTAGCTCAGAGAATAGACTTTGAAATACTTCTGGTAGTTTATAAATCACTGAACGGCTTAGCACCAAAATATATTAAAGACCTGTTGTCGTTGTATCAACCTTCCAGACCACTCAGTTCTTCTGGTTCTGGTCTACTCTGCATCGCCAGAACCAAACATGGAGAAGCAGCATTCAGCTTCTATGCTCCACAAATCTGGAACAAACTTCTAGAAAACTGCAAAACTGCTGAAACACTGAGTTCCTGTAAATCAAGGCTGAAAACCCACCTGTTTAGAACTGCCTTTGATTCGTAGTAAGTGGAACATTGATCAATAGTTTCAAGTTATATTTGTTTGAATATTTTGATGCATAATGCGCTAAACAAATAAACGTACCTTGATAGCTTCCCCAACCACAAAAACAAGTCTAGGCTGAGTCCATCATCATGAGACACTTTTGAAAGACATTTCACAATGGGATGATTCACTGTGGGTTGGGAAGCAAATTGGAGGACAATGCTCTACCAGTGCCCTTTCACCTCTTCTGCTAGACAGGATTTTGTAATGTTAGATCAGCGTGGCAGAGATTGTTTTATCTGTCTGTGGAAAGAAGCCAGGGTAAGACACTAAAGTATAGAAAAACCAGTTCTTAGAAACATTGAAGTCTTCACTGTAACACCATCAGAGGATTGCAGAGCTTCTATTGTTGCTACATCAACAGTCTTGTTGAGCAAGGAGTTCAGCCAAAACTGGGTCTTGGTAGCCATCTGTGTTTCATGTTCAAGGGCACAAAACCATAGCTTTTCATCCACATGCTCACATTTTTCAGCATGCCAGTGTTTTAATCACGTCATTCTCCTATTTATTGATCCAGTGCGTTCCTCTTATCCAACGTCAGGTTATGAAGGTTAAAAGGTCCACCAAAAAAAAAAAAAAAAAAAAAAAAAAAAATCCAGATATCCATCACTCTCCATCTGATCCTAATATAACTCAAAGAGTTGCAGGGTCCAACCTGGGCTTTCCCTGGGATCATTTAGGAGCGGGACTAGACCAAAAAACCTCCAAAGGGTGACACCCAGTTGGCATCTGAATCAGATGCCCAAGGCGCCTCAGCAGAGGTTATTCAACATCAACATCCTCTCTGGATAACGGAGCTCCTCACCGTATCTTTAAGGTCGAACCAGCTGTTTGTGTTTGGCAACATGTTTGTTGGTCATGAGGGTTAAGGTCAGGGTGACCTAACTTTCGGAGGTGATCCAGCCCCAACAGCATTGCCATAGGTGACGTTTCAACCATCTATCCACTCAATCTGTTAGATCTATATCTGAATACCAGAGAATTTGAGAGATTTATTTCCATTCATTCAGAACAGTGCGTGTTAATATGCACAAAAGTGGAAAAAATGCAGTTAGACATATCCACAATGTGGGTTTTCAGGAGAATACTTATTCACTGTTTTGGCTGCTTGAAATGTTGACATTTCCTGGTTTTGTGAAGTTTCAAACAGCTCATAATTATTTGTTACCTGGCAACAGGAAAGGAATGATCATCTGAGGGGTGTCTGAAACTTTAAAACAGTTCATTTGTGCACCATTAGAAACAGTTTTTCTGTTACTGTGTGTGGAGGAAAACTGTGGACGAATCTGGAGATGGAGTTACAGGCAAATCCACTAATAAATCAATTCAAGAAGTACAAACTTAGAACATTTTGTGAATGTTTTTGTCACTTAGTTGCTACTTCTTGATCAACTGGAACTGGTAATGCTTTAAATAATATCACTGCTAAATTGTACTGAAGGGATTTAAACTTCTTCCCATTCTCTTTCAGATATATAAACCACATCAACAAAGAAGGGATTTAATGTTGCGTGTCTTGTTATATTTGCTTTCCTATTATTGTGTGACTTTATTTGTGTATCCACATGTGTGTATATATGCATAAACATATTGTTTACATGAAATAAATATTTCACCTTTTGAACTGGACTCAACATTTCTCAGGGTGTTTTGAAGGTTTGTAGAAGCGATAAGTTATCCTCCAGGATGTCCTCTGCCTGGTCACCTGACTGAAGGAGCCATATTATCTGGAACAAGCTTGCAGTTGGGCTGCCGCTCTGCTGCATGGAAAACAATCAGGAGAAGTGGTTTGGGAATCAGATCAGTATACGTTTAGGATGCCTCCTTTTGGATGTTTTCTGAGCATGTCCCAATCAAAGGAGAAGCCAGGACTAAAACATGCCGGAGGGAGACCTGGGAACACCTTGGGATGTCACAAAAAGAGCTGGATAGATAGTTTTAATCTGTAAAGCAGCACTAAATATGGTTCGTCCAAGGCTTAAGAAAACCCTAAAACAGAAATTGTCACAGAGGAAGTGCTTTCAAGGATAAATGCCTCAAACTATGATCTCCTTTGTCCAAAGTAAAATGCTGTGAAGCACTAACTTCAGACTCAAGTTAAACTCAGCCTAAAGGAAGGGTCTGCAGCAGCAGCAGCATAACAAGCCCTCCATTCTTGATTCAGGAAGTATGCAGGGCAAAGAATGATCTTCTGCATCCCAGGATACGTGCACTACAAAAACACAAACTCTTACCAAGCATTTTGGTCTAGTTTCCAATACAAATATCTTCATACACTTGAAATAAAACAAAACTAACTTACAAGTAACTTTCCAGCAGATATAGGAGCTGGTTTTAAGTCAATAGTTCCTTAATATTGATGAAAAAGTTTTAGTTATAAGTGAAATAATCTCCCAGTGGAACAAGACATTTTAACTTCTCCTATGGGAAAAATATCTTGTTCCACTAGCAGATTATTTCACTTATAACTAGAACTTTTTCATCAATATTAGGGAATTATTGATTTAAAACAAGCTCCTATAACTGCTGGAAAGTTACTTGTAAGTTAGTTTTGTCTTATTTCAAGTGTACTCAGATAGTTGCACCAGAAACTAGACCAAAATACTTAGAGTTTGCGCTTTTGCAGTGTGGTTTGTTAACAAATTAAATGACTTTTCTCTCTTTGTACTTGGATTGATTTTCAGGAAAACTGTGCGCTTTAAATCAGTTTCCAGACTTAATCAGTGTTTTCATCAGCATGTGAGCTCTGGGAAGTGGCTTTGTATTAAAACTCTCCAGCTCCACTCTGTGTGTATCATTAAATAATGTCTAACATGTCAGATTAGGTATGTGGGATATCAATTTGATGGGTGTGACAGCACATGGTATATGAAATCAAGCATGAATTCAAGAGGCGTTAACAATGGGAGCAATGTAGCCTCGATATGCATGATCAAGCTCTGCTTCCAGAACTAATTGAACGAAAAATCCAGCAAAACAGCTATTTTCAGCTCCCAGTCTGCAGGAACCACACGACTGGGCCACTCGTCATATTTCTCCGTCACTTAGACAGTGGTTTACCCCAGATTACACCCGATGAATGAGAGCATGCTTGTGCTTCACAATAGAGCTGTGGCTGCACCCTGAGGAGGGGGAAGGGCAATGCATTCCTCCACTGACCTCCTGTTTGCAGCAGATATTTAACAATAACTGCTCCCCTTTGTGTGCTTTCACCAATAACAGCCACTGATCAGGAGGGTGAGGTAGAGCTGTGAGTCACCAGGGAATGTGTGAATGAAAAACTGGTAGGTACTGTATGTGTTTTGTTCCTCAGAGGTGATGAAGCGATGAAGACTTGCCATTTAAAGGGAAATGACAAGCTCTGAAAGGGAAAATGTGATTGTTCTTTCTGAGTGATGTCCTGGAGACAAGGATGCCAACTGCACGCTTGCAACGTATTTAATCTATGTGACCATGAGCGCCTCATTTTGAGTCACCTTCAGGGAAAGTGCTGCATCAGCTGGCCTCAAAATGAATTTGCTGAAGGAAGTCTCACTTTGGTTTAATGCAAGCGTAAATCTCCTTTGGAAAGTCTGTATGCAGTGGCTTGAAAATAATACAAGGCTTATGATAATAAATAAATTCAGAAAAGAGTGTGTGTTTGTAGTCAGCCTCTGACTTGATACTTTAAAGACGTCTTCGTCTGCAGATGCTGCAGGTCTTTACCAGCTTTGCACATCCAGAGACATTTTTGCCCATTCTGTACAAATTTGCTTAACTTCAGTCAGATTGGATGGAGAGTGTCCCTCAACATCAGTTTTCAAGTTTTTCCACAATTCAGGATCTGGACTTTGACTGGGCCATTCTACCAGATGAATATGCTTTGATCTAAGCCAGGGATCTTCAACCCCAGTCCTCAAGTGTCCTGCAACTTTTAGATGTGTCCCTGGTCCAACAGACCTAACCCAATTGCCCAACCACCTCCTCAGTTTTCAGTCAAGTTCTCCAGAGTCCTGCTAATGACCTGATTATTTGACTCAGGTGTGTTGAAGCATCTAAAAGTTGCAGGACACTTGTCCAACACACCTGAATAAAATGAATATCTTGCTACCAGTCCTCACACTGGATTCAGTTGTGTTGGAGCTGAGACGCATCTAATGGAACTTTCACACCTGACAGTCTGGTAGACTCGGACTATCTGTTACATCTTCAGCTGCAGGGGTTCGTTTTCATGCTGCACTGTGTCAAACAAACCAAACCCTTTGAAAAACCTATTTACCTCCTCGGCTGTGGTGATGGTGCACCAAGAGCCACTGAAGGAAACAACACAAAAACCTCTGAAGAAGACACTGAGTGCAACTTCCTTCTTTATGAAATATAAACAAAAATGGAGTGGTGTCAGATTTTAGCAGTTGCAGGATTTCTCTTTTGTCTTTGGCAAAAGACCACACGCATTTCTCCCGCTAGCGCTCGACAAGTGTGTTTGTTTTGGTTGTATTTAACTAGAATGCCCTACCCTATAGGCTGCTTCCTGCTTTTAGAGAGGTCTCTGGTCCGCGTGGCATTCACATATGCACTCGAACTGCACCAGAGTTCACTTCAACTGAACCGAGACCTAGGAATGCACCCTAAAAGTTGCAGGACACTGCCCTCCGAGGACTGGAGTTTGACACCTCTGGTTTAGAAGATTAATAAAGTTTATAAGCTGTCAAAAACAGGAAATAATCCCCACAGCGTGAAGAGTTTTCATTAAATTTTATAAGGATAAAGCACAAAGAAAATGGCGCCAAGAACAAAACCCTGTGGAACGCCATGGTTGTGATCGACTGTTAAGAGTAACAGTCGATCACTGTTAAGAGTAACAGTCGATCACAACTTGGGCATCCCTGGGACTGGATACAAACAGCCCAACATTATGGCTCAGTAACCTGCAAAGAGTCTTATGAAGGGGGTTCCTCAGGAAGCCCGTCTGTTCCTTTTGCTGTGGTGTGACACAAGTTGGGGGATCTAGCAACTGCTTCCGAATATTGTGGTGAACAGGAAGAGAGGCAGACTTTATGAGTGTGCTCCTCTTTACTATCCCAAAACAAAGATTTGAAGACCAAATTGCAGTTTTTGTTCCCTGGTTGCTTTCATTTTGAGCAAATAGAGATTACTTTTCAGATTGCAGCTTGCAGGGAGTTTGATTTAGTGTCATAGAACAAATTAATAAAAAAAAAATCACTATGCACAAAGTATGCAATTTAATCTCCAATCAATGCTCTGGAATGAGTTTTGTAAGGAATGAATATAAGGGCGGTCCTTTCAGCCAATGGATGATTGCATCAGGAAAAGCTGCAGATTCCTTGCTGGCAGTTGATCGTCTGCGCAGACAAGGAGGGGGAGCTCAAACTGGGAGGAGAAAAGGGGGGTTTTGAGAATATTCTTTGTCCTCGCCCAGCAGTTCAGGCAGCACCACTGGAGAAGCAGCTGTCTCCGCGGAGCGAAGGAGGAAAAAGGCAACTTGAAGGGCTTCATATTTAACGCAAAGGGTTTAATATCCAGAGATAAAACTGAAGACAACTTTCAGGAACCAGAAGACATTCTGAAGGTAACGAGGAAAAAAAATAAATCTCACAAACAAAGCGAGGCGGCATCATCGCCGGTCCGCTTTATTTAATTTTTTCTTTTTTAAACAAACGCATCTGTGACTTTAGTGATTTTCTTGTTGCTTTTAAATCTGTTTGAAAAGCTAGTTTTTACAACTATATATGCTGGGAAAGTGAACGGAACTGGTTTAATGAATCGTTTAAAACCCAGTTTGAGTTTAGGCGCATAAACTGATGGGAGGTAGCGCTAATTAGAAGCTGGAAATCAACCAGAATATATGAAATTAACGCTGTTTAGCGGCGTATTTACAATAAGATTGGCTCAGTTAGATAAAGGTGTGGTGGCTTGTAATAGATAATTCCGATTTATATTATTAATTAATACAGTGGTATCTACAGGAATCGTTTTTTCCTCATTAATGGAGTTCCATTTCCGCTCAGATTTGCTCTAATTCTGCACTAATTGGTGCTTAAAATGTCCCAGTTTGTCCATCAGACAGATTAATGACCCGGTCCCCCTTCGGATCCTGCGAGGTTCCGCCGTGACGTCGTTTGCCACGAGGAGGATTTTTCCCCCCTCCTCCCGCATTCCCCGCAAATGGGATTAGTTTCCAGTTCACGTTGTGCTGTTTCATGATGTGAAATTCTTGGATTAATTAAACCCAAACCTGCGTCTAATCCTGTTTAGTTTTCTGGTTCCGTCGCATATCTGAGCGCGTCCTGGCGGCTTTCAGGGTCGAGCTGCTTCTGGGTTCAGACGCGCATTCTTCCAAAACTTTCCTGCAGTTTTTTTTTTTAGTTTTTAATTTTTTCTCCTGAAGTCTTTTCCCTCCCCCCCCCCCTTTAGGCTAAAGGGGTGGGATATATTAGGATCAACTTTAACCCTTCTCCCAGATGTTGGGGCCACAATGCGTCTCTGTTCTGCTGCTCGGAAACGGAGTGAAAACTGCCGAATATCCCACATATGCCCGCATTACCTAACTCTGATTCAGAGAGCGGGTTTAAGGTCCAGTTAAGATGTTCCTTATAAATGTGGAGGCATGCAAATCTTCGCAAGCTTGCCGCAAAAATGCACAACTATGATTTCTCTAAGATAAAACCAGTTGAATCAAGTCACATGTAAAATGTTTTCATTCTTTATAATTTCACTAAAATGTTTCCCTTTTCTTGGTAGACACCTGATTCACACGCATGCACTGAAACTCCAGCATTAGGCTCCGCGTTAAATAATAAGAAACTGTTTCTAGTCTTTTGAAATAAAATAAAAAAAAAAAAAGACTTCATAAGACTTCATGTAAAAAGTGAGTGAAATAAGAACAGAATGGTAAAGTGTTAGAGCAAGGCCAGTGCAAAACTGTCTGCAGACTGAGGGTCAGAGAGTTCTGGTTCACATCTGCAAAGGCTCTGCCTTCTCCTTTGGAACAGGCAGCAGTCTCTGATCTGACCTGTACTGGTGGTGACATGTGGATATAAAAAGTTATGAGATTTATGATGGCAGAACTCTTTTTTTTTTTTTTTTTTTTTTAAAGGAGTTCTGTACTGAACGGGCAGTCAAAGGGAAAATATTAACAAAAGTGCAACATGGGAATAGAAAGAGGACCGGGTTAAAAGTTCTACCAGCTGTGTTTTGGACCAGCTGGAGATGATTTTACCATAGTCGGTGCTGGAAGATATTTATAAAAACCCCAAAAAAACGTGAACAATTTCCATCTCAAGCTCAGTTTCCCAATATCCCTTAACTGAAAATGTGAGAAAAATAAACAGTCACACAGCTAAAAAGTTAGACAGCTGGTGTCATTGCCAGGTTTATTTTATAGCGGAATAAATGTATGAGGAATCTGAGGGACCGAAGGACCTGGGGTACAGATAACCCCTTCCCCCCTCATTCAGATAGAGAAACATTTCATCCAACTAGATTTATTTTTCATACCTCTGTAGAACAGTCAACCTAAAATGGTGGTTCTCAATTATTTTCTGTCATGCCCCTCCACAGGAAACATAGCCCCTGTCCCCCACTACAATCAAGAACCTGATATTTAACCATTTATCTCTACAACCCCCTGGCACCAGCATTCTGCATACAGTCACCTTATTGTATGCAGCATGTACGCACTTCTAAATGTACTGATGGTGGAGAAACAACTTGCCATTCCAGAAAAACTGTTTATCCGCCATCATCGGTGGCCATGCTAACTAGCCTTAGCATTAGTTGCAGGCTATGTTGTGGTGAACATAGAAAGCAGAGCAGCTTGTTTTTTTTTTTGTTTTTTTTTTTTTTAACAGATTATCTGTCTTACTGTCACAACATAATGTAAAAAAAAAAACAACAAAAAAAAAAAACATTTTTCATAAAAGTTACATACTGCAGTTTATTAACTCAGTTTATAACATTTAATCAAGACTGCTCAGTCTAATTCTCAAATGAGTACAGACGATACACTGGGATGTGTATTTTTAGACTAAACGTGGTGACATTCAACACTTCTTCAAACTGTAAACATTGGTTACTTGTCAGGTTTATCAGCTTTATTCGTTTTCAAAAATGTATATTGAATTCAATTCAGTTTACATTCAAGGCTTAAGAACTGAAACATTGTCTTCTATCTCTTAAAACATTTCATACTGTCAATCTTCAGTTTCCATTTAGCTGTTAAAGGTCCTTTTGGGTGTTGTGAATTAGCCATGGCTAATGATAATGATTTGTTTGTTGTTTCTGTCCCTGTTAAAGTATAATCTGTAGCTGATTATAGTATCATAACTGGAAAATAATAAATAAAAAAATCAGATGTGCAATTAGTTGTAAATATTTGGACTACTCATTGACACCTGATCTTAATGAATCAGGAATGGTATCATTTTAATGATAATATTGACCCATTCTTATCAGACCAACACCGATGTTAAAACATGACTAACATTAGCCAATACCAATGTTAATGCCTATTATATTGTGGATCCCTAGTCAAAATATATATATATATTTTAATGTATTCAATACTAGAAAAGTTCATTCTTCAAAGATATTCTTTGGTGCTAAAATCAATATAAACTAAGTCATTGGCCCAAATTGTTGCATTCCTTCCACCAGCAACGCAGCAATAACAGACACTCAGCCCCTTCCCTCTGCAAATGCTAACATTGTGGGTAGCTAAATTCAGAAAAAAACACATGCAAACCCTCTAAACTAAAGGATAGTTCAACAGTAATTTACCTATGAGGCAGACGAAAAGAAAAAGGGAAATGCTGAAGTATGCCAGATGCTAGCTGCGCTAATGCTACAAGCAATTGGTCCAACACTGTTTGAAAGTAACTTTAAAAAGTTCAGTAAAGCTCCTGTATCTGTAGCGGTGAAGTAATAATCCTCCAAGATGACATAAACTAACACGTTTGGTTTAAAGAAAGTGTTGAGAGGCTGATGTGGCTCATAACTTTATATGTTTCTAATGCTCAGACATGCACATCTAGTACATTTTTAAACCAACTCAGCTGCACATTCCTCTGGACTGAAGTATTTTTTTTACAACTACACAGTATTCATGTTGAAATTTTGCCCTTACTGTACAGTATTTGTTATTCTTTTGTTTTTTTTTTATATAATATATATTTATATATTATGTATTATCTTTGTGTGTCTGTTTCTGTTATTGCCTGTCACTGCCACTTTGCTGCTGTGGCACAGAAATTTCTCCATCGTGGGACAATAAAGGATATTTCTGTTCTAAATGTTACAAAATGGTGGCGCCAGAATGAAGCAAACAACTGGAGCAGGAGAAAGTAGGAACCTGGAGCAACCTACCTTGCTAATGAAAATATTGTGCAAAATTCCTAGAGAACTGGATCAGATCCTTGTTTACACTGTAAAAAACATAGGTTTTGTATAACCATGTTAGTTTTGAAACAAAATTTATTTTGGTAAAGATTGATTCCTTCCTTTCTGCAAATCGACAGAAAAATGGAAGCTCACAGCGGAGAACTAAAGATCGGCAATTATAGTAAAACAAAAATAATTGCATGTCTGCATCAAAGGTACATAGCCTACCTCTGTAAGGATAATAACAGGTCTTAAGTGTTTTCTTATCTACTGTTTTGCCAAATGAACAAGTGATATTTTTCTAAATGAGGACTAAATTGCTCCCTACTTATTTTTGACCTAAATAAGGAAGTTTAAAATATTTCCATATCATAATTAATCATTTTTCCCCCTTGAACAAATTTTGCCGCGATATCAGAAATGGTATCTATTTTTCTTAGCATCAGTATGAAGTTTGACAACCCCGGCAGTGAGACGAGGGATATTAATTTCTTTGATTTATGTGTCTGAACATGTAAATCTAAGACTCTTCAGTCGAATAGCACCTGTTTGGTTGATGTTTATCCAATCTGTTGAGGTGTAACGGTTGGTATGCAGAAAGTAGGTAAACACAATTAGCAATCAAACAATTACTCATGGTTACGATGATGTGTTCCAAACAAACATCCAGAAACAGTTGGAATTAGCAGGTCATGAGTAAGTTGACCTTACCTATGGGCGCAGCAGATCAACAGGTTTGCAAAAATTTCCTTTCCTTTGTACAAGTTGTGTTGTGTTGCATTGACTCATTGTCATTTATAAGTGGGTTTGGCAAATTTGATAAGTAATTACAGCCTGTATTGCTGATACCAATGCTGATACGATACTTTTTATTTTGATAAATCAAACTTCTGACCTTTATGCATTTTTGTGGAATTTGGACAAAGTTTATAGGTGTCTACAAAATATTTTTCTAACCTTAACATATGTGTGCATTTTTCCAACCAAAAAAAAAAGTGCAAAAAATTATAATTTGAGAGCTAATCGAAACAAAATCTTTTTTTGAGGTAGAGCTAAGGTAACTACAATACAAAAAATAAACAAAATTTTAAGAGAGAATCTTACACTTAAGTATCGATCTTACTACAGTAGTATCGAGCTGATGCCGATACCAAATTGATATCGATATTATCGATATTTTGGATCGATCCACTCACCTCTAGTTTTTATGTCAAATGTAGTAAAAGGTGTGTTAGGACTTTGGTCAGAAGACAACACAAAAACATAAAAAGGTGGGCTTGATTTGCTAAATTTAATAAAAGCCTTATTATATTTGAGGTAGAACATCACTTCGAAATGTTTTAAATGGCAGAAGAGGTGAAAAACAACCCCAAAATTCTTTGGCAGGCTAAAATTGACACAACTTAAAATATTTCTATCTGAAGTGCCCAGAAATATCAAACTGATTAAAAATGGAGGATTAAATAAATGTAGCAGATTTGCAGAAACATAAGGGAATTTGGTTTCCACCTTCACTGAAAGCTTCAAAGCCTTAAGAGCGGCAGTATCTGTTCTTAAAGGGCTAGTTCCCCATTTATTTATTTATTTTTTTTTTTAAAGGAGGCTCTTTGAACTTGTGTAACACTGCTAACTGTATTTCAAAAAAGCAAGCTAGTCAGGTGTATGCCGTCGTTTGTACTCTAACCTAATACAACTCAAATTGAAATTGGTCATACCAGTGGGATAGAACGCCATGTTTTGCGGATTAGAATTTACTAGTTCAAGTTATGTGCTGTTTTTCCATCCTAATGTCTATGTAGTAGTTGTGGGGGCTAGTTCTCAATCAGCTGATTTGCCAAAGTAAATCTAGTGGTTTAAGAAAGGAAACGTTAATAAATTGTGTTGTCACTGAAATGCCTTTATAAAAAGTTTTGAGCCTGCTTGGGCTAAACTACATTTGTTTGGTTTTCCAAGGGGAGATCAAGATACAACAGAAGTTAAGGTTGGTTAGATGTTGTGAAACCACAGCAGTATTTTAGTCATTGTAAGAGACCATTAAACTTCAGCCAACAAGCATCTGGATATGTGTGTGTGTGTGTGTGTGTGTGTGTGTGTGTGTGTGTGTGTGTCTTGAAGAGCTGACTGTTTAGTGAGACACTGGAAAACTGCATAACAAATTACTCACACTGAGTTTGTGGTCCTTAATGGGAATGTGACTAAGATTTTTACTTTCCTTGACTATAAAACCGGGAACATCCTGGAAAATTAAAACTTTGACCTTTTGCAACTTCAGTTGACTGCTTGTGTGCTGCAGGGTTGTTATGGTTGGACGGTTGACTAATATTAAGGCTTTTTCTGGGATCCTTGCCTGAGCATGTTCTCATCATTGCTGCAGGGAAGGTTCACCCTGCTCCACCTTGTGGCTGTTTGTTTCAATGCAGTCAAAGTGTGGTTTGAAATTGATTTAAACACACTTTTTAAATGTTAGTGTTTTCCTACTTAGTATAGAGAGTTGTAGAGATTTGTTGTCTCGTATTTGGGTGTTTTACAGTCTGTATTTTTCAGGCCACGCTTTTGGCGGAAACATCTCCAAGTTTATTTCCCCCTTTTTTCTCTCTTTTCGCAGGATTCCTAACTTCCTCCATCCGGCAGCAAAATGAGCTGGAGCTTCCTCACTCGTCTGCTGGATGAGATTTCCAATCATTCGACCTTCGTGGGCAAGATCTGGCTCACCTTCCTCATCGTCTTCCGCATCGTGCTGACAGCGGTCGGCGGCGAGTCCATCTACTACGATGAACAGAGTAAATTTGTGTGCAACACGCAGCAGCCCGGTTGTGAGAACGTTTGCTACGATGCGTTTGCGCCTCTTTCGCACATTCGGTTCTGGGTGTTTCAGGTGATCATGATCACCATTCCCACCATCATGTACCTCGGGTTCGCCATGCACAAGATCGCCCGCATGGACGACGATGAATACAGGCCCCAGGGCAGAAAGAAGATGCCAATAGTAAGTCGGGGGGCCAACAGGGACTATGAAGAGGCAGAGGATAACGGGGAGGAAGATCCCATGATCCTGGAGGAGATTGAGCCAGATAAGGAGAAGGAAGTTGCAGAGAAGCCCAAAAAGAAGCATGACGGCCGGCGTCGCATCAAGAGAGATGGACTGATGAAAGTCTACGTCTTTCAGCTGCTATCACGTGCCATCTTTGAGGTGTCATTTTTGTTCGGGCAGTACGTCCTCTACGGGCTGGAGGTGGCACCGTCCTACGTGTGCACACGCTCTCCTTGCCCACACACGGTGGATTGTTTCGTGTCACGTCCCACTGAGAAGACCATTTTCCTGCTCATCATGTATGCTGTCAGTGCTTTGTGCCTGCTCTTCACAATTCTGGAGATCCTTCATCTTGGCATCAGCGGGATTCGGGACTGCTTCTGCAGGCCGCGACCTCGCTCTCGAGCCCCTCGCCACCCACCTCCGGCCAGCCAAAGATCCTCGATTTCCCGCCAGCCCTCTGCGCCTCCAGGGTACCACACTGCCCTGAAGAAGGATCCGTCTGGGAAGATGGGCTTTAGGGATAACTTCGGAGACTCTGGCCGCGAGTCCTTTGGTGATGAGGCGTCATCTCGGGAGCTGGAGAGGCTGCGCAGACACCTGAAACTGGCTCAGCAGCACCTGGATTTGGCATACCAGAACGAGAACAGCCCGCCCCGCAGCAGCAGCCCAGAGTCCAACGGCATTGCAGTGGAACAGAACAGACTAAACTTTGCCCAGGAGAAACAGAGCAGCACCTGTGACAAAGGTAAGCTATTTCCCCTCCCCGTTTTTAAATTGTGGCTTTCATCCAAGGAAAATGACCGATAAATGTCTTCACAGGTCTGCGTGCTTAAAAGGAAATGAGAACAAAAAGGGAAGTGATTGACTTGCTTGAGGTGGATGAAGAGCCCAAGCGTTGCAGTGTTACATCCCGCTGTGGCAATCATCTCCGCGCAGCAGAACGCCACATGGCAGACCCAAAGTGCTTATAAACTGCCATCATGCAACAAAAGTGGTAAAGGTTGATACGTACATCTCCCTCAGGGCAGCTAACTTTTAGATACTATATGGATATTTTGTTATGAAACTTGGAGCTTCTTGTCATTTCTATCTTTTTTATTATTGTTGTTTTGGTCAGTGTGTAAATCTCAAGTTTGCCTTTAGACTTGAACTGGAATTTTGTCATGGAAAGGCCAAGCCAGTCGTTTTGTAACTTGTGTACTTAGTGAGAGTGAGTTGGATGATTGTAGAAGTGAACAAAAGGTTGAACAGGGCGCCTTGAATCAAAGACCGGTACTGGGAGTTATCTTATGAAGACTGTACAAGATGTTGATCATCACACAAGGGCTTCTCTCGAGTGTCTCCTTTTCTTTTTGTCTTTAAATGTCAGCGTTTGTCTGGAATCAGTCAACGTTTCCAATCCCGGAACCCGTGGCCTGTACTGCGTAGCTGTGGTTCTGTTTCTTAACACACAGCCAGTTTCAGGACTTACATTCATGGTCATTCATGGAGATCAAAGTGAGCAAATGATCAAACTCCTTCCTCTTTCAGGCTTTGATAATATACTTTATAGCGTAGATTATTTTGATTCCTGTGCTGTTGAGAACTGGTTTTCAGTATTTCAAGTTGCTGTCCTATATGGTCTAAATTTTCCATCTTGTGTTCTTTGTACTTGTGTCCTTGTTCCCTCATTTTCCTTTTCTTTCTTTCCTGTGCTGCTACTACTTTCCCTCTTCGTTGCCGTTTTTCCATCATTCCCTTCTTTCTGTTGATGCTTCCTTTGATCCTTCAATCTTTCCTTGTTATATCTCCATCACCCCTGTCCTATGTGGTTTTACTACCTTTTGTCCTTTTACCTCCTAGTTTGCTTCCTCTACAGTTTTTAATTTTTTTTTAAACAGCCTCCATAGATCTACCCACTGTAAAACTATTTGCCATAAATTTGGCCAACTTTAGTTTTTTGAAAGTAAAAAACTGAGGTCAGTGAACTTTTGAAGCTTTTTTTGTAAGAGAACGATTCACTGTGCATCCATCTCTGCATGTTGTCTATCAGCTTGTTTTCCATATGCTCTCCTCAGCTTGGAGCTGCTTTTGTTGTGCTGCTCTGTATGATCTCAGTCAGGGTGAAGGAATCTTGGCGCGATTAACCTTCGCAGTACAGGCCTCTCTTATGGGTGACTGGAACACTTGAGGTGCCTTTGTCCAAAGGAATAAACAAACCTGGGTAATGCTTGAAATAAAAGAACCATGTAACTCTTAATGTTGCCATGTTTTGTTTTTAAAATGTTTGATACTGTTCTTTATTTTTATATTCTGAGTATTGTTATTAGGATTCTTTTATGCTAAAGGAAAACGATCACTACTGTCTCTGCTCTCCGTGGCCGGATTCTGAGTGAACTTGCGTGTTCTGAAAGTTGTTTGGTACAGTTTGAAAGATAAAGGGCAGCAGTTTTGTTTTTCTTTTAACCATTTGGGTCAACCTATGCTTCTTTTCTTCGGTACATGTTTTATGTGACCACAAAATGTTTACTTCTGCAGCACCTGCCTGTTCAGTTATGTTTGTTTAATAATGGAAGAAGAATGGAATGGAGTGTCACCTTCACCATCTGTTCAGTGCTGATTTTTTTGGAGCTTGACGTTCCAGACCTGAAATGATGGTTGCAAACTGCTACAATGTGAATTTCTTCTTTGATTGCACCAACTTTTGTATTTAGATTCATAACCACAGTGCCATTAGTACACCTTAAATATTGTCATCTCAGATATTTTTGACCAACTTTTTTTAGTACTTTTTATACGTTTTTGTATTGATTAGTACTTTGTGTTTTTTTAAAATAAACTTTTTTTTTTACAATCAGTTTTCTAAGTTGTCTTAATGGGGTGGAGGGTGTTGGGCTTGGCTGACTAGATTTGATTAGGGATTGGCAGCAAAAAAATTTACATCCAAGACTGGTTTCAATTTCCAAGATCTTTGAGTCAGTTTTAAGAAATCTATGTAAGCTGAGTAACAATCAAGGGCTTTTACAGCTGGGAGATATTTAATGAAAGCTGCACAGTGAGCTTGACACAAGAAGGTCCTGGGTTCTTCCCGTGCATAGGGTTTTTTGTTTTGTTTTTTTTCCCCTGGTACTCTGGCTTCCTCCTACAGTCCAAAAAGATGGCTGTTAGGACAAACAACCCAAGAGGAACTTAGAGAGACCAGTTTACCTGTCTGTCTCTATGTTGCCCTTTGTTAACCTGTCCAGGGTGTACCCCACCTCTCACCCAGCTCCCTCATAACCCTGCACAGACAAGAGGGTATAGATCAGTGTCCAAAGTTGGTCCTCAAGGGCCGGCATCCCGCATGTTTTAGTTATCTACCCAGTGGTAGCATGGCTGCGTTCGAGTTGTCCTTGGAACTGGGAAATTGACTCTTCCCAATCGTGAAACTCAATTAGAATGTCCTCCGAAGTGGGATTTCCCACAGGGAAACTGGGAGCTATTCCGACTACCTCAAGTAATGACTTGTTTGGCCAATGTCGCATTCAAAATGGCTACTCTTCGCTTCAACAGTCGTGATATGCGTTGGGAAACATGTTTATTTTACAAGATACACATGTAAGAGTGTGTCTAAAATCAATGTTACATGTAGCACCTGAAACTCAAAATGGAAAAAATTAAAAGTGATGTTTGCTTATGGACAGTGAAGCTTAAAATGTTTGTAAGAGGTACTGCGAACAATGTCTGGGTGTCGCCATGTTGAAATTCCGACTCAAATTGAACGGCGTTACCTTGGGTCTGACGTCAAACCACGCTCCGAGATACGACTTCCCCGGTAAATTGAACGCCTCTACCTCTAACAACCTCCTCAGCATGTCAATGTTCTGGAGAGACCTGCTAACGAGCCATCACTTGATCCAGGTGTGTTAAACCAGGGAGAGAACTAAAACATGCAGGATACCGGTTGAGGACCGACTTTAGACACCACTGGTATAGATGATGGCTGTAGAGATTTAATGCATTATAAAATTAATTGTAAAAAGTTTAATATGGAACTGTGTAGGAAATTAATAAAAGCAGCCAGCGTCCTCGTGGACCTGTTGGCGAAACACAGCTGCTGGGTTTGGGGGTTTGTTTAAAAATGTCTAGGTAATCACTAGCAGTGAGCTTCAGAGAAGACTGAGTACTCTTACTGAACTATTAATTCTAGGTGCCATATTTTATTTTAGCTGCACATCTCTTATTAAAACTTTTGCATTTTGTCATCTGAAAACATTGGGAGAGTTTATCTGCTTCTCTCTGAAGCCAATACAAACACTGAGGAATGAAGCAATAATTAGTCAAAAAATGCATATCAGCCAAAGATGCTTTGGATTTTTGCTGCAAAATGCAGATGAAGGCCAGAGAACGAGCTCACATCGGATTTTAAAGTCTCCAAGATTTTGTTTTAACCTAGCAATCCCTCAGCGCCTCTGGAAAAAGGTTTGATAGAACTCAGACCACGGATTAACATTGATTAATAACCTCTCGTGTTTGTCCTCAGCGATTGAACTCTCAAAGAATTGATGGTTAATTTCTCTTCAAATAGAAAACGCAAGTATTCGCCATTCAGGAAAGGCCAATGTTTTCATCTTCCCAAGTCAAAAAAAAAACAATTGCAGGAAGTGAAACGAAGGATGATGACTATTAAAAGGAACCCAGGCCCACTGTTATATAAGGTAGAGGGTCTGGCAATAAACCTGAATCAAATGATAATGAGGAAATTCAGCCATTTATTCAGGTGTGTTAAAGCAGGGATACATCTAGAAGTTGCATGATAGTAGGGATTATACTTGGGCACCCATGCAACAGAGAATCTATGGACTATTATCAAAAGCAGGGGTCTCTTAACTCCGGCAATCAAGAGGTGAGGTACTGCAACTTGAAGATGTTCCAGATGTTCCAGGTCCAACGCGGCAGAACCCAGTGGATGAATTACCTCCTGTGTGCACTCGGGTTCTACAAACTCATGCTAATGGTTTGCTTCTGGTGCGCTTGGAGACATCTAAGAATAGCAGGACACCAGCTGCAAAGACTGGAGTTTGATCCCTGGTCCGATGAAAAGATAAAACACGAGAGCCAACGAAGGCCTCGAAACAGCTCAACAGAGCCAACAGGCTGCCATGTTGTATTGATGAAGTTTTTTGTGCAAAGCAAGCCCTGACCAGCAGTTAGCTGTGAAATAATTAACTTTATGGAGATGCACCTTACATAAATAGTTTACCCTCCTCTGGCATCCAAAGTTGGTTCTCAAGGGCCGGTTTTAGTACAGCATATTTGAATTAATTCCCAGGCTTCTGCAGAACCAGCCTTTCCTGAGCAGGTAGTGGCCTCTAAAACCTGCAGGCCACTGGACCTTGAGGACTAGAGAGTAGCACTGACCTCAAAAGTTAATAACTGAGTGTGATTTGAGCATATGGAGCTCTAGTGCCCTCTTTTGGACACCATCAAGATCACAGTTATAATAAAACATGAGTTCCTCTCAACCAGAATTTGAAGGTTTTTGGTTCTGAACAATGAGAAGGACATTTTTTTAAGGCTACACAACAGAATGTAGGAGAATTGTAATGAGAATATATCCAAAGATCCTGCATTTGTTGTTTTAAATTTACCAATGTCCAACATAGCCAGGTTTTCTTCTAAGCTAAATAATTTGACAAGTTTTACTGAGATTTTTGCAATTCACAGAAAACAGAAAAACCTCCTGATATAAAACTGTTTTATAAACTCTCTTATGTACAGGTTGTCAATAACAGTGGTGAACAGAGGGGAGGTGATGGAATAACTCTGGTTCTTTGTCAGTAAACGTTACATGTCTGTTAGGAGTCGGTCAGGGTCATGCTCCAGATGGAGATGGGACTGTGTCTGCTGTAAGGTCTTCCTCCCAGTACAAGCAGCGTGTCAGGTAGGTTCTTTAAGATATCGCCGTCTTCCTCGCCGGCACAGCTCCACTGCCTCCTGAAAGGTTTATTCTCAAACATCAAACTGTTCTCCGTCAGCTGTGGACCAGTCTTAGTTTCGCTGTGGATGTCCACTTCTGAAGAAGAAAGACTTTTGCTGAATGTCTTCATTTCTATGTCTGAGTGGGAAACAGGGAAGCACTTGTTTTTAAAATGTCTCAATTTAGCATCCTGCGGTTTTGGCTGGAGGGCCGAGCCACAGCTGCCGGTGTCAGGCTCATAGCTGCGTCCGACTCCGGTGCAGCAGTGGTGAATCCTGTCTGGAGCGTCGGAGCCTGGGAGCGATGCCACCTGGCTCCAGGTCTGAGAGGAGAAGCTGTACCTCCACAGACTGTTACTTGGAGAGTTCTGGCTCTCACCACCTCCAAAAAGGAGCATACTGTCCCTGTAGGTTATAGCGGAGTGGCCCATCAGCCGAGGGGGGCCCGGCCTACAGAACACAAGCAGAGGAGCCTCTGTTAGCTGGTGGCAAAATGCAAAACAACGGGTCTCTGTGCAGAGGTAAATTAGAATGTTTCAAATAATGCTAACAGTGTTATTAAAGGCAGAGGTGTTTGGAGTGGAGCCAGCAGCAGGGACTATAATTCCAGTAAAATAAACCACAAAATATATCTTCACTGATCTCCCAGGAAGTCTAACAACTGCTGTATACAAAAGCAACAAACATGTAAATCCCAAAGGTCTGTCTGCCAAGTATCACCCACGGTGCACTCAGCAAGTTTTGGTGTTTCTTTTCAGCAATGATGAACAAAATTAACAAACTGGACAACTGACTGTTATTAAATGACAGGGTTTCTGCAGGTTTCACCAACTCAAATTTAAGACTTTTTAAGATCATTATGAAGGAATTTAACACCTATATCTCCAAAGAAATGTACGAACTTCGTCCAGCCAGCTGGCAATAAATTTGCATTTACCCATGATAGACGCAAAAAGCTTGCTAGCTTGCAAGGGTATGTTAGCAGTGAGTCACAGAACGCAATGATGTCTGTATGTGACTCAAACTTTGGTCTGACAGGAAAGTCCCACGACAACAAAAAAATAATACATAGAATATATACTTAAATTGTCTGGCCAAGACAAAATTTAAGACCTGTGATCAAGATATTTAAGGCCAACTTACTTTTTAACGAATCAAAGACATTTTAAGGCCTTAATTATAGTTACATTAATTTAGGACTTTTTAAGGATGCGCGGACACCCTGATGTCCCCTGACCCTTATGTCAGACAAATTACAGTCTACAGCCCAAACACACAATGTACACAGCATGTTTCTATCAGCAAAGAGGATACTGTAAAAAAGTCTTGTATTATTATACACAGTGGGATTAGGGTATAATCCAACCTTTAGCTACTCTACTTGTAGTCCAAGAAATCAGACGAGCTGTTAACAAACACACACCAAACTATCCTGAAGACCAACTACCTCTAGCTAAAAGTTAGCTTATTTTGTTTTAGCCACTAGGGAGCTAAAGGATAACCTGTCGCCCACAATGACTGCAAGATATAGGCAACAGCCCCCCACGGCCCTGTAAGGACAAGCAGGTATAGACAATGGGTAAAGTTAATGGATGTCAGAGGCAGAAGAACACTGCAGTCAAATGAAGATGTATTTTGCACTTTATAAAATTTGATGCTCTTTAGTAGCGGAAATCTCCAGGCTTCACTTTGTGTACCTTTTGCCTAAGTGTGATACGGAGTCCCCAAGGGGACATGAGGGGATTTTTTTTCTTTTGTGTTCCCTTGCAAAAGTATTGCATTCCCTTGCAATTTAGGAGTAAGTTCATGTGGCACCTTGAATACTGAAAGTCTTCCTGCTTCAGTGTAAGGTTTTTGTACAGCTTTTGCATATATGTTAATATCTAGTTTGAGAGATATTTGAAGTTTTGTATCTTTTCTTTAGGATACAGACACACCACAAACTTATGTGCGAAGTGCCAAAGTTTGTGGTGTGTCCACCACAAACATGAAAAGCCCATCTTTGCCAAATACAAAGTTTTTGTTGTGGAGTCTTTTTCCTGTTGGTAGTCTGACTGGTTAATAAAGGACCCGTTTTCATTTACAGTCCCATCTTCACTAAAACAGTTTACACAATCATAAAAACCCAGCGAATAGATTGATTTTCAATCAGTTTTCTGTATCAAATAATTTGATTTTAATACATTTTCCATCTTCTTGCCATTTGTGTATGCGTTTCGGTGGGGGAAGGGAGTTGGGGCCAAATTTCTCATATTGGTGCATCCTAGTTATAGTGGTAACTGAATAGTTTTAATGGTAATAACTCCAGCTGCTGTTTTTACGTTGGTCTCTTCTCTTTCAGTTACCAGAGGAAGTCCAAAACCCACCAGCCTCTCTGTTGTTTATCAACAGGAGAACTATATGCTCACTTGAGGCAGGTCCACGTGTGATTGGTGTTATTCCACCTCCAGAAGTCCTTCTGCTCCCGCAGACCCTTCAGTCCTCCAAACAGGAACATGCAGTTCTGGTAGGCTACGGCGGAGTGATTGTGTCTGGGTCCAGGAACGGAAGCTCCCTGCTCAGAACCGCTTAGCAGAGACCAAGCTGTGGTATCTGTCGGAGGCAAACAAAACACCTCATTTAACTCTCTTTAGAGATGCATCGAGACTCCAAATCTCAGATTCACACCAGATGAACTCTAATAGGAGTCAAATAATTGGATGGACCTCTAACTCAGCCTAATAAAGTGTTTGGATCAGAAATGTTTTGTAAAATGAGTAAAAAGGTGACTGAAAATCCTCAATCCCTATTTTTTTGTTTTCTTTTCTAATAAATTAAATTTGGTAGATTTTTTTCGGACAGATTCTTGTTTTTTCCTAAACATGCTAAAAAAAAAAAAAAAAAGCTGGAATAAACTCACTGAGATTTAAACTCCAAAACTCTTGCAAGGGTCCTTTTATGTCCATGAAACCTCCGTAGAGGAGCATGGAAGATCCGAGCACCACGGCGCTGTGTCCTTTCCGGTTGCTCGGCCCTTGGCTCTGGAAACACAAAACATCAGGAGGACGTTGAAACACCAGTTATCGATGACAATCTGTATCTACATGGGCTACCTTGTACTGGCATTAGAGTTTCGATTTATGGCCCGAGCCCGATTCGATATTCGGGTTGCTCGGGCTTCTGTGGTGCGGTTTTGCAAATCATACAGAACAAAGAAAACTAAATGAGAATGCATGATATAAAACTGTGTTAATCTACTTATTGTAGAGGAAAAGGCAGTAAGTTTACTATGTTGAGGATGAGAAAAGAAAGAAAGTAGAGTGCAGAAGTTAATCAGAGTGTGAACAGAGAGGGTAGCGCTGGCACACTGCACAATAAATTGCGCATGTGGCCCCGCCCACCCTGCTTTGCTCTTATCACACGTCTGAGGATTTGCAATTGACCCTCAACAAGCGACAAAATGGAGCAAACAAAAGCCAAAAACAGGAGAACTCACTCTACAAAGCCAGCATAGTGCAAAATGCTAAATATTTTTTGGATAATTTTTATTGTTCTTTATCACTCCCTTTATTGTTGCAATTCAAGCTTGTGCAATATATTAGTTTTCCTTAGGCCACTGTTATTCTTTCAGCCCTATGTCTGTTATTTCTTATAGATATTTTGTTTAATGAAGTATTAGCATAAGAATTGTTGTAGAATGTAGGCCCTTTAAATATGTATTTATTTTTCATGCACACACCAGTTTTATTCTCTGGTGTAGTGTCGATGTAGGTTAAATCGCTTCATCATCAGCGACAGCGTGACTCAGGTTAATTTTGCACAACTTTCTTTTAGGTCTAAATTAAAATAGCCTTGTTCTGTATTTTTTTGCCCAAATAATTTTGCTCTATAAATATTTTGTTAATCTGTATAACAGCCTATCTTTAGAGTTATCTTTGTATGTTAATGTAAGCTATTCATTTGGTGACTTGTTTATAAACAAGAAATCTTGTATCTTCCTTTCTTTGAAAAACGTTTTTTAAATGATCATGTCAAACTTATTTGTTTATGAAAGTAGTAAAACTTAAGTAAAATAACATGTCGGCTTTGCTTCAGGTTCGGACTTCTAATTAGAATAAATTAGATCGGGCTTGGGCTGGGCCGGATTTTTTAGGCCCGAACGAAACTCTGGCATTATCTGAAAACTGACTGAAAATGCTATAAAAAGTGAAAAAGAAATAAAAATTCAACCTTTAATTTGAGTAAATTTATTAAGTGGGACAAAAATCTGACGTTAAATCCTATCGAGAAAATCACCACAAGTTTTCTACTGGGTCTGGGGATTGAAGTGGCCATTTTGGATTTATCTCTTGCTTTACACCAGACCCACCTCGACTGTTTGTTGCAGAAAAGCTCAGTCTTAGGCCCAAGACACACCAGATCTGTTTTGGAAAATCAGGTCAGATGATGTACGCAACAATTAGAACACCTTAAGTCAATAGGGCCTCGCAGACTGCTAGCGATTCCCTGCGAGTGTGTCTCCGACTATCCAAGCTACGCAGCAATTTGACGGGAATCACTTGAGTGAGACAGGAAGTGAGACATGCCGGCCAAGTGAAAAAAATAAACAAAAAAAACATCCAATTTGGGGAAAAATACAAACTAAAATCTTTTACTTAAAAAAATGCTGTGTACTTACCAATGGTAGGAGCTCAGAAGTACAGAATAAAATGAAACGGCGATCTTGTTTGAGCAGCTTTGAGTTTACTGCCGGACCAGCTTGGGTTTATGCTGGCGGGATTTCCGATACATGCTTTCGCAGACGACCGTCGTGTCGGAGCCAAATCGGATCGAAGCGTCAAGAGTCAGACGCAAGCGGCTTGTGTTCACCCTTATTCTCTTACGTTTGTGATGGTAGGACAGAAAATACTGTTTTCAAGCAGGCTCGCAGTGGTTGGCCTGTGGATAGCATCTAATAGTTACTAAGGAAACTTGGTGACCCCCCAGGATGGTAGTCGATGCTGTAGTTCAAACAGTGACCTTTTTTTCCGGTCCTTTTCCAGCTCTGTTTGTCACAGTTCAAGCTGTTCCAATTCTTACTTTTTTTTTTTTACTTTTACAACTGTCTCTGACTGTACTAGAAACAGCATGTTTTCTCGTTTTTCCCATTTTGAAATGTGATCAAAATAAATGGGCATCTGTGCCGTGTTATATTTATACTCCAGGTAAACAGGAATCGTTTATTTTGAGGAAGGTCAGAGATACTAGAAAATGTGGCAATGGTAATTTGTATTAAAAACATTTCTCAATGTGATTCCACCCCGCAAAATGAATGTAATCAAATTAAAGGGTGGATTATTTTATTGAGAGACAATGTACTGCAATATTTTCTCCATGCCTTTTAAACGTATGCCAATAACTGTGGAGGGCGTTGTAAAAGACGCAATAAAATGAGGTGATTATGCAAGCACTCAGGTGGTTTTACTGGAGTCATCTGATTTACCTGAGGGGGGCTGGTCTTTCCCTGGCAGGGAACCCACTTCTGATTCACTGAAACATACACAGAAAATAAAGCAAATTAGCTTAAAAAACCCTCCAGATTTACGTTAGCCTTATTACAAAACATGTAGGAGAAGAGAAACGTGCTGCAGAATTTAGAATAAAAATGATAAGGGCTGTCCCGATGCAACTTTTTCACCTCCGATACTATACCAATACTGCAGCTTTGAATATTAGCCGATAACCAATATTGACCTGATACAATATCAGCACGAATCATACATCCATTTATTACTTATTTTATAGTCTGGAATGTTAGAAAAGGCTTGATCAAGAGATATTACTCAGAGAACAATAGTCAACAACTACAGGTGTGAGAGCAACTACCTCATTTATTATTAACCAATGGGTCTGCGAGGGAGATACAAGCGCTGCTGGATAGAAAAGCTGGGGCGGACTAAATGCTGGAGCGGAGTGCTTCAATCTGCTGTCATTGTGATGAACTCGGTTGTTTGAGTAAAAATGGAGTGGATTCAGTCAGTCCTGAGGAATTTACTGAAGTGTTTTCAAAGAGTTACCCTTAAAGCTGAAGTACACTGCAGACTGCTGACTATGAAAAAATACATACGTATACGCAGGAAGCAGTTCTGGAAACATGCAGCTTCCAGCTCACTGATGTTAAATCATGGCACAGTGACTAAGGCCTATTCCACATGTAGCTGGATATCTGGGAAAACAAATGCAATTTTATGCATTTTGGCCTTTCATCAACATGAAAACGTGTTTAATGTCACTTGAAATGATTATTTAGGAAAACTCCGACCAAAGTGGAGATTTGAGAAAACGCTGTATTTGTGTTTGCGTGTGTTCATGGGAAAATTGAGATTTAGGGTCCTGCGCATTTCAGTCTGCAACAAATAATGCGCCAATATATCCACATACTTCGTTCGACATGATTCCCAATTAACATCATCTTCTGTTTTGTCCACTTTATATTCTACTGCGTTATTTACAAGTAGTTTAACCTATAAATCTGTCCACACAAATGAACTTCCTGGCACCATGTTTAATTGCTAACAGGAAGTCGTGGTTGTTTTGAAGCAATCTGATTGGCTGACTGTTTTAGCTTTGCGCTACACTGCCCCCTACAGGTTTGGCATGTTTAAAGCAACGCGATGGGGCATATTTGTGTAGGTTCATGCAGATGAAAACTTTTCTGAAACCGATCCCGTGTGTACGATATTATTTTTTAAAACTATCTGGCGGAGATATTTGTTTTTGTAAAGACCCGGATGCGTGTGTACAAGGCCGAAATCTCTTCGATAGAAACAACCAGTTTTCTTTAGAAACAAAGAATGTATTAAACCAGGCGAATGGAAAATACAGAAAGAAGGGATTAGATATTTTTAGGTGTTTTAAGGCCAGAACTAGAGTTTTTTTTTGTTCTGGAAGCTAGAATCTTTGCTGGCAGCGGCAGAAGATCAGCCGCCAGAGTAAAATCGTCACGCATGCTCTTCCTGAGCGAAACTCACCGATATCAAACACCCAGAGGGGGCATCTCCACGCAGTGTATGCAGAATCCCACATGCCTCCAAACACATACAGGAAACCCTGAAGATGCCCAAACACCAAGCAGCATCATGTCAGACAAAAACACATCCAGTTATATCTGCTGTTTTAAAGGAAAACAAAAAGTGTTGGAAGTTTGTACCTCATAAGCCACCATAGAATGTTGCTCCAGCTCCTCTGGTGCAGCTTCACCCGTGCAGCTCATCCTGGTCCACTCATCCAACACTGAAGTAAACACCAGTTTGACCACATGAGGACACTGCTGCGTGTTTTTTAGGTGTTGTTCAGTTTTTCTTTAATATGTAATAAGCTCTTCTGTCAACTAGAGGGACCGAATTTCTATTTAAAAACTGCAGCGGCAGTAAAACACAGGTGCATCCGTATTCAATACAATAACATGAAAAAAAAAATCATTTATTTCAATAATTGAGTTTAAAAATATGTAGTTGATATATAAACAACTCCACAAAAAGCAATAATATTTTAAGTATTTCTTTAATTTCAATAATTATAATTTCCAGCTGATCCATCCATCCATCTATTGCATATACTTGCAGGGTTGCGGGGGGCTGGTGCCTATCTCCAGCAGTCACTGGGTGAGAGGTGGGTACACCTCTGGACAGGGTGACTGTGGCTCAGTGAGTCTCAAGGCTGCTGTTATCTGTGTTGCTTGTGAAGGGTTTTCTACCGTACCTTTTCCTTCCACTCAATTTTCCATTAAGATACTGGCCAACAGCACTCTGTGAAACACTAGCTTCTTTAGCAAGGGCTTTTTTTGGGGCTTAGCTCCATTTTAGATGCTGCCAGTGACTGGATATCAGCATTATATAATATCAACATATTTGTAACACTATGGATAGAGAATTCTGGTTTCATAAGCTGCTATAATCTTTTTTTGATCTGAATTACTGAAATGACCTTTTTATTTATATTCAACTTCACTGAGATCCAGGTGTGCAAGTATTAAAAATCTGTATTAATCTATTCTGCTTTGTTTGTGTTGCCCTGAAATAAAGTGTATAAAATTGGTCTTAAATGTTAAAGTAAATGCGAAGTACGTTGCATCTGAAAGAGCATTTTTCTGGATGATCGAGATCCTCTAGGTAGAACGTTCAGCGAGGCCTGTCACGATAACAAATTTTACTGAACGATAAATTTTCCCAGTAATTATTGCAATAAATGATACTATTCTAGTTTTGAGACCATTTTCAAGTAATATACTGGTAATGGCATAATAATGCAAGTTTGCCCTCTCAAAGACCAATAAACTTTAATTATGTAAAAAACACTTAACAATGAAACTGGAAGATATTTTAAATATCAAAAATAAAACACGACAACCAAAAGCAATAAATGAAATGGGAATAAAAACCACTGACACCGAAACCATAAATAAAAGGGATTATGACGTCTCTGCGAACAAAATCACTCAAAAAATATTATTCATTGAATGGAAATTATCGAGCTCATTTTCATTTATCATGCGATTAAATGAATAGTAACTTATGGCGACAGGCCTACGTTCAGGTTGACGTTCTCCTCCAGGAATTTTTCCAGCTCAAAACATTCCTAGAGGAGAACTTCCTCTAACAATCCAGAGGCAGTCTGACAACGATCGGTGGATTTTCCTGCTCGTCGCAGCGCTTGGTCACATGCTGAAAAGCGGTGACTCAGAACACTGACAGTCTGGACCTGTGGTCAGGAAGCAGCTGGAGCAACAGAAGCCAACAAAGCGATGACAGGAACGGCTCAGTTTGGACCAGAAGTAAAAATATGACGACGAGATGCAACTTTTTGAATGTGAATGTGTGACAGAAGCCATTACTCAGCAGTAGCCAGGTAACGACTTGATGTTCTGGTTCTGTGGTAAGCTGGGATCATCGAGGGCCTTTACCAACGCTGTACTTCCAGAAGTCTCCCAGGCAGCTGTTGTCCCTGCCTCCCAGGACGTAGACGTTCCCGTTGTAGGTGCAGCAGGCATGCTTGTAGCGGTCACACGGACACGGGCTGCTCTGAGGGAGCGGCGTCCACAGAGCGGGGCTGCTCTGACCCGTCGCTGGCATCCTTTAGCCCATCTGGGACGACAGCTACAAAAAAAGCAGAAACAACACACATGCAAGCTGCTTTTAGAGTGGATAGAGCTTTTAGAAAGGCAATTTTAGAGATTTTTAAAGGGCCGGTATTATGTATTTTCCAGGCACATAGTGCCATTTTATCGCACAATCAAGTAACTACGTTACCTTGAGTTGTTACAAAAATGCTGTAAATATCAAATGACTTAAAAGAAATTTGACTTCGTAATTTAACACCTTGAAATTGGGCCTCTGTTTCTTTAAAAACTCCTGCTGTTTCTGAAACAGCACTTCACTGAGAAGTAGCTCCTATAATGAGCTCAGCACATGCGCTTGTTCCACCAGGTGTTTGCTAATTGCTGCTGGCTACTCTGAAGGAGCTGAGTGGGAAAGTTGCAGGAAGGGGTGCTCTGTGAAGCTCATACGCTTAGAAACTGCAGCTCCAAGGAGGAGCTGCAACCCGAAGGTGGCGCTGTATTTACCCAGGGGTTTTGCACTGTTGAATGGTTGCCATGGGAGATGAAAGGATTTCTTAAACATGCATGAAAGAATCAAGGCAACAGGGTTTCCTCCACATGTAATTGGTGCACCGCCACGCCAAAATAAAAGCCCCCACAAATTCAGAGTTAAGTTTTTTTTTTTTTTTAATGTATATATGTTAAAACAATATAAAGCAGCTGCGATATATATATATACATATATGTAGCCTATATTTGGGCACTTAACCTAACC
The DNA here is from genome assembly GCA_014839685.1 of Anableps anableps. Taxonomy (NCBI): domain Eukaryota; kingdom Metazoa; phylum Chordata; class Actinopteri; order Cyprinodontiformes; family Anablepidae; genus Anableps; species Anableps anableps. The sequence continues at coordinate 35,273,977 of CM026075.1, read as the reverse complement.
ACAATCAGGGTTTGAAATTAATTTAAATGTCATGAAATGTTAAAATGTACCTTATTTTGAAAAGCCAACACCGGCTCCTGGAGGTCTGGCTGCGAGCTGGGCTGGGTGGGGGACCCAGAGCTGATGAGCACACTGGGCTTTATTGGCTGGTCACACGCTTTTGTTTTGCTTTCGGCCAATAAGTTGCAAGTTTGAAGTAAACACACGGCTCATTAACATGTTACAGGTGTTAGGAAAAAAAAAAAAAAAAAAAAAAAAAAAAAGAAAACAAAACATCCACCATAAAAAAAATACCGCTGGAAAGAAAACAACGCCAGGTCTGCTTATATCGGAGAAATTCATGTTTGCAGGAATATTTTCCAGTTTCTCGGGGTGAGTTTAACAACTTTTGTTGTTTTAGAACATTATAACAACACCTAGCCTGCCACCGGCACGCAGCTCTGGGCCCGCCCGGTCTGGGGCTGCCCTGCTGCGGCTGTGACGAGTCCGATGTGACGGTGAGCAGCGCTGCGCCCCGCACTGACGAGCTGCATCGGTAACACCGAGAATAAAACAACTGTTTACGTCGGGCTTCATTCAGACTGAAAAAACCCATCGCCCAACATGCTCGACGGAGCTGAGGAAATCCCAGGCCGTTCCCCGCCCAGCTGGGAAACCCTGCAGCAGCTCCAGACTCCATCAGAAAGGCCCACTTCTAAAAATCTATATTTCTAACGACATAAGCCATACCTTTGAGAGGAGCAGTGATGTTCACTAGTGATTCAGTTGTTTTGACCGGGTTTTCTTTCCGTGAACGGCAGGACTCAGTCTCAGTGGCAGCTCTTCTTTGTCTTGTTTTGTTTCTTATGATTTCGGTTGTTTCTGATGCGCTGCACACAAGTCAACAGCTATTATTTTGATCTAATTAAATGATTTAATCGGGAATAAATACAGCAGATGAATACAATCGATAATTGTTATATTTAATGGTGCAGAGGAGGATTTTCTGTATTTTGCAACAAAATATTAATCCCTGAACTCTCCAGGTATGTTTTTGATGAGGGAATAACATTGTAACATGATGTAAAGCTGAAAAAAGTCGATTTTACATAATGCTGCCCCTTTAAAAATGGGTGGGGCATAACAGCAGCATCCATCAGGGGGACGCCTAAAGAAAACCACCGAGCAACTTCCATGAAGGCCCGCTGGGATAATGACACATCCAGCATCATGGAGAGGTAAGCAGGGCAGCAGCGGAGATGTTCCGACTCCAGAGCCTGGAGGCTCCAGGGAGAAACTCTCCAGCCGCAACGCTCTTCCGCAGCCGGCGGACCCTCCAAGGCACTTCTGTCTCATCAACAGATTCCTCAGCGTGGGTTACACCACTCAGAGATCCGACACCTCTTAATTATAAGAAATGACTCACAGTACATGATCTAAGCGCAAACTGTGATCGGGGATGCCGTGAAACCTGAAACCAAAGATGTTTAAAAAAAAAAAAAAACAAAAACAAAAAAAAAAACAAAAAAAAACAAAACAAAACAACAACCTTCAATTAAAAACGGACCCAGAAACGTCCCTGAATGAAGCAAAGCTGTGTCTCTTTTTTGCATTTTTCTCAGGCGGATGAATTTAAAGGTCTGAGATATTCGGGACAATCAGGCTGATGCGCTCCAACACCCGAGCCTCTCAATTATTAATAATTTAACACCACAGAAAAATGATCCAGGTGGAGTGAAACGCCACATTATGACCAGTGACGTGCGGTCAGGGGAGGCGAGTAAAATAGGTAGATGAGAAGTCAAATAGGTGCTAACAATGATGAGAGAAAATCTATTTTTCCTCCTGAATTTTGTATACATAACTTTTAAAATTTGTATTATTAACATTTTTATGGTATTTTTATTCAAAAACGCGGAGTTTACGCAATGCCTGTTCAAATACATGGAAGAAGTCTGAGGCGAGGCAGTGCAGTGCTGTGGCTCACCTCTGGGGGCGCTGTCTCACACAATAAATGAAGCAGGAAGCTGGCGCATGCCCATTGCTGTCTCTCTTTTATCGCCAAAATACTTGTTCACACTTGTGGTCTTCATATGTTGACGTTGCACAGTCTGTCTAATACATTTAATGAATGTGAGTGACATATGGGCCATAAATGTGCAGTGAAAATGCGCAGGCTGAGGCAGAAAGTACCGTGCCTCACTGATAGAGGGCAGTGCTGAGCCCCAGAGGCACAATAGGCCACAGGTGCTCTTCTTCTACGCATTGAAAAGACTGAAAACTCAGTCACTCATTATGAGGCGCTGCATCCATAACAATAACAGCGGCGACATTATTCTATAAAGATTTCATTTACAATTATATGTGCTGATTATTAAATTAATAATAAAAAATATCTGAGTTTTATTTAAACATATTCTGAGTATTTATACTGCATTAATAAAGCTGCGTAAATAAACTGTATCAAGGCCAAAAAAAAAAAAATCCGCAGATGCACCGATAAGGGTTTTTCCGGCCAATACCGATTTTTGATTTTCTTTGAAATTTGAGTTGCCAATTCTGATTTTAAAGGGGTGGGGACATCGCTATGACATATGACATACGCATGCTATTGCTGTGTATGTCAATTCTCCACAGAGTTTCACTGGAAAAAATTACCATCACCTTTTTCTTGGGGGTTGTTTTGGCAGGCCAGATTTCCCTCCTCGGTAAAACGGTTGGGTCCCTCGGACATAACAGCTCCGCTTTTAGTAGCCATCCTCTTCTGAAGTGTATTCAGACATGCTAGCGCTATTTAGCCCTTAAATTAGCCGGAGTATCAGCTGGGGGGGTGGGAGGGAAGAGAGAGAGGGCTGTTTGTTTGATGGTGTGCTCTAATTGGCGAATATGAATTATGTAGAAAGATAAACTGTCTTCTGATTCGTCCGTTTTTGAGCAAAGAAACAAAGCTGACCGTCTATGAGCGGGGCTTTTGAGAGCAAGTCTTGATATTCACACCGCCTCATCAGAGCACGACACTTCATATTATTATACCCCCAAAACCACAGGGAAATTAAATTTGTTATGACCCCTTTAACCAATAATTAAAAAAAAAAAAGACTTTAATCTGAATCAGAAAAAATGCATTGCCACTTATGTTTTTACATTTTAAAGAAAAGCACATCCAAGGCGTAAGTATTAACCTACTGTGATGGAAAATTGTATTTTAAGGTAACACGTTATGACTATATTAATCTGCTGGTAATGTTATGCTACGTCTTTATTCAAAGTGCTTATGAATTCTCACCAAATGAACCTGTCTGGGTTCCACACACCAGGTTGGGTGTTTTCCTGCAGCTGCATGGGAACTCGAGCGTCGCTCCCATGTTTTGGATTCCTTATCCTTGGTAAAAAACAAACAAAAAAACCAAAAAAACCTGCGTTGACTCTGCCTGGCAGAGCTTTTCAGAGCTACAAGTTCTACCAGAGCTTGAGTCAGTCTGCGGAGACCCAAACATAAGCACTCTCAGTTCACAGTTAGAACGCTCCAGCTGTGACTGAGTGGAGAAGACTCGATGTTAGCCGCTTTTGTTTCACGGCGGTGCTTGAAAATAAAGACGGGGGAACTGGAATTTAGCCAATTCCAGTTCGTGGTGTTCAGGAGGAGACGGTTCTTACTATCCCAGTCCGTGAGGTGAATCAGTCCCAGTAAATCACAATTCAGCACAATGTAATTCAGTATTTTCCCATCATGCTGTAAAACTCCAGCGGGCTTAAACAGTTTGGAAACGGAGCGAACGCGAAGCCAGAATGTCGGTGCTGAGTGGCATCGTCCGGCTGAAGAACGGGATGACGGGAACTTTTCCCACACAGACCGCAATTTACAGGTTTTTTTTTTTTTTTTTTTTGTTTCTTTTACATGTCAACAACAGTTTTTGTCCTTACTTCAGCTTCTTCGGCGTTTTCTCAGCTAAAAGGTGACAGTTCTGCCTTGTTCGGCCTCTTTCAGATGACAGCTCCACTTTTTACGTGGGTCACTTGACAGATCTGCCTTTGCTTTTCTAAACTTTCTGCTACTTTATTATATTTCGGCGAGTTGTCTTCTGTCGACTCCAGCATCTTCAGCAGTCAGCTGAAGGATCTCAGCTTATAGTTTTCACACTGTATTTTTGTACGGAGATGCAGATTCTTCTTGTTCAAGCTATTTTTTTCCACAGTTGGTCCCATATCATGAACACATGCTGCATTTGTATTTCAGAACAAATGCAAAGCCTATTTGATATTAGATAAGTTTTAAAGCGGTGTTTGTTTGTTTTTTTGGGGTTCTTATTTTAGTTTGCGATGAATTAAAAAAAAAAATACTGTCACTTTTACAGTTCTTGCAATAAATTCCACATAATATTGTGTTAAATTGATATAATATTAGCAGGTTGGAGCTGCACAGATCGGCCAAAAAACCCCTCAGATTGGTGCATTTCTAGTTTTGTACATTGATTTTGTAACCCTTAAAGAGGAGGAATATTCCTTAGAAAACATATGAATGCGCATATAAAGGAATTTAATCGCATCACATTACTTAATTTTTTTGACAGCCGAACTGATTTAACGACGACAAATGACTCCTGCTGTCCTAATGTGACTCACATTTGCCACATCTTGAAGATGAAGTCGTTTTTCTCCGGTTGTAATAAGTTGAAGCGAACAAATAAACAGCGTTATCTGACTCCAGCGCACCGCACCGGTGTGGTGCAGGCAGCTGAGCGCCGGTCTGAGACACTCGGCCGCAGCTTGTTTGTCAGCAAACGGTCCTCTGTCGCGCCCTGGGGAGGCAGGGCCATCGTTTCAGCTGGAAAACGCTCTGTTATTCACACAAGCCCCATCCAGCAGTCGTTTTTATCCGCCTCAACTCGATCAGCTCGCCAAGCTTGATAAATACTTTCATTTCTGTCTGTTTAACAAACTCAAGGCAGGAGGAGGAAATGAGATTTTTTTTTTGTTTTGTTTTGTTTTTGAGGGGAGGGGGATCTTCTGCGACCGCAAATCTACTTTTTTTTTTTTTTTTTTTTTTTTTTTTTTTACACAAATCAAACTTTTTGAACTTCGTGTTTTCTCACAAAACAGTCTGACACACTGCGCACAAAGATAATCGTTGGTGTAGCTATGAAGGACAGCTAATTTGCTCTTACGTTAACTTTCCGGGTCCTCTTCTTCTTGCCGTCGACTCGGTTCTGAACAGGAACATCTGGTGCATTCAGTGACCCCTCGGAAATTTTCCACTTTCAACTACGGATAAAAAAAAATAAATAAATAAAAATAAAATAAAATAAAAATAGCGTAGAGCTATTTGCAAACTTTTCGTTGTCGGATACGCTGAAGAAAAATTAACAACACGAAGGCTTTGTGTACTTTCCATGAACTATATTTAACCGCCTTACTATCCGCAATCTATAAATATGCATATAAATATGATAACTAGTTGTGTATCGTTGCTCTTCCGAACCCAACACTTTAAAGTAATCCTAAAGCAATGTTATAAGCTACAACAGTTTGGTATTTAGGCTGTCACGCAACCTTTAAAAAGCCGCAGAATCAGCGTTTTAAATCGACATTCCGATTTTTACAGCGGTAGTGAAGGCAGCTTCAGTGGGAGTGGCGTTTATGGAACAGAACCAGGCATGTTGAAATAAACTGTCATGTTAATTCCCAGCATATCACAGCGCTGTAGTTAAAACATGCTTAACCCCGGGGGCGTGGTATGACAGTCACTCTGTGGACTTTGAGCCCCATTAAGATTTTATGTGTATTAATTTTACAACTGCAAAGACGTATGGCCACGAAGAAGCAATAATATTTGCTCAGCAAATGTTTCACCATGCACTGTTGTTTTGGGACACAATTAAAGCTTCGGATTCAGGCATTTGGCAAATCAGTAATTGCAACATATATACAAGAAACTTAATGCAGATGTAATTATAATGAGAAATATTTAAAATGTATTTTATTCATCTGAAGTGCTTATTGGATATAATTACTTTAAGCCTACAGCATACAAGTTGTCAGTTATCACTGATAATTGTCAACTTGATCATTTATCAGCTATCAAGGGTCAAACCCAGTGGCAGCTGTGATAACATACACAGCCTTGCAAATGTATTCATACTCCTTAAATTACTTTACAACCGCAAACCTCCAGGTATTTTAATGGGAAGTGTAGCTGCAAGTCTTTTGGGCTAAGCCCCCAGCTCTCCACGTCGGGAGACAGAAATTCCTGCGGATTCTTGCGTCAGTGAACATCAGTTTTCAAGTCTTTCCACTGATTCTTCATTTGATTTATGTCTGGACTTTAACGAAGCCATTCTGACACATATGCATGCTTTGATCGTACCAGTGGCTGTGTTTTTAAGGTCACCACCCCAGTCTCAAGTCTCTTCCAACCTCTGATTGGAGTTCTTCCAGGAACACCAATCAGAAATACCCATGTCCACATGGGACCGTTTCCAGAAATGTTTTCATCCACACCAGACCCCAGACCTGTAGGTGGCGCTAAACATGGAGTATGGGACATGCACATAAAGCCTGCACACAAGGTTAGCAGTAAACACAACAAGCAAACAAAAATAGTCAACAACAAATCATGAGTGGAGGCTTTTGTGTGGACTGACAACGATATCGAGCTTTTTCTCCGTGTCACGGATTACAAAACTAACAAACTAGAAAACGAACATGTAGTCTGACACTGTTGACATTTTGTATGATGTGTTTGGGGTTATAGGTCAGGTTAGAGGTTGTCCACATGAATGCACTGGGAAAACTTTTCATTCTGTAGTCCATTTAAAACAAACCAAAAACATTTGGGGTCCCTAAAACGCCGTTTCCGTGTGGATGCAGGGCACCTTCCTTCTCATTATTTACTGTATCCTCGACACAAATTGTGGCAAACTTTGAATGTGATTTCTTATGCTTTCTTTCAGCACTGGGTCTCTGCTTGTGCCGTTCTTCCATAAAGGGTAGATTTATGGAGCGCGTCAACAACACGCAACCTGCTTTCTGAGAACATTTATTCAGTCGAGAGAAAAAAACAGAGCCCTCTGGGCCACAGTTCTTTCTTTCTTTACAAATCTCTTTGAAATAAATGTAACTGAAGCGTTTTAGTCATGAAAAGCCAGATGTTTTCTATGAATGATGCATTCAAAAAATCTGAAATCAGGAAAAAGAGGAAGATGGTGGGTGACTCACTCTGAGAGGGAACTAAAGAGGAACTCCTAAAAATCCACAATCAGCAGACAGGAAGAAATTAAACTGAAGATAGATATTTTTCAGCTGACTTATTAAATCCTACTAACAAAAACTATATTAGTATGAACAAATCTTTTTTTCTGAAAAGAAATGAGTTGATCTTGGATGCTTGAAATTAGTTCCACTCTAACGTTTTCTGTTTACACTCCCACAGAAAAGTATTTTTGCACAAATCTCAAACTTTTCTAGATGAAAACTACATTTATTCTGGGTTTAAACAATCACACATTACTGATGAAGCTCTTTTGATAGTTTCAATTGGCATTTTTGACCTTTTATTAACAGAACTCTTATATCTCTTATATCAGCTTATAGCTCTGCAGATCCCACACATCCTGGACACAAACTGTTTAGACTGTTACCTTCAGGGCGGCGCCACAGTGTTGTTTTCTGGCCGATTTGACCCGATTTTTACTTAAAATATCCTGGTATTTTAGAATTCATAACTTCGTGAACTCTAACAAAGTTCACGGGGTGGAAACAGGCCCACAGCATCACAGATTTCCCACCATACTCATCACTGGAAATGAATTACTTTTCCACATATTCTTCATTGTTTTGGACTAGAAAACTCAGTTTTATCTGACCAAAACACAGTTTCACATGCAGTCTCAGTTGCGTGTAGTGAACGTCACGGGCTTACATCTGAGCCATCTGAGACTAGGACATAAAATATTTTTCCCAGCATGCCTCCCTAACAACCAGTTTGGTGTGTAGAGTCTCCATAACAATGATTAGAGCATCTAATGATACTCTTGGCTGCAGTTCTCTAACAGTGAACTTTGGGGATTGTTATAAAGGCGTCATCAGAGATGTTATCTGCATCCTCAAGTTTATTAGCATTTGGTTTGAGATAATGAACTATTTTATTAGTTCAGTTTCTTTAGCTTCATAGGTTCAGAGGCGCCACTTATTGGTGGAATAAGGAGTCAAAGAAACATGGCAAATAGCAAGGTGGCTGTTGGTATGGCTGCATCAAACCAGTTCTGAGATGTGCGTTCTTGCCTAATGTAAGTAGTTACAACAAAAAATGTTTTTTATTACAACTAACACACAACCTCTCACAGGAAACAGCTGATAAATTACATGTTGTACAAGCATTTTATTAATATACACTGGTTTATGTTTAATACATATTTGTTGCAGTAAAGTGTGGATGAAAAATAATCAATAATGCACAAGCATTGTTTTGTTATAAAATAGAGGCTCAACTTAATCTGTTAAAAATGAAGTAGAAAAATCTAAACAGAGAAAAACAACAGAGGATTGGATCAGGGTCAGCATCAGAACAGATAGAGACAAACAAGGGGTGCAGTTTGAGGTGACTCTTCTACTTCAGGTCCCATTTTGTTTGTCTATTTGCTGGATTATGTAGATGTTCAGAAGCAACTTGCATTAGATTTTCAGTAAGTTGCTGCAGAAGTTCAAATATATAATTTCTGACTTAATAAAGAACCTGAAATGTTCTTAGAAACTTGAACTTTGTTCCCTATTCTGTCATTTCAGCCTCAAAATCATTCTGCAGTTCTTCAAAGTTCCAGAATATCTGAATAAATCTTCTCTGAACATTTAGTTAGAAAGTTTTTAAATATCTACATGAATAAATTAAAAAGAAGCAGAGCACTGTGCTCAACACGGAATAAGCTTTACAGTGGGTCAGTCAGGGGCGCCCCCTTCATGTGACTGCTGGATCTACAGGCAGAAAGCTTTCCAGACTCTGTCCAACTGTTGCATGTTTTGCATTACACATTCCGGCCTGTAGGGAGCGCTGTGTGTTCACAGTTCAATAATGCTACTGTCTTCAGTCACCTGCAGCGTTTTGGAATCTCATATCTTTATGTTTGAGTAGGTGCCTTTCAGTTCGTCAGAGTCGAAGGCTTTGTTGTCCAGAGCGTAGCCCGTCTCTTTCATCCCATCTTCTGCCTCTCTGGCCTCCTCGTCTGAGTTGTCACCGTTTCCACACAACCTTCTGTACCCTTGGTAGACTGTGGATGGAGGGGCACCCAGTGAGAAACTAATCAGAAATACATATGCGGGATAAAAGCATTTAGTTCGAGCTCATTTCCCTGTTAAAACTCTTACCAGCCACTGCGCAGATAGCTGCTGCCAGCTGGAAGATGCTGTAGATGAGAGGGAAGGCAAACATGACCTCCAGCTCTGCAGGGCTGAAGGACAGCTGGACAATGGTGCTGCACAACTGGGAGTTCTGGAAACCTGTTTCTAGCGCAATTGTTCGACATCTGAGGAAAATAATAAATAATGAGCAAAATCTGTCATTATTGTGGTTTTACGGTTAAGTTGGGTGGAGGATGAGTTATTTCTTTATCTCTCTCACCGATACCAGGGCTGACCAACAAACCGGGCCAAAAGGAAACCCAAGCCAAACCCAATGAAGGGGTAGATGGTTCCAATTATCCATAAGGAGGGCGCAATGACCCAGGAGGATTGGTAGAGGACCCCCCCGACCACAGCTACGATGACAATGAGAGCAAAGCCAGCGATGGAACCCACCTGTGGGGAAAACCAGCACAAAAATACTTAATTTCCTTCGCCCAGGTCTCTCCATTGGTCAACAGAGGGTACACCTCAAAAACACAAACTCTCGCCAAGTACTTCTGCTCTAGTTTCTGGTGCGAATATCTTGAATCCACTTGAAATAAGACAAAACTAACTTACAAGTAACTTTTCAGCAGATATAGGAGCTTGTTTTAGGTCCATAATTCCTTAATATTGATGAAAATGTTCTGGTTATTAGTGAAATAATCTGCCAGCAGAACAAGGCATTTTAACTAATGATATAGAAAAAATGTTTTCAACCACTGGCAGATTAGATCAAATTAATCTAAAATATTCCTACCTTCAAGATCTTTTTTGCTATTCGAGGCCACCTGCTATTCACAAAAATCCCGATTGAGATGGGTATAAGAAGGCCTGCAAGCGTGATTCCTGAGCAAACACAGACAAAATATCAGATAATAAACAGGTGGAAATTATTTGAATTAAAAAAAGCAAACATAAAACAATGCATGGCAAAAATGGTTTCAACATCCCAATAATAATTTCTCCTCTGCCAACACGACGACAGCAGATCCGGCTGCTTACCGATGCTGTCAAAAGGGATCTTTATGGCGTCGCTGGACGTCCAGACGCTGGTGTAAATGAAGAGACAGAGCGGCATCATGCCCAAGGCCAAGATGGAGGAGCAGGTAGTCATACTGATACTGCGGAGATGGAAAGATCACCGGACACCATGAGAAGAGTTGAGAATGTGACGCGACACAACAGTTGATCAGCTGAGGAGCAAAAGATTTAGACTTCACTCGTGTAGGCGTTGAACCAGCCTCAAGAACAAAGGAGTTAATGTCAAATTGCCAATTTTGTTCCAACTTCAACCATTCTCCATGTTTAGAACAAGACGTACTGTCAGAAAATGACTGCTGTCTTGAGCCGCCCTGCGCTGGTTAGAAGAGGTTAGAAATTCAATCAGCGCCCTGTACTTTTGGACAACTTAAGACTTGCATTCAGTAGAAATGGGACAGAACAACACCTGAAACTTTTTAATAAAGGATGAATAAGCTTCTGGTTAAAGGGCTAGATATGTCACCACCACTCAATAAACTGGCTCATATTTAGTCTACCATCCAGCAGACTAAAAATCTGAAATCAGACAAACTCATTTGGAATATTTCAAGAGTTTCAACCAAACAATGACCCTTCCAGCCGGCCTCACCACCTTACCTCAGATCCATGTCTCCACCCAGCCAGTAGCAGACGATGTTGGAGCTGGATCCTCCCGGGCAGCAGCCCATAATGATGATGACGATGGCCTGCACAGGAAGCACCCCAAAAGCCAAAGACAGCGCAAAGGCCGTGAAGGGCATGATGCCAAACTGGCAGAGGAAGCCGATGAAAATGCCCCAGGGTCTCCTGATGTGGCCCCACAGCTTCGAGACCTCCACGGTGCAGCCCATGGCGAACATGACCAGGGCCAGCATCACCGTGAGCACCGTGCTCAACACGATGCTCAGGATGGCGTTGAAGTTATTGGGAGGAACGATGCAGTCTGAGCCTGAGCAGACCGTGGCGAGAGAATCGCAGGTGGACGTTGCCACAGCTGATGGCTTCATTGTGAACAACATGATGGTTCAAGGCTTAGATTCCACAAGATGATCCCAGAAGGTCCTTCTGTCCCGGGCCGGAGGAAGATGGTGACAGTGGGGGGGAAGAGTCTTGCTCTCTGCTCTTTATGCCCACACCGCTACAGTGAAATAAAGTTGGGAGGGATAATCAAGGGAGAAAAAAATAAAAAATTAACCAATACTTAAAGTTTTATGGGGTCAGTGTTCAGCGGATGGTGCATATAAAAAGAAAATCCAACTGAAACATGGAATGTGATTGCTCTGGATGCAACTTTTTATTGCCTCTGGGTAATTAAAACTTTATTGGGCAGCTTTGCTGTGCAGCATCATTATCCTCCACTGCCAGCGACGGGGAAAAGATGGTTCCTTCACGTTTTAACAGCAAGTCTTTCCTATAAAGTTACCTCTTCCAGCTTCATATTTGGGTTTTATTTTAATAATATTTTTTTTACAGTGGGTGTAGTGATCAATTAAGATCTTTTCTTACGTAGAAATGATTGACGTTCGTTTTTACAAGAATTGGTGAGAAAAAAGTTTAAAGTCCATCAAAATATAAAGCGCAAACTCAGCTTGATGTATTTTTGGATTTTCTACACAAGGATTGGGGATTTGGTTCGTTTGTCTTGCATTACTACAGTAGAAAAGGAGAAAAAGATATAGTTTAAAACATTTTTATAGTTGAACGGTGTAACTTTGTACATAAGAAAATAAATAATATTCAGCAAAATTCTTTTATTTAAGTTCCCTGCTCCTCCCTCAGTGTTGGAAAATCAAATACAGGCAACACATCAAAACATGTGACTTGATCACTAATAACTCGTTGCTGTGATATGACAAACGGTGCTCACAACATTTCCTGAAAAAGCATCAAAAACCCCATGAACAAAAATGATATTTTGACATAAACACCCAGTCCTGTCAAGCAAAGGTCAGCCATGCTTTACAGCATTAAAACCATTTAAAGTTTAAACGGGTCATGTGTGAACTGGAATTTTATTACCTTTTACAGTTTTTACATAATCGGAGCTAAGATCCTGGGCTGTTTTAGATTTTACCTTCAGGCTAGAGGGGTGATTTCACACACTCTAGATTTACTCGTCAAACATTCAGAAATGCTGTCATTTTAACTTCTTTTATGCCCAGTTTTACCTTTATGTGTGCAGTGTATATCTCTAAACATCAGTAATTGTGTCTGCTTTCAGTGTCTTCTACTGCTATAGAATGAAAGGCTTCTGAAAAAAACTCGAATTCACTCCCATTTTTAAATCCATTAAGAAGTTTTTCAAGATAGAAATTACATGTGCGACCACCACATGGCAAAAACACAAACTCTTACCAAGTATCTGTTGTCTAGTTTCTAGTTCAAAGATCTTAGCTCACTTGAAATAAGATAAAATGAACTTAAATGTAATTTTTCAGCACAATAAATACGCTTGTTTTAAGTCAATTCTTGAATACAGAAAAAGAAATACTAGTTCCACTGGGAGCTTATTCTACTTAAAACAGGAAAAATGTCTTGTTATAAGTGATTTTTTTTAAACTAGACAAAAATACTTGGCGTGATTTTGTGTTTTCACAGTGTCGACCTTTGTGCTGGTATTTTCCTTTCTGAATGTCTCTCTTATTTTGGTTTTGCATTATTCTGTAGTCAGATAAGTACTAAATAGTCCACAAGTGTATTTTTCAAAACATTTTGGAAAGTAGCGAATATTCTCAATTTCTTTTTTGTTTGTAAAACAGCAAAAGTCTTCTTTGTTTAGAAAGAAGTGAGATTTTAAAATCCCCAAATCATACACAAAGAGCAAAAATTAAGTTTTTAAAGCCAAAAAATGTGTAAGTCTCAAAAGAATGAAATATAAATTAAATTCAATCAGCCATTTCATTGTTTTTCAAAGTGGATAAGTCACTGAAAAACCTTTTTGAGTCAGGCCCAGCAGAACTGAAACACACTTCTACCATGTATGGCTGACCACATCTGTGACTGCACCATCTGGAAAGTTTTCTTGAATAAAAGTATGACAGTTTTAATGGGAATGTGTCAGTTTAATGCATGGCAACACAAAGAGAGATATAGTTTATAGTTAGCACTCCAACTGCACAGATCAGGAATGCTTTTGCAGCAAACATGGCTGAGCCCTGTGAAAATGAAAAGTTTCACTTAAAGACCTGTTTTGGACTGTGCGACAGGCTGAAGTGCATAAATTAGTAGATTAAAAACACAAGACGTCTCGGCTTTATGTTTGCAGTGAAATAAAGTGTTATCCATCCTTTCATAACAATTTCCAGTTTGGGGTGTAGTTATACACATCATAAGGCTGTAAAACAATAAAAGAAAAAAAAATCAAAGGAGTTTTATGGATGTTCAATAAGCTGCACATGCCTGGTGTGGAAACAATAAAAACCTTCAATATGACTTATATATATATAAAAAAAAAAAGAAAACATTTTTTTTGGATCCAACTGCATCCAAGGTTTTAGTAAGATGTTTAGAGGAAATCATGTCCAGGTTTTGCAATAATCCTTATAAATCCATAGAATGTTCTTACCTTCCTGACTGTTCATGACCAGTTGCTCTGGACTGACAGAGACATGCCTAACTCTGCAGTTAAACACCAATCAGCCAAGCAACCACTGAAAACTTCTTTAAATTCATGGAGGATAACACGCAGCTGCAGATGCTGAACAGAATCCGTCTCATTTACAGACCCATTCAGAATATTAGAATATTGTTTATTTTCAGTAACTCAGTTCACCAAGTGAAACATTATATAGATGAATTCCACACACGTTTTCAAGCCTTTATTTCTGTTAATTATGATTTTCTGCGTACAGCGACGGAAAACATGACATCAAATTTAGAATATTACTTCAGATCAAAAAAATATATATTTTTAATAAAGAAATGTGGTCTTAATGAAAAGGTAATTTTAATCTGACAAACGAGCCTCTTGGAACGCATATCCTAATTTATTGAATATGACTGAATGTAAAAAAATGGAGAAGGGTTTTCACCTAATAAGGAGGATTGAATCCAAAGTTTCTCATGCTGTCTTTGGCTTCATTTTGGTGTAAAGAGGGTAAAAAATGACAACAAAAACAGCAGAATTATAACACATCACAAGGCAGAGGGAGGGAGAGTAGCCAAGAATTGTCTTCAAGTAAGACTAGAACTATAAAACTACTTCAACTTATTTTTACTCAAGTAAAAGTAAAAAGTAGCCGTCCAAGAAATTACTCAAGAGCAAAAAAGTATTTAATTAAACTGCTACTTATGTACTGAGTAACTGCTGATTTAATATTTAAAAGGATGTAATCAGACAGACAAAAATAATAAGTTATGTGCAAATTCTAGCATTTTAAATACTAAAATAATACAAAAAATATAATAATTACAAATTCAAGCAGGAGAAACACTTTTCTAATTTGTTTTCAATAACAAACTTACTCACAGTAGGTAGCATGTGTATTATATGTTAGAACAGGGCGAAGTACTTCTAGTATGATGCTTAGCGTACATTACTTTCTACAAATGGTACAAATATGTTTTTCTTCATTCACTTAAGTTACTCGTGTTGGGTATAGTATCCAGAAAGTTTACTCATGTAAGAGTAGGGTTGCTTCACAATATTACTGAAGTAAAAGTAAAAAGTACAGGGTAGTAATGCTACTCCTAAAAATACATTTTTTCTAAAAAGTTACTCAAGTACCTGTAGCTAGTTACTACCCGTCTCATTACAACACCTTAAATACACAGCATACAGGTAATATTATCAGCTATTTTAACAACATAAAAATGCATACATACTTATGCATACTTATTTTTAACAAATACTGTTAAAACTTGAAACTATTTTAGTGAAAGAAAGTCGTTTAATTAAAGACTTAAAAAGTCTTTTCAACTTCTGTATTAGAAATTTGTATAATGATGTGACTGAGAATGCGCGTCTTAAATCTTTATATAGGAACAAACTTTTTTTTGTTGTTTTTCTTTGTGCATCATTTTATTAAGGCTTGATGATGACATTAAAAAAAGCCATTTATGTTGAAGGACTTCCTGGTCAGCTGATGGTGGCACCCCGCTCAGGAGGGAAGACGTTTGCTCACTGATTTGTGGTCACATTGTCCAACTGACCGCTGTTACAGGATCACTCGTAACGTGCTGAAAATGTGCAGCTTCAAGCCGCACTTTGGTCGCTCTTGTTTAAAAGTCAGTGACATGTGCAGTCGTTACCGTGGTTACCCAGTGTCCTAAATGGACAAGCTGTTAAATTTGTGACAGGAACATAAAATCCAGAGTTACTGCTGGAGGGGGAAAAAAAAAAAAGGTTTCACTGGCACACGACTTTAATGAGAATATGGCGACGGCTTCCCCAATTTTACATCCACACCGGTTCATTAGCAGTAAAAACTATAATGGTTAAAGGACAATTACAAAGCTTTCTGTGGCCAATCTGTGAGTTTAACAACGAACTGTTGCTCAACATCCAGTTAGATAATGCAGAAGGAAGAGGTTCTTGCTCTCTGTGATGAAAGAGCAACTGGCCTCCAGATGGCCGGGGGCATGTAAGCGGTCGTGCCTGTGAACAACCTTGAAGCACTTCAGCATTTCTTTTTTTTTTTTTTGCAAACCAAATGTTTGTAATGAATGACGTACTTTGCAGGACTCTTGCTAAAGCTATTTATGGCGGAAACAACCATCCAGCTCAGATTGCAGTGATGGTGGCACCATCATGAAATAGCTTGAATAAAAATTGGTCATATAGAATAATATTTTTTAGTTGTTAATTTTGAACATGTTGGGTTAGTTGTTTGAAAAGAAACTAATTTATTACATTTCATTTATCCATCATCTTCTGCTTTACGCAAGGTTGGGTCTCTGGGGCAGCGGCATAAAGAGAGAAGCCCAGACTTCCTTCTCTCCAGCCACTTGGGCCTAGCCTGGCCGTCACCTTCCTACGCAATTCTGCTCGATTCTCATCTCTCTTCAGTGCTCCGTCTGGGATTAGACCCACTGAGCTCGATTTCTCAGGATGCATTTTATCCGTGCCAATCAGCGAACAGAAGGAGGAGTTGCTAACAATTGCTGCGCTGTTTTAGAGTTGTAGTCTGCCTATGGTCGTAGCTTGGCAATAGCTGCGGAGGAAGTGAACGAAGTCATTCAGTCCGTGTTGGGCACGCTTCCAAATGTTTAGCAATTAAAGTTGAAGCAAGAGAACTGTTTCAGACATTTTGCTGCTGGCAAAGATGTTGTTACCTTACTCTCCATGGGGTTGTTTACAGCGCACGCAATTTCTGGTAAGCTTCATAACGTAGCTTCCGTCACGCTCAAGTTGGTGCATTACATATGTCACGGTCAAACTTCAGCAATTGGGTAAAATCGGATCCAATCGTTTGAAGCTTCAACATAATCAACGCCTCCAGCAAACAATAATTTCTTAATAGCAGACGGTCAAGATCCTCTGTACGAAGCAAGGCGTAGAACACGGGGATGGTTTTTACCATGCTAACTTGGGCTAGCAGCTCCGAGGAATCCCTCTAGCATGTCCTGGATCGTCATCCAGGTCTCCTCCTGGTGGGACGTGCCCAGAACACCTCACCACGGAGGCATCCAGGAGGCATCCTAACCAGATGCCCGAGTCAATTCAACTGGCTTCTCTTGATGTGGAGGAGTAGTGGCTGTAGTCTGAGCCCCTCCCGGAGGACCGAGCTTCTCTCTTTATTTCTAAGGGAGAGCCCAGACACCATGTGGAGGAAACTCATTTCGGCCGGCTTGTATCCGCGATCTTGTTCTCTTAGTCACTACCCAAAGTTTGTGACCAAAGATGAGGTATAAGGAATCTCGATCGACCAGTAAATTAAGAACTTTGTCATTTGGGTCAGCTTTCTCTTCACCCACACCTACCGATACGCACTAATCTATTAGTTACGCACTATTGTTCTCCCGCTCCATTTATCCCTCATTTGTGAACAAGACCCCAAGGTACTTCAACTCCTCCACTTAGGCCAGGACCTCCTCCTTGACCCAGAGAGAGCACTGAACTCTTTTCAAGCTCAAGACCAGGGTTAATTTAGAGGTGCTGTGTTTTATCCCTCATTGATGAATGATTTTTAGAGTCAGGACGTTATGGTGTTTAAGTTACTCCAGAGATTTTATCCAGGGTTTGTAAGTTTGTTTTTACATATTAGTAAAAAGCATCAATTTCTTATCTTTTCCTTTTAGTTTAAATCACCCACAATTCAAAAACAGAGACCATAAAACATATTTGCATTGCTATATAATCTGACTCATAACTTTATATAGATGAACCTCTACAGATGGTCAAGGTCTTTCAGGGAAAGGTCTCCATATCTTGTCCCTTTACTTGTCCACAGTCTTCCTGTTACATGAGAGACGATCCAGCCAGTCAGATAAATTCTCAAAATGTTTTATCTTCTTTTCCCTTTTTATTGTGGAACTATAAGTGGAAAATGTGGGTGTAACAGATCAGGTCATTATCTGAGGACAGATCTCCAAAGATAATGGCCAAGCCAGCACACGAACCTTTGGACACTTTGTTGCACAACAAAAGCAGCATATACTTAAAGTTTACTGCAAACTGAATGAAGGACAGGTTAGATGGACACAAAAAGATAAAAGCTGATCAGTCACATAAAATCTGATAAGACTTTCTTTGAGGGACGCTCAGGATCCCCTTCCTTGTACCACCGAGAGTGACGCACCAAACACGACTTTATGTTTCAGCAAATTCAGATACGCAAGTAACTGCAGGAGGCTTTATGATCCTTTACATGACTCAAGCCTACTGGAAATCTTTCCATTGCTAATTTACAAGAAACTCATTAAAACTGGTACCAAACTTTTACTAGGCTTTAAAAGCTGAAGATTGGAGGACATATCCAAATCAAAAGGTAAAATACTTACAAATTTCTGATTAAAAGTCTGAGTTCATTGTTCACAAAAACAGTTCAGCGGCTGGACTCAATGGGCTGATTTTGACCTAATTTAGCATAAGTGCACTAATGGGTAGGTAGGTGACTTACTCTAGCAGGAGCTGACATGATTAGAAGAAGCAATGAGGGAATAAGTTGAGGTACCATAAAGGAGAGCAACAACATTCTCTGGCAGTTGCCACAGCATCCAACAGTAAGTCAGAACAATGAGAGAAGGCCACCAGACAGAGGATTTTGGGTTTGGGTGAAGCCAGGTGGCCACCGATCATAAGAGGGGTAAAGAAATTATTGCAACCAAATTTTGGAACCAGTGGATTCATAAGGGCTCCCTGTTAAGAGTAATGGTGTGTTCCATTTGTACGATAAAGTATGATTTTCTGAGTTCCAAGTTGTACAAATCAAATGGAAAAGCCTCCTGAAGTCAGAAGTTTGACGTGGAGCAAATCATCCATGCTACTTGCAGAGTAATTGCAGAATACAACTACAAATGTCTCCTGCAAACTAAATATTTGACCCGTATTAAACTCCATCAGGTGCTGGCAATATTTATGCTCCATGGTGCCCAATGTATATGTGGCAGGTCTTTGTATTTCAAATAATTTACATACCTGTCAACTTCTCTGCCTGTGTACCAAATTAGGTTCAAATCCGGCCAATTTATGGCGTCAAATTTACGCTCCATGTGCACACAGTTCACTGACTACAAGCGCTGCTCTCTGCTGCAGCCAACAAAAATCAACATACGCACATATGAGTGCAGCTCTCAGTGTAACAATCTGCTTGTGTGTGGATTAACTCATCGTGTGAAACATTAGGCAAGTCTAGAAAATAAAGCATGGAAACATTAACCTACCTATAATTGGCCACTTTCTGCTATCCCTACCCCACGACCCTTATTGCTGTGGCTTCCATAGGTAATGCATAGATGTATTGAGCTAACGTGGCAAAGTCGGAGTTTTATGAATTTATCACATAAACATGCATGTTTCATAGTTCCAGTGGGATTTGGCATGTATACATTAACGGTTCATAACATTATTTGGTCTGGAAAAAGACAAATTTGTAGTTTAATAAGCTAGAAAGTTTGGTAGCCAATAGTTTGAGCTAATAGCTGCCCTCTGTCTAATCAGCTTGAATCCAGGCTTGACGGGGTGCCACTAACATGGAACCATCAATGTGCCTGTTTTATCTTTTAAAACTTGTATTTTCATTTGATTTCCAGTGCTCTGTCTGAGGGCTCAACTTTTTCTTGTCTTTTTTGTTGTCGGTATTGCTTTGTGCATTTGTGATTAGCTTGTAATTCGGTTGGATCTTGAACTTTCAAAGGTAGAGCTGTCGGACATAAGTGGGCGAAAAATAAACCAACTATGAAAGCTGTTGATTGAAAAAAACAGAAAGGACACTGAAACCTCTTCAACAGTACTGGACAAACATGTAAGTGATATGACAGATAAAAGACTGTAAGATGGAAAAGTCAAACTACTTGAAAATCGTTATTCTGTCAGTACAGGTGTGACAGGTGAGATAAAACCCTTAGTCTATCTTCCTTTTAAGTCCAAATTTATCTTGATTGTTTAACTTCTTGTGTTTACTACTGTTGCAAAAGTTGCCTACACTACCCTGGTTTCATATAATCATATAAAGCTTATGAAACACATCATACTGTTAATCCCTCAGTGCTAATCTCTGATTGTTTTTTTTATTTAACCCATAAAGGATCAAAGATTTTATCAATCACATTTAGTTCTAGGTGAAGTACTTACTTTTTTATCTTTCATTCAATAAATAGCATAATATTGGCATCATGATCATAATTTAAAAGCAGTATACGTTGTCTTATATTTTTACATGCACAGTTTTCGTGTCACTGCCTGTTGGAATGATGTTAAACATTAAAATGGCCTCTGCATTACAAAAACAAACCTGAAAACCTTGCTGTGTCAATGAGTTTGGGTTAAACAATGTGATGTAATGCATGTTGCATTTTATTTTATTCAGCCTTTAACCACAGCCTTTTATTAACACTGGCCAAAGCGTGGTTAACCTCCGATCCAACAGGGTGGAGTACGAAAAACAGCTGTTTCTATTTTGAGAAACCTGCACTTTGTATCGTCACTTACAATCCAAGAAACTCACAAAATCGTAAAAATACAAGAGAATAATAAAACAATCAGAGAGCAACAGGTAATTAAGAATGGAGGATAATCTGTTCTTCGAGTAAAATGTATTTCTTGTCATTTCTTTTATGTAACTATACAATAATTGAACCTGGAGAGACTTACAAAAACACAGAGCAGCAATTAGGAAGTTTTAGTGACATGAATGAATAAAAGTTTTTGGTGCTCGGACCACGGCAGAAGACGACTACATTGTGAAATGCAATGGATGGGCACTTAAGGATTAGGGATGTCACCCCCCCCCAGGCTCGGACACTGGTGGTGGAGTGGAGGCCAAAGGAAGGAAGCCTGATGAAGCCGTGAGAGAATGAGGGTGAAGAAGGGGCAGAGGTGGGTTGTAGCTCAACAGGGGTGCAGATGAAGCCAAGGACAGAGAGCCTTATAAATGAAGACTTTCACGGTGATTGGCTACGATGAGGCATGGTCTGAAGCTGATGGGCTGCAGCTGAGGCACATACGAGGTGATTGGATGATGCAGGTGAGGCGAGGAAGAGCCCTCCAATTAACTAAATTGTGGTTCTGTTGGCTTCATTATATCATGATCTCCAGCTTTCATTGGAGCAGTTTGCAGCTGAGTGTGAAGTGGCTGGAATGAAAATCAGCACCTCCAAGTTTTAGACCATTGTCTTGAGTAAAAAAAAAAAAAAAAAAAAAAGTACTGTGCACTCCTCACATCGATGACAAGGTCCTTCCCCAACTGGAGGAGTTGAAGTATCTCGGGATCTTGCTAATGAATGAGGGAAAAATAGAGCAAGAGATCAATAGGCGGATTGGTGCGCCGTCTGCAGCGAGAGCTGAGGCGAAAGGTGAAGCTCTTGATTTACCGGTTGATCTACGTTCCTACCGCCATCTACAGTCACAAGCGCTGCGTGGTGACCGAAAGAACAAAATAGCTGAAATGAGTTTCCCTTCGCGTCAGGCATCAAGTCAAGGCAGGTTCTTCAGAGACCAAAACCAGACTTTCCAAGACCAAATGTTTAGAGTTCGACTGTGAGATACACAATGTCTTAACTGAAATCACCAGCTTACATTGCACAAGCCCCCCCCCCCCCCCAAAAAAAAAAACAGTAAGAGTAATAAAGATTTATCTTATCTGACCAAGACCGCATACTCCAAGGCCAAGAACAGGAAAAAAACAGCTCGACATCGGTTTTAGGCCGTCCCTGGTCTGCAGGGTCTCTGGGTTCTCCCTTTGAGAAGAAGCTCAACGTAGAGTGTTTTCACATCAGAACAAGAAAAATTTACTGAATTTTTGGGGGATTTTTATCTGATGCACAATGTAGCGCATGAGTTTGAAGAGGAAGAACTGTTTTTACAACTGAAATTGTTTTTACAAATAAAAACCTGAAACCTGTATGCACCTGTATTTGGCTCCTTGGAGTCAGCGCTCTGGAGAACCACCAGCTCCAAGTCTTTTGGGGCATGTCTCTACCAGCTTTGCACACCTAGAGGCTGAATTTTTTCCTGTTCTTCTTTTCTAAACAGCTCAAGTTTATTTCGATTGAACAAAGATGGTCTGCAAACATCAGCTTCATGTCTTGTCACAGATGTTCAACTGGATTTGAACCTTGACCACTAACTCATGAGCATGCTTTGATCTGGCATCTCACATCATGACGCTGCAAGTACAAAGTTTTATTGTGGAGACAGTGTGTTCAGGAAGGTGTGAACTGTTAGATGTAGACCATAAACAGCTCATTTTTGGCTTTCTGATCACCAGGTAACCTGATGGTTAATGAGATTTACCATAAAACCACAATATCATAGCCGACAGGACATGAAGAATATTATGTTTAATTCAAGAAAATGTGAAAGAAAATCCATCAAATACCAAACATTTAAAGATTTAATGAGAAACAAAACCAGAGCAGCTGTCGTCATGTTGCATAATTTAGGATATATGTACAGTTAATCAACAGAAAAAAACCCTCTGCGAGGTCCTGATTCCTCCTCAGTGAAACCCACTGGTGTCTGATCCACTTTTCGAGGTGTCCTGCAGCCTGATGCTTCCTGTCACATGTGCAATGAAGCATCTCAGTAGGTGGATACCCCAATAATGAACAGAGCTGGTGCAGAAAGAAAGGAAGGAAGGAAAAGTTACACTTACAGTTTAGTCTTGATGTTAATTTATGGCCTAATTTTGAGGAACTAGGAAGGCGGGAAAGTTCAGCACATGGACAGTTTATGGTGAGGAACACAGGATGAGTGAAATAGAAAGATTACACCCTTCGATCTGGAGATGGATTTATAAAGCAAATAACCGAAAGCATCATTAGTGGAAAAATAGTGTTGTTGCACGGTTACCAGAGCGTCTACCAGTTCGACAGCATCACCAGCACTTGGTTGGAGTTTCTCAGTGGTTAGATTGTGGGTTTTGAGTGATTGTAGAAAGAGCTGGTAAATGTGGGCGCCCTCCTCTGACCATATACTAGAATAGAGCGGTTCTAACCACAACCAACCAACAGGCAGCCAACTTTTCCATCAACATCTTTAAATCAGAATTTAAATCAGAACATTGTCGCCTCCTTTGAGTCGTTGAAATGTGTTATTCTGTCTGGCTCAGGGAGCAGCAAAGCAACACAATGAACTTTAATACTTGCGAAAGCAATGAATAACCCATGAGAGTCACATTAACATGAACTGAAACAGTTTTCTGGCAGATCAGATTTACCAACAGCTGCTTTTCCACAGTGTTAATCTCTCGCATGTAACAGCGATGATGATGTTTTACACACTGACATAATTCTCTGTGGTGTGTGGGACGGACAGCTGGGGTTTTCATCTCATCATTTTATGCTTTGCCATTTCATACAAACTCAAATTTCCAGAATTTAAACCATTTTTATGACCATTTTTGTGACATAGAAATAGTGGTGGGACTCTATTAATTGCAATTAATCGCATTTTAATCGAAAACAATATATCAACAAAAAAGGCAACATTTTTAATTCAAAAACCTTTTACTGCTAAATTATTGGATAAAGAGACATATGAGCTCAACAACTAAGATATTTATTGTTTTTAATCTGTTATTTAGGTTATTCAACCATCAGATTGATGCAAGGTGCTATTTCACATATTCAGCTTTCACATGTTTCAGGAACCTCTGCTCAAGCAAAAATCTTGAGTCGTTTTACTACAGTTGCAGCAGCTGAAGTGTGTGTGTGACAGCGAGGAGAGAAAGTAAAACCATCACCTGATCAGAAAGGGTTGGGGGAAGCAGCTCGTGGTCTGAGTTTTAACCACATCCTGAAGATCCAGCAAGTTCGTCAACAGAGCTCCCTGTCTGCACTTATCGATCTTCGTCACCACCATCTGAACCGCAACATGTTTGGCACTTTAGACTTCTAAAACCTTCTAAAAAAAGAAATCAAAAAAACAAACAATCGCTCTCCAAAATAAGAAAACAGTGTGACAGTAAAACGTTTTACGCTTCAGGACCAAATTCATCCGGCAATAGCAGCAGCTTTACATCCAAACGAAAAAGAATCGAAGTTTGCAGCTGCATGTACGCTTCCTTTTTGTTCAAACTACCATCACCTGCTGGAAGATGCTGACATTAAAGCTTAGAAATAAGAGTGGTTTTAACATTTACATTTTTTATCAATTACAATTTCTTCCCAGACAAAATTAACCCTTGATATTTTTCGCAACTCTATTAGTTTTTAGCTGTTTTTTTGATGTTGCCAATATTTTTGTGCACTTGCAGCGTAAGCAGCGATAGACTAGAGTCCAACGAAGCAGACTAGAGCGGCATGATATCCGGAAAATATTTAATTATTATCGATTATGATTATTCCACATTTTATCATTGCGTATTGCCCCCTGCACTCTCTCTGAGTTTCAGCCTCTTAAGATGTACAGCAGGTTTATCAATATCATCAATATACAGAGCATGAATGTCCAACTCTTGAAATATATTATCGGACTAAACATAACATTAAAGAAATCTTTTGTGGTTGCAATGTTGCACGCACTGATTTTGTGATGACAATTGCAATCCCACGTCTAATGCATAAGAAAATGGCTTCTGGAAAGCTATGGTAAGAAACTGGTGGAGTGAATCTGCAGAAATGATGTTAAAACTCGGTGCTGGCCACATTCTCCATCACTGCTTCCTCCCTGATCTGTCGCAGAGCTTAATAACCCGACAGCATGAATAATTGAACGCAGACTCCCTTCAGAGAGCCGGTGCTTCGTTATTCCGTCGCAGCGGGGGTAGTTCTGGATGTTTTTAAATAGCTGAGTGGGAACGTTCAGCATTAATTCACTGTGGACACGATGAGCATCTGGAAGAAGGATGAGTGGAAGCTAAAAAAGTGGGGAGAAAATGGGTTAAAGCCCACGATTTCCATTAAACACTGGACAGTTCGGACTTTTCCAGAGCTGCTTTATGGATTTCTAAGGACATAAAGCTGGATTTTAAAGCTCCTAACGGGACGTTAGACTCTAAAATTCATTAAGCTAAAAACAACTTACATCAGTTATCTTGCAGTAGTTAAAAAATTCCCTTCCCTTCCTGTCTTTTATGATCCGTCTATCAGACCGAAATACAGCTAAACGTGTGGCATTTATTTTCTTTAACTTCAAAAGAGGAAAACGTGAGATTCTTTTCTTTTCTTTTCTTTTTTTTTTTTTTTTTTTACCACATATGGACATCTGGTCTCCTCACACATCTCCAGGGCGATCAGGTCAGCCTTCTGAAGACCAATGCTGCCGTCCACCAACAGGAACGTCCTCACCAGACTGGAAGACACGAGACACCATCATATCACTCACCAGAAATATAATGAGAACGAATGCTTAAATCGCTTCTTTCTGGAAACGACAAAGCAAATCAACATAAATTTTCACAACAAATGCAACAATGAGCTGCAGCTCAACCTAAGAAGCTCCACAGCACCACCTGGTGGATAAAGCCACAAATATCCAGGGACGTCGTCAGAAGAAACTCTCACTTCGTCACGACACAGTGAACAGAAGCAAGGAGTAAAAGATCTCAGCTTTGTTTGAATACAGAGGAAAACCCCCATGGATTTTATTCTCTTTTCCAGTTTGGGTTGTTTTTTGTGAAACTCAGAATCTGCCTCACTTATTAAAAGATATTATTCTGTCAGTTTTAATCTTTTTTTGATGCATTTACCTGTGGGCCTTCGGTGAGTCTGAGTTGTTTCGAGCTGATCGGGAATGTCCTCGAACTCTAAGCGACTCATTTATTCCTTAAATGTTAGACGGCTTTAAAACTCCTGCTGTCTGTGAAAAGAAGTGGCTTACTTTTTCCTGGTGTAGAGATAAGGCTCCACCATGTCTACGAAGTCTCTGGGAGCTCGGTGCCCATAGCCCGGCATGTCCACCAGGGTGAAAGCTTTGCCCACTTTGAAGAAGTTCATCTTCTTGGTGTGGCCCTGGAGGGGAGAGATCAAAATGCTTGAAAGCTCGAAATAAAACTGATGTAAGAGGTGATCTGGATCCAACCTCTGTTTGCTTTTAACATTTTGTTGTCATAGCAGCAGATTTTTTTTTTCCATCTTCTGCGCTCTCTAGGTTTCAGACAACAGCACTCAGATGGAGACCAGGCGAAGACTTAATATTAGTCACTGATTCTTGGTTTTCTTTGAGGTCTGAGCTGCTGTTTCTGATTTCTACAACGATGCCTGAACAAGAGCAAGAGAAAAAAAATGTGCCTCTTTGATCAATGTGGGAGATTTGAATCCAAAAGAAAATGAAGAACTTACAAAATTGTCTCCATTTATACATGAAAGCCATTGTCCTGAGCCTTTTTCTGGTTGCTATTAAACTCAAAACAAGTGTGTTAAACCACATGCTCTTGGTTGATGCGTTAATAGAACGAAAATAGTGGGAATTCTTAGTTTTGATCCCCTTAATATTTATGAAAAAGAATCAGATTTTTCAGTAAAAATAAATTACATCTTTGGGATCAGTTCATCTCTACTCTGGAGATTTATTCTGAAAACAATAACTGACTGATCTTTAAAAACAGCAAACATGATGTTTTGTTCACCATGTGCTGATGTCTCCCAGGGTGAATCACATCTAATATGTTTATTAGTGCAGCTTAGAATAGAAATATCCTTTATTTTCTCACAGTGGGGAAATTAAAGTGTAACAGCAGCAAGTTAAGGTAAGTGGGAGCATGCATAGTCACACAAAGGCAAAAAAATATATAAAAATAAGAATAGGAGAGGGTACAGTAAGAACAGACGTGCAGCTTCTCATGCAGCTCATTAAAAATCAAAAACAACATAAAGAGGAGCTGCCAAATTCAAAATATAAGCAACACGTGTGGATTGGGTTCGGCTGGAGGGTCCGATGTGCTCGAGACGCAAATATCCTGAGAAGAACACGTCTCCTTTCATCCCTTCCTTCCTTCCATTTAATCCAAGATCGGCAGCAGCCAAAGCAGAAAAGCCCAGATTTCCCTTTCCACTTGGGCCAGCTCCTCCGGAAGAATCCCAAAGTGTTTCCAGGCCGGCTGAGAAACATAATCCCTCCAGCGCATCCTCGTTCTTCCCCTGGGTCTCCTCCTGGTGGGACGTGACCGGAACACCTCCCCAGGGAGGCATCCAGGATGAGGAGGTCTTCGAAGTGCTCTGCCCACCGACCCGCCACGTCCTGAGTTGAGATCAGTAGCACACCATCCCCACCATAGAGAGTGTTGCTGGTGCATTGTTACCCCCTTGGTGCATTGTTATCATTAATCTCCATTGTATCTTTGCATATTATCCCCACAACTCTCTGAAGATGTTCATCGGGTTTGTTGATTAAGGCCAGCTGGAGTCCATCTAAGTCACCATTATGCCTTTGCCCTAGACACCGGGCATAGGCATATTGACATAGCTGACCCAGAATCTCTTCGTTCTCTATGGCCGCACTGAACTCCTCCCACACCCGAGTTTTTGCCTCAGCGACCACCCAAGATGGTACCCATATCAGCTGCATCGATGTAGGTACGTGAAAAGGCCTGATGAGACTCCTTCAGCTTGACAGCATCCCTCACCGTGGATTTCCAACAGCAAGTTCGAGGGTTGCTGCCACGACAGGCACTATCTTGCAGCCACAGCTCCAGTCAGACGCCTCAACAATGGAGGCGCGGAACATGGCCCACTCGGTCTCAACGCACTCCGTCTCTCTCCGGATGTGTTCAAAGCTCTGCCGGAGGTGGGACTTGAAGCTTCGTCTAACAGGAGTATCTGCATGATATTCCCAGCACTTCCCCGTAATACGTTTGGGCATGCCAAGTCTGACAGGCATCCTCCCCCACCATCGGAGGCAACTCACCACCAGGTGATGGTCAGTGGACGGCTGCACCCCTCTCTTCACCCAACAGTCCAAGACAATTGGCCGCAGATCAGATGAGACGACCACAAAGTCGATCACTGAACTGCGGCCGAGGGTGTCCTGGTGCCAAGAGCACATTTGGACACCCTTATGCCTGAACGTGGTGTTCGTTATGGACAATCCATGATGGGCACAGAAGTCTAATAACAAAACACCACTTTGGTTAAGATCGGAGGTGGCAGTCCTTCCAGTCATGCCCCTCCAAGTCTCACTGTCATTCAAGCACTGAAGCATTGAAGTCCCCCAGCACGAGCGCTCTACAGCACCCCCTTTAAAGACTCCAAAAAGGATAGGTTAATGCTGCTTTCACACCGAACGTGATTTCGTTTTGAAGTGTTTCAAATGTTTGACGCATGTCAGGCGCAGGAGTTGGAAAATCTAAACATTTGCTGCTGGACTAGGACCGTCAACCAATCAGAGAGACTCAGCCATGTGACATAGTGGCACACTTTCCGACGGGACGGAAGGACCAAGAGCCCATCTACGACCAGTCGAGCTATCGCTACAGACTCAGGAATGGGAAGGACCTTTCCTGGAGGAGGATTAGCGAGGAGTCGGGATCTCGGGTTAACATTGTTACCACGGTAAATATTTTCTCCTGTTTGAGCTAGCCAAATCTGTCCAGTACAATGCTGAGCCGCTACTAGGTCCACGCTGAAGAATCAATCCATTTATTCAGAGGAAATGTGAAGGAGAAGGTGGAAGAGCCAATGTGAAGAACTCAAGTCAAGAGGCTCCTCTCATCAAGAGCGATTTTGATGCTCGATTTAAGTGTCTGACTTCAAAGTGCACAAGTGTCCAACTTGAGGTGTTGGACACCTTTTTGACATGCGAAACACGTTCGGTCTGAACGTAGCATAAGTCTCAGCACTGAGAGTTTATAGCCAGAGAGAAGTAATCAACCTGTTTGAGCGGAAAGGAAGAGAAGCTGAAGTTGTGATGTTGACATTTATCCGGAGTACTCACTGGAGTTTTGGAGACTCGGACTTCGACCTCCGGAGTGAGGGAAAACAGAGCTTTGATGAGGGACGACTTTCCCACATTGCTCCTGCCGATGAAACACACCTGGGAACACAAACTAAAGTGCATCACTTTCAGTGTGTGCTGCATTTCTATCATTCAACAATTTACCAAAAATCACTGCAGATGTATTTTTGTGGTTTTTACTCCAACGTCTTCATCTAAGAATCATCTCTGGGTGCAACCAGCCAGCCTTGTCCTGCAAGGACACGACTCGGAGTCATCCATCTGGGTGAAGGGACACAGACGGATGGAGGCCGGCGCTGGCAGCCATCTGTGGATACATCTTTCTCCGAGAGAGGCAGAGTGGGAACTAACCCGGCATGCCAAAGAGCCCGCTGTCCTGTCTGAACAGTGTTAAATCTGTCCATTTATCATCAGCTGCCTGCTCCTGCTTACTAATGCATGAGGCTGCAGGGAAGTAAAGAGATATTATGGCCGATTTTTTACAGTCCAGGTCTATATTTCAGGAGGACAGGGGGACGTTTAGATGCCACGTCCCTCGCTCTCATTCTTATTCTGGCGGCAGCAGAAGAAGTCAGCTGGGCTGTTTTCTCTTCTTCTAAAGATTCAGCAGCTTCATCGATTTTTACACAATAAATGTAATCTGCAGATAAGAATGAATAAGAAAAAACAATCCTGCAACTGAGTCATAACTACAATTATGTTCATCTCAGTCATAAGAGGGAGTGAAAGTCACATTGATAATATTATGTTATACTGTCTAAAATTAGCTGCATAGCAACAGACCAGTAGCCGGGTTAAAGGTGCACCAGCGCTCCTGGGGAGTGAACTCCAGCTAATCAGATACCAGAGACGGTGTGGAGGGTTATGTGGCTGCTAGCTGTCAGTCAGCTGTGTATGACGTCTGAATAATGGGAATTCAACCTAAAACTTTATCCTGCAACCTTCAGATGTGTCTGCAGTTTCATGTAGGGGTGCAACGATTGTTGTTTTCTGGCCGATCACAGATATTTACAAAGCCCAACCTGCCGATTCCGATTTTTCTGATACCGATTGTTTTTGTTTTAAAAGCTAAATTCAAATTCAAAAATACTTTTTTAATCCTGAAGGGAAATTAAATCAATATATAAATAAATATAAATATAGCGACAAAGTAGCTAAGTCGGCAACGGTGGGGTGACTGTTGTTAGCCGTGCATGTGCAGACGTGACCTGGTGGGCGGGTCTGTCAGGGGAGGACAACAGGGGACAGCGGCTGATTTTCAGACCCTTGCGGAGATGGATGAGATCAGTTTCACATGTATCAGCCGATCGTCGATCTCCTGGAATTAAGGAAATCGGGGCCGATTTATTGGTACATCCCTAGTGTCGACACACCTGAATGAAATGACTCAATAGCGGCACGATGCAGAGAATGATGACTTCCTGAGTAAATTCAACCAGCGGATTTGTGAGTTGGATCAGGACGCCGCCCCTGAGGATGGGATTTTGAATTCCCTGTCCTTAAATTTTTCCTTCTTTAAAAGAAAGATAAAATTGACGGTTGGGATGTTTTTTCTAGCAAAGGATGGCTCAGCTAGAGGAGGAATATTTTATATACTTTTTTTAAAATCATGCTCATTTACATCAAAATACCAGGCTGCTTTCATCTTCCTAAGATGGCACGCAGCTTTTGTGATGTGACGTTCGCGAGCGAGCCCCTTCTTTTGACCGGCTCTTTACGCCGGTCTCAGTTAGTGAGAGCTGGTCTTTGTTTTTTATGGCTTTGCTTGCTTATAATGCTGCACACACTGCAACAGCTATTATTATATTTTATTTAAAATTAGATTTATTTACTCAGTGAATAACTACAATATAATAAAGGGGTGGATAATTGTTATATTTATTGGTGCAGAAGATGATTTTTGTTTCTACCAACGCAACTCAAGTCCATTTTTCCCCCCTTGTTTCTATATTACAAATAGCCCTAAAATGTTATTAATGCACACAACACACAATTAAGAACTACATGAGTACTTGACATGTATATTTTATTTTAATTTATAATTTATGTAACCATTTCTTCTGCGAAAAAATACTGTGGTTGTATTTTGTACCTTTTGAATATGCATTAATTTTACTTAATACAGATTATTCTAATTTTTTTTGTGAATTTCACTCATAAAAACAGCTTTCTCTAAATTAATATAAAACTATATCAGGGATAAAATGGCGTGTTTTTGGATGGATCATTTGAACGGCTCTTTAAAATGATCCTGAAGATTAGTTTGCTTCAAAGAGCCATAAGTCCCATTGCACAGCTTCGCACAGCAGCGCTGCAGACATCTAAGCCCCTCCTCTTCCTTGTAGCCCCTCACTTTCCTTGTAGCCCCTCCCCTCAACAATTAAAGCTGAAAATTGAAACAGTAAACTTCTGCAGGGAATTTAAAAGTCACGTAACATGCCAAGTCCATCCGGAGAATAGCTATTTTTTTGTTCTTAGGTTCAGAAAAATAGTGACCGAAAACAAAAAAGAGACACTAATCTTCTCAAATGCAGGTAGTTTCCGCTGATCAACAAGATAAAAATACTTCACTGCACTTTCTGTCTCGTGATGTCTCATTAAAGCCGCCAGCAGTTTGGTGCTAAAGACATCTTATTTCAGTTTGTGGCTCCGTGGCTTCATGCAGCAGTGTGAAAACGCAGAGGCTGTGTGCTGACCTCTGGCTGTTTCAGGGCAGGAGCGTGATCCATCCGCTCTGCAGAGATGTAGTAATCGATCCTGTGAGACGGCGAAGAACAGAAGAGCTTCTCTGCCTCCATCATGTCCTCCACAGAGGGATGAAACAGCTGAAACTGCATCCTGTCCACTGACCTGAAAAATGACTGCAGCTAATTAAAAAACATCACCCTGCTGACAGTTTGGCTTGCATGCAACATGGCAGAAACACAGCTCAGCTCAGCACCTGTCCAGGTGCGCCTCCAGGCCACTGAAGGGGTACAGTAAGCTCTGCATCTTTTTGGGAGGCAGTGAGGTCACTTCCCGAAGCGAGGCCAGTTTGTGGATGTGACGACCAACGAGGTGACCTGCAGCTCCAGACCGGAGCTGCAGACGGAGCAGGAGACAAAACGTCATCCTTAGCTGACCTCAGATCTGCCTGCAAGCTGAGGGAGACACACGAGACATCAGTGTTTACAAGTCAGTTATAATCAAAGTCAGGCTTGCTTGTATTGTTTGAAATACAATTTTAAATACGTTTTTATAAACATAGACCAAACCAAGGGTCTGCAACCTGCGGCTCCAGAGCCACATGTGGCTTTTTGGCCCCTCCACTGTGGCTCTTAGCAAAGAGGAAACATTTTAGATGATGAATGCAACAAGAAATGGTCAATTTAGGAGTTTTTCTGTAAGTTCTAGTACAAAATCTGCTTTTAATATCTACAACAGGCTTTTAAAAGTAACTAGCTTTAAACTATGCTACCTATTTTTCTTCTTTTTTTGTTCTTTTTTGTTGTTTGCTTATCTAAATGGTGATTTTGTTGCTCAGTACCTCTGTTTGCGACTTTGTAATGTTTGTTTTGTATGCACTAAATGGTGAATTTAGAAAAAAAACTATTCTACCTTTCTTTCTTTTTCCTCCATATGTATAGAAAAGGTTCACCTCATTCTACAATTTTTTTTTTCTTTTGTAATTGAGGATACATTTGTTCTAAATTCTGGAAACAGAAATTAATCCTAGATTCATTTTGTTATCTTCATAATGAAACATTTTATGTAGTACATGTTTATAAAATTATTTGTTGCAAGGGCAAAAGTGGCTCTTTGAGTGGAAAAGGTTGCAGACCCCTGGGATAAACAAACAAAATACCGTTCCTCTGGAACTGGTCAGCTATGACGACTAGAAATAAGAGAAAAACGCCCATTTTACAAGATTACCTCAAACATACTTTGATATCTTATTATTTGATTTCCATAAGTGACATAACTGGGGCACAGTGTCCCTTTAGGTCCATTAAAACCTTGATCCAAGCAGAGTAGAAAATTTAAACCAAGCACCTGTTAGCTGATGCTTTGAAATATAAAAAAATAAATAAATTCAGAAATGAACTGTAATGTTTAAAACACTTGTCGTTGTGAATGTCATCGTTTCCATGGTTCCTCCCACCATCCAACCTTTCCTTTCCTCTCCTGGATCATCTCGGTCTCGTTACAACTGTTGGGGCCTGCCCTCCTTGTTGCCTCAACTACGTGCAGCTTACTGTGCCTTTAGTTCAATAACATCAACAATGCAACAGGGGGAATATTCAGTTTCACCCCTTTTGTTGAGAAAATCTGCCCCAAACACTACAAGGTAACCTGACCCACTGCAGTTTGCTGAGCTGCAAAGACAGGTGGTGATGTTAATTTTGCAATTAAGCTATAATATTTACTCTGAAAAAGAATACAAGCTCATCATAAATGAAAAATATCCCAAATTTTTCTGAATCTTGTATTATTTTAGCCTGATAGTGGCAGAAAGTTTCAGCAACATAGGTTGCAGAGAAAAAGTGTGGACACCGTATGAGAGCTTGTGAGTTGTTCTAACATATATGAACTTTTAATATCCATCATCTGTACCCGCTTGTTCATGCAGGTTAAGGGGGGGTGCTATCTCCAACACTCATTGGGTGAGAGACAATGTACACCCCAGACAGGTCGCCAGTTCATCACAGGACAACAGAGACATGCAAATGCACACACCCACACCTAATTAGAGCAACCAATAACTGAGCAGCAGTTCCCAACTATGTAAATGTGGGGTCTTGAATTTTTTCCCCCAGAAATTAACCTGAATTTCTCAACAGTCGGACAATAAAGCATATTTCTGTTTCCTATTTCTAGTCGATTATAACCTAATTATAAAAAAATGACAAAGCATATGTATTCTAGAAATGTAGCAAAAGATAAAAATAGGACCTGAGTATAAATAAAAGCAATATATTGATATAAATGAGCAGTATTTTGATACAGATTGTGTTGTTGTACCATTTTTAACTAATTAGTAGAAATGCTTGCATCCTCAACCAAGACTCAGGGTCAGGAGCCTCTAAGTTTTTAGCTTCTGGCCCACAAAATAAAAAAATAAAGTCAGTCAGCGTACACCAGCTGCTTTTAATATGTTTCTTTTTTTATATTGAGAAATTTTAGTCAAATAAATAAGTAAATAATAAACACTGAATTACTTTAAAATGTAATTTTTAAAAAGTGCAATTTCTGGTACACTGAATATTTAACAGGGTGTTCTATTTATTCACATAAACTCGGTATATGTGTAAAAATCTAGTCCAGTTTCGCGTCTATAAACGTTAATTAGAATATTTCGACTCCACGTGTTTAAACTGCAGCATCGCTACATGTCGAAAAGCTTCTCTCATCTCTGCTTCTGTTAGAGCTGCTTTAGTCTTTGGTGTTTCTTTACAAACTGCAGCCCTCTTGTTAACCTGGCCTGTACCCCAGAATGACTCGAAATCACACAGAAAACAACAATTAAATCCCTTATTTGAACAGTCTGGTAGGAAAACACAGGTAGTACATGCAGAACGAAGCAAAAACTTACGACCGGAAGCCTTTGTTCCTTAAAACATTAAACTCCCTTATCGAGATTTCTCCTTCTTTATGTCATAATTCAACAAAAAACAGGGGAAAAAAAATATTTTTTAAAGCATGTAATTTTCACTTCTTCATGTCTTCACTGCTCCATGTTTACAACTGACTCTTCTTCTTTGACGCTTATTGCCCAGCAGCCCCTTATCGCCACCTACCGGTCTAAAGTGTTAACACACCTTAGAGACAAAAATCCGGTTAAATCTGTTCAAGAGGGAGCTGTTTTGAAATTGGATGCCTCTTTGTCCACAAAAAGAAGATTCTTAGGTCAACAACTATTCTTTACCTTCTGACTTGTTTAAAAGGATAACTCACTCAGCCTTGCCTTGATTAAATGTGTCTTCCTGTAATGAGGTCCCAGAATTCCTGCTAGCTTTTGGCTTTTGATCACCTTAAAACATATCCACTCTATGTCTACAGTATAAAGTGTCTGATTTCAGTAGCTGTTTAACAAGAATGTCCAATTCTTAACATCACAATTGGCAAAAACTACATTTTACAAAAGTATTTCCCCCTTTAAAAAATTCCCTTTCATCATGGTATAAAAACACAAACCTTCATTTTATTGGGCTCTTATGTGACACACTGAAAGAAAGCAGTGCATAACTGTGAAGTGAAAAAAAGGATGGACAGGTTCCAAGTTTTTTCACAAATAAAAATCTGAAGAGTATGGTGTGCCTATGCATGCAATCCCCTTTTACTCTAATACCCCTAATAAAACCCAGTGCACCCAATTCTCTTCAGGATAATTCACTTTATCCTATTGAGTTTAAAAAAAAAAAAAAAAAAAAAAAGTCCACCTTTGTGTAACTTAATCTCAGTATCTGTCTTGAGAAGGCCTCAGTGGCTTATTAAAGATTATTGAACAAACAACATGAAGACAGCCAGGTGAGTCAGGGAAATGCCTTACCAAGTCCTGTTTGCAATTTTCCTCGAGCAATAAGGGACTCAACAATGTGGAAGAAGCTGCTCTGATCAGGTGAGACCAAAACTAAACTTTTTGATCTGTTAACACTGCACATCACAGTGAAGACACACTCACTAAGGTGAAACAAACTGGTGGCAGCATCATGTTGTGGGGATCCTTTTCTTTATCAGAAACAAGGAAGCTGGTTAGCATTGATGTGAAGATGAATAGAGCTAAATCCAGGAAAATTCAGGAAGAAAACCTGCTGAGACTGAGGTTGAGGTTCACCTTCCCGCAAGACGACAACTTTAAACATACAACCAAAGCTACAATGGAATGGTTTACATTCAAGTATATTCAGGTGTTGGAATACTCTAGTCAAAGTCCAGACCTAAGCTTGAACTATTTTGCAAAAAGAAAAAAAAAAAAAATCTAGCTTTTAGATGTGCACAACTGGTAGAAATGTAAACCAAAAGAGCACCTCGAACTGCAATCTACAAACTCTAATTCTGCAAACTAATGACTCGGGGCAGCTCAGTAAAAAAACACTCCACACTTTTCAGATTTATATTTGTGAATTTAAAAAAAAACCCAACTATGAATTATTTTTCTTCAGCTTCACAACTTTTTTATATTTGTAGAAGTAAAAGTCAACTCAAAGCAGTGTATAAGACGAAAGGTCAGCTTCATATCCAGTTCTATACGCTGCAAAAACACAAAATCTTACCAAGTATTTTTGGTCTAGATTCTAGTGCAAACATCTTGAATACATTTGAAATAAGACAAAACTAACCTACAAGTTACTTTTCATCATAATACAGGAGCTTGTTTTGAGTCAATAATTGCTTAATATTGATAAAAAGTTCTAGTTATAAGTGAAATAATCTGCCAGTGGAACAAAACATTTTTTCCATATTATAAATTAAAATGTCTATGATCTCCTAGAAATCCATTTAAGATGGGGTTTAAAGGACATGTCCTGGTCCAAAATGTCAGCAAGGTTCTTTACATTTGTACAGGAGGTCAAATTAATGCCATGTTGCTTTAAAACAGTCCAGTCAGAAAATGTAGTGAAACTGAAGAATGGTGAAGCTCACAGTCGAAATTAAAAGCCCTGACATAATCCCCGAGAAGCAGCTCTTTCCTGAGACTAAGGTGTGAATTCTTGGAAATATTTCACCATGTTATGAAAAAAGTAGTTTTAAAAAGTCTTTTTCTGTTTTTCAGGCACAGGTTTTAAAAAATGTGAAAGGAGAACACGTTTTTTCCACCTGTCTTCCATGCATTTTTATGCTAAAGATACTCAAACTGGGACCAAGTGCTGAAATCTTTGCTCTAATCTAACATCGCGTTGGTCTTTAAAGCTTAATTTATGGCGTGAATCCTCTTTTAGATCCAGCTCCATCCTTCATGTTGATGCATGGCTGCAGGAACGTGCAGAAACATTCCAGCGATCCGGCTTTCTGGAACGTGGAGCCTCTCCCATCCTCAGGGAAAGGTACCGCTCCGCTCCGGCCTGTCCCAGGCATCCTCCATCAGCCGCTCTCTGGGGATTATTGAGGATTATAATGCTGACGTGGAAGAGGAGGACGCCAAAGAAACATCTCCATAAATCTGGTTATAGGAGGTGGAAGAGATAAGAGCAGCTCCTGATCTCCTTCTTCCTCTGAACTCCTTGACTCTGAGTCTACTGGGAAAATGATTTTTTAAACAATAATTCCCCTCCTTCCTTCTCATCTTCTCTCAAACATCTTTACTATTTTTTCTTTTCTTTCAAGATATATCCAGTTTTATGAATGATTAATGATGAATTGTCCCTAATTTATAGATTTTAAAGGATACAACTGATGTAATTTGTGAAGTTTTCCACATGGTGGCACTGCAGACCACTAAAAGCATCACCGATGAGCTGAATATCTGCTTTCACCACCTTGTGCCAGTCCTCCTGCTGCTCCATCTGGCTTTTATGACCTGATGTGATTCATAGTATGTTCACTGAACAAATTAATTCACAGATAAGCTGTTACAGCTCTCATATTCTTCCCATCCCTTCAGGGAGGTGTGTGTGCTTGTTCAGGCATCTTTTCATACACATTCTGTTTAAAAGGATGAACAGCTTTTAAACCGTCCAACCAGAAAACATGTGCTTCTGATGAGAGTGATGTGTTCAAATGAAACAAGGGGAGCAGAAAGAAAGCTATAGAGGTGATTTTGCAAATTAAGCTCTTTGAGCTACATTAGTTTCCCCTTTTTATTGTCTGACAGCAGGAGGAACCTGCAGTTTTTTTCTCTCCGTCTACTGTTTATGAGGCTTTTAGCACCACAGGAGCACGGATGAAACCTTTAAACCCCCACGTCAGCGAGGTTTTTAAAAGGCACTTGTGTGAGAAACGAGACCGTGAGGGATTTATGGTCAGGCAGATAAATGAGGGACAGAAAGAAGGCGGGGAGCAGAGCGGAGGGCGGTCGTGGGAGCGACTCCAGCAGCCCATCCTTCACTGCGAGCCGCGGGATCAAATGCCAAACCGATCAATCGTCCACCAAGCAGACATCTGCAGTATGGGCCATGATGGCATTTACCTCCACAGGGGGCATATCAACAAAAAAGAGATATCAAACCCAACAAACAAGCTGCACACCCACCAGCCATCAGCACCACCATCATCATTCTTTTTGTTGTTTTTTTCCTCTGTCTGCTTTGATTTTCCCTCCTCTGTCTGCTCTGGACTTTTCATTATCCTCAGCTGATGGGATTTACTGACTTTTTGTTTCTCTGAACAACGGGCAAGGTATCGTCGGCTATATCGCACCATTCACACACAAAGAAATTCAAAATGCTTTACAAGATGAACAAAACGACATCAAAGACAAGAAATTAATTGAAAGAATGATGACATTATTCAATATATTAAAAAAAACAGATAAATAGTTAAGACATGATAAAATTAACTAATGAAGGGATCTTTGACCTTTTATGGGAAAGCTGGGTGTCTTACATGATCCATGCTGTTCAGCTTCACTGAGTCTCGTTGAGTGTTGGTTTCATTGACACACTGCTTCAGTGACTGTGATCATGCTGTGTCACACAAATAGGAAAGTTGTGTCAGTGTGCCAAGAATGGTGCCTTGAGGAACCCCCACATGGGTATGGGGTGCTGTTTGCAAAGTTACACAGTGAAAAATTAACAGCAATAATTTGGGTTATTTAGGCTGTGATAAGAGAAAAAAAAGCGGGTTACTTTTTCACTCATATGTTCATTGTTTTATTCATTCATTTATAAATGTCACAATTTCAAAGTAAATATTTAATTAGCAAGCTAAATATTTATTTCCACACTAAATATTTAGCTTGCTAACTAAATATTTAGTTTGATGCTAAATATTTACCTAAATATAGAACTTGCTAACTAAATATTTAGTTTGATACTAAATATTTACCTAAATATAGAACTTGCTAACTAAATATTTAGTTTGAAGATAAATATTTAGCTAAATATAGAGCTTGCTAACTAAATATACAGCTCCAAACTAAATATTTAGCTTCAAACTAAATATTTAGCTCCTAAATTAATAGTTTCCTAACTAAATATATGGTTTGAAGCTAAATATTTAGCTTGCTAACTAAATATGTAGCTCCAAGCTAAATATTTAGCTTCAAACAAAAATACTTGGGGCTAAATATTTATCTTGTAATTAATAATTCAATATTTGGTTTGAAACTATGACGTTAATAGTTGAATGAACAACATGATGAAAATATGATTTTGAAAAATGAACCCCCGTTTTTTTTTTGTTATGACCAGCTAAAGAACCCAAATTATTGCTGTTCATTTTTGACTGTGTAACTTTACAAACTGCACCCATACATGGGTGCTTTCTTAATTCAAATTTAAAACGATTAAAGAAAAAAAAGAAAACTATTTCAGGACAGTACCAGACGATCAGTCATCCTACAACAGAAGTTGTAGATGAATGACTGTTTCAGATTTTCACCATGGCAGCCTCAGCACCGTGACGTGGTGGAAAATCTGACCACAAAGTGTTGCATATTGATTATTTTTTCAATCACAAAGCATTTTGAGAAATCTTTGTCTAAAACTCTAGGTTAGATGAGTCTAAAACGACTTATTGTTGAGATCAGATTTCTTTAAAAGAAAAGAATAAATATTTTTGGAAAACTGTCCAGCTGCAGCTCTGAGGAGCCACCCACACATGCCTGCACAAAAGCATCAACAATGATAATCTCACACCGAATTATCACAGAGCTGGACCTCTGTGACCTTTCAGAACCATTAAGCAGTTCATTTACATGCTAACCAGTGAGGCCCCTGCTCCACCCCCCACGCCCAGCCTCTGATACCTCCCACAGCGACCTGACAGCGCCACAATGAGACGCGCACCGCCAGGATCCCCCCAGAGCCCCTTGCCTTGTCCTTCCCTTTTTGTTTGTCCTGCAGGATGAAGTGCGGAGGAGTTTATCAAGCCGAGAGGTCGAACCATCAGTGCGCCTCATGCAAACACCCTCGGCTGTCACACTCGCCTGCCGACAGGCCGGGAAGACAACTGGAGTCTGCCACGGAGGCCGGATTTGTTCTGCAGCCCATCTGGCTGCGCTGAAGGCTGTCAGGACCAACACCTGTGGCAAACATCCTCCGTCTCCGCAGCACTCCCTGCAAGGAGACGCCGTCGTTTAATCACGCTCTCGCTCGCTCCATCCAGCCTTCACATTACTCTCTGTCTGTGTTAAATAAACACGGCTGCCCTCACTCTGCTGGAAAAAAAGGAGAGCTGTTACAAATGAGGTCATTTACCCTGCTGTAACCTCGATCAATATTACCGCTGCCCCTCAGCTGCGCAAGCTGCAGCGGAGACTCAAACACCCGGCGAAGTCAGTGGCACCGGCCTTGCAGCTTTTCATGAGGACTGCAAGGAGCATAAATCAGGAGCCACTGCCTGGTCGTGCCGTTCCCTGCTCTTATGCGCTTCCCTAAGCATCACCCCTGAATGCAGCATAAATATTTTGGCAGGTGCTGCTTGGGAGGATATTACAGCACAAGCACCTCGGCGCTCAGGGATATCGATTTTCCTTTTAACAGCCAAGAACCTTGGCTTCGGATGGCATCAATACGCTGGAGGAAGAGGAGGCAGAACAAGGAGAAATGACCTTGAGTCAGGAAGCAATCTGGATAAACAAGGCGGTGGGAAGGAAATAAAACTCTGGGGATGGCATGGCGGAGAAACCCAGGGGTCCCGCGAAAACGCGCGAAACACCACGACAGGCGGAACCTTTTCATGGCGGACTTACTTAGAGGACGAGGGGACAACTGTTGGTTTGAAGGTAGATGGAAATAAAAACGGCGAAGTGTGGTGGAATCAGCAATAAAGGCAAGAACAGACAATTACAATAAAAAATAATAAATAAATAAAACAATAATAATGTTCTGCAAGTGAAACTCAGTCCAAACTGTACACTCTTGTTTATTTATTTATTTTTGGTTTATTTAGGTTTAAAGCTGCAGAATGTATCTTATATGAAAAATATGTTTTTACATATGTGTTAAATTTATCACAATGTCATGACATGTATAATATAAGACCGATCATCTGTGAAAAAATGAAGCTCCTCTGCCTTCTCCCAGTGCTCCCAGTACTCCCAATACTAACTGCAGAAATACACCAGCCAGTCAGAAACAACCAATCAGAGCCAGGAGGAGGGGCTTAGCGCTGCCAATCACCCTCATGTACGCGCTGCTCACCCCCTTCCCCCTCCCCCGCTCTGCTACGCTACAGCTGGTTCACCACAACATAGCCTGATGCTAATGCTAAGGCTAGTTAGCATGGCCACTGATGACGGCGGATAAACAGTTTTCCATTTATTTTCCACCATCAGCACATATAGCAGCGCGTACACGAGGGTGACTGACAGCGCTAAGCCCCTCCCCCTGACTCTGATTGGTTGTTTTCGGTCGGGAGCGGAGCGTTGCTTTTGACGGCAATAGCAGCTCAGGGAGGAGGTGGAGGAGCTCAGTCTTTTCGCAGATTATCTGTTTCATACCAAACTGTCACAACATGGTGACAGATTTAACAAATATGCAAAAAACATGTTTTTGTAAAAGTGACATACTGCAGCTTTAAATGTCCAAAGACAAAAAAAAACAACTTTTGCCTGAAAGTAAAACCTTAAAGCTGGAATTGTGCCAGAAAATCAACGTATTTAACTGAAAACTTGGGGAAGTCAGCAGAAAGAGACGAAAAGTATTTTAAGTCTCGCTTTATTTTCAGTGTCTTCCAACAACAAACAGAAACAGCAGTCCAGTCTCTTCCTCGCTCCCTCTCTTCATTTCCACTCTCTCCCCTTCACAATAAGGGCCTACATTCAGGTGTGAAATATGTTTGTGTCCTCCACAACCTACAAATTTTCCTGAGAGCATTGATCAGATCATAAAAAAGCTTGTAAAATGCATAGAAAGCAACAAAATTTTGTTGAATTTGATCTTATTCACTGAGTTTTAAGGTGCTTTCCAAGATTTCTTCAAGGATTTTATTAGAAAATCAATTCAGAGTCCTTTTTTTAAAATAAGAGATGCATAGTGGTTGAGATGTTAGTGCTGCCTTGCTACAGAAAAGCATTGAGTTCTGGGTACTCTGGCTTCCCAAAAGCATGCAAGTCATGTTAACTGAATTTTCTCTCAATTTATCTATTTCTTAATAAAAATTGGGATTGAGGATTATTGAAACAGATATGAAATGTGGACAGAAATTAATTTAGGAAGTTAAAAAAAAAAAATTATACTGGATGACCAAGGAGAATTGCGAACAGTGGAAATAATGGGTAGAGATAAATTTACTGAGAAAATGTATTCGAGAAGAGAAAAGATCAATGCCTGCAGAGAAGCCACTGAACTGTAAGCAGAAAAATCCTTAACTGTTTAGTCTGGGATTATTTTCTTACTGAATCTGTGATGGTTTAAGTAGAAAACCTTTCATTCCATTTGGTTGTAGTCATGGTTCATGTATTGGAAGACAGTCCATTTTTATTTCCTCACTGTTGGGGAAGATCCCTGACAGATAACAGAAATCATAAAAGATAATCCTCCTCATTTATTCCTTTCAAAGAGGAGGTAAACAGAAACGTAAGGGAGGTTCATAAAGCAAAACCTTCAACACACAAGTGACATTAACTTGTACTA
Organism: Anableps anableps; assembly: GCA_014839685.1. Classification (NCBI taxonomy): domain Eukaryota; kingdom Metazoa; phylum Chordata; class Actinopteri; order Cyprinodontiformes; family Anablepidae; genus Anableps; species Anableps anableps. The sequence continues at coordinate 35,231,395 of CM026075.1, read as the reverse complement.
TGACTCATAATTGGTCATAAATCTGAGAATGGTTGCATTTCAGTTTAAAAACTATTTAGGGTTCACTAAATATTCTACAAACAGAAGTTTAAAACATTTGAGACAGCTGCCAGTTTTCCCCAAGATCAGACCATTTAATACTTAGAAAAATTTAAAAAACACAAAACAACACAAAGAGCTTCATTTCAGACTCTATTGAGTTCAGTTAGAAGAGACTGAAAGATTTCAGTAACTATCAAGCACAGTGGTGGCGGGTTATGTTGCACCCACAGGACCTGAGCCTGATCTCACAGTTATTGAGTGGACCATGAAATCCACTGTACAGCCATCTGTCTGACAGCTAGAGCTTGGCCCAGAATGGGTCATCAGCACAATAATCAGAAACATAGCTGCAGTTCTACAACATAATGCAAGAAACAGGAATGAATCAATGTTTTGCAATGACCCAGTCAAAGTACAGACCTCACCCTGATTGAAATGCTGAGGTGGGACCATTAGAAACCAACAGATACACAAATGTCTGCAAAGCTCAGTGGACTAAAGCAATGTTGGAAGGAATAGTGGGCTAAAATTCATCCACAATGTTGCAGTCAGAAAGAAAAGAACTACTGAGAAAGAACTACTTTCTGCTGCTAAAGATGGTTCTAGAAGGTACTGAACCATACGGTGTTCTTAGGTTCTGCTTTTAATTCTGATTTTAAAAGTAGTGTTAGTTACATAAATAATAATAATAGTTGTAAAATGTTATGTTGTCCCCTTGTTATTGGAGCTATAAGAGCTGCTTTGAATGAAGCCTTTCACTGTGCCCCACTGAGAGGTAATGAGACATGGTCAGACCTGAAGGTGTTGGATCAATCTACCAAGTGCATCTAGCAAATAGTTCTGGCAATTCACACTGGAGTCTTTGGAAAACTTTATTCTCCCTGGAAACATCAAGATTGCAGCTCCTACAGCTTCACAATCCCACACTCCTCAATTCTGTGTGAAGTCAGAAACCCTGCTGAGCTCTGCAGAGGTAAAAATAATCAGCTGAACTTTCCCTTCTGTTGTTGTTTTTTTTTTTTAACTTTTATTTGTAACAACTGTTTGCAACACACTTTTTAAATATGTTAAAGAACTGAGGAATGCTAAAAGTGCCACCCAGTGGTTATTTTATCACACAGAACTGGATTAAAGAGCAGAGAGAGAAGAGGAAGTTCAAACCATCTCTTCCATCGATCATCATGGGCAAGGATCACATCCCGACTCCATCTCTCTAACCATTCGGCTTCTTTTAAATTTAATTTCCCTTCGGGATAAAAGAAAATAAAAGAAGTATTTTTGAATTGAGCAGAATTTTTCTGTTTGGTTTGATCCCTAAAACAAAGAGGTTTGATGCGACACTAATGCTTTCTGATTTGGTGAAACAGTCTAACAGCGCAGTTATGGTGACCTGTTGTGTTGACTGGACCTTACACATACTCAGAACTGGCTATTATTTTCCATATGGTCAGTAACATACCATCCATTCAACTGCTTTTTAAGAATGAGACTGTTTGATAAAAGCTGGTTTTGTTTCTTGAACATCTGGAACTTGAGAAATGATGAGTGTTGTCGGGAGTTAGATGAAGTAACAAACAACAACTGTCTGCAGCAGCTCCTAAATGATGAGGAAAGGTAGAGTTCCTGCTGATGGAACGTTGCATTCTATCTGCAGCCAGTGACCCAAATGTACACACTTCCAAACTTGCTTATCCCCTTGATGTGAGCTTGTTTCTTCTTGAGTGTGGCGATGAAATGTGAGCGCACAGCGGTATGTGTGCATGCCAGTCCTCAGCTGGTTATCAGCTCAGCAGCTGTGGGAGGTAAACTTCAGATTTATTAGGTCAGGTTTCGGGATTAAGACCGCTCCGAACCACAGCCACTTCCAGCGCCTTCATTTCTTTGCTGCTCTCTGTTCTCGACACTCACATTCACACACACACACACACACACACACACACACACACACACACACACACACACACACACACACACACACATTCACACTCAATCACAATCCCCTTTGTGTTTCTGTCTTTCACTCTTTCATTCCACAGAGATGATTTATTTTGTTCCTCCCTTCTCCTCCTGCAGTCTTCATCCGCCCTCGAGGTCAACGCCGAGCTCCATCACTCTGTCTGGATTCTTAATCCCCACACTGGAGACGCCCGTGCCAATACAGAAGAATAACAGATTAAAAAACACATCCAGGGCCCTGAATGTCTCCCCGTTTCTCTCCCTCTCCTCCGTCCTCACAACAGATAAGTGGAAAAATAAACTCGGGGAAGCTAAGCCGGAGTGGAGAGAGGCGAGTCATCGACCCGGGGATGACAGAGAAGCTTCCAGCGCGGTGGTTAATGAAGGTGATGCAGCAAAGCAAGGCCCTCTGCAGAGCCTCCTTTGAGTTATAACACGAAAGCTTTGAGAGGCGACCTGAATGCAAGCAGGATACTTTCCACTTGGCTGCAATTGTCTGAGAAAGAAATATGGTTGACCCTGGGGCTTAAATATAAGTAGCAGCACATAAAGAGAGTGAACGAAACGGGGGCATTCAGGTAACCGAAGGAACCAACAGGAGGCTTATTGTTAACTTGTCCTCTAAAGTGAATGGAAGTATTATGGGGAATGTACACAGAGAACAAAGGAGAAAGAAAAAATGGTGGAAAAAAATCTTCAAACTATAACGATTACATTCTCAGAGAACCACTGATCCAAGACCAGATTTTCTATAACTTCTCCTAGTGTCTGCATGGCTTTATAGCCCAACCAGCAACCTTCAATAAAATCTTCTGCCGGTCTTTGTGAGAAGACAAAGCAAGGGGTGTGGGACAACTACAGGGGGGATAATGGCTGTGTCAGTTTCAGACTGCTGCCCTCATAAAGGTGAACCAGGAGGAGACAGAAGAATGTGGTTATGTGTGTTTACACACACACCCGGGGTATTGTCGATACGGAAGCTTTTCTAGTGCACCGCCCTTGACATTCCAACCCAAGGGGAATCAAGTCCTTTGCTGTTCGAAAATCAGTCATTTCAAATTTATTGAGAGGAAATGGCAGCAGGTTTAGGATTAGGTGGGAAGTTCTGCTTCGACTGCACAAGAGACATAATTCAAGTTTTAATCAGGAATGGAGACTATTATTCTGGGATGACTTACTGTACTTGTAAAATAATTGAAATAAAACATATATGTGTTATAAATCTTATGGTGGCCCAGTAGTCTGATTACATTTTTAAGATTACTGTAAACTACTTCTGTCACGGTATGAAAAAAGTCCCACTTAACCAAGTTTTTTCATCCACATACTATAAATGAGTAGTTATCAGGGGAGTTCCACAGGGCTGCTGTTGATCCCTTTTGGAAAACATACAATGTCCTCCACATCTGTAGGCACCCCTTCTCAAGATATGCATATGACCTAAATATAAATTAATCTGTGTTACCATTATGTAGTGAAAACATTTTAAAAACAGTGGCAGCCCCAGAAAATATTCATAAGGGTGGTCAGACCAGGCCGGGAGAGATTTTAGGGAGGCACAACGAGAAAAAACAAACAAAGGTTTATTACATAAAAGCAACATATATCACACACACACACACACACACACACACACACATATATATATATATATATATATATATATATATATATATATATATATATAGCCACTGCTTCAAAATGGGAAAGACAGGGGAACATTCCATTCAACAAACTGCTGATATTCGTTGGACAGGAAATGATAACTAAAAATACTTACACACTCAAACTTGCCTTCATCTACAGTCAGAACAAAAATTTTAAACTTTTTTTTTGTCCTACCATCACAAACACAAATGTGTGGAGATTGCCAATGATTGACAGCACTAAGACCCTCCCCCTGGCTCTGATTGTCTGTTTCTGACTGAGTGGTGTATTTCTACAGTTAGTACTGGGAGCGCTGGGAGAAGGCAGATATTTTCACAGATTATCTGTCTGTCACGACATGATAACTTTAACAAATATGTAAAAATCATATTTTTCATAAAAGTTACATGCTGTAGCTTTAATAATTTTTTCTGCAATAAAATATTAATTTATTTTAAGGCTTTTAACACATATTTACCAGTATATGTATTGAGTGTTGTAATTTCACATACTTTACAGCTAATATTAAGATCCATTTACAATTAAAGATGGGAACAATTCTTTGAAACTTTTATTGATTTACCTAAATGACATCAAGTCATCCCTGGATTTAAACTTCCAACCATTTCCTGTTCACACAGACAAACAACTTTACATGTGCACACTCATACCAAAGGGCAATTTAAAGAGACAGTCATATTTTTGGACTGTGGGAGAAAGCTGAAGCACTGGGACAGAAACTACAAGCACAGCAAGGACATGAAAACTCCAGAACAGCCTCTGGGTCTGATTTTTTTTGGATGAAAGGATCATCGTCGTGCCTCCTCTTCACTGTCTCATCCCATCTCAAAGAACATCTTAAGACCATTAAAACGAGTCATCTGTCCCCCCAGTGGCTTCTCTTCAGCTCAAAACTCCCTCTGATGGCTCATTGTGACTCGCTGGACTCTGACAGCACCGCCTGAGCACAACATGTGCTATTGGCTTTCGGTGTCCCAACCACCCATATGGGGACCTCGAACCCCGTCTGTGTCGTGCTGGTGGCAGGTGGGGGCCACTGCTGCACGATGAGGTCATCTGTGTGGGAGACAATGAGGAAGCAAAGGAGAGGAGATGAGCGAAAGATACACAGAAGGAGTCAGGAGGAGCAGAGGTGAAGGTGTTTTAACTGAGGGGGGGTGTGTGGGAAACTACAGAACATGAAGAAATATACGTATCCTAAAAATTCTGTTTAGATGTTACTGACAATGAAGCTGGTGGCATTTTGCTGAGATGGGAAGAGAACAGGAGTTAATGCACTCACATTCTTAATGTTAATAATTAGGATTTCTTCTGTATTCAATAAAACCCTTAGAAAGACAAACCCCACATGACACAAAGTACAGCTGCAGTAATTTTGTTCATTTTTTGTGTCTTAATAAGATTTTGAGGTTATAAGTGCTCCCAAATGAAACATAATGGATGACAGCACAAGCCCTTTTGTGACACAGCTGAGTTATGATTTATGATACAAGCAGAAGGAAACTATTTGAGTCTCTCAGTTTCAAATGAATCTGGTTAATCAATTTAAGCTGCGAAACGGCATCTTTCGAACTTGTGGGGAGGAGGCGAACAAAGAATTTCTGACTTCCATCCGTCCGTCCGTCTGTCCATGAGACCCCTCAGGGAGTTCTGGTCTGCCACAGGGTCTCCTTCCAATAGGGCATGTCCCAACTCCAAAGAGAGCATGCTACCAGCCTGAACCATCTCAGCTGACCTGTATTTACTCAGAGGAGCAGCAGCTCGACATCAAGTTCCCCCTGGATGACAGAGCTCCTCATTTCAGCCATTTGTATCCAGGATTTTGTTGATTCAGTCATGACTATTATTGAAGCGGCTGGAGACCTGGGTCGGACTCTCAGGTACAGTACTCACTTGGTTCAAATCTTACCTGAAGAACAGGGATTTCTTTGTGTCAATAAGCAGCTTCTCATTGGAGTGGACAGAAGTCCCATGTGGGGAACCCCAGGGTTCAATCCTGGGACCCCTCCTATTTAACATCCAAAGTCGGTGCAGGAGGGCCAGCATCCAGCATGTTTTAGTTCTCTCCCTGGTGGTCGTAACTACCTCCTTAGCATGTCAGTGTTCTTCAGAGGCCTGTTAACGAGTCATCATCTGATCCAGGTGTGTTGAATCAGGGAGAGAACGAAATCATGCAGGATCCTGGCTCTTGAGGACCGACTTTGGATGCTCTTGCTAGCTCAGACTATAACAAGTAATAAGATTAGCTACCACAACTATGCAGATGATATACAGCGCTACAATACTATGTCTGCTTTTGAGACCATAAACAGTGGACCTTCGCCTATTCACAATTTAGTATTCGCAGATTCTTCTGTAAAATGTAACTCCAAATAATTAATGGAAAACCAGTCTATTCGCGGACTTTTTGGTGAAGCATATCTAAAAATTTAAAAGAAAATGCAGCTTGGGAAGCTGAAATACCTAGAGTCAGTGCAGTTGCTAGCCATTTTGGGTGCCCTAAGCACTAATGGAGCTATGGCACTGCCTCGGATCTATGCTACTTGACATGCTATTGGCTGGCATTTGCAAAGCAGCTAATCCAGGAGTGCCATTTATTTTTCTTGTCACTGATTGGCTGTACCCCCAAAAGAGGAAACAAGGAAGACTGTGGATATTAGCCTCTGCTGTCAAACTAAGATGGTTTCCACTCTGTGTATGAATGCATCTTGAGGTATATTTGGTGCTTAAACTGTTAAAACAGGCAGTCATGACTGTTTTATTGGAGGCCTCATGTATTTGCATGTGGTCCTTAACCCCCGCGAATACCAGTGGTCCACTGTAAACTTAGGATGTTTTCACACCTGATAGTCAAGTAGACACAGTTCGATTGGAGACCAAAATTGCAACATTGGTTATATTTTCGCTTTCACACTGCACTGTGTCAAATGAACCCTTTGAGCAACCTGATCCCCCCCTCACCTGTGGGAGTGCTGTACCAAAAACCACTGAAGGATACAACAAAAAACCTCTGAAGAAGACATGAGAGCAACTTCCTTTTTCACAAAATGTACACAAAAATGGAGTGGTGTCATATTTTCATGGTTGTAGGATTTCTCTTTTGTCTTTGACAAAAGACCATGAGCTATTTCTTCCGCTAGCACTAGACCTGCGTGTTTGTTTTGGTTGTATTTACCCAGAATTCCCTGTGCTATAGTCTGCTTCCTGCTTTTGGAGCGGTTTCCAGTCTGCTTGGCGTTCACATATATATTTGAACCGCACCAGAGTTCACTTCAACCGAGCCGATATCTAGGTTTGTAGACGGACCAGAGTTTGCTTTTTAAGCCTGCATCGAAGTTTGATTGCACGTTCACACCTCCCCGAACGAACCGGACTTTCGTGGCAAACGAACTTGAGTTTGCTGAAAGAGGACCCAACAGGGCTGGTGTGAATGCACCCTTAAAATTTTTGGCTGATTTGTATCACAGCTTGAATGTTGAATGGTTTTTAACTTTAGACCGGAGTTGTGGCTGCCCTGTGTATCAAAATGAACAAAAAGAGGTCAGAATAAAGTAGAATCCAGTTATAGGATGGCGGCACTGCACAGGCGCCATAAAACCAGCAACCCAAAGAGAATCTGTCCATGTGTTCTTCCCTTTACATCTGCTTTTGTCCGGGATTGTGTGCAAGCTCTGCTTCGATCAAGAAATTTCATTCTCTTGCTAACAGCAAGCTGCTGCACGTTGTCTTGTTAGAGCTTTGATTGATTGAGCTGGTCTGGCAGTCTACAGCTCCCCTGCCTGCTTCATTTGTTATACATTTTTAGTTCCCAGTCTATCCATTCTCACCTCCTCACATTCCAGGCCATTTTTCATTCTAGCGCTTTATGGGGGGCGGTGGTATCATCCTTCTTTACATCTACGGCATATTATTTAGTGTCTGCTGTGTTTAATTGGGCCAGATACTGCGAAGAATAACATGTGTTTGCCATTAGAGCTGCAGCGTGTGCAGATTTCTCATCATCACTCACAGCAGATGGTTCAACTTCAGTTATTGAACTAAACTGATTCAACAAATTTGTTTCCAGGCATGTTTGGAGGTATAACAGCTTTCTGTGACAGTGCTTGGCATATACCATGACAGTACTGCATTATTTTCTCTTATTTTGAGGGCTTGTTATTGCAGTGTCGACCAGTAGGTGCCAGTAGAGGACCGTGCATGAACGAGACATGGCTGAGTCACTCAGAGTTTACCATCTGTTGCTCTGCAAGAGTTCCCAGGAGATGCCAGACATAGGAGGCAGACCTAATGCTTGTTACTTAGCCTCATCTCAGTTTTTATTAATTCAATTTTTTATCTGCACAGTTCTCAGTCCTGCTTCTTCTGGTGGCTTTTCTTTTTCTGAGCCCCAGGCAGACAGAGGCCATCAAAGCTTGGTGAAATGAGATGAAATTCTCTTTAAAATAAATAATAAAGCTAAGCATTATTTTTCAAGCGAATCAAATATATCATCAGGCCCACTCGAGCCAGAGAGAAAAACTCTTAGAGGTCAAAAAGCTCTCCAAGTTGTTTTCTACCCTGTAAGATAAAATAGAAAAACCCCATACTTTTTTTTTTTTTTTTTTTTTTTTTTTTTTTTAACTTTACAGCAGCAAAAACTGCAAAAGCAAATGTATTTCGAATCTGCAGGCCAGAGGAACTTCATGACCCCAATATGTGGTTTGCTGATATAAACAAGACTGCAAAGATATGAGATTAATGTTGGCCTATTTCCCAAAAAAACAACAAAACAAAACAAAACAAAAAAACAAGAACAAAAAAACAAAAATAAGATTTAATTTATCTACACAGGTTATGCCAGGCCCATGAATTCCTAACAACCTAAGTTACTGTTTTTAAGAAGAGAAACAAGTTTCTAATAAAAGAAATCCACCAGACTTGTACTGGTGATATATTGCTGATCTGTTCTACACAGGCTTGTATGGATAACTCACCAAGAAATCATTTATCAGCTTGGATTAGTTTAATGTTTTTTCTGACAAGTTTAGAACCTTTTCTCTCCTGTTTTTCTCATAAATATTGCAAAAAGCGGAAAAAAACCTTCAAATGAAACATACAGTCAGGGATAAAATAAATGCACAACCCCAGGCAGGCCTCATATGATTTACAGCGCAACCAGAAAGCACTTCACTTTTTCCACATCTCGTTATGTTCCAGCCTTATTCCTAACTTTATGGAATTAATATCCTTCCTCAAAATTCTACACAAAAATATCTCATTATGACAATTTGAAAAAACAATTGAGTTTTTTTTTTTTTTTTTTTTTTTTGCAAATTTATTAAAAATGGAAAACCAAGAAATCTCATTCACATAAGTATTCACAGCCTTTTTCATGAAGCTTAAAACTGAGCTGTTTCCACTGATCATTCTTGAGATGTTTCTCCACCTTGAATGCAGTCCTCCTGAGGTAAATCCAGCTGACTGGACCTGATTTGGAAAGACACGTCTGTCTATATAACGTCCCACAGTTGACAGGGTAGGTCAGAGGTCAAACACCAAGCATGAAATCAAAGGAATCGTCTTGAGACATAAATCTGGAGAAGGATCCAGAAATATTTCTGCTGCTTCAAAGGTTCCAGTGAGATCAGCGGCCTCCGTCATTGGTCGATGGAAGACGTCTGAAACCAGCAGGACTCTTCCCGGAGCTGGACGATCGGAAGAGAAGGGGGACCAAGAACCCGACGGTGACTGTCAGAGCTCCAGCGTTCCTCTGTGGAGAGAGGAGAACCTTCCAGAAGGACAGCCGCCTCTGAGGCGCGGGGGCCATTTGGGGCCCTCTGAAGGATGTTGGGTGGCCCATCCACAATTCTAGAACTAGTCAGTTAAAGCAGATGAACACTTTTTCACCTTTTAGGGCAATTTTTTTTTTTTTTTTTTTTTTTTTTTTAACAGATAAATAACATTTTAAAAACAATATTAATAGATTCCCATTTATTAGTGAAGTTTTTTCATGATCTTAATTTTGGAGTAATTAGAACCACATTATTGATCTGCTTTTATTCAAAAGCAAATCCTGCAGCGCAAATATGAAAAATTAACCTCAAAAATGTAGAAACTATAGACACGTCTCGTACTAATGCAATCTTACAAGACCTTTTTTATGTTATTTGTATTACAATGATTTACTGATCGGTTTTCTACAAAAACCCTCCGCTTTGTTTCTTGATTTCAATAAGTTCAATAAATTGTTATGTTTGTTTATTATTGAGCAGATAAAATAATTGGTCAGTGTGGGGCAAGTCTGAAACAGTTGGTTAAAGCAGATGACCAACAGCTTGGACACAAAGTTAGTTTATTATAATGGAGTATTTGTGTCGAATTTTGAGTAAAGAGATGAATGCAATTTGGAATAAAGCTGTAACATAAGATGTGGAAAAAGTGAAGCGCTGTGAATACTTTCTGAATGCTCTGTAATTTTGTGAATCAGATTTTAAGCTCTTACGTCCAGAATATTTGGTCTGGTTGTCACCAAGCTTTCTGTTCAAGGCTCCGCCAGCCAGCTGCAGCGCTGCGGTGATGGCTGGATGAAGGGGCTCGTACAGATAACCGGTGAGAAATGGCAGCTGAGCCACAGACCCCTCAGCGGGTGGAGTAAACAGCATGGATGACTGGCCTCTGTGCGTGAGAAAGCATCAAGGGGAGAGAACCTGAGCCGAAGGAGGGAGGTGCATGATGAGAGAGCAAGAAGAGGTGGAGAAGATCTGTTCTGTCTTGCTGAGCTGCTGAGACCCCTGGTGGCTCATTCCCCTTCTCTGTCCTCATCACCAGAGGTCAGCGGGGCTCGGCGACGTGATCAGGAATCCGTTCTGGCATTATTCACATCTGGTGATGTTAGAATAAATCTGTGCTGCATCTATTAAAGTTATAGCCTGCAACCGGTGCTGAGGATCAGGTATGGGTGAAAATCGGGGGCCATTTCAGGAAAAACTGGACATTTCACAGCAAAACAGAAATAAATATTCTAAATACTTTTAAATGAGTTTATCTGAAATGTTTTTTATACTAGGCAACCTGTTCACCTTTGTATTAAACTATTAACCGCTTTAAATGAGTTTGATATCCAGAACTCAACCAGTCTCTCTGGTTGTAATGTAAAAATCACCTCAGTTTTTGCTGATAATGCAATTAATTTTAGTAGGAGATGAATTCTTAACCTTTCAATTGAGTTTTAAATAACTGCAGTCTTCAACCCTCGTTTATGGCAATTGGTCTGTTGCTTAGCTTGATACAAAGGCTTCATAAAAACGGGTCTAAAAACAGCGAACATGAAAAACGAAGCTGCAGAGTTTGTAAAACACGTTTGTGTCACTGCGACATTTTGAAAATGCCAAACTAAAAACAGATCTAATTTCCTTCACTAAAACAGCTTTAACCAGACAATCACGACATAAGCCATAAAAGATGCATAATAATGATAAATGAAGCTATAATTATTTATGAGTGGAAGGAGAAATTCTTGTTGGATTCACAGGACTTTCACTTTGAAAACCACCGTAAGTAGGATGTCTGCGGTAATATCAAAGGCAGTCTGATAACGGCTTTGTAAGAAAGTGAGTGGAGCTCTGATGAAAATATTTCAGGATGGTGTCATCAGGAGAAAGCTGCTCTTAGGGAGGCAGGGACAGTCAGACAGGCAGACACTCTCAGGTGGGTTTTTTAATATTTCATCAGTATTTGAAAAAAATACTGAGTGCCTTCACAACCGGAGGTGTACATAAGGATGGCAGAAAACCTAAAAAGTGTGTTTTAGAAGTAAACTACGAAAATATCTTTTCTGAGATCCTCCCTGTTCGGAAACGGTGTGAAAGATGGAAGAATACGAGTAACAAATCGAAAAGGAGCGTTCCCAATAACGATAAAACTACTGAAGAACCAGCATATCCTTTTAATATTTTCTCTCTTCGGAGAACAGAAAACAAGTTCAAACACTAGCCTCTTTCACAAAACACTTTAAAAGCGGCCTATTATGCTTCCTTTTAAACAGGTTAGGATAGGTCTGTGGCCTATGCAAAACGTGTTCATTGCATTTTTTGCACAAAATCATCCTCAGATAATGAGATTCCACCTCCTCAGTTCTGCCTATTTTCAGCTTCTTTCAGAATGAGCTGTTTTAGGGCTCTGTCTCTTTTATGCAAATAAGCTGCTGTTGGCCACGCCCCCCCAACTCAATATTTAGACTCTGACTTTATACACGTCCAAATGGCTGCAAAGAGATGTGCAATTGTACAAGCGTACATCTGTGACCCTAAGACTCAGAAGCAGATGCCCATACGTCTCCTACCAGGCACTCCTGGCAGGTCCTCAATGTTCCCTAATAGCAAACTTTAGTGGTAGCTAACGGTTCTGTTTTGGTTCTGTTGTACAGCGGAGCACATAATTGAAGTCTTTCATTCTTTGTGTTGACGTTATTGATGGTCATGCTTCTGGTTGTTTGATCATTCGTCAGTTTTTACACCTGTACTGCTGCTTTACCGTAACGCACCATGCATGCAGGAAGCTAATCCTTAACAGAGTGCTAACCTTGACCTGCTGGACCGCATATTTCCAAGTGTCGGCTCATTTGACAACAGTTGTTCCACACGTGTTTAAAACAACGTGCATACTGAACCAAAAGGGCGTTACCAGATATCTTCAGTATGAACTCTATTTGTTTGTGGACTGATAGCTTTATGGTGATGATGTTCAGCCTATAGGTGCCCAGTAAAATGTGTTTCTTTTTCACTAAAGTTTCCAGGTGCCTGTTAGAGCTCGATCAATCGAAGTTAAAATTTAGGGATCTCAGTCATCTTTGCTTTAGGATCCTTCTCTTATGGAAGATAATGACTTCAGTATGTCAGTTAAAGGTTCTGATGAGACTGTACTTCTAGAACCTTTTCAAACCATTCGCTGACAGGGTCAGCCACCTCGTCTGAGTCACAACCATTCAGCAACTCTTCCCAACCAATTAACAGGTAACCACAGTAACAGGACTTCACACTATAGCACCAGTTTTTCCTTTTACTCTTTCAACAGTCTCCAGAAAAGCATTCATGATTCTTCACTCCAAGTGGAAAGACCGACAAAGCCAGTTTCTCCTGGCTTCATTTCATTCATACCAGTTAAAAGTGGAAAAAGAGGAGGAAAATTAAAATGCAGTGTTTGCTATTCAAATCAGAGTTTTGTTGTTTTAAAAAAACATAATATAGTTTGATGAAATATGCAACATGAGAATATAATACCCTCCAAAAGTCTTCATACTCCTAGAACTGCTTTTACAGTATAGCTGTGTTTCCATTACAAAGGTGTGCAAATCTCTGTTGATTTTCTGCTAATGTCAAAAAAACAATTTCACAATTGCGGTGTTTCTATTAAATAAGAAATGAAATTAAAATCACACGTGAATAAGCTTGTTCACATGATAAATCATTAAAAACATACAGCGCCATGATCCTCCAACTACTTCCTGTTGTCATCTTCTTCATGGTTTGCACCAGTGGCAACAATCCGGTTGTTGATCATGTGACTTGTGTGATGCGAAAAAAGTGTTTCCATTGCAGTTTTGCAAAATAAACCTATTTCGATACGGCAGAAAAAAACACCTCATCCTAGCGCCAAAACTTTTTCTCGAAAAGGAGAATTTTTTCAAAAATGGTGGGTTTCCACTGAGCGAATTTATTTTCGAAATTTCAGTTTGCGCAATTTCAAGGCTAATGGAAACGCAGCTTATGTCACGTTACATCCACAAAATTCAATCGCTGCCATGTTTAAGCATGTTTAATACACTAAACTGACAAATTTTCACATAATTAAGAAGTGAAAGGAAAATGTGACCTGGTTTTCCTGGTTTCTTGGTTCTGGTTTGAGTTGTTGTCCTGCAGGAAGTTGAATCTCCACCCCAGACTCAAGTCTTCTTCAACCTCTAACAGGTTATATTCCATGACTTTCCTGTATTTCGCTCCATGCGTTTCCCCATCAACCAGATTCCCCATCACTGCTAAAATGAAAGCGTCTCTGCAGCATGATGCTGCCACCTCCATCGTTTACTTCGTGTATGTTCGGTTCAAGTGAAATTTTGGTCTCATTTGATGGGAGCACCTTCTTCCACGTCTTAGAAAATCCCAACATAATACACCGAAGCTTGTGGCTGTAATGACAGCAAAAATATGGAAGAGCTCAAAGGGTGTGAATACTTTTGCAGTGCATTGTTTGATTAGCACTGCAAGAGATTAAAAAAATTCAACCCAACTATTCTCAGATTCATCAATATTTTTACAGCTTGAAAAGAGACATAAACTGAACATGACTGGTGTTTTGTTTGGCTGAGGACTAAAAAGCAAAGGAAATGCTCCTATGGCCTTGTCGCTACTCTGCAGCAGACACTGTCCAGCTGCACCCAGAAACTTAGTTTACTATAAATACCCCCCCCACCCCGTTTCATCTTCACCCACGCTGGGCGTAATTCCCTCTTTTAATCTTTCACTCCACATGTATGTTCTCCTGATAATTCTGCCAGTTTGCAAGCTGTGGATCCAAAAGTAAAAAAGCATGAAGGCAGATGAGTATGCAGCCAAAGGTTGGTGTTGGGGGGGCTGACAGAGACAGATGTTTACAGAGGGCGAAGGCTGCAGCTGAAGAAATGACAGAACGAGAGGTTAAATGAAAAGGGACGGAGCATGAAGTTCGCTCCGAGCTCTGTGGTTGCGGGTTGTCTGTCCAGGCTCAGCGACCCGCTAGCTTTGGCTGCCTCCTTTGGCCTGCCACCACCCCTCTCCTCTATAAAAGGACAGCCCTGGCCAACGTCAATGTGGCCACACTCCCTATGGCCCAGAACAACCCCTGGCTCTTGGGAATGATTATTCATCCCAGTTTGACACTCACAAAAAAGCATTTTCTCCACTAGCTCTGGTGGAAAAAGCAACACTTCATAGTTTAATCTGTCTTGCTTTTAAATCTGGGAAAGTCTTTTTTTTTCTTCTTTCCATTACATGAATTCAGGGTCACAGCAGAGCTACACGGCCTCATTTTGGTGAAGTAATTATTTTGATCAGAAACTTTTCTTTGGACCACTTGAAAGGCATATGCATCGTTGGCAAATGAATATCCCAGTGTCACATTTGGATCACGAGTTCAAGAGATTTTAAATGGTAAAAACGTCAAATGTTTCCTGCTGCTTCCTTCAAGCAACCGCAGCTTGCTCAGCTTGCAGATGGGAGCTGGTACGGCCTGCGTTCATCCTAGGGGAGGTGGGTTTCATTCCATAAGCTCTGTGGGTGTGGCCAGCTGGAACTGTAGGACACAACAGACTCATTTTGGACAACATCTCTGAACCATCTTGTGAAAAACACAACCTCATATTTGCAAAGATAAATTGTTCGCATTTTGCATACTTCTAATATCTGGTTTTGTTGTTTCTGTCTACTTGTGTTGTCTGTTAAGACGTGTGCTGCTGCCTTTCATGGCCAGGTCGCCGTTGTGAAAGAGGTCTTGATCTCAGTGGGTTTTCATCTGGTTAAATAAAGGTTTAATGCAAATAATAAAAGGCTTTAAAGCAGTGGTGTCCAAACTTTTTGGCACGGGGGCCAAAAATGTCAAGTTGAAAGTACTCTGGGGGCCACAGAGTTTTTTGGACTTTTCTTTTTAATTATAATTGCAAAAACCATTTGATTTTTTTACCTGTTCAGCCATAAACTGAACTGGCTTTGTTTATGTCATTATTTTAATTACATAAACAAAGCCAGCAGATTTCTGCAGACAAGGGATCTATAAACTATTATAGATTTAAAACATAAAAAGGGTCTCTTTAAAAAACAATAAACTGTATCCTAAATTTTGCAGGTTGATTGTCTTTTTCTTACTCTTTCTTACTTTTTTTGTGTCTTTTCAGCAACAAGAACAGATATTGCTCACTCGTGCTTTATATCAAGTGTATCAAATGACCGTATCCTGCTCTGCATTTTAGTAGAAGTCGCTGGATGTTTGTTGTTCCTTGTACTAATAAAGTAAATTAAATTCAAAAGAAAAACCTGGATGACTACTTTGTGTTGCACCTTACATTTTCCATTGTAAGATGTTAAACTGTCTGTATCTTTTCTGAAAGGCTGTAAGCCATGCTTCAGTTGTGATCAAGGGCCTCCCAAAATCGCTGCGAGGGCCACAAACGGCCCCTTTTTTCGTTCATGAGTTCTGATTTGTTCTTTTTGCAGAGTTTTGTTCAAAATTGTTTTGGTTGAGTCGTTTCATGTTTGGCCAGTTATTCCCTTTGATTATGGATCCTGTGCTGCTGGAAGGATCTTTGCTCTTACTTTCTTCATTTTCAGACAGTCCTTATGATACGTAACCATGGCAACAAGGTGTTGTTTTTACAGATGGGAGCAGCTGATTAGCCTCTCTAAAGCTCATATAATACCTGCTCTACCACCAAATATCCCAGAGAAGTTTAAAAGAATTTCAATGATTTAACTTCACATGGATGGATGGATGGATGGATGGGTGGGTGGATGGATGGATGGATGGGTGGATGGATTCCTTTTCAACTGTAGAAGAATGGATTAGGAAGAATTAAGTAACATCATTCAAAACCTTCCTTTAAAAAGTAAAAAAAATATTCTTCCAACAAACTTCGGTAATCAGTGAAAAATGACTTTTTCACTCATTTTCTCTCTTACATTCTGATTTTACTCATTAATATAATCATATATGACATTTGACATCAACTATTTTCTGATACTTAACAAACCTGAAACTGCAGGAAAGTAACAGCAGCTCTTATTGCAAGTGGGAAACAGTTTTTTCAGCTTTTGACATTTCATTTCAATAATTTAGGATTAGCTCCTCTCTCCTCAGCGACCGCGTTGCGGCGTGCAGAGATCCTTTGTGCGTCACCATCTCTAAGCGTGGGTACCACACTGCCTGCGGAACAAAAGACATTGATAGTTAACAAACAAGAGGGCGTGGATTCGTGCGGATCTGTACAGCCTTTGGTTCCGTTGCAGCCATGTGCGGCTCCATGTGAACAAGAACCAGAATCCCTTCTGTCGTTCTGCAGCCTCCCAGCGGTCGGCCGTTGCCATGACTCCTCCGCCTCCAACAGCAAGACTTTCGCTTTTGTTCTTCACGACTACCATCTCAGTCTGCTTCAAGACTTTCTATGCCACGCTGTGATTAGTCATTACTCATTCTGCTAATGTGCTTTTATTCCCAGAATGAGTAAAAGCCAAGCCTCGCCTTTGCTCTTTAAGCTTGGATCCTTGCAGGTAAAAACGGAGACGGGGTAAAAGTCCTCCCCGCGGCAGCTCTGGAACTTTCTGTTTCAGCTCAAGGCTTCGCCGCTTCCCTGTCGGCCAAAATGTTAGCGATCACACTGTGAGGCGTAGCCGCTCATGAATGAATGACAGCTTCATGACGGCTTCATTAAGACCACAGATGGTAGGGGAAGTGGAGAGGAGATCGAACAAATGTAGCGCTGGTGCAATGTGAGGGAGGCCGCAGGACCTTCTCACAGCGTGCGAAGCTGGCCGGAGCCCAAGCAGCCCGCACGAGCAGCCTGTTCGCTTTATCCGAAGGCTGGCTGCTGCTGAGTCCACCGAGCCCCTGCAGGTGAGGTTTGATGCTACTTCTCTGTTACCGGTGGGTGAGTCAGCTGCTGACCCAACTACAGAAGAGGACTCGGACTACTTAAAAAAAAAAAAAAAAAAAAATTCTGACTTTAAACACAGAATTCTGTCTTTTTTCTCAGAATCCTGACTTTGTTCGTCAGAATTTGGATTTTTTTTCACAGAATTCTGACTTTTTTTCCTCAAAATTCTGATGTTAATCTCAGAAGTCTGTTTTCTTTCTCAGAATTCTGACATTTTTCTCAAAATTCTGACTTTTTCTCAAAGTTCAGACTTTTTCCTCATAAGTTTGTCATAAGTCTAACTTTGTTCCTCAGAATTCTGACTTTTTTCTGAAAATTCTGCATTTTTTTCTCAAATTCTGCATTTTTTTCTCAAAATTCTATTTCTCAGAATTCTGAATTTTTTTCTGAAAATCAGAATTTTTTTTCTCAAAATCTCAAAATTCCAACTTTAATCTCAGAATTCTGACTTTTTTCTCAGAATTCTAATTCTTTATCAATCTATGTCAAAATCCAAATAAATAACCAAACATTCTTTGGTGTATGCCAGTTATGTTGTTAGCTTATGAAAATTATCACATAACTGTTTCTTCCTTGCTTGAGGATTTGTAAACCCGCACTTCGTCCACACAGAAAGCCTGTCCACAATTTATTTGTTAGATTTGAGTTTTAAGACTAAATTTTCCTGACGGTACATAAACAAATTAAACAATTCTGATTCTGAGAAAAAAGTAAAAATGCTGAGAATTGAATTGAGAACTGCAGAGTTTTTTTCAGTGGCTCTAATCCTCATCCATACCCTACAGACCAGGAGAT
Source organism: Anableps anableps (assembly GCA_014839685.1). NCBI lineage: Eukaryota > Metazoa > Chordata > Actinopteri > Cyprinodontiformes > Anablepidae > Anableps > Anableps anableps. Next base: position 35,213,280 of record CM026075.1, on the reverse strand, counting down.
GGTGAAATAAAAGAGGGGGCCAGCATCTGCACTTACACTTTGGAAAGTCCCATCAAAGACTCAGCATTTCACCAGGTTTAGAGCCACATTTTGACAAATTAAAGGGAAAATTGTTCTCAGCATAAGTGCTTGACTTTATAAGCTCCATCTGTTTTTGGTTTCACACATACCTTTAAGGAACTGCTCTGTTATTAATGATTAATTCCCATGTTAGCTAAGCCCCATTTGTACTTTATGAAATCAAAACACAGACATAGCCAAGCCAATAAATATCCAACCTAATGAGGTAACCCAGGGAAATCATGGGGTTGGGTTGTCATTTAGATTCCAGAATGCTGTTCGACATGTTGAACGTTGTACACAGATTTAGTAGCTTTCTAATGGTGTCTTGTTGAAGTGAAGAATTTATGAGTGGGAGCTGCAAAGCAGAGAACATTAGGACGGGTGACAGAAGCTGCCTTCTGGACGAAGCTCCTCCGCTACAACATGCTGTAAATACAGCCTGGGAGAAATGGCCTCTGAGGGCTCATTTGGATGTCTCATTTTCAGTCTGGCCAAAACATGTAAGCTCTGAGAACATGGCTGACTGTTCCACGAGAAGCAACAAACAGCAGGCCTCTCAAGCTCTCACCTTCTCAGCATGCAAATGCGCTTTGCACGAGAGCGTAGCAGTGATTGTTTTCAGCAGAGACCTGAAAGTTCATTCAGTGTTTGGTGACCGCTCTGACACGAGTTTGCGAACTTGTCAGCCTCTCAGTTAGTGCGATACTGGCAGCTCTTTTCTTCAGTTTTACAACTTTTGACTGCTTTTCCAGTTTCACCATTAAAGGGTAATTGCAGTTTATCCCCTCCCAGGGTATTCTGATTTAATCTGGGTCGTCTTAACTCTCCGAAGGTTATTCAGAAAGGTCCAAGAGAAAAGAAACGGTATGACTAAGATAAACAAGCAAAATATGAATTATAAAATGTTTTTTTGTGGTTTTGAAGAATGGTTCTATCGTGTTTTATGAATTGGGAGAAGAACCAGAATGCAGACAGAGGCTAGAGTTCAGTCGAATTACTGAAAAGACGACTGAAAAACTTGCAGAAAGAGCATAAGGAGAACAGGAAATGGACTACAAGGAGTGTAACGAAAGAACTAGCAATGAATAATGACAACCAGTGAGCTTCTATACAGAGGGAAGGGTGGAGAATGACACTAGCTGTGATTCTATTGCAAATGTGTGCAAAACTTTTTTGATAAAAACACAATTTTGCTATTATGATGTATCCATTACATACAAATGCAATTAATGTCACATGTGATCAAACTTGTTCACGTGATAAGTCATTAAAAATCATGGTGGCGACAGATGTAACCACTTACATAGGATATATTCATACTGTATTTCAACCACAGTACTAGTACTCATCATCAGAGGCGCCGGCATTTTATTCAGGCATTAGAGCGACAAGCTCCTTCGACTTGGGAATGGTTACGTGTATATGTGGTGTTTTAGGGAAATTGTCTTGGCCGATTTTACAGAAGAGCTATGGATTCAACACTTGCGAAAAATAAACTCAACTTTTGACAAACTGTGCGATGCTGTGAGACCCTGCAAAATTCAATGGTCAATGGAAACACAGTGACTGAGTGCAGGTGAGCTAATCAGGGGGATATGTAACAGCTGTGGAGGAGAGCAAACAGGAAGACTACGGGTAGGAGAATAGTAAACATAGAGGAAACTAAACCAGACACAAAGGAATTATAAATCAAGGGGGAAATACTAAAACTAATCTAAAATGCACACAGAACAGAAAAAGAACAAGTAAAGACTAAACCTAGAGGAATGAACTCCAATGGCAACACCTTTCTAACAATAATGAACACAGAAAAATAAAAGTAAATATGTTAAGACTTTTTGAACATAAATAAACAACAAAGAAATAATCATAACAGATCCTTAGCCAAGCAGGTGTTTACTTTCACTTGCCAGTTACTGGTTTCCTTTGTCACAAAGTCCTGCCCTGTGTACTGGCACATCTAAAAATGCATTTGACAACACTCCCAGCACTGGATAAGAGTCTTTTTATGGGTTTACATGAGGTAGAGAAAATGTGTACTTACACAATTAAACACAGCTGCTGAGGGACACCCAGGCACGGAACAATCACACCAGAAAAATCTTTGTATTTTAGTGCAACACCACAGGACCCTATGATATCTGTGCCTCCACATAGTATCAAAGTATTTAGTTGTCATTTATAGAAATCAGAATGAGCTAAAATCGATCTTGCAGATCCAACTTTTACATAATTGGCAATCGGAAATCAGTTCATCTGCACCGTAACATTTTTAATTTCACCTTTGCTGCAATTGTGTATGCCGACACAGAAACAGAAGAGCCCAGCCTTATCAAACATAGCAGGACATGACTAAACTTGTGTTTTGCAGTCAAACTAAGAGGAACATGTCAGGGGGGCTGTAGAGAGAGCTGCCAGAGGATCTGTCTGGACCGTTTGCTGCCACCTACACAGCATATGGCTCAGCCTGATAACTAAGGCATTAATGACTAAGACTTTTGCATGTTAACAAGCAAACATGTCCTGACATCAGCTAATGAATGCGTCCAGCAGCAGCAGGTGAATACAGAGGACTGCACACAGGTAGGTGAGTAATATTAACGTGTCTTTTAGATCCTTGAGGGGGAGTGTGAGTGAAATGTGTTGGTATTTGATGTATTGGTTGTTTCCTCAGCTGACATTATCTCCTGAAAATAAATGATCGACCCAGCAGCCATGAAAACAAAGCAGCTCTGTGTGGATTAGTCTGTGCTGTCTCGTTTGAATCATTCTTTTTCATAACTTGGTTTGTTGGTAATTTTGCTGTCTATAAGTGGCTGTGCTGGGGCGGTGTGGTAAGCCTGGCATGGGCTGGGGGCCAGAGGCGTCTCATAAAAGGCCAACCACAGTGAGTTTTACAGCTGGACCGGCCGTCAACCGACACTGGGCCTCAGCCATTAGTGGTTAGAATGGGGCTATAATGCACGCATCCAACTGTGAGAGCTATTCACTCTTCCATATTTTTTATATCTTCATCCATGTTTCAAAGATGGAACCTCCCACGAGTATAGAATAGGGTACACACAACTTAAAAACAATGCATACCAAACAGAGCCCTCTAGATTTATTCATACTCTTTCGATTTTTTTCAGCTTTTGTCACATTACAACCACAAACTTAAATGTATTTTTGTGGATCTTATGTGAAACACCAACACATAGTTGCAGTGATGGGAACACGCCCGCTAACGTGCCAAGAGCGGAGTGAGCTTTTTGTTTAACGCTTTAGCTAACTGAAAACATTTAGCGTACTTAGCTTCCCATAAAATTATTTTCCTGATAAATTCTAAAGCACTAATTTACTCGGTTGTTTTGCAAACTTTCAGCTGAATAAAGTTCAACATCTGTGTTGAAGTTCTGGTTATCAGCTGTTAAGAATTCTTCAAGGAGTTATGTTCACGCTCGAATTTTCACTGTGCCCAACTCCTCAGCAAGGAAAGTTGCTATTGGCTGCCTTAAGTTGCTAGAAGTTGCTAGATGACGTCATCACATAATTTGCATATTTGATTGTGTGATCTGAGCAGTAGAAGAAAGGAATACCTGCTCATGGCAGCTCTCACTGTCAAAAGACCTCCGCCTCCTCAGCAGGTAGAGTTTGCCTGTTAAGCGCATCAGTGTTATGAGTCCAGTCAGTTTATTGTTCAGATGAACACCCAGGTACTTATAAGAGTCCACATCTCATTGTCCACTCCCTGGACATTCACCAGTGTCAGTGAGGTGGGTCTGTGCCTGCGGAAACCCACCACCAGCTCAATCAATATATCTAATCTTATTTTTTATTACCTCTGGTAACGAAAGTGATTTACTTGCTTTAATCAACAAAAAAATGTCCTTGTTCTCCAACTATTAGTCGTACATTTCACAAATCTTGCCTTTAAGAGAGCGGCATAAAGAAAGTCCTTGTTGAAATAAAGCCATAAGAATTATGTTTGCAGTTTGCCACAAGGCATGCAGAGGACACAGCAAACAGGTGAAAGGAGGAGCCCTTCGTAGATGAGAGCATAAATGTATGGTTTTGATCTACATGGAAAACGTGTGAGACGGAAATTAACACCGCAGCCTGAGATGACTATTCAAACTGTAAAACATGATGGTGGCAGCATTGATAAGAATGCTTTCATTCAGCATAGGAACAGGGAAGCTTGTCGAACTTGATGGAACTAAATAGAGGCTAAAAAGAACCTTTTAGAGTCTATGGAGGAGGTTCACCACAATGAGTCTAAACATAAAAGCTACAAGGGAATAGTTAAAAAGGCCAAATCCAAACAAAAATCTGAGCCATGACCTGTAAATTGATGTTTACAGATGATTTCCATCCAACTTGACTGAGCTAGATGTGAAAAGCTGGTAGACATAGCCTAAAAGACTTCCAGGAGGAAATGCATTTTAAAACCTTGTATAATTTGATCTCCATTTTACAATTATGTGCTATTTTGTCTTCTATCACATAAAATCCAAATAAAAAACATTAAGATTTGTGGTTTTAATGAGAAAAAAGTGAAAATGGGAAATAATATCTTTGCAAGGTATTGTAGTGATTCTTCAAGTTTCCATTTATGCTAATTTTATACAAACTATTGATTGCTGCCTGTAAAAATGGCTAACTTTTCCCCTTCATGCCATTCTAATGCTGCCATCAGTAACATTAAGGAGTCTGGTGCTCCGAACAGATGCACTCCGTCACATGATGACAACGCTGCAAAGCTTTGGGGGAAATGAAAATGAACAGAAGGATCTGAGTTGCAGGCAGAATGTTGTAGTCGTACACTAACACAGCACCTTTCACAGGTGACAGACGTGGAAGTTTTTGTAATTCAACACAGCCGGTGTGCTGTGACTTTGTATGCATTTCAAAAAAATCTGCTACATAAACAGAAAGGTGCAGCATTCTGGATGTCCTTGTGCATTTCCAAAACGCACCTCTTCTCATTTCACAGTCGACCCACCACGCCGTCCTTCGCACTCCCTCGGACACCACCTATCATCTTGTTCCTTCCCCTCCTCCCCACCTGCAGGACCTCAGCTCATTGTTTTCGCCCTGCTGATTAACCGCTCTCCGCCCCGAGGAATGTCTCACATTGCGTCTCTGGATGAACAATCTATGACAGCACCAAAACACGGTCAGCCTTTTCTAATGAGTTCCAGCCACTCGAGGCTTTGGGCGAGTTAGCCTGCTGTGATTGACACCTGCTTAGGTGGCCATAGCAGCTGTGAATTAAAATGGAAGCTGGTATTGCAACAGCACAGAGTTATTCCCTCGATACAAAGAAAACAGAAAATAATTCCTATTTCATTTATTTTTATTTCATTAGACAATTTAAGAACTGATACTTCTTAGTATTGTCAACTTAACCCATTTTAATGCTGTCAGTACTGCACCTTTTTTAATATTTGTGTGGTAAACAAGTTGCTTAATTAGGCCTTAGAGCAATGGTGTTCAAAGTGGGCCCTGGAGGCCATTTGTGGCCCCTGGACTGATTGTCTGCAAACCCCCCCCCCGGACCACAATTCAAGAATAAATTAGGACAGAACTATGACTTTTAAATTAAAATCAACTCACAAAAATGTTAGATGAATACAAAGTGATCATCTTTTCCAAGCTTTCGGCTTTCCTGGGACTACTTCTACTCACTGACTTATGCTCAAGTGCTCCTCAGTGCACACAATTCTACTCTTAATTGCTGTATTAAAACTTGGCTAAATATAGCAAGTATTTTCAAATGAAGACTGACCCACATCCTGTTTTTTATTGCTGAGAATAAACAAAATATGTTTTCAGTTTTCTTTAGTCGAGCCCAAAATAATAATTCAATTCAGTTTAAATTGAATTGAATTAAACTACTTTATTTATCCCCAAGGGAAATTATATGTTGATGTAACTCATTTAGTCAAGGAGTTATTATAGATGGTGATGGCTGTGGGCAGGAAAGATCTCCTGTAGCAGTCTGTTTTACAACCAATCTGAAGAAGCCTCTGACTGAAGAGACTCTGTTTTCCAATGACAGTCTCATGAAGAGGATGGTCAGGGTTGCTCATAATTTTCTTGATTTTATGAAAAATCCTTCTTTGCATCATCATCTCCAGAGGTTCCACAGTCGTCCCCAGAACCAGAACCAGAACCAGCCTTCTTTATCAGGTTGTTGAGCCTTTTTAGGTCCCTGGCTCTGATGCTGCTGCCCCAACAGATGATGGCAGAGGAGATGGCGCTCTCAGCAACAGACATAGAAGATCTGCAACATCTTGCTGCAAACCTTGAAGGATCTTTGCTTCTTCAAGAAGTCCAGTCTGCTGTTTCCCTTCTTGTAGACGCTTCACTGTTGAGTCTCCAGTCCAGTCTGCTGTCTAGATGAACACTGAGATATTTATATTCCTCAACCATCTCCACTTCTTCTCCCATGATGGAAATAGGGTTTGATCTGACCCTGTTTCTCCTGAAATCTACAATCATCTCCTTCGTTTTGTTCACAATCAAGATGAGATGATTGTTTCCACACCATGATACAAAGCGGTCCACCAGCTCTCTGTACTCAGCTTCTTGTCCATCTCTGATCCACCCGACCGCTGCAGAGTCATCTGAGTGTTTCTGTAGATGACAGGAGTCTGACTTGTGGTGGAAGTCTGAAGTGAACAGAGTGAAAAGGAATGATGAGAGTACAGTACTCTGAGGTGCTCCTGTGCTGCTGACCTGATTAGACACACAGTCCTTCAGTCTCACAAACTGTGGTCTGTTTGTCAGGTAGTCATGGATCCAGGTGATTGTTGAAGCCTCCACCAGAGTCTTCTGGAGTTTCAGACGACGCAGATCAGCAAACTTATAAAAACTTATTATAAAACAAGGAAAATATGCAAAAACCATTTCAAGTTTTGAATCTACAATCCGGTTCCTACAAAAAAATCTTATTACTCAATTTGTTTAAATGAAATAGTTCAGTCTTAGTTTATTGTTGAGTAAGTAAGTAAAAAAAAAAAAAAAAAATCACAATTTTGGTAATATTAATTTTTAAAAACCTATATGTTTTTGGCTCGTGAGTACTTTTGAGCAGACCATTTTTGCCCATGTGACAAAAAGTTTGGACACCCCTTCCTAGAGTTTCAGACTGCCATTTACTGGCCAGCTAGTGTCCTATTTTACCACCCAGCAGACCCAAAAAAAGCAAAATACAATGGACCCCAAGTATTATTAGGGACCACAGCTGACCATTAATAGCTAATAACCCTCCAAAAATGCCTCAAACTGCCTATTTTAGTAATTCCTAACACTAAATATATCTTAATATGTAACAACATGTGCAGTGGAATCTGTCTTGAGATTACTGTGGAAGCCAACATATATAATATTCTTTATTTTTGCTATAGGAGGAACCAATCAGTCCCCAGGAAAATTGGTGCTCCTGGATTGGCTGCCTTGCAAATCCCAGCTAACAGCATGCCAAGTAGCATTCCACCCAGGTATTTCAGCTTCCCAATCTGCATTTTCTTTTGAATATTTTAGAAAAAAAAAAAATCATCAAATATGCAAATTTTCTCCATATAATCTTAATACTGAGCCATGAATAGCCGGGTCCACTGTAAACTATAAATGCCAAATGTATTTTCTCATACCACCAAATCATTGAATCCAGGTGGTCCAGTCATTTCCATGGTTACAGGTGTATAAAGATCCAGCACCTAGACATGCAAACTGTTCTAAAAATATTTGTGAAAGAACAGGAGCTCTCAGGAGCTCAGTGAATTCCAGTATTTTATTGTGAAATAATGTCACCTGCACCTTTCCCTTACAACTAAATATTCCACAGTCAATAGTTGGCGACTGGGAACAAGAAGCACTCAGCCATGAAGCAGTAGGTCACGTATAATCACAGTGTGGCGCCGGTGATTCTGGTGTTAAGCATGTCACCACTGGACTTCTATAGCAACGGAGAAGTGTTCTGTGGAGGTAAAAATCAGGGCGTGTGTCTGCTTTTCAGGAGTTGGACTTAACATTTTAGTTCCAGTGAAAGGAACTCTTATTGATTTAGCATGAAAAGAGATTTTAGACAATCTTATGCTCTAAACGTTGTGGGAGAAGTTTGGGGGTGAACCAGAAAAGATGCGGATGAGCAAGTTTGGTGTGGAAGAACTTGATTGGTCTGCACAGCTTAAAGGAGGGGTAATATATGAAATCAACTTTTTTGAGCTTTATATCATGTTTTGATGTTATTCCCTCATTAAAAACATACCTGGAGTGTTGCTTTGATTCATTAATGCATGTTTGAGGAATCCTTGAATCTCCCATGGCAACCATTTGGTGGTGTCTAAACGCTTGCTCTCACAAAGCCCCGCCTATTTACCCAAAGCTTCTCCTTGGAGCTTCAGTTCCCAGCTGAACCCCCCGCACCTTCCCCACATAGCTCCACCAGACTAGCAGCAGCAGCAATTAACAAACACCTGGTGGAACTGCGCATCTGCTGAGCTCCTAAGAACGGTTGTAAATGGCATAATGGAGGAGTGTCGTTGTGATGTGCTGAAGGCGGAGTGTTGGAATGAGCAGGAGCTTCTTAAAGAGAGACAGGCCTATTTCAAGGGGTCAACCTGTGAAGTCAAAATTATTTTAAGCTATGTTTGATATGTACCACATTTTCATAACAACTGAAGGTTGTATGACTGTGCTATAAAATGGTACAATGTGCCTGGAAAATATATACCCCCTTTAGCTGGGTAGAATGTGTTTGAGATAAATTAAAGTGATTGTCCAACATTAGTGTCTGACTGCACAAATTAGCCTCTGGTAAAATGTTTTAAAAAATCTAATCACTGTGTTCAGCGATGATTTCCTTTTCAGAACAGCTTCTCCACATTAAAATGGACTTTTTGCATAGTTTTGGGATCTAGTAAATATGTTTTCTTGACACTTTCTTTGGGAGATATACCTCTGGAAAGAGACCCTGGGGTGGATCATAGATTTGTGGCTGGCTTATTAAAGCCTGAGTTCATCAAGATGAACTCAAAGAGGTAGCTGTGGAAAAGAAGGTCTTGCATTAGTGGCTACACAGTTGATTGGGTTGAAGAATGGAAAGATGCATGGCATTTAGATTGGCTGAATCTTTCATATATTGACCTGCAAACTGACCATGTAAATGGTCAAAATGGGTGGACTTTGAACAGAGATATGTACTTAAAACCAACCCCTCAAAAGTATTTCCCAAATTTCAACAAAACATGATATTTACCAAACTTTGCCAACTGGTTCAAGGTTTAAATGTCTAAACCTAAAAGCTTCATGTTTCTTCCTGTTTGAATAAAACATCCTTAGAACTTTTTATGTCTCGTTTAACCAATAATTAACTTTCTTAAATAAAATAATACACCATTATAACAGCATGTTATCTTTTTAATGTTTTGATGTGCATTCTCGTGAGAACTGTCTGATTTTACAGAAAGAAATCATTCAGCTGCCCTGCACACAGACATCTTAGAAGCTTTTATGTTTCATGGCGTACAGGGACCAAGGGGCCTGAGAGGAGAACAAATATCGATGCAGCAGAGTCCATATTTGCTTCAAGTGAAAAATATGACTTTCTTCTTGAGTAAAGGTCAGTCCTTTTAGGTGTGTTTGTTGTGCACTTGTGTACCACACACTGCAAGCCAATTAGGAGCAGCATAATAAAGGAAAGTTTCAGCATCCGCCTCTTTCTTAATGACATAAAAGCACTTCCCAAAATACTTTTTCCCTCTTTTCTAACATGCTGCTAGATAGCATCTGCATTAATTTACTGAGTGATCTGGGATCTACAAACAGGCAAAATATGCCAGCATCATCATCCTTTGATGTATCTGTGTTTTCAATCTGAACCAAAGTCAAAGACTGGAGAAGATACACTTAGGGATACAGCTGCTAAGCTGCAAGCAGGAAGTCATTTTTAATCAAAGCAGCAGTGTGTCATTGTGAAAATTCAGCTTTCACTCTCTCACTGAGCCTGAACAACTCTTCTGTGGAAAAGTGGTGTTAGATCAGTGTTTTCTTCAGAGGGCTGCACCATATGATACGTGTTTGCGGCGGCGCACCAGCTGATGACTTGCAGGTTAGACATGTTTGCTCCTGCCTGGTCACCCTGACAGGACCTCCACAGCTGGAGTGATGCTTCACATAATGGGAAATCAATTTTATTTTTGTTTGCCTGGGTAGGTGGGCTTAAGGAATAATTACTTCGTGAAGAAGCAGGAGGCAGAGGGACGAGATGGGCTATCCTTGTATATCCGCTGTGGTCTTCCTGCTGTAGTGCTGATGTGAAACCAATACCATTATCCAGTTAATCCGTCATGGACAGCTCCTGCTCAGTAAGAAAAACAGCAGAGCGGGGCTGCATCATTGACGTGTGGAGCTGCTTTAATGAGATTCCTTGGGGTGCAGTCTCAAATTGCTGGGATTTCATGAGTCTTCCAGCACTGACTTCCTTCCATCTGGCTGCTGCGTCCACAGGGATGAGAGGTAACAAATGATTACACACTTAAACACCCCGATGCTCTTAACAGGATACTCTATTTGTTACAGCTATACCCCTGAAGCCCAACCCTGCTAACCCCAGTAATGGTGAGACAAAGACTGTTTCAGGCAGATGATACTTAAAATACAAACATACAGTATAATCAGTCATTTATACAGCTAGATACCACTCAGTTTGGCATATTCATTTATAGTGGGTAAAATAAGTATTGAGCATGTGACAATTTTTCATAGTAAACATATTTCTAAAGGTGCTATTGACATGAAATTGCCACCAACTGTTGGTGACAACCCAAGTAATCCATACATAACCCCCCCCCCCAAAAAAAAAAAAAGTTCAGAAATTAAGTAATGTGTAATAATGTGAAATGACAGGGAAAAAGTATTGAACACACTTATTGATATTTATTTAATTCTTTGTACAAAAGCTTTTGTTGGTAGTGACAGCTTCAAGACACCTCCTGTATGGAAAAACTAGTTGCAGGCATTGCTCGGGTGTGATTTTGGCCCATTCTTTCACACAAACAAGCTTTAAATCTTGAAGGTTTCTCTTCTATGAACTCTGATTTTTAGTTCTTTCCATAGATTTTCAATGGGATTCAAGTCAGGTGATTGGCTGGGCCATTCTAGCAGCTTTATTTTCTTTCCTTGGCTCTGTATTTGGGATCATTGTCTTGCTGAAATGTCCACCCTCGTCACCATTCTGGTGGATAGCAACAGATTTTTCTCAAGAATGTCTCGGAACATTTTTCCGTTCATCCTCCCTTCCGTTATATGAAATTTGCAGAACCATGTGCAGAAAAACAGCCCCACACCATGATGTTCCCACCTTCAAACGTCACTGTCAGTACGGTGTTTTTGGGGTGATGTGCATTTTGTCCTCCAAACATGCTGTGTTATGGTATCCAGAGAGCTCAGTTTTGCTCTCATCTGACCAGACTATGTTCTCCCAGTATTTTACAGGCTTGTCCAAATGTTGTACAGCAAACTTTAAATGAGCTTCAACATGCTTGTTCTTCAGAAATGGAGTCTTGAGCATGTCTTCAGGCCATGGCTGTTGAGTGTATTGCCTATTGTTTTCTTTCAAAGACTTATCCCTGTTAATTCCAGGTCTGTCTGAAGCTCTCCACAAGTTGTCCTTGGCTCTTGGACAACTCTTCTGATCATTTTTTTACTCTTCTGTCAGAAATCTTGTGAGGAGCACCTGGTCATGGCCAGTTTTATGGTCAGATTATGTTCTTTCCACTTCCGGATTATGGCTCCAACAGTGCTCACTAGAACATTCAGATGTTTAGAAATCCTTCTTTAATCAAAGAAAGCTATGAGAATGTTTTCCAACAAAAAGGTTGCAAAGATCTTGAGAGAGTTCTTTGCTTGTACCCATCATGAGATGTTCCTTGTGTGTCACCCTGGTAATGACACACCTTTTTATTGGCCATCAGTTTGGACTGAACCACCTGATATTCATTTGCACTGACAGGAGGCAGGATGGCTTTCTGATCACTGATAGATCTCAGCTGGTGTCTTGGTTTTCCATGCCTTTTTCCATCTCCCTTTCTGCATATGTTCAATTGTTTTTTCCTTCTGCCATTTCACATTATTAGACATAACTTAATTTCTGAACTTATTTGTTTTAGTTTCTTTCTATGTATGGATTACTTGGGTTGTTACCAACACCTGGTGAAAATTTCATGTCAATAACACCTTGAGAAATATGATTACTATGAACAAATATGATGTGTTCAATGCTTATTTTACTTGCTGTATAACATATTGGGGCATTGCTTTGCAAGATTACCCTTTGGTGTGTGAGAGTTTGAGTTTGAATGAAGGTTCAAGGTCAGGCAGGACAATTCAAGGAAAGGTTATGTGAGTAATAATCTCCAGTGCCTCACTTAAATCACACTAACAAATATTACAACAGGCACTATGGTACAACAAACGGTGTATACACTCATTTTACAAAAGCAGCTTAGACCTGTGCACAACACAAAGTGCTGCTTAAACAGAAATGTGCCCAACCTTTCTATAACAAGTGTCTTGGAAAAAACAAGACTGCACTACTGCAAGCTGTTGCAGGAACTTCAAATAGGTTATTTTGACTATGGTTTGCTGCATACATAGTCTAATATCTTCTGCAAGGAAACAGGTTGTTACAACTGTGTTGAATAAGACAACATGATGCCTATCATATCTATTGGCTAATTAGCCATTCACAAAATGCAGTTGTTGGGTAACAGGTTCAGGAGGATAACGAAGAGATCCCTCTACCTGGTAACACTCTCCAGCTCATTTTGGGCTGTCCCAAGGTGTTCAAAACAAGGAGGGAACTTTACCATGCTCTAGGTTTACCCCAGGGTTTCCACCTAGTTATAAAAAGTCTTGCAAACTTCCAAAGGAAGGTTCCCAGGTCATCCTCTTGAGGTGGTCAGGGATTTGAGTACCTCTCTGATGGTGGGGGCAACTGAGCACTCATAGAACAGTTGGTCACAACTTTCAAATTTCATTTGTAATAAATTGAAAACCATTTGTAGTTTCTTTCCTTTTCAAAACTCTGCACTACTTTGTGTTGGTTTATCACATAAAAAACATTGGAGGTTTTAGTTGGAATGTGACAAAACACGAGAAAGGATAAAGGGGCATGAATACCTTCACAAGGCACTGTAAATAGTAGCTTCATTCAGTTTCATTCAAAGCAAAACTGAGGAAGTGTTGATGAAAAATGCTGAAACATTTCAGTCTCCTCTCGATTCCTCCATTGCCTCTCCTCCTGGGTTCACCCGCCGATCCTCTTCTTCCATACAGCCGTGCATTGCTCCTTAAATGTGTAAAAAACACAATGAAGCTTTAAGATGATTGAACCCAAGGTTGAAATCTGGATGCATCTTTATCCCAACCCAATTAACACCGAGTCAATAGAAAGCAAATTAAAAAGCCCCAGGGTGATGGACCCTGCCAGAAAATGCCAACGGTATCAAGATGGTCAAGGCCAGGACAAAGGCAAGAACCTCCTGGTTCTGTAAAATCCCTCTGAGCTCTGCTGATTAGAGCAAAAAGAGGGGATTATTAAAGGCCTTTTCTTTCATGGTGGGCGTAAATGAGGAGAGAGGATATCCATTCACACAGGGCAAAGGGCTGGGAAAATGGCCGACTTTGGGCAAGAGGCTATTGAGACTGTTCACTGAAGTGTGAACAACCCAACTCCCAAAGACAACACTCACAGAGGAGAAAAAAATCTGATTTAAAATGGAAAACAACCTTGGAAGCCAAGGTCAATGCAAACATTTGGAAATAGCAATGTGTCCAGTAAAACTGGCAGTATTTTTTGTGTTTCCTCTGTGCTTTTCTACCTTTTGTCTTTGGCATATTTGCTTTATTTAGGATTGGCTTATGGACATGATTTGAATCTGTAGATTTTCTTTCCAAACAAGTTCAATTTCCACCATGTGGTTCTGAAAAATCATAGGTGATTTTTGACAGAAAACCTTTGTGACACTGAATTGTCTCCATGTGGCTAAACCCATTCATGTGAGCTCATTATGCTCTGCAGTCTTTTCAAACAGCACATGCCAAAGTGCTGAGGGCAGGCAGGTTTTCTTTAACAGATTCTTGACCTTTATTTCAAGAGTTATACAAGTAGGTAGCTGGTCTCAGTGGATGCATGAATACCCAACTTCACTGTCATTATTAGGTTCCTTCACTCATCTAACCGTTTGGCTTTTATGACTCTCTCTTGTCCAATTTATTCACAACGTGTCACGTTAGAGGTTAGGGAACCCTTCCTCCATTCCAGAAGACATTCAGTAGAAGAACAACTCCCCTCTTTTTCACAAAGGAACCCTGGGGAGAAACCTTTTACAGGGCAACCCCTCTCCTGGCAAGATATGAAGCAGCAAAGGAGGCAAACTAATTGGAACTGGTCCAGTCTTCATCTCAATCTAAGCCAAGGATTTACCCAGCACAAAGGACCCTTTAGCAGAGTCCCTATCCTCTTTAGCTCTACAATTTGGAAGCACTGAAGCCTACAGAGAAACTTACATTAGTGTAATTAGAGGCAAACTGAAGTGCAGGTTGGGTCTGTGGACATCCTGAGTTGTGTTGAATACTTTCTGTCTGTATTGAGATAGAAGGATCCTGTTGAACAGCTGGGTGATAATGAAACACACCCAGGGATGAGGAGCCATATCCAGTGACGTTCCCTCTTCTGTTTGTTTTGCTTTTCTGGTGACACAAGTAGAAAATAAATTAATCCTATTCCCATGGTAACCAGCCTCGAAGACAATTTGTCAGGGAAGATTATATCTTTAAAATATCCCACACAATCTTAACAACATATTTTTAGATTAGGTAAGTTTTGCTTATAAAGCCTCTCTCCAGTTTGAGAAAACAATACAGGGCTTATCTGCAATATGGCTGTGAGTTTTTCACCGAATCTATCAGGCATGAGGCAGAAACAGTTTAGACTCAACTGCAAAATATGACATAATTAGATACATAAGATATTTTATTTATTGTAATGGGGTTTATTAAAGGGAACCTATTATGCAAAATTCACATTTTCACGTCTTAGTTCTTCCATTTGCGTCTCAACTGCTTCTAAAAATGGCCCAAGCCCTTAAAAAAACCCACCCAGCTGTTTTTTTTAGCAACCAGTTAATGTTTTATGGTGTCTGGAAAATGAGCTGTTTCAAAAACCTTCCAAATGTAACATCACACTGCGCCGTTATCTAGTAACCGCAGCTGAGCTTGGCCCCTCACCTAGCGACCCAAGCAGAGCTCCAGCATGTTTTGTTAGCTGGTTTTACCGCTGTATGCGCTGTACAATGGCTGCTGGAAAAGTCAAGAGTTTTGTTGTTGACTCACCATTGAGAAATGGCTTGCTGCATTGTTGTTGGTTGTGCAGGAGGCTCTACTTCTGCTTTTCAAAGATGTATGGTTGAATAACTGTGCATCTGTTTGCTGCTATTTTCATGTACGAGTGTGAAAGTTGAGTTGGAGGGCGTGGCCAGCAGCAGCTTACTTGGATTTAAAGTGACAAGAGGCCCTATTCTGAAAGGAGCTCAAAATAAGTAGAACTGACCAGACTGAAATCTCATTATCTAAGAATGATTGTATGCAAAAAATGTAATGAACACGGTTTATATAACCCATAGACCTATCCTAACCTATTCAAGGAAGCATAATGGGCCACCTCTAAAAGAATATCTGTTTTTACCAATTAACTGCATGACATCACTGTAACTTGTCAAAAAATTAATCAAATGGTATGGAAAAAGTTAATTTAGCATGGAATACACTGTTAAAAAGATTATTTAAGGATATTAAGTCAAAGTTTTGAGGTAAATAGAAGCAATATTTTTAAGGGGCTGAATGATGGAGTAGTAGTTAGCACTGTTGCCTTGTTCGAGAAATCATGGGCTCTCTCTGGATACTCCTGCTTGTAACGACAATGCAAAAAACCCTGCATTTTAGGTTAACTGGCCACTATATATATTGCCTGTAGGTGTGGGTACCTGTAGGGATAAAGGGAGTACAAAAAAATGGATGGATGGACATAATTTTCACCGTTAATATTTGCAACCATGTCCCTCTACACAAAAATAAAAACAGAAAAAACCCAAACATTCCAACTTTATATAAAGTTTAACTTTCTCTACCCATTCAATCCAGCTCCGGATGTAAGAAAGCAAAATTTCTTACAACTGGAATCTCTGACCTAAATTCTGACTGTAAGATGGCCCATGAAGACTGTAAGAGATTGTAAAAGTGGTCACTTTTGAAGAACTGTGAGGCTGGTGTTCCTCTGTGATATTACAGTGAACCCCAAGGTTCAGTATTCACGGATTTTTCCATGGAACATGTATCCAAATTACTTGTGGAAAACCGACCTATTCGTGGATTTTTCCATGTAGCATATCTAAAGTATTCAAAAGAGAATGCAGCTTGGGAAGCTGAAATACCTAGATGCAGTGCTGGTTGCCATGCTATTGGCTGGTGTTTGCAAAGCACCCAATCCAGGAGCAGCATTAATTTTCTTTCACAGTGGTTGGCTGTAACCCCAAGAGCAGAGATAAGGAAGAATGTAGATGTTAGCTTCTCCAGAAGTGCTAAGATGCTTTCCACTGTGTATTTTAATGCATATTAATGTATATTTGGTGTCTGAACCGCTAAAAAAGGCAGTTATAAGCATTTTTTTATGGACAATTTTAGTGTTTATATTATTTTATTTATTTATTTTTATTAATTTATTTTTTCATTTTAGAGTTTTATTGGCAGATTTTACCTATTCATTGGCAGCTGTGGTTCGTACCCCCCAGTGGGAGTCCACTGTATCCTGTTCCCATTTAAACATGTCGGCTAACAAAACTGTCACTCACTGAAGTTAATTGTCTATATTTTTGTGTTATTTTAGCTATACTGGTCATTGTGATGGTCAAAGAGCACAGCTAGACTTGGTAAAAATACAACAAGCTGCAGCCTCACCCCCTGCCTGCAGGAGGCTCCTGTGTAGCACCAACAAAACTGAACTGTGAAAAAAAAATCTTGGTTTGGACATGAGCCTTAAATTTAAATTGTTAAGGTACAGCAAAGAAGAAAACAATTAACTCACGCTTAAAATAAAGGGAAAGACATTTGAATCATTATCAATAATGCTCTCCTTTGAATTAATATCTGGTGATGGCCAGGTCAATACCTAAAACTTGTAATCCTCAAATAATTCCTGAACCATTTTTGTTTTGTTGAAACAAAAAGTCACGTATTCGGCCACCAGGGAATACTGTTTCCAAGAAAAGGTGTACTTTGTCCACAACAAGGTGTATGTGGGTGGACCATGTCAAAGTAACATCCACATTGATGGCAAGGCTCAAGATTTCCCAGCAGAACATTGCCTAAACCATCAAACTACCAACTGGCCCTCTTTCCATAGTGCATTCTGGTGTTGTGTGCTCCCCAGGTAAGAGATGCAGATGCATGTGATGTAAAAGAAAGTATGACAACCTGTACCTTGACTGATATATCCCATCTACTTACTGGTACCATGGTGATGAAATATGTTATTTGCCTCACCCGTCAGTGGTCATAATGTTATGCCTGATTGGTGTATATGCAGGCAACATTCTTTGGATCCTCCTTCACACCTCAACGCGGGATTCAAGAAGCGGATTACGTCTGTGCTGTTGGTGCTCTTAGCCAGCAGAAGGAAATGGTCCCAGTAGAGGATTTAAAGGCTTTCTGTTGCACACTCCATGTTTGCGGTGTCACTTTACTATCTGGAAGTGTTGCTGTCAAACAAGCTTATACTTTCATCCCAAACTTTGTAACTTAAACATGACTCAAGAGGAAGTGTGGGGAACTTCCTGCTTTAGCTCTTTGGGTGTGAGTCCTATTTTCTTCTCCAAGGGCTTTCCTGTTTAAACTTGGATACTGTACTTCAAAACAAAGATGATAAACTACTTTCTTCCCATGTGCACAGCAAATTTATTTGACAAAATGGTGAAATCTGAAAGAAAAATTGCCTCAACAAGCTGTCAGTGGTTTCCCCTGTATATGCTCTGTGTAATTAGCATGGGGATGGAGGTCCACTTTGGGCTGATGGTGTTGATGACAGCCCCTGCTGCCTCCTTCAGCTGTTCCACATCTCACCCCAACCCTGTCAGCGTCAGGGTCCCTCGTCCATCTGCTAACAGGCCCTTCCTCCCTCACGGTCAACCACCTGGGCATCCTTCAGCACCAGGGGTCCCAGGGCCTTTGGGGGTGCAGCTCAGAGTTTCTAAAAGTCAGTCCTAAGAGGAAGCGGGGGCGTGAGGTGGAATGCGGTCGTCATCTTCTCCCCGTCCCCATCCTCGTTTTCTCACTCGTCACTTGTTCCTCCTGCATCAAGTAGCGTTTCATCACAACGACGATGTTGAGAGGAGGTAGAAGGATCTGACTCTTTTTTTCAAACTTTTGGGGGTAAAGTAGAAACATTTAATCCATCCATTTGTCAGTTTCTTATATATATATATATATATATATATATATATATATATATATATATATATATATATATATATATATAAAGAGAAAGAGAGAGAGAGATAGAAATATATAGATATAAATAATTACAATAATTTTTTTTTTAATGCTGAATATTGAAAAAACCACTCAGGTGTTTTCAGTATTTTCCATGACTTTATCCCGACGTGTGATGTTGACGTACGTTGTGCCATCTGGGGTTTCAAGCATTCAGCTTTTCAACAGCAAGTGGAAGAATACGGGTGCTTCATGGTTCAGTGCGTTGCAATTATCGGTTTGAAAATTCTCCCAGAGTTTCATTTTTTAGCTTCCCTAAATATAAAAAACTTCATCAGATTTGGATAAGTGAGCTCCGATGGGAAAATTATAATCCAAACCTATGAAAAGAAAGGCAAATGGAGAGGAGGACGTCACCACATACAACGAGATGAAACAGCGAGGAGCTCATCTCAAATGAGAACACGCTTGTGTCATTCAGGAATGTGCAGCACATAAATACCAGAATAGAATTTCCTATTGATTCACTAAGCCCACAAATTGTACATTACAAATGATAATTGGTTCTCACCATTCCACGATCCAAGCTCAGTCGTTACGTGCATCATCTTGTCGGCCATGATGGTCCTGATCATCAGAATTGCAATACTTTTCACTGGATTCTGGACATCTAGCTGTTGGTTCAGGTTTATACTGGTATGACCGTATATCATTTACTCCCATAAAGTCTTCCAGCGTTTCTTCAAATACAAAAAGTTGTCTTCTTCCATTTCTACGAATAAACAACCTGAAAGTAGCATCAGTGCACATCATAAATCACCCTACTTCAGCATTTATTGTCAAAAATGCTAAAAACAAGTTATTAATGTTTTAGGTCAGAGAATCATTTCCCTGGAATATTTTGTGGAAGTGTTTCACTAAATGATATTCAGGCAATATCAATATTTTGCGATTTGACTTCAGTTCTCCATTAAATGTTTTAAACTTAATTTTTCAATGCAACACATCCCTTCATAAACAAAAAACAATACCTAAATCAAGTGATGGCTGTTCCTGCGTTTAATGATCAGAACAGCTCATTTATTTCTCATATCTTAGAATATTTACATCTCCTGTTTTGTTCCTAATAATGTAAAAATACTTGCTTGAGGAAGACTGTTCCTCAGGTTTGGATCCAAAACACAATCGCCATGTGTTGTCGTTCCTTAATCCAAATTAAGGAACAATCAGAAGACCTTGATCAAAAGACCTTAGAGGTTTGGAAGGAGTGTATGGAGCTGATGGTCACTGATGTACAAGGAAGGGAAGTTATTTATTGATTTCTACAGAAGGAGAATTTAGTATTGAGTTGGAAATTTGAATGCACATGAGATCTAGTGCCATGTGAACACAAAGCAGTGAGCTTTGTAAAGTCAAGAGCCTGCAGCGATATATAGATCTGTGTATCATTAGCATAAATAAGACACACGGCTATATTTTTATTTCAAGAGACTTAGGGAAACATATGGAGAAAAAAGCATACCACAGTTCAAGGTTGCGAGTTAACACTTAAAAGTTTTGGTTTGATGAGTGGGAGATGAATCAGAGAGCAGCACCAGAGACCCAAGCCCATTTTCCGATCAAAAGCCACAGACAGATTCAACAGAACTAAAACGAAGTACTGTTAGGCACAAGCCGAGTAAATCCACTGAAACATCCACTCCTCAGAAGAGTGCTGGCTATCTTATATGTGATTCACAGGAGAAGACTTCTTCTGTGTAGAATGATGGATTTCAAATAGTTTGGAAATGCCCTTATAACCCATCTCAAGTTGATAGGCAGGAAAAGATTCTTTTCTTGGGTCACTCTTGATGTCTTTCCATCCTGGAATGGTGTTGACACGCTTGTATGATTCAGACCAGCAAACCAGCAAAACTCCAATTTTTATTGAGGTGCCCACAATGGTAATTACTAGTTGTTCAATGCATTTGATCCACAGCGTCTGGCTGCTACTTTCTGTTTTATATACAATAAATGTTTTGTAAATGATAATCCTTAAATAGAAGACTCCATTTCAAGTATGTATTTATTTTTTGAAATATCTGACGTATTTCTCTAATCACTTTTATAAAACAATTAGGGTAAATGGTTTATTTTCTCTTACAATATTGAAGTATTGAAAATTTAGAAAATTGGTTAAAGCTATCAAAATATTCATGGTACCATATAGTTCGCATCAAATTTCATTTTATAAAAGTTTAGACTTCTTTTATGATGTGAGCTTAGTAACAGTGTTTGTAGAGTCATTTAAAGCTGCAACCTGATAACTTGATTTTGATCATGACAGTTGTTTAATTCTTTTTAAGATCTGATTAAACAGGCTCCTGTCAGGACTCAAAATTCACCCACTCAAGTTAATGGAGATAGACGCTGACAAAAGGTATAATTTACAGACAATAGATGATTATCTGTTAATTCGTTCAGGTAAAAACAACAAGACAGGTTTATCTGGAAAATGTGTTCTAAAATTATCTCCCTCCCCAGGCCTGGAGGTTAACAGCCAAATGATTTGGTTGTTAGACCTCTCTCAGGTTGGAGAATCTGTGTTTGGGATCAGTGTGATGCTGTTTCACAATAAAATGAAAGCCTACAGGTAAAGTGCATCAGAAAATACATTCTCAGCTCATTAAAAACCCTCTGTTGAGGATCTGATGTTTGAAATGTCGTGAAAGTTCTCTATTGGTTGATATGTTGGTGCCAGACATTCCCCCGGTTATTATCACTTAACATTTCTGCAATAAAAGGCCATTTGTTGCACCAAAAAACATTGACAATAGGTTTTCTTTCACATTGAGCATTTTTGAAGCGGACAGTAATTTGTGAACAAAGCCATGCGGGTGATGATCATTGCTCTTACTAGACAGAAATGACAGAGGTGGGACAAAGCACAGACCCTCAAAAACAATCTTTGGATGTCCTGTGTGCTGCTCAGTGCCCCCTGACCCACAACATGCTGCCAACAGCATCAGTGAACAGAAAACGGCAGATCAGGTATAATTTCAGTACGTGCAGTAGTAGCGTTAGCAACACTGAAGGGCTCATTTTTACTATAATGCCCAGCAACGGTGTCTCATAAAGTCCAAAAAGACCTATGTTTCCTGTAGTTGGTTTGGATTGCGGCCAGTCTGTATTCACACCAAAAGTGAACTGCACCAGAGTTCGTTTGGAAGTGGACCAAGACCACCTCAAAAAGTGGTTCTCGGTCTGGTTGTTTGGTCCACAGCAGGGTTTGCTTGCTTACATTAAGGTCCGGACCAACGGAGGAAACGAACTCTGGTCCATTTAAAGAAGACCAAATGTGTCAGGTGTGAATACATCCTTAGATTTTAGGCAAAAGATAATCAAATGCAGTCCAGACTCATTAAAAATAACACTAGTTGTTTAGTTTTGTGTTGATAGAAAACGTTGTAGCAGATTCTGACTTTGGCGGTTTTAGCAGCTAACAATGAACTAGCTGCTGTTTTCTCAAAGGCTTACAAAACATTGTATCCTGCCTGTCACTCTACCAGTGTTTCTTCTTTCCATCTATCAACCAAAAAGGCTTCTATCCAAACAATTTTAAAGTATTGTTAGGTTCTAAAATCTTTGTGCAACCGAGTGTTGTAGGCCAGACTGATAACATCTTCATTAGCCAGTTCTGTCCAGACAACAGAGCAACAAGACTAGAACTTCAAAAAGTGTCTCAAACACAGACAAGCTATCGAGTTAAAATCACACACCCTCCCATCAAGGCTCTGTAATCTCTTACACTTTGTCGAAAGTGTTTAGTATAAATATCCTGCTGTTTTACTATCACTAGATCTCATGCCAAGAGATCTTGTTGCACCTATCCTGTTTAACCAAGTTCATATTATGTAGTTCAGTCATAAAGTGAGGCAACAGGTGTGCTTAGGTGGAGAAATCAAACCCTGGATTTATAGAACTCTTATCTAGAGGAGGAACAATCCTGGTTCAAACCTTACCTCACTGTCTGAGTTGTCATTGGAAGATGTCAAAGGGATCTCTCAAGGCTGAGTGTTGGGACCCTTTCTCCACCATCCATCTTTAGCATCACCTTATATTGTTTATACAACTCATTTTAACCTTTCTCAACACAAAATAGCAAAAAACTTAGTAGGTGTTTATTGTCTCTCATATTGTGGCTGTCTCTCATGAGTTTTATTTTGCACTTCATAATAAAATAACGATCATACCTCATCTAACGGGACTCCAAAGTAAGACTAAACTGTAATTGATGCATTGGAGAGATGTTTCTTGTTGCCATTCATCTGTGCATCAGCAGGACAAGTGACACAACTTTAGATCAAATTGGTTATATGTTGATCTGCATAGAAAAATGGATGTGAAAGCATCAGCTGTTGACTTAAGAGCCAGACTGCACTGCTGCTACTCAAACAGACAAGTGAATAATGAAGTGCATTTGGAGACTTTGAGGCCAGGCTGGACTGGAAGAATTAAAGTCAGGGTTGACTAAACAGACTTCTGTGCCCAGCTTCACATTTGTGGATGAAGGTCTGCTAATTAATAATAAAACAAAAAGAGGACGATAGAAAAAAAGCTCCCACAAAAGCTGTGTCCGTGAGATGAAAGAAGCTAGTGCTGCTTAGGAGAAGAACAGCAATTATAAGATTTGCACAAAACTGATAAATTGAACCCCTTTCTGCGTAATTCACCTTCCTGTAAGAACAGCTAACAGAAAAGACTCCCCTTCTCTGTGCCTAAAGGTTCCACAAATGGGTTTAAATTGGCCTTTGATGCTCTAACAGTGACTGTAATTGTCGCTCTGCTCAGAAAGCGTGCTCCGACAGTTTGCCATGGAAACGGCCCAGCGCTCTCATCCTGCGGTTTACTTACAGCAAAGCTCTTCGAAACAGCAAGGCTGATGAGTCTTATCTTGCTTTCAGAGATGGGCATCAACACCATGGTTACCAGCAATCTACGAAGGAACGTACATCCCGAAATCCTGCGAGATGAACGCTCCATCTTAAATCTGCTACTAAAGAGAGTGGTTGAGATTCCCTCAACTGACATACGGCCAGTAATGTATTGATGTAACTATTGAGATAAAAGAAGCACAAAACATGCATTCAGATCTTTGGAAAACCAGATTTGTTTTAAGTGTGAAAAGTTTCACATCAGAACAAGATGGATAATTGGTCAAAGATGCCATAAAGATTTTCTAAAGTTGTATTTTGAATTCAACTTTGCATCAAAGGGCTGATACTGAGGTAATACCCATTGGTGCTTGAAACACATTAACTATCCCATTTGCACCTCGCTGAAAAGACAAGAACCCTCTGACATTCTAAACACAAAAAGGTTTCCTATTTTCAACTTGGCTGATTTCTTAAGAAGAGCCTGAAATGTTTTATAATTTTCAATATTTTTTTTTGTCTTTTAGGCTCATAGAACTTTTGTGAGTGGGACTTTTGTCTGTTGTCAACAGAGCTGACTAAATTATTGATCAGAGTGTTTGAAGGCTCATGTTTTTTGCTGTTAATGGGTTGCACTTCTCTAGTTTTTGTCTCTAATTTACAAAAACCCACTCCAAAATGTGTTTTTTTCCACAGTTGTTTCAGAAAACTGAAAAATATCTGAATCTTTTACTGCATTTAAACTTTATTTTTTAACATTCCATAAGCAGTAATTTATATCCCTGCCTGTTTCAGTTTCCATCACTACATCATCTCTCTTGCTTCAAATACTAAACTCCTCCTGTCATGTTTTTAGCCAATTTGCTGACCTACGTGCATAATTACTCACGGGGAGATGGAATAAAAAGGTAAAAGGGAGTTTATTTATAAAAATAAGTGGAAACCCGAGAATGACTTCTGAGTCTGTGGTTCAACAGCATCTGGAGGGAAGAGAGGAACGGTCAGATGGAGCGAAGAGCAAATATGGAGATGAATTTTGAACAGGGAGGATAAGTAAAGGTGGTTTAGTGTTCTGAAGGACGAAGAAGGAGTTGAGGGGGAAATGGAGATCCTGGTGGTGGGTTGAGGAGATGACTTCCAGAAAAAGATCTTCAGAGAAGGGAGTTTCCGGGTGGATCTTCAGAGCTGAGCTGGACGACCGTTGAGCTCAGGATCCAGGGTTGGTGTGGAAACCAACCTAGCCAGCTAACTTCTCAAAGGAGAAGAAGCTGCTCATTAGTCTGATCATCAGGTGAAATCTGGTCGTCTGACACCTCCTTAAGTGTCCAGACTCTGATGAGGCGACTGCAGACAGGTTGGTTATCTGTCGCAGGTCAGCCTCATCCGCCCACAGAGATCCTCTGTTCAGGATGAGATCTCTCACATACACACCAGGATCATGTCACTGCCACAAAGAAAAGGCTTTCACCCATGCTTTGACCTTAAAGCAACAGTTAGGAGAAAGTTTGGTCAATTTTTTTTTTTTTTTTTAATGTAAAAAAGTTCAAATGTAAAAGAACTCTATCCCCAATCGTGAGTTTATATGGAGTTTCCTAATTCATTCACCTTCATCATATCTCAGTACTAATTAAACTAGAAAGTGCATTGAACTTAAATATAAAAATTTATCTTTACAAGCTGGAAAAGAAATCCAACTTACATCCATCCACATCCTTCTGTTTATCTCCACAGGACTTGGGATCTTACTTTATAAGAAGTCAAACCTATGACTGACAGAACTGGAAATGCTTCTTTTTTCTGCAGAGCCTCTCAACTCTCCTTTTAATCATTTCTAGCCAGAGATGCCAGAGATTTCCTGCATTTCACTTCTTTCTCTCACAGTTCTCCTAAAAAATTGCAAGTATTGACTTTTTTATGGCTCTCTTAGGATTCAAATTTAAGTCAACTTTAAGAAAACTGGTTAAATTACATGTTTCAAGTACACCAAGGTACTGACTTTAATTGCAAAAACATACCCAATCAATAATTAATTGATCCCAGTAGGTGGTCTCCAAAAACCTCCAACATGAAAAAAGCCTTCAGTACAATGAGCACAGCTCGGAGTTCTCTGTGACAAAGGCAAAAAACCCTGGAACACGTCTCTTTCTATCTGTTTATTAATGAATTTCTTTGATGGAAAATGGCGGCTTAATTATTTTTTATTATGTGTCCAATTTTTGTGCAATTAAGCAAGATGATAGTGTGATTTGGAGATGAGTAACGTAATTACTGATAAAGTCCTCGTGTCTCATTTAAAATGCCTCGGCTCTTTCTTTGAACTGCTTGTAAAGAGATTTTCTGTTAAATAAAAGACGAGTTTTTTCTTATTTAGTTCAGGTGGCCTAACTAAGACAATTTGCTGCTAAGCTTTTCTCCCCCATTCTGTTACTTCTCCAGTTAATGATTACAATCTGGACGTTCCCAGATTTAATTAATTCACTGTTGTGATTTTAAGTCTTGAGGTTCTCTTTGAGAATATTAAAATACCTCCTTGTTTCGAGCTCCCAACTGATGCTGAGCAACACTGGAAATCAAATCTGAACAGACTTTGACAGTAATGAAATTTCCATACCACCAATGCCCTGGAGACTGGTGGATCTAGCTCACAAGATTCAGGATGAATTGAAACATTGTTGTTTTTATTAAACATTATGTTATGTTCTGTGCTTCTGGCTTTGAAACAAAATGTCCCACACTTTGATATTATGTTTTGTTTTATGTGGAGATTTATTCATAAAGAAAACCATAACACTTTCAGAAAGTTTTTCTAGCAGGGGTTGGCTGTTTCCAGACATTATTTTAATGGTTTTTACCATCCATCCATCCATCCATCCATCCATCCATCCATCCATCCAGGCTTGTATAAGTGTACACACTCATACCTGAGGGCAATTTAGAGAGACTAATCATTGCAAATATGTATTTATTTATTTTTTAAACTAACTTTAGTTTCATAAACCCATTTGTCATAGGCAGACATTTTTGAAAAAGCAGCATATGATGCATTTAAAGTTTAATTTTTCATAATCTCAGTCCTATTGTAAAACTGACCGTGAACTTATTCATGAACAGATGTAAGCACTTCATTTTTCTGACTAAGAATGGTGAAAATACCTTTTTGTTACTTTAGAATGAACTAAATCATCTGTAATTCCACAGGCATTAAGGTCTTAAGAGTCTTCAAAACGACTATGAACTTGTTATGAGTTTAAAACATTTTTATAAAATTTGAGTGCTCTTAAGGAAATGATCTTTTGCCTGCTCAGTTTAAAACTCTCCACTGAATGTAACCTTGTTCTTTTCCCTTGGTAAGAATATATAGGTTCACTCCAAACCCTTGACATCTGCTTAAAACTTGTTCTTATCATTTATTTCTAGAAGACTTTCATGTGAAAAGGAAACTTCTAACGTTTGTTTAATGTAGATTCTGTTTGATTTCTGACACCTGAGTCAATAAACGATAAAAAGTGATGAAGAAGCGATGGTGGAGAGATCCAAAGAGATGGATCGTCTGTCGTTGTGGTTCCACTACAAATGTGGGCCAAACCTTTTCGATATTCAGCTAATGTTGAAAAAGTGAGCAGCGCGTCCACATACGTGATTGACTGCGTTAAGACCCTCCTCCTGGCTCTGATTGGTTGGTTCTGACTGGGAGCGGCATATTTCTGCAGATTGCAGTGGGACCACAGGGAGGCGACATATTCTCGTATTCTCCTGTCATTACATAGGGACGATTTTAACAAAAAGTGTAAAAATCATATTTTTATAAAAGTTACCTACTGCAGCCGTAACTGGAGGAAGTTATGGCACTTATCTTGTAATTTTTTACAATCTGAGATAATGGGAACACGTATATATTACAGATGGAACCTCGGGGAACCCTGCATGTGATTTTTTGACAACTCCAATGTAAAATTACCGACTGACACAAACAAGTCCTTGTTCTGTAGGTAAGACTTGAACCGGTCAAGTACTCTACCAGAAAGTCCAACCCAACTGGGCCGTCTGAGCTCCTATAATACCAGGACTGTGATTTTTGCACAGTTTACATTTATGATGTCATTGAACACTTGGACTAGGCAGTATAGTACTGTGTTGAACACAGAAACTGGACTCAAAGGTGAAGAGAACCTGAACCTTGACTCTCCAATCCTTTGAAAACTCCCTTGAAGTAGTTGGATCTTGTGGTTGTTCTTGCAGATCCAATATAATCAGTCAGTTTTGACTTTTAGGTGTTAATATTTTGATTCAAAGAATAAATGTACTTATAAAATATATTCCTGTTATTCCTTTCCTTATGTTTGAAATTAAGGCTCTCTGTAAAAGACAATATGGCCATTAGAGCGATTTTAAAGAGTTGAGACTTGATTTTTAAAACATACTGATGCCATAAACGCATAAGCTGTAAGCCGTGCATCCACTCGTCCCATTTCATTGCAAATATGTGCAAAACATGTCGACAGTCTCTTTGACATTAAAAGCCCAGACTCCGCCAGGGGTGGCTGGGCTTCAGTGCCACAGATCGAGACAGACTTTAAAGTAGAACCGCTGTGCTCCTTCTTTAAACCTGCTGCTCTCCGTATGATTTCTGGCTCTGGGGCGCCCTGCAGGATGGGAATGTAATGCAAAGGCAGATGGATGCTCAGTGTTCTTGAAATTCAGGACACTAAACGTAACCCGTCCTCCATCCCCATCAATAAATGGAAGCTCACATATCAGCGCAAACACATAGGCACAAAGTTTGAATACAGTGAGTAAAAGGTAAATATGATGGAAAATGAAACTGGTACAACTTCAATATATTGAATTGGTAAAAACATGTATGACTAATGAATGGGATAAAATTAGAATAAGAAAACATCTCAAAGAAATTAAATAAATAGCAAAAGAATTAAAAGTGAACAAAATAGAAAACTTTAAGAACTAAAGGTAAATATGAATAAATAACCAAATAATAAAACCATTCTTAAAATGATTATGACTCATTAAAAAGCTTTGCTAACGTTCTTGAAACCACATTTCCTGTCTGTGTACGACCGACTCGTGGACTAAAGTAGCTCAAAGGATCAAATCTGATCTGTTTTCAAATATTTCTGTCTGTTTAACTTCATGTAAGTGTGAAAACTCAAGATGTCAGTTTTGTATCCTTATCACTACAAAAGTTTTGGCTTCCATTTCTGCAGACTCTATGAAAGAATGCTGAACTGACATTTGATGATGGAAAACAGGACAGGATTATTTATGCAGTACATCAGATTTTTCAACCAGAGATTCTTCTGCTGCTGAAAACCCATAATAGCACTTATATGATGCAGCAAGAGGATAACTTGTCGTTCAAAAGATTTTTAACAACATTCACAGGAAATAAAGTGTCTTTCGCTTGAAGGACTGCAATCGACGACACTACAGCCGAGTTTCAGCGTCAGATTGGTTTCTGAGCACCAACTGGCCTGACAGTGGTGTTTTAGGAGAGGCTGCAGCTCAGCCACTTAATCCCAGTCACATTTCTTAGCAGTGAAGCTACAGAAAGCACACACAGCCGTAGAAACATAGATCATTGTGACTTTCGGAGTACAGACTGTGGAAAGACATGGCTAGAAGGTCTCAAGATGGGGTCAAGGGAAGGAGGAGTCAGCAGCGGGACACAGATGAGCCATGAAGAACTAGGAAGAAGAGTGAGGAAGATGGATGGGAGGTAACGTCATGTCCGTTTGTCATTATCTGACCATGTGTGTTTCTCTGCCAGAGTCTGTTTAGACAGAAAGTTCAAATAAGATTTTTGTGTATTTTTGCTAAACTGTAGGGATGAGGGAATGACATCTTTTGAAAAAAAAATCTATGTTTTTACTTGTTGATGGTGTTACCTTTTAATGTTGCAAATGTGGTTTTAATCACCAGTCAGCCCAAAACAGGTTCCATGAGTCAAAAACATCGGAACACCTCAACCGCCAGGCTGGAGAATCTCAATCAGTGCAACTCGCTGGACATCTGAAGTTATATTTACCGTATTAGAGTTGCATTTAAAGCAATATTAGCATTTTCATTCATTTTCAGGGGAGAGTTTTCAGCATGATGAAGGACGATCTCTTCAAGCCTGGTTAGATGATCCAAAGTAGAGTCTAGATCCACAAAATCACAAACGAAACAATTTGTTTGACTTTATCTTATAAGTTTTGGGAAAAAATTAGGAAAACCTACAATATCCTGAGTTTTTCCAAACAGATTTGGATATTTATCATAAATCTGAACACTACAAAGAAAAAGAAAAAGAAAAACAAAAGATTTGAAGTTTTCTGTAAATTAAAAAAAAAAAAAAAATCAAATTTTCTGGTGGCAAATGAATTCAGACTCCCTCACGTTTATTCTCAAGAGTTTCACATCAGGTCCACAAGGTAAGAACATCATTACTCAGCATTGTGAGGCAGGTTTGCCCTGTTTAGGCCTCATTCAGACATTCAGCCTGGTTTTCTCCTGACTCCTGAAGTGAGAGTGAACACCATGGTGACATCTAAAGAGCTATTTGAGTAGTTTATCTGAGTCTGGTCAGAGATCTCAGAAGAATCTGAAATCAGCCATTTCAGCCAACACACCCAGATCTGACCGTCCAATTAACTTCCAAGATGCTCAAAGAACTCCAAACACCCTAAAATGCCATCACAGGACCTTCATATGAAGAGGTATTCCTGTACCATCAAAAAGAGTCAACACAAGTTCAACTTAAATGCGATGAAAACACGTTAGCATAAGCAATGTTCTTCGGACTGATGAGACTAAACTTGATTACTGGGACACCAGAACAGATGACATGTTCGCAATAAGCTAACTTCAGCATTCCAGGAAAATAACCTTCTGCCGACTGTAAAGCCCAGAGGGGGAAGT
This sequence comes from Anableps anableps, assembly GCA_014839685.1. Taxonomy (NCBI): domain Eukaryota; kingdom Metazoa; phylum Chordata; class Actinopteri; order Cyprinodontiformes; family Anablepidae; genus Anableps; species Anableps anableps. The sequence continues at coordinate 35,182,852 of CM026075.1, read as the reverse complement.
GTCATGGTTTGGGAATGCTTTGCTGCAGCAGGATCCACCATGAATGCTACCATGTTTCAGAAGGTGCTTGAAGTAAGTCGAAAGTAGAACTGTACCCTGCAACATGACAACGACCCAAAACACAGAGAAAATTAAAAATTTGGAACTGGACAAGTCAAAGCCCATGTCTTGGTCTCATGAGCTGTGTTTCCATCAGCATTTTTTATGCACCTTTTGAAGTATCGCATTAGAAACTTTTGATGGAAATGGCAAAATTCAAAATAACTTCCTCAGTTTTGCAAAAACATTTGTATGCTTGGCTTTTCTGAAAAAGAGTTAATGCACTAAAGGGAGATGGAAAGATATGAGCTGAATGAGTTCTAATGTAGCGAACTTACCATCCACTGGTTAGTTCTGTGCCTTACCAGAGGCACGAAACTCGAAAAACCTCCAGCAGGAAAGGAGGGGAGCCGTTAGCCTGGAGTGGCCGGCGAGAGGCACTCCAGGCTGGGATGGGAGTGCTGGAGCGCTCCCATCCACTGGTGGTGGTGGTGGAAGGCTTGGAAAATGTCTAAGGCCAAGCCTCCTCCATTTTTCTGAGATGTGTGATCCATGCCGGTTTGCAACCTCTACATCTTGTTTGTCACAGCCATGCGTAGCAGCAACACCGGATGAGCTTACGCTTTACGTAGCCTGGTTGATTCGCTCCAAACCAGCAGATGGAAACACGCCGAATTCAGTTTCCTTTTTTCCTTATTTTCAACATTTTAAAAGTTCGTTCAAAGTTCGCAGGACAGTTGGATGGAGACATAGCTATTAAGATGCTGTGGGGTTACTTGAAACAGGCTGCTTCCTCAGATCGATGTCAGGGACTGGTGTCTCTCTGAGGATATTTCAGTCAAATGGTGGTAAGACCAGCTCGGAGGTACTCTATCCTAACTTTTTTCTCAGCTAGAAAACACATTTCAGTTATATCTATTTTTGTTGCTTTGCTGCAGTTAAATCTATACATCCATATGTGCACGTTTCATTTGAAAAAACTGAATTTTTTTACGGGGTGTTCTGATTTCTTTCATCTGATTGAATGCTAATTTCACCTCCCAGGTTTCAGTCCCATAATGTAGAGAAGAACTCTTAAAAAAGTGGACAAAATAGGTGTTTGTTTAGTGTTATGTCATGCTACTATTGTGTTTTTTCCAGGGCTGCAGAAAAAACTGCAGCCCATGGTCTTTTCCCATGTGTATGTACTGTTGTGCATGTGTTGAATAAAATCAGATTGTAGGATTTATACGCTACCAAGCAATCATACTGAATGTTAATGAGCTTGAAACATCGCCACTGACATTAAATATAGTAAATCTCTGATTATTAAATTGCAAACCCAGTCGTCAGAAGGCGCTCTGCATTTTCACTGATATTAATGAGGTTTAATTTGCAATCGCAAATAAAATCAGTGGCTTCTTCAGCTTTTAATAAACAGTCTGTAACACCCTTATTGGATTCTTTGTTTTAATTATCTTACATGGTTCTGAGCCAAAGGAATATGACACTTGGGAACTTTAATACACTTATTAATTTATTCACTTCATTTTACCACCCAAGAAGCTTGGCCAGAGTTCACAAAATGTTTTAGTATGTCTCAGTCGAAACAACTAATTAAGTTAATGCTGCAGAATGGGTTGTCTATTAAACTGCTGATTTTGGATTAGAATAAGCTTTTGTAATAAGCATTTAGAGCCTTTCTTTGAGATTTTTAGGAATGTTTGTGCCTAAAAGTTATTTGTTATTTGTTTAAATGCAGGCGGGTATTTCTGAGGAGTGTTGAGGGACCATGGTTTTGTTTTTCTGGAACTTTATCTCGACAATAACTACATGCAGTATAAGAACCATTGTTGTTGTACCCATTATCTCTGTGGAGTTGCACTGATGAATCATAACCCTACGACCACCCGATGATGTATATACTGATTATTATCCCTCAACTTGTTAGTAGGTGTTATTAATGAGGTAGCTAATGCACATTTTGTTCTCAGAGCCGATGTGCTAGAAGCAGGAAAAATGCACAGTGTATGGATTTGAAGGCTATTGATTGGGTCAGAGCACCTCCGACACTGCAGCTGTAGTGGGGTGATCTTGGTCTAAAGTGGTCTGCATCTATTTAAAATTGTACAAAGAAAAAACAGCGCTGAAAAGGCGACAAGGTCATGGATGGCCATGAGGCTGAAGGCTCTTGTGCTTCTATCTGAACAGATGAGCTTCTTTAGCAGCTAATATCGGTTCTGATTGTATCAGGCTGTTAAGTATCAGGCTCCATAGCTTCAGACCAAATTTTCCATTTTATCTCAAGCTTTCTCTCCATTATCCAGTGTTTCTTTAGCTTCTTCTTCTTATTTGTCTCTCCTGTCTCTACCACATCTATGTTTTTCATGCTTCTCTTCTTCTCTCAGTTATTTTTCTATAGATTTTGGTTGTGTCATTTACAGTAAAGATGGTTTTATGTCTTTTTTTACACCCAGATGACACAAAAACAAGTATTCTAAACATATCTTTGTTTTTGTATATCCCAGTATACCTTGTCAAGCAGGTGGTCATAATGTTGTGCTTGAGGCGCTCTTAGCCAACTTTTTACAATGCTTGAATTTATAATTTACTGCATATAAATGTATTGCATCTTCATTAGATTACGTAATTTGCCCATAATTGGATGTGAATGCGGCCGTGTACGAGGCTCCACCGGAATGAACTGGGTTGATCTCGGTGAAATTGGAGGGACTGCATGCAATATCATTTTTATTTAACCTGGACCTGTTTGCTGCTGCATGCCATTATGGAGATGAACTGAGGTAAAATGAAGCGTTGTGTTACATCCGTCGGGGTCAGGAAAAGATTTTTATGGTTTTTGCTCAGAAAAGGAGTAAAGCAACTTTTTATTGTATTATGTTTATAACTGATACATAATTCAGAAGTGAAATCATGGCTTTCACGTTGGAGAAACTGAGGTAGTACAGTCAAAAGGCTGTAGCAGAGATGTTGCTGCAGGGTTGTGCTTTTGGCATCTCTTCATGACCCGTAATGCGACTCTAACTGAGCGAACGTCCTCCGGGACTTTACTCAGCTCCATTACAACCATGTTGTGTCCTTAAACTACAGCAAAGCATCCAAGGCCATCTGATCCCAAGTCCCAGTGATCACAGCACCATGTGTTAGCATGAACCATGCTTCTACCTACACCTGGACTCTTCTGAGACCCCTCCGAGAGGCCTTTACAGCTCCCCCCCACCCCCGGGATGAGACTTATTTATAATGTGAAAATCCCTGCAAAGCATGCTGTCAGACTGCCCATTTCTCCACGTTCGCTGGAAGTGGCACCGGAAGCATCTGCAGATTGTGGTCTCTGCACTGAGAAAATGATGGAAGATGTGATGGATGCAGCCTCTGCCAGATCATCCACTTTGGCAGCCGCGCACAGTGAAGCCATAAGATATTCTCTCAGTTATTAACTTGGCTGGATTGCTGCCTCATAAAATAATCCTTCATCCGTTTCATGATGCGATGCCAACTGGTCTGAAACAAAATGGCGGTGTCAGAATATACCATGAACTCATCATTGACTCACGTATTGTCTTGTGAATTTTGAATTTTTGGCTGTCTTCATGTTTTTGTGCTTATTTAACCTCATTTAAAGCTAGGTTAACTTTCCACCAGAGTCACAGATGTGAGATGATTCTTTTCAAAGCCCTCATTTGCAATTTGAAGACTGATTTGCAATGTTGCATCCTATTTCCATAACGAGCGCACAAGAGCTTATAGCACAGAGACATGACGAAGGCTGTCAGGGAGGATTCATTGTCTGCTTTATAGTGAATCACTGTGGTCTGGAAATAATTCATCATAGAGGTGAAACAGCTGTGAAGTGAGAAGTAATTCTCTCCTTTTTTGTCTGCATGACTCAACTGTGTTTGGATCGTGCAGGCTCTGTGGACAGAAGTTTGGATCAACAAGGGTCAAACTTTATCTAAACTGTCAAAGTTTAAAGTTGATCGTCTGATTCGGAAGAGCAGCAGCTTGGTGATAGCGTTGTAAAGGACACGGCCAATAAAGAATTTGCTTATACAGTACATCTCCTCTGCAGCACGTGTGCATGAGGCTGTTAAGAATGTCTTCTGTGCGAGCCCCGAAGGTTGGCCCAGAATTCCCTGTCATTCCTCATCCTAATGGTTCCTGCCACAGACTCTCGCCAACGCACGGCTGGAAAAGAACCAAGAGCCAGGAGGAGAAAAGAAAACTCAACAGACGTTCAATCTGTCTCATAACCTCTCTCTGAGAACAAAAGTCACTCTGTGCTTAGGAGAGAAACAACGACGTGACTGCTCTGTCTCCACTCATGCAGAAAAAGTGGAGTCAACAGCTTCATTGTTGAAACATTAACAGTGATGCTTTTTACATTTGTGCACAAGCATAGAAGATGAACCCAGCATCCAGGTCAAGAAACTAAATCTCACACTGAATTACTTGGACTCTTTTATGCTTCTTCTGCTGAGGTTCATTACAAAGAGATTGCATAACTTCCCAAACAGGATGCATAGATTATGGTAAATTTCTTCCAGCTAATACAAAATTTCTGTTTTGGAGAAGCGCATACATTCCTGGCCATCACCAAACATGGCCATCGCATTGGATCAAGATTCCTCTCGACCATACAGAACCTCCATAACTTCTTTGAATGTGACTGAATCGCTGCAAATTTAGAAAGCCTCCTTCAGTGTTAAAGCTGCAGTATGTAACGTTTGCAAAAATATGTTTTGCATATTTGTTAAAACTGTCACCATGTTGTGACAGTTTGGTGTGAGACAGATAATCTGTGAACAGATGGAGCTCCTCCTCCTCCTCCTCCCTGAGCTGCTATTGCTGTCTAAAGAAATGCGCCTCCCCCGACCTGAAACAACCAATCAGAGCCTGGGGGAGGGGCTTAGCGTTGCCAATCACCCTTGTGTACGCGCTGCTAAATGTGCTGATGGTGGAGAAACAACTCACGGTTCCAGGAAAACAGTTTATCTGCCGTAATCGGTGGCCATGCTAACTAGCATTAGCATTAGCAGCAGGCTATGTTGTGGTGAACCAGCTGCAGCGTAGCAGAGAGCAGGGGGAGCATGTGAGCGGTGTGTACAGGAGGGTGATTAGCAGCGCTAAGCCCCTCCTCCTGGCTCTGATTGGTTGTTCCTGACTGAGTGGTGCATTTCTGCAGTTAGTACTGGGAGCACTGGGAGAAGGCAGAGGAACTTGTTTTTTTCACAGGTTATCTGTCTTATACTGTCATGATGTAATGATAATTTTAACAAATATGTAAAAAACATATTTTTCATAAAAGTTCCATATGGTTATTTAAGGGAGTCATTGCACTTCTTCAGTGCTGTGCCTCAGAGAAGCTGGTTGAAGCTGGTATGACAGTGTCGTCACCCCAGTGAAATACGTACAGACGTGGGCTTAAAGACCACTCAGTAAAGAAGAAGCCATGACAACAAAAGCAAAAATAAAAGCCAAATTGTGGGGTGACTGAGGTAGGAGTTCACCCTTCAATCGGTTCGAGCCCCTGCCCTGTCCGTCTGTATTATCATGTCCTTCTGACCACCATCGTGCCAAATACGGCAGCCTCACTTCTGTCAGACTGCGCCAGGGCAGCTGTGGCTACAATCCAGCAGTTTGCCATCATCAGCATGTGAATGTGTGCGTTTGTGTGCGAATTGCAAATTCACCCAGGAACATAAATCTGGAGACATATTCTGTGGTCTGATAAAATTAAATTTAAACGGAAAAGGGGGAAACATGCCAGCCTGAAAAAGCACCATCCCATCTGTAAAACATGGAGGTGGCAGCATCATGTTGTCGGTTTGTTTTGCTGCAGGAGGAACTTGTACAGATAGTGTTTCCAGATAAGAATTTCATCTGGAAATGCGGAAGCAGCATCTTCAGAAATCAGTCAAGAAGTTCAAACTTGGGTGCAAGCAGATCCTTCAAATGAACAATCACCCTCGCTGAGCAGAATGCCATGTTAGTTCCAAAGTGTCTTAAGAAGAGCAAAGTTAAACTTTGATCTCAATCCAATTAAAAATGTCTGGGTAAAGCTGAAAAAGTGTGTGTGAAAACGGGACTTAGTCGCACAGGTTCTGTCAAAGCCAAAATCCCAGCAAACTGTTGTAAGAAGCTCATGAGAAGCTTCCAGACATTCATGTCATGTGTATAAAAGTCTTGATATATTGCTCTTACTGTTCTGGTATTCAGGAAATAAACATTATTTTGAATTTATTTTTGAATCTACCTGACATTAAACATGAAAACTTCAGTGTTGTTTAATGTCAGAAAGAGAGAAATTAATATTCTGTTTCAGCCTTACTGTGGAGGAGGGAATTCCCAAACAGTTTTCAGTTTTCTTTGCTGAACTTTGACCAAATTTAATGACAGAATAACTGAAAAACATAAAAGTGCTCCTTCTAGTACTAGTAACATTTATTAATTTAAAATTGCAATGTCAGCCATCTTTATGTTCACTATATTTTCAGCAAAAGAAATCACATACCCTTTAAATTCTTGTGGTTTTTTTTTTAAATTAATTTGGAGTTTTCTAGGGTTTTGAGGTGCTCAGAAACTTTTTGACTTCATTTTTGTTTAAAGATAAATGACAGGCCAGGATTTGTGACGTGTGTTTTTGTGCACTTGAGATTAGCGGTAAATAAGTTTGCTTGTAATGAAAAAAAACTCGATGTAGCAAATTGAAAGATGTGTTTCTGGCATCAACTGCACTGAAGTGTAGCCAGGAGTGATGTGTGCTCTGAGTCGCATAATCGCAACGTCATTAAATCGAAATCATGATTTTTTTTTTTTTTTGTTATGTAAGAGCAGAATACCCACTTGCTCTCTGACCAGTAGCCTTCCTGAGGCGGTTGTACCAAGATAAGCAATGCTTCATTATAGAACAACTGTGGTTTGGATTAGAAGCTGCACATGAATGTTACACATCTGAAATAAATTATCTACAATTGCACTGCAATAATCACTCTCAGAAAGGCAAAAAAAACCCTCCTAAAATATTATTATCGAGGGCTGTTCCAAGATGTTACAATATGAATTCATCCCATGAATCCCAGGTTTTGATGCAACCTTGAGGCAGAAAACTGGAAAATGATCTTCCAGCATCACACACAGGAAACAGAATTTACAAATTCCTTAGAAAGTAACAGAATTTGCACAAATTTTGAAATTTGAGGGACAGAATTAAAAGTATTTTTCCCTTAAGTAACAAACTTCCCATCAGAACCTTTATGTTGGGTTACAGAACTGTTATGCAGCCTCCTCTTGGCTTATAACGAAGCTTTTCTGCAGGAATTACAAAGCGCAAAGGAGCTCAATTCCAGCTGCTGAAGGAAAAACAATCATCAGCAAGAGCAAGTAAGAATCACTGGTTCACATGGAAAAATCATCTCTTTGTGGGCTTGTTTAATTAAAGTCTGATTTGTAAACAAGAAAGTTGAATTTGATTCTGGACGGGTCTGTCCAAAATGACAAAATGGAACATTTCCATAATCTTGTCGTTCTTTTATCATCTCCTTGCTGCTCTCCAAGAAGATTAAATGAACACCGCGTCTTCATCATCTTCCTCTCTCAGATTGCCAAAGTTAGAAATTCAAGGCTTCATGTTTTGGCACCACCTGTCAGCAAGAGATAACTTAATTTTTTATTTTTTTTTTAAGAAAGTTTAAAGGATTTAATTAGCTGCTGTCACGTACCGTGACACACTGCACACTGGTTGGCCTCGTTGGCTGCTGACTGGATTTAAAAAGCTTCATCTGCAGGTCGCGTCTCTGCTGCGGCATCCATCTCTCTCTGGATGGATGGCTCATTTCATTTGCTGCTGGTAGAGAAGCTGTTTTATATTTTCCTCAGAAGACATCATGCAACACTTTCTTGAAGTTAAAAAAAAAAAAAAAAAAAAAAAAAAAAAAAAAAAAAAAAAAAAACCCAAGAACTTCCTGACTTTGAAAATAAATTTCGACCCAACTGTTTATTGGTCCAGTCTCAGCCGGAAGACGCAGGAAACTTGTTCCTGCTGCAGGGACTCTTAATGCTTTATTACAAACATTATCTTTGTTCTTTGGACTTAAATACGGGACTCACCCTGGGATGAATAGCTTTTTCGTCTTGATGCAACATTTTTCGCTTCTTAAGAGCATCTTTGAAAGGCCTGAAATGTCAAATGCAAATGCATGCTGCCAAGGTATGTAGACCGTCTGTGTTTTTATCTCTCTTTTATTCTGTCAGTCAGCTGCTTTCAGCCCCCCCGCCCCCCTAGCCCTCTCCGTCCGTGGAGACATCACACTCAGGTGTCAGTCACCTCCGTCAATGGTTTCAACGTTTCACCATCCATCTCTGCATCAAAGGCACCCGGAGCACAAAGAGCACATTGTGTGTCTCACAACAATGCTTTCAAAAGTTCTGAGAGTCTGTTTTTAACTCTAAACCTTAGTTTTTCTCAGACCAAAGAATGTTACTTATCATTTTCCGTGCAGTGATGTGAAGTCCTGCTGTGGTTAAAATGAGGTGGCAAGACTCCATCCATTTCCTTCCATGTTCATCAGGGGAAATTTATGAATATTTCCTTTGGATATGAATCAAAAGACTTCAGTTTTTAATATACTTCTTAATAAATAGCTCTTACATGTTAAAAGCATCTTGGTAGAGATGAGCCGTCTCCTCGTGTCACTGGGGAAATAAAAAATGTTGGGAGTTTCCTGATTAGCAAATAAAAAAGTAAACATAATCCTCTTAACACTGGAGGTTAATGAGCATGGTGAGAGGTTACCATGGTAACAAACCCAGGGTAAGACGTGAACAAGCCGAAAATCTCAAACTGAATATGAGATTACCTCAGAGAAAAACTAATACTGATCAATACATCTACTAAGTCTGTCGCAAAAAGCAATAAATCAGTTAATCGCATGATCAGTTAAAATGATCTGCATGATTTCCATTTGCATGATTATTGGTTTTTCTCATATCTATCTCTTTCTGCCAAAGACTGGAACACATAAGGTTTCAGTCTGGTGCACTGGGCTCAACAAGCCCTTTTTTAAAGGGCAATTTTATTTACAGCGACCTCAGTATCTACTTTATTTGTTGTTTCGGTTGTTTTGTTCTGTTTAATTTGGATATTTAAAACGTCTTCCAGTTCCAATCTTAAATATTCATTAGAAATGAAGTTTATTGATCTTTGAGAGGGTGTACTTGCATTATTATCCCATTATGTTACTTAGAAATGGTCTCAAAACAACAATATTGTCATATATCACAACAATTTCTGGGACAATTTGTCGTCCAGCAATATTTGTTATCGTGACAGGCCTAATCCATACCAGCCATACTCTCCAGCAGAAACACCAGTCAACGTTTTAACAGACCACAGAAAGCAGGATTTACCTGAATGAACTGGCCAGAGTGTGAGATGACGTTTAGAATGAAATATTAAGAAACTTTTAGATGTAAGCTATTGTCATACTCATAGTTTCTCCATCATTTACAGTTCATGCATCAAACCATCTGAAGTTTTAGCTGTTTTCACCTCGTTTGTCTTCCACTGCTGTAACAAAGTGAACATATCCAAACTAATTCATTGCTTCTGTACTTCAGCTCACAGTTATTTCTTTCCAGCTGGTTGTTGGATTGTCTCTTGAAGCTCTCATATCTTCCACACAAAACACTGTAGCCACAAAATTTGAATGTATAACTACCAGAACGTTCTACCAGTGATTAAGTTTTTCAGATGCAACTTTGTTTCTTGTCTGCCCATCTGGTAAAAAGAGCCGTGCTGTGGGCTTTCCCTCCCCCTGGCCTTGCTCATCAGAAAAGGAGGGAGTGACCATGACAACCACATCTCTTACATTACTGCTGTGGTGTGTTTTTACCTGGATTTGAATGGCATTTGTTAACTTGTGTCAGAAGTGATAGTTGACCCAAATGCAAGCTAAAGATCTCTATAGATCTCCTGACTGGTTTAACTTAATGTGGTTAAAACAACTAAAGTTGCTGAAAATGAGCCTGGTAAAAACCAGCCCCTTGTTCTACACTTTGATTCGTACTGAGGGTCTGGACCTTCGGCTATTAAGAAACGGCTGCAGGTGGAGGCGTGGAAGTTTGAAAAGACTGGATCTGATTTTATCCAGTTGCTAACATTTGGCTGTGATGTATATGATACACCAGCTCGACTGTGAAGGAAGCTACACTATGAAGCTTACTGGAAATTGCGTTGTGAACAACCCCGTGGGGAGTAGTGCCATGACATCTTTTAAACATTCCTCTTGCTCCGACTTTAATTACGCAATATTTAGAAGCATGGCCAACATGGACTGAATGCCTTCGTTCACTTCCCGCGCTGCCATTGCCAAACTAAAAGCAAAAGCAGACTACACTTCTAAAACAGTGCAGAAAATCAACATTATCGTTTACAACTCCTCATTTTGTTTGCAGATTGGCCTGGTTGAAATTCAGCCGGAGAAATCCAGCTCAATGGGAGAAATCCCAGACTGAGCACTGAAGGGAGATGAGAATCAAGCAGAACTGTGCAGAAATGCAATGTCCAGGCTGGCTAAAACGCAAATGATCAAAACTGTTGGGTAGTTGTCGTAGCACAGATATAATACATAAAACAAAGCTGTATAAAAAAAGACACCAAACAAGGACCACCAAGGAGGTGGAGGAGGAAAAACCAACTGAAAACTAACAATTCAGTGTTAAACATAGAACAGAGGAAGGTTAACAGAACATAAACCAGTAAAGCAACAATATAAAAAACCTGCAGACATCAACACAATGATGTAAAGTATCCAATTATTAAAGTGAACCAAGGTTCCCCACCCTTCAAAAGACAGCTCCTTCCTCTCACACAGCCTCTCTCCACTTCTCTAGTTAATGCCTCGTTGGAAGCCATTAGCTACCCTGTCCTTAATTGTGGCTAATAATCCTATCACACTCTCCGTATCATTGCGCCAAGCACCATTAAGATAAAATGGGACCATCAAGGAGGGAAGGAAGGATGGCAGACTAATGACACTCAGAAGAAAGTGAGACTTTGGCCGGAGCTGAAGGTCCTGAGAGGGACTCCTAAGCCGAGATCATTGGGATTTAATGACTATCAAATAGACAGTAACATTTATAACTGACATTAAAAGGACAACTTTTATTCTGTGTCTTGAAAATGATTTCAGCAGAAGGCTCGTCCTGTTTCAAACTAGTGACATCAAACATTTAGACCTGCTTTCTCAGAAAGAGGAATCATAAATCATGGTTGAAGTCCATCCGATTAAGAGAATAAAAAGTTTGTTTTCCATGTTAGACGTAATTATACATTAATATACTCTTTTAATTTTAATTAGAGTCTATTTTTGAAATATATTTGCTGAACTGATCAGTTTACCTATTTATTTTAATCAATTGAACTGGATATCTCAGTTTAATTGATTTACTTAGATATACTGTATAGAATATCAAAAGATAAAGCAATGCGATCTTTAGGTGAAGCATTCTAGCAGCTGCCTTAACCAGGTTAACCTTTGTTAAATCAAGGTGGGACAAAATGTCCATGAGAGACGAGAGAGTACAGAACATCACCGGTGAGTGAGCTGTGAGGAAATGTGGGGGGGTTGTTTTCCCGCACCTCAAAGCCACAGAGTTTGGAAGCTTATCCATGGCATTGATAATGCTACTTTAATTATTGAACTGTTCGTGTGTAAGGGCCAATGCCGATACCGCGGACCCCCGGTATTTGCGAAGGTTGAGGACAGGCCCAGATTGGCTAATCTGGAGTTTCTGGACATTTCCAGAAAAGACGTTTGGGCCACAAGGTTGTTTTATCTTTTTATTTTATTTTAATCAGCCGGTGAACAGTCATGGGACTGAGCAGACCCGACGACATTAAGGTAACCGGGCCCCCTTAAGACAGGTTACAATGGGGACATGTCCCCTCCACCACCACCACTTTTTTAAGTTGTTAAAACTGTTTAATTCGTTGTTAACATGCCTTAATGTGTTTTTTCTGAGCTGTCTTTAAACGCACCATGAGTTCACACGCTAACATCGGTCACACCTGTGGGTCACCGATGGGGACATGCTGCTGGGCAGAGCTGCACGCTGGTGTGTGTTAGAATCATGGCAGCAAACCAGCAAAAGGGAAGAAATGTTGCCGTTTTTTCCAAACAAACAGTGAGCTGAGTGATGCTGTTGGATGCAGATAATGTTTGCTAAATGACGCCCAGTTAATCCGGGCCAATATCACGTTAACAATGTTGTCACCTATCTTCAGAGGTGGGTAGTAACTAGTCACAGTTACTCTGTTTCATTTAATTGAGTAACTTTTAGGAAAAAAAAACAAACTTTTAAGGAGTGTTATACTGCACTGTACGTTTTACTTTTACTTGAGTCATATTATTATGAACTGTTGCTTCTCTTAGTTAAATTTCTGGACACTGTATCCAATGCAAGTAACTTCAATGAAGAAAGAACAAACATATTTTAACCAAAAATGTATGAAACACGGGCTGAAACCTACACACCAGCCTGTTTTTACTCTACCTTTGTTGTCCTAATGTTGTTTTCGATCTGCTGAGCCTGTTAGGCCATTTGGAGATGAATTGTCCAAATATTGCCCCTGGAAGTACATTACTCTGTTCTAACATGAACAAATGATACTTCTACAAATTGATAGAGAAGTATCATTTTACGTAGGGCCTACTATTGGGGGGAAAAATTATTTCAAAAACGTTTTCTTCTGCCTGAATTTGAAATTTTGTATTTATTTGTAGTTTTTTATCTTAGTCTTTACAATGTCAAAATTTGCACATTGTATTTTGTCTGATGACATCATTTTAAAAATATTTAATCAGGTTATATGATCAGTTACTCAGTACTTGAGTAGCAATTTTACCAGATGCTGAATAATTTATTGGAAAGGTACTTTTTCCTTTATTGAGTAATTACAAGGGTTTACAGAACAGCACACTGTTGTATACTAAACATATAAGATTATAATTCCATGATTTTAATAATGACAGGTTGTTATCTATGGTGGGCCAGGGCTGAAAATGAGCTCCACTTGTTGGGGACCACAGCCGCCTGAAAATGGCTAAAATTAAGGAGTACTTGGGACCCCTCTAAAAATAACAGTCAATTTTAATAGATCAAACACTAAATATACTTTAATATGCCTAATTACACACAGGAAACCATCTTAGCACTTCCACAGATGCTAACATCCACGGTCGCCCTTATCTCCAGTTTTGGGGGTACAGTGAAGCAGCACCATGGAAAATGATTGGTGCTCCCTGGTTGGCTGCTTTGCAAACACCAGCCACCAGACTTTTGAACTGCTTCATTTTATGAAATAAAAGAGTTAAAAGGAATCCGAGATTAAGCAAAGACCAAAGGTTCTTCCTCTCTGACATCAGATGTGAAATCTGACCTGTAACCCAAACTGTCTACCAAGCATTGTTTCACACATTCAAGCTTTTTCACCAGAATAAAAGCAGTTTCACATTCAGAAGTCTGACTTAATGAATGTATTGAACCTTACAACAACTGTGGAAGTATTACGATAAAAGGAAATAAGACGGTTAACCTTCCTGACTCCCTGTTTTGTATCGTATATAAGAAGCAGCTGCAGATGACTTTCATCTAAACAGAACAAGACAAAAAGGTCACAAACACATTTCCATTTATGAAAACTGGGTTATTATTTTGAGAAAGATGCTTCATTTTGGCTGAACTGAAAATTAATTTATACTGAATCACAAATTCAGCTGAACTGATGAAATGGGCAAGAAAGCAAAGGTCAAAATTAAAGGTTTGTTCATACTACACTATTTCGTAAAACGTAAAGCCTTGTGTTTAAGGTTTATCCTTGAAATTGCTTCTTTACAAATGTGTTAAATTAATTTCAAAGCAAATATTTGTCTTCAAAACAGAAAAAAAGTCTAAAACATAAGTGTACACAAAGATCACATCAAAGTCCTACTGAAGTGTTCTCTCGAAATGCTTGAGCGAATGTAACCTTCTCGGTGTTTCTTTTGCATATTTTACTCAAGAAACACAACAGCTGCAGCGGCATGTTGTGAGACATCTCTCTGAGTAATCTGATGTCATTATGCAGCTGCAGCAACTGAAGCACGAGCTAAGATGGTGTAAGAAGAAAGAAGTTGGCCTTAGGGAGTTTGCTTTGGCTGATCGGGGATTGACTTTGTAGCCAAACGAGTGTGAGACCATTACAAAGCTGCCAGGCACCTCAGAATTTCTTACTGTGCTTAATGATTTTTTTTTTTCTTGATGTATGCATCTTTCTCTCCAAAGCAAACGCAGCATTTTAATTAGGCTGCTGATGGCTAACCGTGTTGCCATAGAGAAGGCTTTGATATTTGCTTTAAAACATGTTTGGCACCTATTTCAAAATGCAAGCTGTCTCCGACACCCTGTTATATGCTTGACAGCAGCAGTACAAATGTACTTGGGAGAAGCCCAGGGCTAATTTACCCCATTAATTTTATAACAGTTTCTAAGGTCCACTTTGGAAAGTTGAATGCTTTCCAGGTGAATTAGCATGGGTGGGATGGCTCACTCCAAAAACAAATGTGGTCAAAGTGTAACCCAGCCTGAATAACAATTTTTCTTCCATGGTTGAGGGCAACAAAATAATTGATGCTCTGTATGGTCACAGTGTTTCAATATTTGTGTGTTTGGGTATCTATGTGCTGCTCTGAGAAAGAGTATGACTTCTGTTTGCCTGTCAGTGTGTACAGCAGCTCGCTTAAATTACTCATGAGGTGGAGGAGCAGCGGAGAAGGTGACCCATTTCCACGTTCCACTTCTGTGGCCTCCCATTCCTTCTCGATCAGAGCCACTGTCACTCAAAAGGGGAGAGATGAAGAACCGTATGAAAATTCACTTTGGAGGTGAAGTGGGTCTGGCCGGTAAAAGAAGCGGCTGGGGTTTCTGCACCTCAATTAATATTTTCCTCTTTGTTTGAAGCGAAAGACTATTTATCCCAGCTTTTCACAACAGTAGTAAAGTCGAACTTTAACTTCTTTCTCCAATAACAGCAAAGAGAAACTAAGCATTAAAAAAAGTGCTTTGGTTTTAGCCCAAAAGATTATCCTAAAGGTCAGGTTGTCCCAATTATTCCCAATGACAAGTTAACCAGCGAGAAGATAAAGTCTGGTTTTCTTAAAATTTGCTCTACATGCAGACTGGAAATGTGAGTTGATCTGATTTGCAAGGAGCGCCTGAAGTGATAGTCTTAGGAGAGTCTTTCAGCTACTAGAGGTGTGCGATGCTGCATATTTTGGTATCAATCCGATACCAAGTAAATGCAGGACCAGTGCCACCGATATTGATACCAGTACGATACTTATGATTTAAGTTTGATATATCATCAAACTTCTGACCTTTAGGGGTTTTTGTGGTTTTTCCTTTGAATTATTTTGTTGAAACCAAGGACAGAGTTTAAATAAAGTTTATAGGTGCTTACAAAATACTTTCATAAGATATATATATATATATATATATATAAACAGAAAAAATAGAAAAACAAAACACAATTTTGTACACTGTATTCTAAAGAACGTGAAAAAAATGATCAAAAAAGGCAAATCTTTTTATGGTATAGTTGAGAAACTACAATAGAAAAATTAAATACAATTTCAAGAGGGAATCTGAAACTAAAGTACCGATCTGATACTGATACCGACTTGGTATTGATATTTTGGATTGATCTGCCCACCTCTGTCAGATGCTCCTTTCATTGTGTGATCTGCACATATTCTTTATGCCTCACAATCCGCTGAAAAGTCTGGACATAGAATTGGGGGAATAAAGTCATCCCGGTAATATTACACCTCCAATCCTCGCTAGGAGGCATTCACAAACTTGAAACCCATATGAACTGTAAGTAATGATACAAGGTTGAATGTGAAGTTGTGAAATTACACAAGGAGTGCAGGATCTTCCAAAATCCTTCTGGTCTTGGAAATCTATTTCTCTGCAAAAGCTGATGCAGATACACAGATGTGGTACACGGTAACTTTCTTTGCATTTAAATCACTAAATGGATTTGAAAAGCATTCACACATTGATCATTTGAATGGTGCAAGTTGTAAGTCACACACCTTTGGGTCCACAATCTCAGAGTATGCTGTATAAAGCACACATAACCTGGGATCCTGACTAATTTATCTATTTTTGTCTCATTTCAACCAGAACCAAAGGATTGTAGGACCTCGGTGATCTGATGAAGGGGGCTTGGCCTGCGGGAGGAGAGAAACACGTTAGTGTAGGTATGTGAATGGTGGGTGGCCATTTCCACTATGAAGAAGTACTGTATTTTCTGGACTATAAGTCATATTTATTTAGAAACTGTCAAACGTAAGGGGGACCTTGTCCGTGCTGATGAAAGGTTCCGGTAACATGTTGTGTTTAGTTGCCTGCTTTTTAACAAACATATGGAAACTGTCAGCTTTGGTTTGGAAGCCTGCTGGCATTTTCCGACGATCTGTGCTATCTTGTCAGATTTCCCTACGGGCGAAGTGCGCAGCGAAGCGGAGATGCCTGAAGTAAATTCTGGGTGATCAAGAGGCGGTTGTGTTCATTGAAGCGGTTGCACCAAGAAGGCCCGCCTGCAAAATCAGATATTCACCTCCTTGGCAACTACCAGGATGTGGAGATGTAACTGCACCATTCACAAGCCTCACAGCACATCACTCAGGCAACCAACTGTGGACTCGCTCCTCCAGCTCTGGCCATCTTCCTTTCAGCCTGCGTTTAGCTTTCCTCACAGCTGCAGACGTAAAGCTTAATCCTAAATTCATGCGTCATGAGGAAAAACAAAAACATATGTCACTCTGAGCTATAAGCCAAACTATGAAAAAAACTGTGAGTTATAGTCTGGAAAATACGGTATTTAGCTTTCTTAGGTATTTACATAAACATATCTGGTAGAGAACCTAGGGGTTAATTGTCATCGTGGGTAATGTTAAAAGATGAGTAACGGGATCCAGGTAAGTTTTGCAACCGAAGAAAGACAATCTGGCGGCGGAGAATGGGTCACACTGGTCTACTTAAATAAGGTGATCTTGATGAGCTGCAGACAAGATTATTGCAGCGCAGGAGCTTTACAGTTATTTGTGGGTGACCAATATATTTAAGACATGGCCTTCACTGTCTTTCACTCTGGTGTGATGTAGTGTAAAGTGTTTTTGGGAAAGTTTAAAGACATGAAATAAACCCAACATTTTCAAATGATAAAAGAAATAGTCTTAGACATTATTGTGCACTAATTTAGTCTGGTGTGGTTCATAAAGCCTTTATTCTGTCGCCGTTTGGTATATAATGAAGATATCTTCAGCACCTTTCAAGTGTCCCACAAAGGACATTTGTGAAAATGAGACTAGTTTGAACTTAACCACAGAAATGATGCAGGCTCAAATATACGAAGGCGTCACAAGTAAAATCTAAATGGTGAGAATCATATGACACAGCAATATGACCTCTCAGCAGTGCTTGAAAGTCGGCTTAATTCGGCCAATTTCATCATGTGAAGACACCGACCTAAAAGAGAGGACACATTATTTAATAATTCATCTCGTTCCATTATTTATCTGTGGGAGATTTCCTGAATGGATACTATTGCCTTGTCCTGTAACTACTGCTTTTCTCAGATGATTTTATGCTGCTTGACAAGCTCTCATGAAGAGAGCTAATGACCAAGCAGCACTTTTTTTTTTCAACTTTTATTCCCAGCCGCTTCTCGCTCATCACCTCATAATCATCTTTTTATAGCTGCTTTCTTTTAAGGACTATGTCAGATCAAGTTGGATGCCTCTTTCACTGCAGCCACAGATCATCCTGCATTTATTCCTGCTCCATTAAGGTAAATGTTTAATTTGTCCTTGTCACTGCAAGTACATCTAGAGGACATTACTTTCAACTCCCAATAGCTTTTTTCTTAAAGAGACAAACCAACATGATGGCTTTTATCATCACTCCTAAAATCATCAGGGCTGTTTAGAGAGACAATGATGAGTTCTCCTTCTCCATCTTTGATTGTTGCAATTTCTTGTAAAGTTCTTGATATTTCAAGAAACTTGCATCATGTAAATTTTATCTGCACTTTGTGCAAGTATTAATTCAAGAGCCCAAAATACTAATATCTCCATGATTATGAAAAGTTTAAATGATCATCAGGGCATCTTTGAAATGAGCTCTTCCACTTTTAATCAACTGTGAAGCTTTGAGGAGAAGCAGCTGCATTCTGGTCTTAGCCATCAAGCAGTCTACATTTTATGCTCCATTCAGGGTTATTAATTGGAATCACAGGAAAATATTGCTGGATGCTGGAAAAAAAAAATTGAGATGTTGAATGATTTTTAGGTTAGAAAGTCAAAGGTGACTACTTCAGTTCTAGATACAAAAGAAACACACCTGAGTGGAGAGTCAAGTTTATTTGTATCACACATTTCAGCAGCAAGGCAGTTCAGTCATAAAAACATCAATCAAGTATCCAGAAAAATCATGAAAATCATCAAGCTAATAATGCATCAGAATCGTAAATATCATCAAGCAAATATAGTTCTAAAATATATTTCAATGTTCTACTTACTACTAATCAAAGTCAGCTCTAAGGAGGTGGGTTTTTAGCCTTGATTTAAAGAACTCAGTGTTTCGGCTGTTTTGCAGTTTTCTGGAAGTTTGTTCCAGATTAGTGGAGCATAAAAATTGAAAGCTAATTCTCCATGTTTGGTTCTGGTTCTGGGGATGCAGAACCAAAACTGCTAATCTGATTACTTGTTATAATCTGTGCTAATGGGAGCACGTAGATATTAGAGGCAGAAGAAGAGACAGAACTACAGTGAGGGATGAAAAAACATGGAAGTTTCAGGCAGTTTCCTCCACCAACAGTTGCGCCACTTACAGATTAAAGACACTGCAGAACTGGTTCTTGCCCTTGTCCGGTAAAGCTAAATCCAAACACTTTTTTCACTAACCTCTGGTAGGAGACCGCAGATTATAATTTATAAGGTCAAATGACTGAACCCAGTAACTGCTGGGCTTTGGGGAGCAGAGGAGTTCAGCTGTCCCAGAATCTTGTTCACAAGTGATGGCAGGATAGAGTGAGAGAAGGAGCCTTACCCACAACAGAGCAGGTGTTGCTCCAGATCGCCATGGTGAAGAAAGAGCTCAGATTCATAGATAGATGCAAGAAGTTTGCAGAGGTTTGAGGCACATAAGTATTTGACTTAATATAGAAAGCAATAGTTGTGCTTTTCACCACATTAGAAAACAGAAATCTCTTTAGAAAAGTCTTACAGAAGTACAGGACATGTTTCACTGTGCCTAATGACTCTGTCTTACCAGCTTCAGCAGCATCTTCACTAGGTCTTTGATTTTTGTTCTGGAGTCAATTTGCACATTTTGGACCAGAACTTGTTCATCTCTGGGACACAGAACCTGCCTCCTTCCTGAGCGCTATGATAGTTGGACATTCCCATCATGTCTATTCTTGCTTATAATTGTTTGAACAGATGAACGCAGAACCTTCATGCTCTGGAAGTTGTTCCCCAAGGATCTTCACAATTATCTTCCTGATATCTTGGCTGTTTTCTTTTGACTTTCCCATTGTGTCAAACCAAAAAGCAGTGTGTTCCAGGTGTGGCCTTAAAATACATCCATAGGTGAGCCTCCAATTAACTCTGTCAGTTAACCTGTCAGAGGTTTCCAAAGCCATGACATCTGGGCTTTCCCCATTGTTTAAAAAGAGTAATCATTCTGTATGTAAACTTCTGATTTTGAAGACATTAATAAATAAATCTCTGACATATTCTCTTATTATTGTGACCTAACAGAAGACGTTTAGTCTAAATTAACTTCAGCCTCTGAGAAAAAAAGGTTTATGTGTCTTTTTATTTAGCGTATGTAAACTTCAGGTTTCAACTGTAAATGCTCAGGACAGATCAGATGGTGGATAGCATTACTAGCTTAGCATGACTCATGCATCAATTTAAACATTTAAAGTTTGCTCACAAAGTTAATCTTAGACCAAAAATATTACACCTTGTTGAAACCCTAGGGAGTCAATCTTTCCCCTAGAGAGCGTAGGGAATGTTGTGTGGGAATGGCCATGGATTAATGACTTTGGACCTTGGAGAACTGAAACAAAAGAACTCTGTGGCTTATCTTCTGAACATTGCAATTTAAATGGACAATCAAAATATCTTATCCCTCAAAGTGTTGACCTGTAATTATGTGCAGAGTAGTTTTACTGTTCCAATCCAAAGGGTTTGAAGCCTAATAAAATTCACGAGACTTTTAATTGTAAGTAATAGACTCGTTGCTCTATGCCAGATATATAAAAAAGGACTGAATTAACGTGAACTTTTGCTAAATCTATCAGCTCAGCAGACTTGTGCTGTAATCATCACTGGATGTCAACAGAAACACTATGTTTAGCTCTGCTTTGCCGGTCTCTGACTCAAACTGTCAACAAAACTCAACACTTCCTTGTCGTTCTCACATTCAAAGCCCGCTGGGAGAGCTGCGAGACTTCTCAAGTGAAAATTCACTTCTTTGATGGCGATTTAAAAAGGTTTAGGGTGAAGTGGAGATCCTGATGCAACACTTGCTGCACTAGTGGGAATTAGAGCTGTGGATGTGGGCAGTAACCTAAATTTACCCACTCAACGGGGAAACATGAGGAGGATTTTGAGTTTGAATCAAGTGTGAAAAACAGAGAAATTGGATATGAGAACTCTACACTTCAAATAGTCTTGCTTTCTCAGCCACATAGGGAAACAAAAATCTCAAGTCTAGTTTTATAGAATAAGTTTATGACCAGGTATTTTTTAGGTCACCGTGGGTATTTGTGAACCGCAGATTTAGATTTAAAGATTACATTAGCAGATAAAAACAGCTGATTCTCACATATTTTCATGTATGCTTTTGAAAGTGGTTGAAACTAAGTGAAGACAAGCTTTTCGTCTTGACACTTTAAGCCTTTTAACACCTTTAGTCAAAGCAGGACTTACTTGGAGCTCCCCAACTAGTCATAACCACATTATTATCAAGGGCACCGTAAAGCCTGCTCATATTTACCCTGCTCTTGCCTGTAAGTATGAGCCTTTAGGTGGGACCGCAAACTGCTCCCTGCTCACCAAGTTTGTTGACAGGCTGGAATGGGGGGAGTGTTTGATGAAGTGGAGCGAGCTTCTCTCATGACCCGTCTGGAATGGGGTCTGCTCTTACTGGAGCAAGACAGACAGGGAGATGGTTTTTGATGCGTCCGCCATAGGGGCGCAACGCTTGATGGCCTGGACCAAAACTGGAGCTCTTGTTGTTTGTGTTTGCCAGTTTTTGATCCCCCCCACCCAGGGAGAAATGAGTCTGTGGGTGAGTTCAGGTTTCACAGGTGGTATTTAAGTACTCCCAGTAAAGAGAACCGACACCGTTTTTGCAGAAGTGGCCAATTAGGATCAAGTGTCGGCTCGTTGACACGTGAAGGCCGGAATGCGCGAGTGCTTGGTTAAACGAGGATAGGAAGTAGTGCGGGTGGTGACAGGATTTGTCATGGTCATGAAGGAAGGTTTTCAAACACATGGCCACCAGATGGAAACCTTTATTTCTGTCCAGGGTTAGTAATTAAATAATGCACATGTATCAAACAGTCATAAACTTGCTTTTCTTTCCTTTTGCCTTGTTTGTTCTTTTATTGATCCTGTCCAATCTGCTCCTACATGTGGTCCAAGATAAACAGTTTATCATGAGCTGAGCTAAAGATTCAAATTGCTTTTGAAACACAAAGCCAACTTCACATTAGTCTTGAACAAGATAGCTCAACAGAGGAAGCAGAGTTACCCCTCAGTAGACATCATATGCTCTGTGTATAAAGTGAAGAAGGTAAGATCGATTTATATGCACTTCCCACAGAGCGGACTTGCATATATTTAGCTCCAAACTAAATATTTAGCTCAGAGCTAACCATTTAGCTAAAATGCAAATTTGTGTGCTCATAACTGGAAGTGGACAATCAAAATAAAAGCTGGGTCTTGAAAACAAACCTCTATATAAACTCCTGCTGGTGAGCTGGCACAGTCACTGTTGCTGTAGATCCATTGGTTAACATCTGTATTCCCATTAAAACGGTTCATCCTATGTTTTAAGCTTAAATGTTGTACATGTTAAGAGGAAAAAAAAATAATGAAGAGGCGCAATAATTGAAGCGAATCAGTCACACCAGCAGGAGTTTATATAAAGGTTCGCAAGACCCAGCTTTTATTTTGATAATCCAGTTCGCTAAGTATTTAGCTTGGAGCTAATATTTAGTTTGCAAACTAAATGTTTGCTTCAAACTAAATATTAAGTTAGCAAGCTAAATAGTTAGTTTGGAGCATCTTGCTAATTAAATATTTCGTTTGAAACTGTGACATTTATAAATGAATAAATAACATGATGAAAATATTACTTTAAAAAATGAACCCCAACTTTTTTTCTCTTCTGACAGTCAAGTTTATTTTGCACATTTCAGCAACAAGGCAGTTCAAAGTGCTTTACATTGTAAAAACATCAATCAAGTCTCCAATCAATCGAGTAAATATCAATGCATCAAAATCATAAAGCTTATCAAGCAAATATAATTTGAAAACATTGACCAATGTTCCACTTACTACTGATCAAAGGCAGCTATAAACAGGTGGGTTTTTAGCCTTGATTTAAAGGAACTCAATGATTTGGTTGTTTTGCAGTTTTCAGGAAGTTTGCTCCAGATTAGCACTAAGATTAGCGATAAGATGCTTCTCCATGTTTGGTTCTGGTTCTGGGGATGCAGAGTAGGCTAGAACCAGAAGACCGAAGTGGTCTAGAAGGATGACACAATAACAGACTAAATAACTCAAATTATTACTTTTAATTTTTGACAGTGTAACTTTACTAACGGTACCCCATAATTTTGTGTAATTCTCCATATAACAGATCTATTTTCATTGCCATGCATGTGTTTTCCAAAAATGACATCATGGCAAATGGACTCGGTCTGTTTTTCTTGAGTACATCTGCAGTGAATTGAAGCTTTATAAATCGACTAATAAAGTGAATAACATGGCAAAACATCCTCACAAATCTCCTGAAGTAAAAGCTGCTAAACTGATTCCAGTAACCTAATTCAGTTTCTGACTCTGACAAGATTTACAGTCGCGTAAAAAAACAAACAACGGAGACCCCTTTTAAATTTTCCAGTGTTTTTGGACTTAGTTCAGTTAGATTTAAATAACTGCACACCAGATAACTGGTAAACACCAGATTATTTAGACATTAATAACCCTAAACATTATACTTGCACTAACATGACTGTTTGCTCAGAGATGACCACTTAAACAGAAAACACAACACCCATGACTGACTTCTTAGGAACTCATTTTGGTTTCCCCCCCCATTTAAAATCCGAACTGGGTGGAAAATGTTTTTGAGCTTCACATCTTCGGAGTAAAAAGAAAATTTCTAATAAAATTACATCAGTGCATTAAACTGTGGAGATGCAACAGTTATTGCAAGAAATAAAGCTCTCTTTTGGGCCCTTGGGTACACTGATTGGGATCTCACTTTGACAAGGTAGTTCTCCATCTTTCAGTAAAATACAAACTTACTTCTTCACTCATATTTCACTTTTCCTTCCAAAGACGCTATATATCCAGGGGGACAGTGCGCTTAGGATGCAGATGGTAGCACGTTGCCCTGCAGCAAGAAGGTTCTGGGCTCAAATCTCTGTGTGTGTATTTTGCATGTTCTCCCTGTGCATGCGTGGGTTCTCTCTTGGTACTCCAGCTTCCTCCTGCAGTCCAAAAACATGAGTGTTGGGTTAACTGAACGCTCTAAATTACCCTTAAGAATGAGTGTGTGTGTGTGGTTGTCTGTCCTGTGTGTCTCTGTGTCGCCCTGTGATAGACTGGTGAACCTCTCCAGAATAAATCCCGCCCCTCGACCAATGAACGCTGGAGACAGGCACCAGCCCGCCTGCGGATAAGCGGGTATAGGAGGCTGATGGATGGATGACGCATTTGGGATTCATAAAGCAGCCAAACCAATGTTGCTTGGTCTCACCTGTAAAATGGCCAGAAAAAAAAAAATTGATCTTGAGTGAGTGCCAATTATTCTCCTCTCCTGGAATAAGTCAAAATATTTTTAATTAATTACTACTAATTCAATGTCCAATAAACAACTAAAACAAGATTTTTTTATTGAAAACAAAACAGATTGGAACTGCTTTTATTCATTCAACTCTGCTGTTGCTCTCCATTTACTGGGAATAACTGACAGTAACCTCAGTTACAGATCAAAGATTTAAAACTTGGACGCGTTTCCTGTCATTAGTTGGAAGTGCGTGGAATGCATCATCACATGGAGACATCACCCATCTTGAGCATGTAAGACAATAACCCTAATGCAGATTAAAGTGAGTGCGCTCATTCCACACATTTTTAATTTCTTAATTTGCACATTGTTAACGTTGGCGTTTCATTATGAGAAGAACAATTCACTGATGCTCTCGCTGGCCTCCCGGCCTTTGTCCCACTTGTTTTTTCTTCCTTCTGTGCTCACAGTGGCTGCTGTATCTTTTAATGAGATCACACTTCATTAAAGAAGCCCCCCCCCATTCAAACCATTCCCCAGGTCTCTCAATGCAAACACTTCAATTAGCAGCGGCGCCTAACAGCAGCAAGGAGACGGTGCGGTGAAGAAAGACAAGAGAAAGAGAAATGAAGGGATAAAGCAGTGGCAGCAGCGAGTTTACATCCGCCTATATTTCATCTGATTGCTCTCTGCAGAGCCTGAACATGTCTTTACAGTCAACTTCTTGATATAATCAATTTTCCGGAGTCGCTTTCATATCATTTGCCAGATAAATAAACACTCTCGAAGGTTGTTATAGCAACAACGCAAGTGAAATGTCTTCCATGTCACTATGGTGATGGAGTCCACGAAGCCTTTGTCGCACAGAGCTGAGACACATCTGTGAGGAGCGAATGCCACAGAAAGCTCAAAAACTCATCATCTGAATTCAGCGACAAAGAGGGAAGATTTCTGCAGCATCATTAGTCACCTAGGGATCATAAACAGGCACTTAAGAGAGCAGCTGAGTCACTAAACGCCCTGAATGATCGGCTGAATCAGTTCGGGCTGTGAAACCTTGGAAAAATAAGCTTCAGAGCCCATTTCTGATTCTGCCAGTTTGAAGCACAGAATGGCACACATTTTGCATTTTGACTCTGATCAACAACAAACAGCAAGGATTCTAAAAAGCTTGTTTTGCCTGTGCAGCCTATTTGAAATGGGAGAAACAGACAGCGCCAATTTCATCCCTGGGGACATTGTCCAAACACTGTCAGAATGAGGGCCGCCCATTTGAAGCTCTGTTGTTTGGACAAAACTGGGTTCCGTTTTTAATCCTCTTAATCTTTTCAAAGCTGAGGCTTTCTGAACCAACTTGGCAGGTTTTCCTCGTTACAGAACGGCCGGCTCCACCGTTGCATCAGCAGACTGAGTCCAGGGGATCTGCTGTGGAAATGAAGAGCTGACAGTGGATGTTGTGCTGACCGTCCCGTGGTGTTGGGGTCTCAGTAACATGTTTACAAAGCTTGGTTGCTCTCGCTGAGGATTATCTGTTCTTAGAGCTTTATCAGATTTTAACAGCTTAAAAATGCGTAAAATCTTGATTTATCAAACATAATATGGCTGTTTAAATCTTATTACTCAGTACAAATACTAAACAGATTGAAAGGACATTTTGCATGCTGGTTTTACTGCCTTCATGTTGCATACTGCTACTTCTGAGAGGTTTTATTGTCTGTTATGAAAAGCTATCCGTCTTCTGCTGTTTATCCGGCTCGTCTCATGTAGCCCTGAGACAACCACATCGTACAACTTCCCTAGAACGTCCCAGGTCTACCTTTAAAGGGATCCATGACTAGTTGAACATGTTGGCCTAAATATGTTGGGATTTTCCTACGAACCTAAAAGTTGTTTGTAATACGTAAATACTCATAATGACTTCCAAAATTGCACATCTTTATTATATTTGTCACCCACAGTAGTCACTGTTTTTTCACCTGCACAATGCATGCGGGTAGGTTATAGTGAACTCAAGTCTATAAACAAAACACAAGCTAAGGTCGAGGAGGCTGACAAAGGCAGCCCACAAAACGTCTGGACTGAGGCGAACTGTTTTAATGCGTCATTCAATACGAGATATCTGTTGCCACAAACGCATGTGATCTGCTGTATACTATATTAGCCAGAGCTAACTAAATAAACAGGAGCAAACACCATTAACAGGACCCAACATGAAATCAAAACAAATGTGAAGAAAATGAATGGATGTTTAAAGTCTTTGTAACAAACCGTTGTAATATATTTGAGAAAATGTTTTGATCCCGATGCTCACCGTTAAAACTGGAGCACTTCGCAGCATATGCTCTCCTTTCCGGTTAGCATTTCCAAGCAGTAGCAGGACAAAGCAACTTTTTTGGATGAGTCTCTCCTCTTCATCCGTTTGGTCCTCCTCACTTTCATTTCCTCTCGTCATTTCTTCATTGCCCTCTGTTTCAAATTGAAAGGGCTGAACGTTACCCATCACGCAAAAACGACTGTTCTGGCTGCATGGAGATAGCGCTGTAGGATGTATTGCAGCAAGTTCATAAAAAACTACATGCCTACAGTATTTTTACTGAGTTGTTTTTCCATCTGAAATAAATTCCTCTCAAATAATATCTATTATTACAACTAGTTGTGGATCCTCAAGCAACCTTCTATGGCTGCAGATCTCCATTTAATCTTCGGAGCACCACAAGTCGAAGCAGAGATGCAGATGATCCGTAGCGTAGCGGCGCAACATTGAGAACGGAGGCGAAAGTTCAAACCAGTTTTCCACTTGATCATGACAATCAGCAAATAAAATTGACAAACTTGACAGAAGTGGGAACATAAAGTTTTGGTCAACAGTATAACATCTTTAAATGAGGAATTGCTGCAGAAACCTGTTTTTGGATGCCTTTCCACCCACCCACCCATTAGGGATAGGAGCTGAAATAGTGCAGACAGAGCATAAACTGCAAAAACACAAAATCTTACCAACTATATTTGGTCTAGGTTCTAGTGCAAATATCTTTGTACATTGAAATAAGACAAAATTAACTTACAAGGAGCTTGTTTTAAGTCAATAATTCCTTAATATTGATGAAAAAGTTCTAGTTATAAGTGAAATAATCTGCCAGTGGGACAAGACATTTTTCCCATATTATAAGTTAAAATGTCTTGTTCCACTCGCAGATTATTCCATTTATAACTAGTAGATTTTCATCAATATTAAGGACTTATAGACTAAAAACAAGCTCCTATATTGTGCTCAACTTCTAAGTTCGTCTTGTCTTATTTCAAGTGTCTTCAAGAGTTTTGCAGTAGAAAGTAGACCAAAAATACTTGGTAAGACTGTGTTTTTGCTGTGTAAACCGTAAGGCAGACGGGGTTGACCGCTGAAGGGGGACTGCTTATGTTGAACACATAAGGTAACACGGTCCCCAACCACATCTGCATCATTGAGAAATGCTCTGGACAAGAGCCACACCAAACGCAGGCTGTGGACAATTAAGAAGAAAACATTCTGAAACATGATGCACATTAAAAACCACATCACAGGGTTCCACCTGCAGGCACATCGTACCTGGCACCCTAAACCGGAAGATTATCGAGCGAACAGAGTCAAAGCTTCTCCCAACTCATCCCGGACCTGTCTGAAGTGTTTCTTGGTCTTCATGATGCTGTTTGTTCGCTGAGTTTCTCCAACAAACTCCTGGGGCAAAAACTGTTTCAGAGGAACGAAAAAATCTCAAGCATGAAAATTCTTCCACATGCAGTGCTGTCGGCACGATCATGTCAAATTATTCTCACTGTAATTTCTTTACACAGACCAGGCAGAACCAGAACATCTTCATCGACTTCAGGGGCAATTTTTTCTGCTCTCAAATTCTTTATGCAAATACTAGAACTGGTTGCAATAGGAACATTTGTCTCACAGTCAGAGCTTTATACTGAATAATTACTGTCGGTCTAATTGCACCAATCAGGCTGAGCATTAAAAACACCTGCAGAATATTATTTAGGCACCCCTTATGGTGCCATCCAGCTCAGAGATGAGCTCTGAGGGCAAAGAAGACAGGAAGAAACTGCAGAACAGGAGTTCCACCTGGAACGTTTTGGCAGAACACCAGTTCTTATCTACTGGAATGTGATAGCTTGATTAAATCTGGGCACAAGCTGTGATTTTAATTAATCCAGCGTGATGAGTTAACTAACGCTTCATGTTGGAATGTGCCGTGTCCTTGCCAGGACCTGTAATTTCCTTACTCCGACTGATCAGGTCAGTTATCAGGTTAGGATGTGTAAATGAGACCGAATATGGTTGATTTAGTCAGTTCTGTACATGACAACAGCTTGTTTTTCAAAAAGAGACTCATATTTTCATACTTCCCTGCTTAAGGGAGCAGAAAGTCAACACTCTCCTGCAGATCTGGAGCTTGAAAGTGTCTGACTTTCTGAAGACACCCCAAGTAAAATGAGATTTATTATTTTACCAACATGTGATCTGCTTCAGCCAAAGATCAAACAACAGATCTTCTAATCCTTCTTTCCTCTTTGATGTGAAATCATGAATTAAATGTTGACAGCACAGTATTAGCATAAATCAGGTTTTCTTCCCCCCCCTCGTCTGTAATTTTGATTGGTTCTGTGTAAGTTTTGCTTTGATTTGAAAAATTTAGCTTGCTGGCGAAGAAGATTCAATTTAGGGGAAGCAAAACCATTACAACACATGTTTTTCCAGTGGATTCTCAGACACTAGGACAGGTATTTACTGTCATTTTAACACCTTGCTTTTGTTTCACACCAAAACGTGTTCATCCCTGAGACACAGAACCAATTACCTTTCCAAACCGCATGACAGCAGGACATTCCCATGTTGCATTTCCATGAAACTGTTCAACATAGGAACATTTTAAATTTAGGAAGCTGGACATTGTACCCAAGGATGAAGCAGACAGTTGTCGGTTCAAAAATCTTCATTTAACTAAAAGGTCACACTGCAAAAACAAAATCTTACCAAGTATTTTTAGTCTAATTTCTGGTGCAAATATCTTGAAAACACTTGAAATAAGACAAAACTAACTTACAAGTAACTTCTCAGCACAAAATAGGAACTTAAGTAAATAATTCCTTAATATTGATGAAAAAAATACTAGTTATATATGAAATAATCTGCCAGAGAGGCAAGACATTTTTCCCATATTATCAGTTAAAATGTCTCTTAATGTTATTTTTGATACATACAGCATTTTTATAACAACTAAAGCTAACATAGTTACATGTTTGTGGTAAAAACTGTACTATTTGTCTGGAAAATACATAATATTGCCCCTTCAAGCCCATATTTCTGTACTATTTAAAAAAATAAAATACAATTCTGACATAATATTTTAATCTTGTGTTTTCATTGGCCATGAATGGAAAATCATAATTAACAGAAGTAAAGGCTTTAAACCATCAGTCTCTGTGTAATTCATCTACATAAAAAGTGTTTCACTCAGTGAATTGAGTTATCGAAATAAATTACATTTTCAATAATCTAATTTATTAAATATGACTGTACTTCTGTAGGGAGGTTGCGTTGGTTTTCAATCACAGCAGTAGTGTATCAGGTTCGTGATGAAGGCCTTCCCTTGAGGGGGGGGGCAAGCACAGCTGTGTGGCTTGATAGTTGAATTTAAAGCGGGACTGGGCATGGTGGTAAGTTTAGGCTTCAACCGCCAACAACACTTACAGTAAATCAGTGCAAAGCTCTTGGTCCATTCTACCCGCAGCCTGTCCTGCTGTCACCTCATTACAGCTAATAGGACCATGTCCCACGCTGGCAACATCCAAGCCCAGCTTATTAGGCACAGAGAATGACTGCACTACCCCCAGCCATCCTTTATTCACATTTCAGATGCAACACAAGAAGTGCTTGTTCACTTCATGGTCAGACCTGTTGGACTTCACCCTGTTTGCATGTGATTAAGACCATCCTCAAAAAACCTCATGGGAACAGCTCAGCAGAGATTACATAGCATTCTCTACCTCCTGATACTGTCAGAGAGAATCATGCCCACTATGCACCAGAGTGCTCTGGGAAGGGGATCCTGATGTAAAATATTAATTAAGAGCGATAGAGGAGCATCTCCAAGATGCATAAATAGAAAGAAAACAATTAGGATGTGTGATCCATGTATGTTCTGAAAGGCTGTGTAGGTGATATGAGCATAGCAGGGTCTTCATCCTCTGAGGAGGGGGTATACATAACTGAAAGCATCAAGAGTAAAACAAGGCTGAGAATCGCATTTAGTTCAGCGGCCTAAAACAGGAGCTGTCTGTTCAGCACTACATCAAAAAGCCATTGTTTTTATGTTTTATCTACTCTTTCCCATAGCTGCACTTTTTAGATTTTACAGTCATGTATCCTTGTCCCCTCCATTGCAAATTATGCACTACCTTGTGTTTGTCTACCCCATAAAATCCCCCAAAATACTTTGAAGAGTAAGGTTGTAACATCAGGGTTACTGCAGGCTTCACCAACTCAGATTTAAGACTTCTTAAGACCTTTTTTTAAAGATCATTTTGAATGAAACTTAAAACCTGTATCATGACAGAAATATCCAAAAGAAAATCACAAATAAATAAATTGCATAGGTTGGCGACAGAAGTGAACCAATGGCTAGGATGAACATCGTCCAGCAGGCTGGCGATAAATTTGGACTTACTTATGATGGACGTAAAAAAGCTACGTAACTTTACCCTTGCTAGCTAGCAGAGTAGCTAGCTAACCAGCAAGGGTATATTAGTGACTAGTTACCGTTAGCTGCAACCGCCTTGAGTCACAGAACGCAGCGAAGATGACTGCATGCCACTCAAAGTTCTGCGCAACAGTAAAGTCCCGCAAGAAAAAAAAAAAAGAGACTACATTGAATATGCAAGATTAAATAGTCCTGCGAATAACGTATTTAAGGCCAACGTATTTTTAAAAAAATTTAAGACATTTTAAGGGTTTAATTTTAGATAAATCAGTTTAAGATTTTTTAAGGATTCGCATACGCCCTTGGACATAACACAATATTAAAAAATGTTTTAAATAGATTTCAGGTAATATAAGAAAATCAAGCACATTTAAAAAGCTGAAAAAGATTTGATAACATAGTAAACATAATCAAAAATCTTTGAGAAGACATTAAAAAAAATTCCTAATGAATGTGAACTAGTTCATATTAGGGTTGTGAATCTTGTTCAGAGTAAAGCTGAGTGCTGAATTATGAGCACAAATTAATTTGGTTTTAATCTGTGAGAGCAAAAATAACCAGCTTTTGCTTTTAAACATCTGATTGCCTTTATGGAAAGTGAAATAATACATAAATAAAAATTCTATGTTCAACAGCCAGATGGTACTCTCTTCATTCTGTCAGACAAAATGTGAAAAGCCTCTAGCTGGACCCTCAGCACTGAAAGTACATTTCAAACATCAGTGGTCCAATTTATGGTTGATGAGTGCATTTTGACTGCCGCACATGCAGAATTCATCTTCGGATTTCTCCAACTGGTCTTTATCAAATATTAATATTTCTGTGAGTGCAGAGTAAATGTGGATTATAAAAGGAAAGGGCAACAGGAGTCGGGAAACGTGCTCGAGACTAGAGCTCCGAGAAAGAGAACACACTAATCAAAGGGCCTCCGAGGTCAGTGCAAATATCTCAGAGAGGAGAGAATTTCATTTTGAGGCATTTTTTTTTTTTTTTTTTTATGAAGCTTGACAAAACTATAAAAACATATACCGCTAAGCATCATGGGAAATGTTCAGTCAGTTATAAAGTTGAGTTTTAAGTCAAGCTGAGCTGGAAAGCTTTACTGGTTCCATGTTGTCATTATTATTTCATCTTCTTTCATAGAACGTCCACGTTTTCATGTCGTCAGTGAACACAACAAACAACTGAACATTGAGAAAATTACAAATAGAGAACTTTGAATTCAATATTGTTAAAAATATGACACGAGGGTAGGCTTGATATTTGTCCTCATACAGCAGAGGGGTGTTGGGGGTGTCCTAAAGCTGCATAGGCATGAGATGAGGAACCTGATGGTAAAGAGGAGAAGCTGAAGCTGAAAGACAATTATATAACTAATTATTCTTCGGTCCATCTGATTCAGCAGCAGAAAATAATCGGGGAGCACAACAACACTCCCACTCCAGGTCACATTAACTCATAAAAAATTATCACAGTCACAAATCTTCAGCTCACAGCAGCTCCTTTAGATAACACGATGGTTTATAAACCAAACAGTTTATTATATGACCAAATGAATCGGTCTCATAATCAATTATTCTGAACGATGAATTCTTGACGTTTCCAGAAAGCAAGCTCCATTACACAAAAAGAAGCAAGAGGAGATATCGACGCAACCACATCCGAAAAGCTGATCTTCCTTCCTGACCAAGTCGAGTATTTGTCCTCGTTTTACGGTTTGGTCTGTGTTGAAACTTGCCTGGAGCCAGCAGCCAATCACGACCCACATGCAAGATCCTCCAAAGAGACAACGGAAAAGTTTAAAAGGTTTACTATAGCAATGAGGAAATGTGCCAAGAGTTCAGATCTTGATCCGGGCAGGAGTGTTTGGGAGCTGGCTGCAGACAGGAAACAGACTGGTGAGATTTGAGTATTGGCAAGATGAAGAATAAAGTTTTGCGATTAAGAAAGTGAGCTTACTAATGTTGGAAATTAGTTTGAGTGGTGATGATGTTATGGAGCTGGAGTTGTAGTGGTTGCAGGTTGGAGACATTGAAGAAACGAAGGGATGTTGGAGGGCAGACAGGTTGGAGTGGATGATTGGTGGAAAGAGGAGCCTCAACGCTGCTGGTTGGGGTAATATGATCCAAACAGCTATGGAGCAGGAGCTGTAGATGGAGGATCACAGAAAGCTGTTTGGAGGTAAGAATCCAAGAGCACACAAGGAGGTACCTTCAGAGAGGAGCGCATGGAAGCTAAGAACATGGAGGCAATAGGTGGAACAATGGACGGCTCGAGGTAAGCAGATGATAGCAGCTTGATGGTTTGTAGGTGCACACTGCAAGAAAAACCTGCAGCAGAGAGAAAACACACAAACATAAACGACCCAAACTCTGACACACTTTAGCTACATTCCCACTGCAGAGCTTGATACTCAAATTTGATTTTTTTTTTTTTCTGAAATCAGATTGTTTTTTTGCATTGTTGTTCACATTACTCTAAAAATGTGCTCCATATCCGACCCGAGAGTGAACTGTTGGCAGTTCCAAACTCACCGGCATGCGCAAAACAACAACAGCAACAATGACGACATCACGCACAGCGCGGTTTGGTCCAGAAAACATGGAAGGAAGTTACTTTCCTATAGTATCACCCCATATATTAATTAAGTGAAGTCAGGTTTAATAGAGCACACAGTACTTCAAATAACAAAGGGGTTCCTTATGAATGAAAATTAAAGTTCAAGACATGGAGCAACAACTAGTCCTTTGTTACGTGAATTGCCAGTATAATACTAGTTTAAAGCTCCTCACCAGCAAAATGGCCCATTAGTAAGCACTAAACAGCATGACTTAAACACAGCTCACAACGACTAAAACAAATCGGTAGCAAACGGCAGTGGCACATCTAAAAGACGACAAACAGAAAGAAATGACGTCGATAACGTCACTACTTTAGCTTCGTACATGGAAAATAATCCATTTCAGACATTACTTACCGAAAATCTTGAATCTTTGCTCATGTGGCCATAAACGTCGTCTTCTCCAACCAGTCTCGGCTCAAAATGTCCTTCCCTTCCGTCTTTTCCAAATCAGAGTGCGCCAACCAAAGTATGTAAACAAGGTTTTTTTTGTTTTTTTTTTGTTTTTTTTTTTTTAAACTTCCTGTCTTTTGACCGCTATATGTAACAACAGCACCACACGCTGGCAGAAACAAGAACTACAACTAGTAGGTGAAATAAAAGCAAAATAGGATTCACAAAGTAAATTTCACATGTAGCCATTTTTCACCTGGCTACATAAGCGTAACATGTCGCTGTCCCTAAATTGTGCAGAACCGTCGCAGCTGTCATCCATGTTGCTCACACTTTCCGCCGGCGCACAGTTATGTCAAATGTCAATGGAAAGTGACGTGACCGGATTTGCCTGCAGTGGGAATATCGCCTTACTCTTTTCTTGTTGCATCTTTTTGCTATACTTCCAAGGGGTCCTCATCGATAGCCCTCTTTTTTTATAGATTTCACATCAGCCAGTCATTATTTTTATTTAGACTGGACAATATGTTGAAAACTTCATCATTCTTTTCACATTCATATTGTTTAAAATTGCCTTAAAAAGATATGCTGAAAGTCAGGCTTGTCTGGCCAGTTGCATGTGATCTAAAGATTTGGCTGATTAGATAATGAGTTGTGGTGATGTTGTTGCTCCATGGGTTGTTGGTGCTGTTTGCCACAAAATTACTGATGGAGTTTGAACTGCCACAGGGGAACCTGGACTGTGATGGACTGATTTATTCCGTCTGTTGGAGAGGCTTACCTTCAGGGCTTCCTGAGAGAGCGCCTTGGGGAAGTCAGGTGAAGTAGCATGAAGAATGACAGGGTACCTGCAGAAACAGGGCCACGGTTGTGCTTAGCAGCTACAATATTTGAGCCTTGCAGGAAAGCAGCAACGCACAAGCAAAATAATAAATTACAATTTAGGCTGACAAATTAATAAACTGCTGCTGACATCAAAGGTAAAGGCTGTGATGAATGAATTACAGCAAATTGCTGTGCAGTAAGTCAGTTTCACACTGAGGTCGAGCTTAGCTGCAGGCTCTCTAATACTGAAGAGAATTTTTTCCTGTTGGACTGGAACTCTCACGCTTTCATAAGAGCTAAACTAAGTACTGCCACTTAAAACTAACATAAAACATAAACACAAATGCATGTTTCATTCGGTCAAAACAACATATTTGTTTCTATTATAACCAGTCCAGCTATCCACACAGATTCGAGCAGGAGACATTTTACTTTAATTTAGTCACCATGTGTTTCCTTTAATGTACAGGAAAAGTACCGCTCAATTCTCTGAAGATTTCTTCACGCTGGGAATCATCTGTTTAATGTTGGACAGAAGGAAAATCATGGTGTGAGTGACAGCCAATGCGGTTCTTTTGCAACCACAGTACAACTAAACACAGTCATGGTACACAGCACACCCTTTTCAGATTACGGTTTTATGTATGATGGATTTTTAAAAATGATCTGGACTTTATCGGGCTCCAAAATCATTTAAATTTAACCCCAAGGGAACAAAACCATAAAACAGGTTCCATTCTACCATTTATTAAACAAAACCAAAGCTAAATACAACATGCTGTGAGTAAAACTTTCTTGGACAGCTTGTAGAACCACCTTTAGCCACAATAACTGTTAGTAGTTCTTCTCTAGGACTGTACCACTCTTTTAAATATTGTGGTGCAGTTTTAGTCTATTATTTTCGGTAGGAATGTTTACATTGCCCCACAAGTGTCAGCTGTTGGACAGATGGCCACATATATACCTGTTTTTCATAGCTTGTCATTTTCATTGTCATCACAAAAAGTCATTTTTTTGTGATGTATTTTTTTGTTGCCTCTTTGCCAGGATTTCTTTGAAAAGAGGATTTATTAGGATTTTATCCCGGTAAAATAAAGGTTTAACAACAAAAAACTGAAATATCTACTTTGCTATACAGAGGAGCTCATGGTCAACCTAATGACTGAAAGGTGCCAAGGTTCTGTAGCGGCATAACAAAACCCAAATCGTCGGCCCTCCACCACCATGCACAGTTGGTATGAAGTGTATGTGATGTACTGATGTACTGAGGTTGTTGATTTTTCAAACCATGTGCATTATAACCAACCATCTCGACTTCTCTGGTTCATCCAGATGAACTCTCCAAACCCAGGTTGTGCTGCCATATTCTGCCAACAGTGGACCCCTGATATTCACAGGGGGTTAGGGACCACAATTCA
Source organism: Anableps anableps (assembly GCA_014839685.1). Classification (NCBI taxonomy): domain Eukaryota; kingdom Metazoa; phylum Chordata; class Actinopteri; order Cyprinodontiformes; family Anablepidae; genus Anableps; species Anableps anableps. The sequence continues at coordinate 35,146,670 of CM026075.1, read as the reverse complement.
ATTCAGTTTCAATTCAGTTTATTTATATAGCCCCAATTCACAACAAATGTCGTCCTGAGCCACTTTGCAAAAAAAAAAAAAAAAAAAAAAAAAAAAAAAATTCAGTCATACATACATTCCAATTGATCATAGTTATCAAACAGTACAGTAGCTCAATTAATTATTCAAAGTAATTCAAAAAATTTCTAAGGAAACCCAGCAGAGCATCGAGTCATTGACTTGCAGCATTCACTCCTCCTGGCCGAGCATGTAGCGACTGCAAGGCATTGTGTCGACAACTGGCTACAAATAAGTAAAATCTGGAAATACTTGAGACCACTTTTAACTTCCATTTTTTATAGTTTAAACATCAAATATGCATTAATATGCACAGTAGAAACCATCTTAGCAATACTGTACAAGCTAATAGCTACAGTTTTCCTAATCTTTGCTCTTGAGGGTACAGCCAATTAGCGGCAAGGAAAATTAATGTTGTTCCTAGATTGGGTGTTTTACAAACAGAAGCCAATAGTGTTTCAAGAAACACTGCGCCTTGGTATTTTAGCTTCCCAAGCTACATTCCTTTCTAGATTTTAAATATAAATCATGGATAGGTTTGGGGTCCACTATACTTGTTTAGGCTTTCTCTGATTGTCCTTTCATGTCCTTTACCATTTAACAGTCTGAGGACTGTAGACTTTGAGTTGGAGCTCTTGGGCTTTTGTCATTTCTCTGAGGGCTGCATTGTCTAACATTGTGGTGAATATGCTGAGACATCCCCCTCATGTAAAAATTGGCAGTTTTCTTAAAAGTTTTCTACTGGCAAATAATCTTTCTTTCTGTAGAATGATGAACTTCACTACTTTGGAAAAGGTCTCAGGGGCATTTCCATGTTGATGGGCAGCTAAAGTTATTGCTGATGTCTTTCTATTTTGGGGTTGTGTTAACCCACACCTGTATGAACCACTGATTAACCACAGGGGTTGATTTTAATTTTACAACCTGGTACTGGTAAAACAAAACAGTGTGGATTTGGTTTTCTTCCTTGATTGTCTACCTTTTTTAAAATTCCTTAAATGGGTTCAACTATTCTAATCTTTTAATTCTAATCTCTTGTTCCTGAGAAATGTTTGTACCTTCTTATAGATAAAATTATTCCAAGTGGTGTCAGGATTTTTTAAAAATTTAGTGAAGACTAATGTTTTCTTTCTAAAATATTAGCCCTGAAAAAAAGAAGAGATGTGTTGAGGCTTGCTGATCACCCCATGATCATGTTAGAGCAATACTACCAAATGAAGGGCACTCTGGATAGTATATTGATCAATTCACTTGATGCTGACAGAAAAGTTCAAGTTCATTAGGGAAGAGCAACCTAAAACGCCCTCCTATAAATGTTACAGTGATAGTAATTTTTTTCTTGGCAGAAATGTTCACTTTAATAGAAAATATAGGCTTTTAGGGTTTGTATGAAAAGGATAAAGCAGCTATAACTTCCTGAGGCTAATGGAACCCACGAAGGTCTTCGGCTTTTTCAGAATAAATAAAGAAATAACAGATACTGGTTGAGGAGGCTTGTTTTTTTACTTTGGCTAAGCACTCGGCAAATTTCAGGTAGAGCTGAGTGAAGAATATCTAGCATTGCAATCACAACAAATGGCCAAGCAGTTTCACTTCAGCTGATGAAGCACTAAATTTAGCATTTCTCAGAGCTGCAGATTTTAACCTGATAAATATATCAGTTTACAAAAGTCCTCTTTGCAACTTTTATTAAAAAATAAATAAATTAGAAGGTAGAATTTTGCCATCTGACCCAACGTGTCCCCTCCATGGGCTGCCACTGTATCGTGGTGGAGGGGTTTGAGAGCTCCAATGATACTAGGAGCTATCAGGAGCTTTATGTCCCTGGTAGGGTCACCCATGGTTAACAGGCCCTAGGTCAGGGATCAGATAAAGCACAGCCAAAAGATATCTTTAATGATGATAGTGCTTCCTCACCCAGACACAGGGCACAGCGCCCCCTTCTGGAGCCAGGCCTGGAGGTATAGCACATTGGCGAACGCCTATCAGCCGGGCCTGGATCAGCCTGAAGAGGAAACATGGGCTCACCACTTGTGGGAGTGACAACAAAAAGATTAAATATGCATTTGTTTTGGAAAAAAATAAAAAAAACAGCAGCAGACCTAACCCTAACCCTTTAAGTCACTGGAGACCAACAGCATTTCCCTTGTTAAACTTTTACTGAACAGTTTTCATTAGTCTTTCAGTTTATTTTCTGGTCTGTCATGTTTTCAGATGTGAAGATGCATCAGCTGATGGTTTGTAGATTCATGAGTCAGCATTAAATGGTGAGAAAAGAAATAGACCATTCAAAGAACAGGAGCACCAGAGGCATGAATCATCCTAGCTGACAGGGAGACAGGTCTGAAATATGCAATAACTCAACTCTTACTGTGAATCTGTCACTGCAGGTTGAATGGTGAATATATAGACCTCTGCGTGCATGTGTGTGAAAGAAAGCGATAGGGAAAAGATGCTAAATTGTCCAGCTTTTAGATGAAAGGCACCTCTGTGGAAAGTGAGATGGGTAGATGCCATCTCTGTGGGACAGATGGTTTTCTGTTTTCGTTTTAGACCTGCAGGCCAAAATAACTCAAGATGATACCGATGAAGGAGGGGTAAGGATGAGAAAGAGACGGAAAAGATTCAAGATCATGAGGACTTATGTTCTGTTGCATTAATTCACAATAAGAAAAAGTTATTTTTGAAAAATTTACTGGAGGCAAAATTAAACCCTAACAAAGTTAGTTTATTTATATAGCACCAATTAACAACAAATGTCCCCTCGAGGCACTTCACAAAAAAAAAAAAAAAAAATTCAATTCAACATACATTTCAATTGATCCCAGTTGTCAAACAGGACAGTAAGCTCGATTAGTTATTCAAAGTAGTTTCAAAAGTTTCTGTCTAAGGAAACCCAGCAGACTGGATCGTTGTAATCTGCTGGGTTTCAAGTGTTGAAAAGCACTTCAGTATTAAATGGGTATAATAGCACTTTGCATCAATCTAATGGCTGAATAACTTAAATGAAAACTTATAAGCAATAAATATCTTTGTTGATGAGCTCTTATGTCTATTTATTCAATAATTTAGCAGCCAGAAGTGTTTTTGAATTGAAAATGTTGAATATTTTTTGATATGTACTTTCGATTAAAATGCGATTAATTATTGCAGACCTCACATTTATTTAATAAAAAATTTCAGTCGAGTCCCACCACTAGTTTGTTTTAAACCCTGCAGCTTTGTGCTTGCATGTGATGTGTCACTGCCATTACGCTATAAATTCAACAACTTTTGGACATTTCCATGCCAGAGCTGGAGGTCCCCATATTTTGCTTCATGGAGAGTGTCATTTATGAGGTCAAACAGAGACAAAGGAGGATTTTTACTCATTTATTAGCCAGTTCAATATTAAAACAGTGTCTAACTTTCCCCTTCCAGTTTCTCTACAACATCTCCAGAGGAACTCCAAGCCACTGAGGTGAGCTCCGTTTTATGTTCTTGCTGCCGCTGGAAAAATGACCAAATCACCTCCCTGCTTCTGTCAATCCAAATGCGCAGGTGCTGTTGGTTGAGTGTTTAAAACTTCTCACAATAATGTCAGCAGCTTATTCATTAGCAGCTGAGTCATTCTTTTCTGCAACTGTACTCATTCATCAGTCGACTGATGTGTTCCTGCATTCAAAACAAGATGAAAACCAAAGTTTCCAGCTCCTTTAGAGAGGGAAGCTGTGAAATTATTGATTACAGTTTAAACTGATGCCTAAACCTGGTTGGTTACTTTCTCAATAATGTTGAATATTAAACACACATCCTCCACTGACTTCATCCATAATTCTCATTCCGAGTGCTGGGGAATATTGATGAATACAGTGATAAGAATAATCCTATGAGTCCTTCAGGAGAAGCAAGTTTTCTGCATGAAACATTATAATATGATCTGATCTTCCTCTAAGACACAGCTATGGATGGTTCATAAGACAGGAATATTGTAACTTGAGCTTGTACTGATAAGAGTGATTAAGCAGGCCTTAGGTTTGTGGAAACACAGAGCGAAGCGTTGGATTCAGTAACAAGTCGACCCTTCACATGGGGATGGGAACGTCAAAGCAGCTCAGATCTGCACAAAGCCAGACTCTGTGATGGTATAGAGCGAGCCGTATCGGTGCCTTTGGCAAATCTCATTTCCACTTCTGTGATGGAAGCCTTAACACAGAAAGTCCAGCAGAGATTTTAGAGCGACATGAGCTGCCTTCTAGACCACATCTTTTTTTTTTTTTTTTTTTTTTTTTCCAGGGATATCCATGCATTTTTCACCATTTTTCACACTTTCCACAGGCAAGGATGAGGAAGAAGAGGGAACAGCTGCTTCACTGGGCTCCCTGCAGTCCTGAATTGTCTCCTTGGACTTTCTTGGAGAATTAAGAAACCAAACAATACAAAAGATGTGACAACAACAACTTTAAGACATGTGTGCAAAAATAAGTAAAAATTAGAGTTAGAAACGGTTAAGTTTGACTATTGAGGAACATTTTATTTCTTACAAAGCTTGCTATAGTAATTACATGTTGGGTGAAAGAATGTTCCAACCGTGAAGACGGTTTAACAAAGCGCAGTCTTCACTACGTCCCAAGAATCTAGAAATATGAAGGACCACAAGCAGAGAAGGTGAGTGCTGAACGTCAGCGAGTCTGGCTTGGAAACACTGACCGCAAGGATCAACCATCACAAACGGTAAGAATCCGTTCTGGTTATTTTTATTCTGGTAAGCAAGAAAATTTTATATCAATCCTTTTGTCAAAAGGCTAAACACTGACATTTGGAATCCACAGAAACGTCAGACTCTTGGCTGGAAGCTGATAAAGAATAATTTCTATGAAAACGAGGCACTATGTCACTATGTCATAGTAAGATGGGCAGCTTGTCCACGTCGTCTGACATTTTTCTGATCTCTACCTCACACAGGTCGATACCAGCAGCAACAATTTTGTGAATGTATCGTTCTCTCGCACACTGGACATACTTTCGCTTTGTTTGCCTGGAAGCCATGATGATCGTGGTTGCCTAGCCCTGTGCTTGCCTACCAAAATGGCCGTATTTGTTAGTGTGAACTGCAAAAATGAAGAGGCTGAATGCAGAAACACTTTTCAGATGCATTCTTTTCCTTCTACTTTGCAATTCCAGACAACTTTGTGTTGACCTAAAGATTCCTATAAAATGTTTTGCATTTAGTGGCCATAACATAACAAAATTTTAAGTTCAAGGAGCATGAATTCTTTAAGGCAATCGCTGTGTTTTCATTACAAAGGTGCGCAAATCTCTGTCAATTTTCTGCAATGTTGAAAACAAGTTTGCAATCGCTGGGTTTCCATTAAATAAGAAATTAAATGAAAATCAGACATGAATAAGCTTCTTCACGCAACAAATCATTAAAAACATGCCGCACCATGATCCTCCAACTACTTCCTGTTCTTTGTGGTTTGCGCCAGTGGCAACATCCGGTTGTTGATCATGTGACTCGTGTGATGTGAAAAAGTGTTTCCATTACAGTTTTGCAAAATAAACTAGTTTTGATACGGACAAAAAAACCACTTCATCCTAGCGCCAAAAACTTTTTCTCGAAAAAGGAGAATTTTTTTGAAAATGGAGTGTTTCCATTAAGCAAAATTATTTTTGTTATTTTAATTCCCCCAATTTTAAGTTTGTGAGGTAATATACTAAGGGTGCATTCACACCAGCCCTGTTTAGTCCGCTTTAATCGAATTCTGGTTCGTTTGCCCAGAAAGTCCGGTTTGTTTGGGGAGGTGTGAACGCGTAACCGAACTCTGATGTGGACCAAAAAGCCAACTCTGGTCCACCTAAAAACCTCGGTTCGGTTGAAGTGAACTCTGGTGCGGTTCAAATACATATGTGAATGCTAAGTGGACCGCTCCAAAAACAGGAAGTGGACTATTGTGCAGGGCATTCTGGGTAAATCCAACCAAAACAAATGTGAGAGAAATGGCTGGCAGTCTTTTACCAAAGACAAAAGAAAAATCCTACAACCTCTAAAATCTGACACTATTCCATTTTTGTTGACGTTTCAGTGTCTTCTTCAGAGGTTTTCATGTCAGTTCCTTCAGTGTTTCTTGGTACAGCGCCACCACAGGTGAGAGGGCAGCTGAACACCAGCTGAAAATGGAACAAAATGTTGCAATTATAGTCCCCATTCGAATCGAGCCTGTTGGACTATCAGGTGACAAAACACCCTAAGAAGTTATATTAAACACCGAGTTAGTTGAGATTGTAATTTTGCAAAGTGGATCCTAATTGAAATTTTTTTAATAACACATAAGGTTAGCTAAAATACATATCTAATTTTTAATAAGAGTTATGGCACTTTAGTCAGCTGAGAATGAAAACATCAGATCTTGAAAGGAAAAAAAAAAGAAACCCACTGTGGGTTTTTGTAGCTTGAACATTTGTCACTGCGTGAAAGGCAGGACGCACAAAGATAGCAGCGGCATGTCAAGCTGAGTTCAAATAGTTCATATTCATCAAGCAGAGAGCTGTGATGCCTCTCGCAGGAGGCTTTTCTGGCAGTCGGGAAGACAGAATGGGAGTCTTGTTGCAGGGGGGGCTTCAGTGCTGCTGCTGATGGTCCTCCACTCATAGGAAAAAAACGTGAGAGTTACAGCCTCTGCTAAGAAAATGGACTTTTGATAGAGGGACACGCAGTAGTTTTGGCCTATTCCTGCATTGAAGCCAGCAGGCAAAAACAGCATACAACAATAAAGCCTCTGTTTCAACAATCTATCTGCATATAGGGGAATATGCCAGCAGTGACACTTCTGCTGTCATAAGTGATTTCAGTTCCATACCCAAAGTTAAACCGGTTCTTTCCAAGAGTGGAGGGATTTATTTTTGTGTACACAAGACTGCTGCGGATAGAAGTTTTACTGTTCAGCCAGAATCCTTCTGGAGTTCAGCCCGAATTGAATAATTTCTTCTATCTGTCCGCAGGGCAACATCTGTCACAAGGAAGCACTGCACTGTGTTTAGGAAAATGAAATTAAATCACTTTTTTTCCACATGCAAGTGTCATATCTGTAACATTTTCTTGTAGGGATGATAACAAATTGAACTATGTCTGACAGATTTCTCATTAAAAAGTTGTGGATTTTTACGACCTCCTACAGCATAATTATTTCCCCCGAACAACAGACTGTAGTTGTTCAAAAGCAAAAAAAAAAAAAAAAAAATTCAGAAGGTAGATGTGTTATTTTCACCCTCTGCAGTATCAGTCGCCATCAGGGGATTCAAACAATGATATCACTGTCAGAGAGACGGAGATGGAGCGGAGGATGAAAGACAGGATTCCTGACAGAGACAGGAAGAAAGAGAAGCATGCCAACCGAGGCCTTTCAGCTGCTTATAATCACTCTCAGCACCGAACATCCCTCGTGGCTGTTTATCGGCCCGTGTTTACTCAGAGAGTTAAGACGTGCAGTCGCAGCCCTGACGTGATTTCCTCCATCATAAGGTGAGGCGCTGTGGTTCCGGCAAAGCTCTGAGCTGCTTTTGGCTAACAGGAAAAAGAAAGAAAGATCCGTGCATGTTCAGATTATAAAACTCTGCAAGAAACTGCTATGAGATCAGACTTCATCATATTATACTACTAAAAAAAATTCTTAGTGATTCAATATTCAGTTCACGAGTGGGTATTTGAAATAATCAAAGCGCAGTGAGAGGTTAATCACATGTAAACGATCCTGTTCATGTCACAGAAAGGCATGCAGAGTTATCTTCTTCAATGAGCACAAAAACGTAAAACCAAATAAATAAATAAATACAAAATAAATTAATTAAAATTATCTAATTTTTTAAAATAGTTTTTTCTTTAGCTGTGTCCCACTAAAATTTTTACTGGCCTGGTCTGGCCACCCTTAGAAAATTTTCTGGGGGCGCCACTGCATCTTGAGACCGGGTCTGTCCAAATTCGAAGGCGGAGAGGATTACAGTTTTAAATACAAGTATAATAAAATCTGACTGGACAAACAATAAAACAGTAAAAGCGGTTGTGTTGTTAGTGTTTTGTCATTTGCAAAGACGTTTCTTAATGTAATTTATAGTTCAAAAAATTATAGAAAGGATTAAATAATAAAAAAAACGCAGAAAGATTTCTATGTCCATTTTCACCAGCTTGTATTTAGCGCTGTTGCTAGGCGACAGGACCAACACCAAGGTAAGACCAGAAATAAATCTGAAGGAAAATGTTTTGAATTATGTCTAATTTTCTCCCTACTTGACAGTTGTACACCACTTTGTGTTGGTCTTTCACATAAAATTACAATGAGACATATTCATGTTTGTAGTTGTGATCAGGCAAAATATGGAAAAGTTCAAGGTATATGAATACTTTTGCAAGCCACTGTATATTTTTCAATAAAATCTTGTTTTTATTGCTCAGAATTGACAAAAAAGGTTTTATTATTTTTTAGTCAAGACCTTCAAAAATTCACAAAGTGGACCCCTTTCTTTTAATGAAGCAAACCTGCAAAATCCTCTTAATGTTTTGGATCTACAATAATTTACACATCCCTTTCCAACAACAACAATAAAAAAAAAAAAAAAAAAAAAAAAAAAAAAAAAAAAAAATACCATTTCACTCATTTAATTAAAGTATTGCAACTTGTTTTACCGTAAAACAAGTTGCAATACTTTAAAGTTTAAAGGAGCACTCTCTGTGGGATCCGGTACCAGATTTATGCAGGAAAAATCATCCAGCATGCCAAACCTGAGAGCTTCTAGATCCCACTTAGCTAACAGATGTAAATGTGAAGATGTAAAATGATATATTCGTATTTTATCAGCTGATGGAAACAAGGTGTCGTTTCCATCAAGTTGAAAAGATTTAAACTAAAACTCTTTTAGGCGTAATTCTTTAAAGCCAAGCCCCCCCCCAATAAGTTTTAGATTCAGGACACCATAAATCTGTGCTCCATCAGGGATATTTTCAAGTGAGGAAAGCAGTTGGCTGTAAGTAAAAATGTTTAAATATAATTTTTTTAACTTTTTTTTCCATACAAAATGAATGAATTAAATATGGATGATGTTTCATAGAGTCAATCAGTTTGGCCCTTTGACTCATTCAGGTAATGAGAACATAAACCAAGAACCATTAAGTGAACAAATGGTTTGTGTTGCAGTTGATCTGCAAATTATTTACAAATGTAGGATTTTCCTAAAATGACGTAAAAATGAAGCAACGTGATCAAAAGCTGCGCTGCTTTGTGATACTTTTGTCAAATAAAATCAAAGCTGACTTTCCCATCTGTTTGGCTGTTTGGTTCACAGGTGTGAGGAGAGATCCGCCAGGTGGGAGGTCCTTTCAGATGAGGCAAAGCCGGTTAGTAATTATTGTGTAATTTTCATTAGTCACTTTGTGGATTTAATCAAAAGCAATAATCGGAGCAAATGTGCAGAAATGAAGGATTAATATTTAAAACTTTTTTTTTTTTTACTCGTTTGACAGCTGGCGAAGGCTTTTGAATCGGCACAAAAGCAGACCTTGTTTATTGTGTTTGAAGGGAGAATCGCTGCAAATGAGCTGATCAACAGTTTGTCTTCAGCTGCTTCACAACGAATGACAGGATGAGGTTGCTGTCCCGAAACGCACCGTTTCCTGCATCCGTCCGTCCATCTGTCCATCCATCCGTCCACCTGTCCATCCCTACTGACATGTGTCCATCTGTCCAACCATCCATCTGTCCATTCATCCATCCGTCCATCCATCCCTACTGACATGCGTCCATCCATCCATCCATCCGTCCATCCATCCCTCCATCCATCCCTCCATCCATCTGTCCATCCCTACTGACATGCGTCCATCCATCCATCCATCCATCTGTCCATCAATCCATCCGTCCCTCCATTCAGCCATCCATTTATCCATCCACCCCTACCGACCTACATCCATCCGTCCCTACTGACATGCGTCCATCCATCCATCCATCTGTCCATCCCTCCATCCATCCATACTGACCTACATCCATCCCTCCATCCACCCCTACCGACCTACATCCATCCATCCATCCATCCATCCATCCCCTTACAAAGCGTTCGTCACCAAGCTACTGGATCCTGAGTTGCCCACAAGATTCTAATAAGTTCTTGGTTTTGGACCATGCTGCAGCAGCAACATTTGGACTTCCACCACACTCTGTCTTCCAGTTAAACCAATAAAACACAGCTTTTCTCTGCAGGCCGTCCACAACTGAGTATTTGGGGAACTGAACTGATGTTTAGTGATGTTGTGATAATAAATCGAAAATTGACTCTTCCTTTTTGATTTCTACATAAAAGAGAGACCATGATGGACCCATTCGGGTTTCATAAGTCTTCACCTCAGTTCTCATCTGAAGATGCTTAAACATCCATACGCTGTTTCTCATATATGAAAAAGTGATTAATAATTCATGACTTCATGATGGCTAAAGAAACCATATGTTTACTGTTCTCTGTAAAACAGCCAGATCTGAGTCGAAGTTGTACATTTTTTTCTTTCACATGAAGACTGCAATCATTAACTATAGTGCCGTTGTTATTACCTTGCACCAGATACACAGAAGTGTAAGTAGAAGCAACTTGAGCTGAAAGGAAGCTTTGCATAAATCATTGAAATTAATGAATGAAGTTGAGTTTTTTTCCCCCTGTGGAGACAGTCTTCGTTTTTCTGATCCATATGTGTCTTCAGTAATTTAGCCTCACCATATGTCATCAGGTTAAACTCAGCCAAAGCTGGATCCTTAATGTGAGTTCATAAACTGCAACTATTTTAAACTAGAAATGTTTAACGGCTCTATTGCTATTCTGAAGGGGTACAAACAGAAAAATAACAGAAGTGATCTCCAATCTCGGTGCCGCCTTATTATGTCTTCCTCCCACTAAGGAATCAGTGTCATCACTTTATGCACTTCATCAGCCGTGAATGCAGCAAGCACAACAAGGTGATGCTGTGTCCATATATCGTTTCTAATTTCCTTCTGTGCCAAAGAAATTACCTCACGCACACACTGTGAGCAGCTCATTTGTTCTATGATAATGTCTTTATAATTCCAGTTTCCTCCAGGGCCCTGGATGCCAGCAGGCTGCAGCGCATGTGTACGCAGCGACACGTTTCTGACATGTTGCATTTTGTCACCGACAATCAGGGCCATGACAGAGCTGTCAGTCGTTTAGATTAATAACTACCTGCAGCCTCGGTGTAAAACAGAGAGGGGACCTGTAACAACTATCATACTGTGTGCAGCTCTGAGCGCGGACTCGTGATTGTTGACCCGGATATCAACGTGTGCCAACAAACGATCCGAACTCAACACGAATTTGTTGACAGAAACAGCACACACCGAATCCAACACAATTTAATGGTTGTATCAGCATCCTCCAGAACTCATTCAGTATATTAGAATATGAGGCTCATTAGAGGGGCACTATTATTTATGTTCCAGCCACAAATAATTTTATAGTACAATCCAGTAACTATGTTACCTTCAGTTGTTATAAAAATGCTGCATATATCAAATATATGAAAAGAAATTTCACTTCGTAATTTAACGCCTTGAAATTGGGCCTCTGTCTCTTTAAGAAAGTCCTGCTCTTTCTGAAACTCTGCCTTCAGGAAGTCATCACACTAGCGCTTCTCTATTAACCCTTTAAGAATGTTTTTATCAGCATTTCACTGAGAAGTAGCTCGTATAATGAGCTCAGCAGATGGGCAGTTCCACCAAGTGTTTGCTAATTGCTGCTGGCTAGTCTGAAGGAGCTGAGTGGGGGAGTCACAGGGGAGGGGTGCTCCATGAGGCAGAAGCTCAGAAGCATGGAAGCTCGGAAACTGCAGCTCTGAGGAGGAGCTGCGCCCTGAAAGCGGAGCCCTGAGGCGTTTTGTTCAGCTGAATGGTTGCCACGGGAGATTAAAGGATTTCTCAAACATGCATGAAAGAATCAAAGCAACACTTCAGGTATGTTTTTGATGAGGGAATAACAGTAGAACAGGATGTAAGGCTCAAAAAAGTCAATTTTACATAATACTGCCCCTTTAAGCAGATATTAAACATACTTTTCATTAAGCCCACATTTCTGACTGGGTTTTTTTTTTTTTTATTGGTCAGATATGATATTCTAACCTTCCCTGAAATTAGATTTTTTGCTGTCACTAGCCGTAATGATCAGAATGAACAGAAATAAAGGCTTGAAAATGTCAACCTTTATGCCATGAATCTATATAAGGTGTTTTCTTTGGTAAACTGAATTCCTGCAATAAATTGACTTTTCGCTTTTCACTAAGCTGACAATTAGTAAGAATTCGTATTAGGTCAACAAAAACACTCAAAGACTGCACTTCCTCCACAAATTAAATACTTTTGGAGTGTGTAAAAAGTTGTATAACTCTCAAGAACAAGAACAGGATCAAACAAACTGTAATTACAGGAGTTAATTTACCTGATTTAACATAAACCTTTTTAAAGAGAGTCATACAAAAGGCAGAAGACATTCTCCATGTTCCAAATCACCCACTTCATGCTGAATTTGAGCTCCCACCATCTGGGAACATATTCAGGCAGCCCAAATCAAGAACTAACAGATGGAAAAACACGTTCATTAGCCGGGCCTTTATTCAGATAGATTTTAAATATAATTGGCTGTGATCTGTTTTATTGATATTTGTACTGACATTTCGTAGACTTATTCCTGTTTATCCAATGTTGTTGTGTGATTTTTTTCTGTGTTTCTGTTTTAAATTTTTTCCACCTTGCTCCAAGGAAAAAAATTCCCAAAGGGGACAATAATAAAGTGATACAGATACTTTCCATCAACCCGTTACCTGTACCCGCTTGTCCTTAAAGGGTCACAGGGAAGCTGGTGTCTTTCTCCAGCAGCCACTGGGCGAGATGCGGGGTACACCCTGGACAGGTCGCCAGTCCATCACAGGGCAACACAGGGCCAATAACCATGCACACACACACACACACACACACACACACACACACACACACACACACACACACACACACATACACACACACACACACACACACCTCAGGACAACTTAGACCAACTAACCCACCAGTTTTGTTTTGGACTGTAGGAGGAAGCCGGAGTACCTGGAGAGAACCCACACATTCACAGGGAGAACATGTGAATGTGGGGTATTTGAACCCCGAACCTTCTTGCTGCAAGGCAACAGTGCTACCAACTGCATCACCCTGATCTTTTTCATAATATTCTGCTACTGACTGACATATGTATTTTTTGTTGTGAAAGCTATAAGCTCCTCGCCCGATGACCGCTGGAGATCGGCACCAGCCCCCCTCGTGACCCTGCAAGAATAAGCGTGATGGATGGATGGATGGATGAAAGCTACAAGTTTTTTTTTTCGGTGGTTCAATTTTTGAATGATGTGCTGCATACTTAAATTCTGCACATGAACATGATGCATGTGTACCAGTTCCGAATCAAGAGGGTCACACAAGCAACAAATGATAAACTGAAAACAATCTAATCAATAAATCCAATTGAATATTAGTAGAAAACATAAAAGGATGATGATGATGAACAAACATTTTTCCAACAGTCCTAAACTTTGCATTTGTCTTTGCTTTTCATTTTTGTCTCTTAGGTTAAAGTAGAGCTCAGAGTACTGTATAATTTTGCATAAATATTCAATTTTAATCAATTAGATAATCTGTGTTGGAAAATTTCTCTCAATTTTCATAAACCCTCCTGCAGATTAGTTTATGTTTTCGTCAAGTTTGGTTTGTTTTTGTGTTTGTCTTATTTACTACTGAGTAAATCTTAGCTACAGTTAACACGGTTGTGACCGCATCAGCTGTCTTTGTGTCGTGCGTTGACCTCAGACTTGTCCGTGGCGTCCCCCGCCTCTCGCCCAGTGACTGCTAAAGATACGCACCAGATGAGCATCAACACAACAGAAAAGTAAAAAGATCCTGTTGAACATGTTGGGAAACATATTCAGCAAAAGCCTAATCTAAAATAAATGATGCTAGAGAAGTACAAACCATGTATGTGTGGGAAGCAAAAATCATGTTGCAAATTTCCACAAACAGGACTTCGATCCAGCAGATCTCTAACAATCCGACTCAGCAAGAGTCCAGGAGCCTGGGAGAGCAGCAGGCGAGCAAACTGACAGTCACTGCCGTTTACAAAGGCATCATTGCTTTCTGCAAGCGTTCAAGTCTTCTAACAAGACCAATCATTATTCAACCGGTGCGTTTCATGATTAATATCATAAAGACACCATTAAAATATTGACTTTCCTTTGGAGAAGTCACTTTCAGATCCTACACATTAATTAGTTATAAGTGGTTTTTTCCTATTGATAATAATATACATAAGAAAGGAGTTAAAGGTGAACAGAAATAGGATCATGACCACATTTATATTTCCATAACAGCAAGAATTGCACATATGATTACAGACATTCAAAAATACTGTGTGTTGCTTGTTTCTTTCTCTAAGTGAAGTATTTTCAGCCGAGTTGTTGTAAGTGTGAGATATTTCTGCCTAAACAGGAAGTCTATGATGTATTAAAAAAAAACAACCCAAAAATTTCTTAAACTTTAGATTTTAAATTATTTTGGTGTATTTTGGAAATCTGTCCTCAATAAACCAAAAATAATGTGTTTATGTGTTCAGCATCTAGAAATATAACCCAAAACTGTGTTAAACAAGATGAAAGCAGTATAACTGGCAAAACTAGTTATACTGCTTGAACTTTTTCTCAATCAGAAACATTACAACCATAAACACTTATGCTTTTGTCCATTTTTTATGAATAAAACTTGTTACGCCTTGAATTTCTCCCCCCAAGGCAGATCTATCTTTCTGAGTTTACACACATTTTCTGAAAGCATGGCTCATACTCTCAGAACTCTACACACAAATCAATCAAACCCCCTCCCCCCCACACACACTTCTCCAGTCGTCATAATGACTTAGCCCTTTTTGTTCAGTGTTACACTTAATGCAGAGAGTGCGTACATAACTGTGTCGTAAAATATTTTAGAATAATGTTTTTATACTCAGAACACACAAATACACAACAACAAACATATTTTATTTTTCTCGCAAAAACAATGTACACACTGCACATCCCAACCAACACAAAGTTGCACACACAGTGATCTACACACCAAACAGAAGAGCTCACCTGTTGCCCTTTTATGCTAAAGCTCTGATTGCTAATTGTAAAACGGTGACAGGTGTTTCCCCACGTGATGAGTCAGTGTGCACACTGCAGTAAACTTAAAATTCTGAATGACAGTGCGTTCCTTGTGGAAACAAGAGATTTTCTTCATGAAAATTGTGCCAAATGCAGAAAACTGTGTGTAGTGTTTTGAAAAAGTGTGTTTTAGAGCTGCAGTTTCAGTGTAAAGCAGGAACTGTGCTTGTAGTTTGGCAGAATCGGTCCAGACGGTTGGTGCATGAGTTACATGTTGTGGTCATTGTGTCTCAGGTACCAGTACTTGTGTGGAAACAATCAAGAAAAACTGTAATATGATCCTTCCGCTGCCCTTCAATTTCTAAAATATATAAAACGTAATTATTAAGAATCCTAAGGTGTTTTTTTTAGATCTGCTTGTAAGTAAATGTAGCTCATAATGATTTGTAAATATACACATTAAAAAAAAGATAATTCTGTAAAATGATCAGTTTATTGTACATTTTAAGGATTTTTCTGTCCAGAAATTCACTAAAAATGACCATTTAATAAACCCGCTGGCTGTGTGCATCTCCCGTCTCATCTGATGACTTTATGATTGAATGCATTCCTGCGGTGCTGCTGACGAGTGTGTTATTGGTGCACATGTGGCATCCCATAGAGACCAAGATTGTGACAGCTTTCTCAGAAGCGCTCAGGCGCAATTAGATAGATGGATGATGGATACATAAACATCCTGCTGCTGAAAGAAAAGGAGTTTATGGGGAGTAGAGGTAACTAGATTATAATAGCTGCTGTTTCTTTGTGTGTCTGGAGTGATTCGGTTGATTTCTAAAGAGTCTTGGTTTGTGTGTGTGTGTGTGTGTGTGTGTGTGTGTGTGTGTGTTGTTGTTGTTGTTGTTGTTGTGGTTTGAGGATGAGGCATTCCCAGCATGCAATCATCATCTGTAAAGAGAGTTTAGAGAATAACACCCATCGACATAAAAAAAAAGATATCTCTGGGCTGTCAAATAGAAAATTACCCATAAATGATGAGCTGTAATGACAGGAGCTGTATCTCACAGGAAACTGGTCACTGACCTGACTCAAAATTAGCATCTAAATGGAGCTCACATGTAATTCTTACACTTTAACTCATCTTGGGTTTGTCTGTATCTGACAGTAGAAGACCAGTCATTTTGGTTGAATACAGAGAAGATGAGAGGAATGAAAGGGGTTATAAAAATGGATGAGAGGTTTTAATGGGATAAAAAGAGGCCTTAAAGAGGAAAATGGAGGATGAGTGGGATTTAAAGCCACCAGAAATGAGGGTAAGGAAGATATCTGGGAAGAAAATGGGGTTTGCAAAGAGGAATGAGGAGGATGAGTGGGAAGAATAGCGTTTTCTAGATGAATGAGAGAGGAGACTGGTAAAAAAAATGGTTCATGCATGAAAAATGTGGAATTTAAAGGGACCATAAAGATAAATTAAAGGGATAAAGAGGGGATGATGACGAGGATGAGGGGGTTGGAAAAGGGATGTAAAGATAAATGAAAAGGTTAAGAGAATGTTATGATTCATGTTTGGTCCTGCCCATGCTGTAATTAGTTTTCATTCTACTCACCTGTGTCACCTGATTGCTGATCTGTGCCACCTGGGCCCTGCTCTACTTAACTCCTCTCAGCCCCTGCCTCCCTGCCAGATTATCGACAGCCACGAGCCAGTAGAAATCCAGCGTTTCATGCCTTGCCTTCTTGTGTTTCTTCGACCCATTTCCGTCCACGGATCTTCCCCTCCTGCCAAGCCCGTTACGGATTCCTTTGGTTCTGGATTTCTGGACCCTGACTCAAGCTCCGCTTCACGACCACCGAGTATTGCCTGACCCTCTAGTTAAGTTTGCTCTCTCTGCCTCTCCGTGTATAACCTCTGCCTGATTATCGGCTAGCCCCTGGTACTGCGTTGGATTCCCTTGTGGAGACCTTCATCGATTCTTCCTGAGCTGCTACCAGTTCCTGATTCTAAATAAACTTGTTTTTCCTTTACGTACTTCTGTGTGTGGTTGAATTTCCGGGTCCTCCCAGTGAGTCCTTACAGAATAATCTGGCCACTATGGACCCGTCACCCACACAGGAGTGGCGTTCAAGTGTTGAAGACGCTATTACCCGCCTGGAGTCAAACCTGCAACAAATGATGAGCATGCTTGATAGGATGTCCTCCCTTCCCTCCCCTAAAGGAGCCCCTTCTCCCAGCCTCAAAGCCGCTACGTCTGGTTTCCAGGTCTCACCCATTTTTGAGCCCCGCCTGTCTCCTCCGGAGGTGTTTAAAGGTGAGCAGAGTCAGTGTCGTCCCTTCATTACTCAGTGTGAAATAATCTTTGAACTTCAGCCGTCATCTTTTCCCTCTGAACGCGCTAAAGTAGCCTATGCTATTTCCCTCCTTTCGGGAGAAGCCAAATTATGGGGGACTGCAGAATGGCGGAGGGACTCCCTCATTTGTTATCGGTTCCAGGACTTTTCCAAGGAGCTAATCAGGGTCTTCGATCCTGTTCTGCCTCAGAGGGAGGCTGCACGTGGGTTGCTCAGACTCAAACAAGGCAGGAAGCGAGTAACTGAGTACATTATCGATTTTCATGCTCTATCCTCAGGAAGTGACTGGAACGATGAGGCACTATGTGATGCGTTCTATCAGGGTCTCAGTGAGGAGATAAAGGATGAGCTGTCTACCCGAGACGCTCCCAAGGACCTGGAGGAACTGGAGACCCTGGCCGCCAGAATTGATGCTAGGCTCCATGAGAGAAGGTTGGAGAGGAGTTCCCTCAGTCATACTTACCATGTTGAATCTGTTCCCAGATCACAGCCACCAGTCATGGTTCCACCTTTGAGTTCTTCACCCACCTCTCCGGGAGAGGAGCCTATGCAGATTGGTCGAACTCGCCTGTCCCCACAAGAGAGAGAGCGGAGATTTAAGAGAGGCCTTTGTTTCTATTGTGGTGGAGAGGGTCACCTACTTAGTCGGTGTCCTGTAAAAGGCCAGGCTCAGCAGGAGGTAAGAGGCTCCTGCTGAGTCAAAAGCGATGGCAATCCTCTTCATTCTCTGTTCAGGCCACTCTCCAAGCTGATTGTCAAACCAAGCATCTCCCAGTCTTTATAGATTCAGGAGCAGATACTGAGTTCATGGACCGTGGTCTTGCCGAATCTCTGGGCATCCAACTTTTACCTACCTCTAAGTGTCTTGAAGTTTTGGCTATTGATGGCCATGTACTTCACCAGATCACCCATGAAACGGGTCCCATTAAGTTCAGTATTTCTGGGAATCACCATGAACTTATCTCCTTCCTGATAATAGAGTCCCCTGGTCTCCCTGTCATTTTGGGGGCTTCTTGGCTAAGAAAACACAACCCCCACATTGACTGGGTGAAGGGCGAGGTGTTGGGTTGGTCACCATCTTGCCATTCCACTTGCCTCTTAGCAGCTTCGGTCCCTTTTTCTGTCCCTATCTCGGGACAGGAAACCTATCCCGACCTATCCAAGGTACCGGCTGTTTACCATGACCTTCGGAAAGTCTTTAATAAGCATCGTGCCACTTCCCTTCCACCCCATCGGCCCTATGATTGTGCAATTGATTTGCTTCCTGGAACCTTTCCTCCCAAAGGCCGTCTATACTCCCTCTCCGGCCCGGAGGATAAGGCCATGAGGGATTATATCTGTGACGCACTCAAGGCAGGCATTATCCGCCCTTCATCCTCTCCAGCTGGTGCAGGTTTTTTCTTTGTGGGCAAGAAGGATGGTTCTTTGAGACCCTGTATTGACTACAGGGGATTGAATGACATCACAGTCAAGAATCGTTACCCACTTCCCCTAATGAACACTGCTTTCGACCTGATTCAGGGATCCACAGTTTTTACCAAGCTCGATCTCAGAAATGCCTACCATCTAGTCCGTATCAAGGAGGGGGATGAGTGGAAGACGGCTTTTAACACTCCAACCGGCCATTATGAATACCTGGTAATGCCCTTTGGCCTATCCAACGCTCCCGCAGTGTTCCAAGCTCTAGTCAATGATGTCCTCAGGGACATGGTCGGTCGTTTTGTTTGTTTATCTGGATGACATCTTAATTTTTTCTAAGGATCTCACTACCCATCAGACTCATGTCCGTTCTGTTATTCTCCGCTTGCTGCAGAATAACCTGTTTGTCAAGGCAGAAAAGTGCGAGTTTCACAAATCGTCCACTTCATTCTTGGGTTTCGTCATCTCTCCTAACAGGATTTCCATGGACCCCAGCAAGACGGATGCCATCAAGAATTGGCCCTGCCCACAAGACCGTAGACAACTTCAGAGGTTTCTGGGGTTTGCTAATTTCTATCGACGGTTCATCCGCAATTTCAGTTCTGTTGCTTCTCCACTTCATTCTCTTACTTCATCCAAGTGCAAGTTCGTTTGGAGTAAGAGTGCTGCAGAGTCCTTTGACCACCTTAAAAAGGCCTTCACCTCCGCTCCTGTCCTCCGCGCACCGGACCCTTCTCGCCAATTCATTGTAGAAGTAGATGCTTCTAACTCTGGGGTGGGAGCCGTACTCAGCCAGAGAAACACTGATGAGAAGATTCACCCATGTGCCTTCTTTTCTAGAAAACTGTCTTCTGCAGAGACCAACTATGATGTCGGTGACCGGGAACTGCTGGCAGTCAAACTGGCCCTCGAGGAGTGGAGGCACTGGCTCGAGGGAGCTAAGGAACCCTTCGTGGTCTGGACTGATCATAAGAATCTGCAGTACCTCAAGTCTGCTAGGAGACTTAACCCCAGGCAAGCCAGGTGGGCTCTATTCTTCAGTCGCTTTAATTTTTCACTATCTTACAGACCTGGGAGTAAGAACACTAAGCCAGACGCACTCTCCAGGCTGCATGAGACTATGGAGGAGAGTCAAGAGGCTAAGCAGGTGGACTATGTGCTCCCCTCATCTGCGCGGCTAGCAGTTTCCAGGCTAGAGCTAGAGCAGAGAATCAGAGAGGCCCATCTGCAAAGCCCCATCCCTGAGAGCTGTCCTAAGAATCGACTATTTGTCCCTGAGCAGCTAATACCTGAGGTACTATCCTTTTGTCATGCCTCTAAATTTTTCTGTCATCCAGGAGTCACTAAGACCCTAGCTGTGATCAGGAGGTGTTTCTGGTGGGAGACTATGCTGCAAGATGTAAAGGAGTTTATCAAGGCTTGCAGAGTGTGCTGTCAGGCTAAACCATCCCGTCGACCACCCTCTGGGCTTCTGCGGCCCCTCCCGGTTCCTCACCGCCCATGGTCCCACATAGCCATGGATTTTGTTACTGGTTTACCCTCTTCCGATAACCATTCTGTCCTCCTCACAGTTGTGGATCGATTTTCTAAGATGTCCCACCTGATACCACTTCGCAAACTGCCTTCGTCTAAGGAGCTGGGAGCGGTTCTGGCCCGTGAGGTGTTCCGTTTGCATGGTCTACCTACTGACATTGTTTCTGATCGAGGACCCCAGTTCATTTCTAAATTCTGGAAAGAATTTTGTGGTCTCCTGGGCATCACAGTAAGTCTCTCGTCAGGATTCCACCCTCAGTCTGACGGGCAAACGGAGAGGGTCAACCAGGAGGTGGAGACCAAGCTGCGCATGCTCTGTGAACATGATCCCTCTTCCTGGTCACAGAACCTTCCATGGGTGGAGTATGCCCTCAACTCACTCCCTTCTAGCTCCACAGGTCTGTCTCCCTTTTACACAGTTTATGGCTACCAGCCTCCAGTCTTGTCCCTTCAAGAGAAGCCCATTAGAGTTCCCTCTGCTCATGCCTCCGCTTTAAAGTGCCAGCGGGTATGGCGCCAGGCCCGCAGGGCCCTTCTAAAGTCCTCTGCTTTATGTTCTAGATTTGCAAATCGTCGCAGAGCTCCGGCACCCACTTACATCGAAGGTCAAAAGGTCTGGCTGTCCACCAAGGACCTTCCCTTGCGGGTTGAAAACCGAAAGTTAGCCCCTCGTTTCATTGGACCCTTCCCGATTTCCAAGGTGATCAACCCAGTGGCTGTCCGGCTCCGCCTCCCCAGGACTCTCAGAGTTTGTCCCACCTTTCATGTGTCACATGTTAAACCTGTCTTCTCTTCACGGTTGGTTCCCTCCTCCAGGCCCCCTCCTCCCGCCCGGATCATTGATGGGGGTCCCGCTCACACGGTGCGCCGCCTCCTTCGCTCCAGACGTTGGGGCCGGTCCATCCATTACTTGGTGGATTGGGAGGGATATGGGCCTGAAGAGCACTCCTGGGTGCCGGCCCGACACATTTTGGACAAATCCCTTATCAGGGAATTTCATCGGTCCAATCCTGACCAGCCAGGTGGTCCTTCTGGAGCCGGACCTTGAGGAGGGGGTACTGTTATGATTCATGTTTGGTCCTGCCCATGCTGTAATTAGTTTTCATTCTACTCACCTGTGTCACCTGATTGCTGATCTGTGCCACCTGGGCCCTGCTCTACTTAACTCCTCTCAGCCCCTGCCTCCCTGCCAGATTATCGACAGCCACGAGCCAGTAGAAATCCAGCGTTTCATGCCTTGCCTTCTTGTGTTTCTTCGACCCATTTCCGTCCACGGATCTTCCCCTCCTGCCAAGCCCGTTACGGATTCCTTTGGTTCTGGATTTCTGGACCCTGACTCAAGCTCCGCTTCACGACCACCGAGTATTGCCTGACCCTCTAGTTAAGTTTGCTCTCTCTGCCTCTCCGTGTATAACCTCTGCCTGATTATCGGCTAGCCCCTGGTACTGCGTTGGATTCCCTTGTGGAGACCTTCATCGATTCTTCCTGAGCTGCTACCAGTTCCTGATTCTAAATAAACTTGTTTTTCCTTTACGTACTTCTGTGTGTGGTTGAATTTCCGGGTCCTCCCAGTGAGTCCTTACAGAGAAGTGAAAATGAGGGATGAAGAGGATGCTGGGATACACAGACATAACAGAACAATTATAAGAAAAGGATCAAAGATGGATCAGTCGAATGTAAGGATGAGGGGGCAAGGGAGAGTAGTGGGATAAGAAGGGTTCCAAAGAAGAACAAGAGGGATACGTGGGGAAATGTGGGTTTTCAAAGGGTGTGGTGAGGATAATGGAAATGAAAAAGGAATAAAGAAGGATAAGGAGGATGAGTGGGATGAACTGAAGTTGTTAAGAAGAATGAGGAAGATAAAAAAGGGCTTTTAGAAAGAGTGTTCTGTAGAGGAAGAGTTAAAGGGATGAAAGGGGGTAGTAAAGAACGACAAGAAGAATAATGGGATCAAAAGACATTATGAAGAGGGGAAGATAAGGACAAGAGAGAAGAAAACAAGTTGTAGAGGAGATAAAAAAGGAGTTGTAAAGAGGGATGAGACGGATAAGGGGGTTAAAAAGGGGATTCTAAACAAGAATGGAGAGGATAATGTGGATGAAAAGGTAAAAAGAAGAATATGAAAGATTACTGGGATGATAAGGTACTGCAAAAGGGGATGATGGGCTTAAGGGGTTGATATGGGAAATAAGGGCGATGCACAGGTTTTGTAAAGACAGATGGTGAAGACTACGATGGGGAAAACGGGTTTCAATAGAGGATGAGTGGAATGAAAATGGGTTGAGGCAGACAAAAAGGATTACGTGACTGGAAGAGCTAAGATAGATGAATAATGAGGAGAGGATGAGGTGGTTAACAGTTCATGTGGCATGAAGGTTAACATTGAACTTATATTCTGCTTCCTGTTCATAAAGCCTGAATTTTCAACTCAGATTTTATCCTATAAATTCTAAAATCACACGCAGGTGTCGAGCTCCAGGTGTCTGTTAGATC
The DNA here is from genome assembly GCA_014839685.1 of Anableps anableps. Lineage (NCBI taxonomy): Eukaryota > Metazoa > Chordata > Actinopteri > Cyprinodontiformes > Anablepidae > Anableps > Anableps anableps. The sequence goes on along the minus strand of CM026075.1, from coordinate 35,123,623 downwards.
CACGCTCTCTTTCCATTGAAGTTATAACTGTCATTATTATATATGTATATGTTGTTTGTTGTTGTGGATTCTTGGTTTTGTTTTGTTTTCTCTTTCCGCAGGTCCCGAGACAGACTTCAAGGGTGTTGACTTGTTTTATCTCTATGCTTTTTTCTCTTTAAAGCTTTCCTCCATCTCCCCCCACCACCCCTTTTTTCCTTTAGTCTTTGTGTCCATTACATTTGAAACAAACCGAAAGCAATTTTTAATAAAGTTTCATACAAATACCAAGGGGAACATCGTGGCGAAAGCCGTAATGCTCCGCTTGTGAAAGCAAATCTGTTGGGCCTTACCTTGACATTCAGTTCTGAGTGCCACACTACCGGACAGGACACGTAAAAAAAATAAAAAGTATCCTCCGTTTCTTTGTCATAGCATATTTACTTTATAGAGGAAACTCTAAGAAAACCAAGATTCATGGGAACCACATATTACAAGATTATAATATTTTCACATCCCCACATTGATTGAGTATATCCATTAAACAGGTAAGTACACCAAGAATAAAGCCATGCAAGTTAAAAATAAAAACTATTTGCTGTTTGAGCACCAATTTCTACAGAAACGGGCCTCAGGATGAAACACTCTGCACTTACATTCAGACTAAAATGACTAATGCGCCACATGCAACCAACATTTATCTGTAGTTTTGGGAGAAAATGAGTCTCTATAAAGGTAAATGTTGGGGCATCAATCTTTTTATGTAGGACAGCCAAGGATTGCAGTGCAAAGATTGTGTCAATGCAGACCATCTGAAGCTGGCATGAAGTAAAGTGCAGATTATTTCCTTTAGAGTCTCAAAGCTGAGTCCTCTGCTGAGGTCTTCAGCGGTTTTGCAATGTTAAAGCTGGTTAAAGCTTCAAACCTTTGAATAATGAGATAGAGCTGGGTGCTTCATTCAGTTTTCCTTTAAAGACAAGTGGGTATCACCAGAGGGAAGTTCTGTTGGGCCATCAGTCACTGGTAAAAAGAGACAAATGTAAAGTAGGAAAAATGAAGCATGGAACGAACCTACAACAGAAAACAGGTTGAAATGCAGTCATCATGGTAGCATCGCAGATTTCCTTGGATTGCATCAACTCACTTTTCCAGCAATAGATTCCTTCTGGATGTTAACATTTCAAAGTCAGTTAACAAAGGGCAAGTGAAAATAAGAAGGTTTTAAATAACCATCTCTACATAAAGCAGCTTTTAAATCAAAACCTCTGCTGATTACTCAACCCATTTGTTTAGGAAATGGTGTGCTCCCTGCAGTTAGAACTGCGGCTCTGTCATAACCATGTGATAACGACGGCTTACGAGAGCAGCTGTAGATTTGATTATTTCCCCTCATTTCATCCCCAGAGCTGTTAAAAGCCACATGCTATAAAGGCCGTTATGACAATTCATTAAAGTGAAAGTTCCTCTCTCTCTCTCTCTTTCAATTCTCTTTGGACAATAAAGTGAGCTCTTATACAGCTCCTGTTCACATATTTATTGTATCAGAGCAGCTTATACTGAATAAAACGGTACTGTGGTTGGAATTTAAAGCATGAGAACAAAAAGGCTGAACTTTGAAATCCAAAGTAGGTAGCCTTGCAAAAAAGTATTCACACCCCTTGATTTTTTTCCCCACATTTTGACACGTTACAACCACAAACTTCAATGCATTTCATTTTAGCAATCATAAAGTAGTGCAGGATTGTGAAGTGAAAGAAAAATACATGCTTTTCAAATTTTTTAGCAAACAAAAACCAAAAAAGTTTTACTCTGATACCCCCCAGGTAGAATCAAGGAGAGACAAGGAAGATGGATGAAGCTAAATACATGGTAATCCTGGAAGAAAACCTGTTACAGGCTGGAAGAAAGCTTTATACTGGGCAGGAAGTTCACCTTTCAGTGGTGTCAATGACCTGAAACATTCATCCCAAGATGACATGGTTTAGATCAAAGCACATCCATATGTTAGAATCGTCCAATCATAGACCAGGCCTAAAATTTAACTGAGAATCCATGGCAAGATGTGAGCTGTTTTGCAAAGAAGATTGAACAAAAATTTCAGTATTTAGATGTACAAAATGTTTAGAGACATACTCCAAAAGACTTTGATCCAAAAAGTAACCTGGATGTGACATCATCAAGCCTGTTGGGCACCAGTCAAAATCCTCCCTAAACATCTCGAGACAAATTTAATCAGATGAAAACTAAACTCATTCAATGTGGTGACTGATTAGTAAATTAAGAATCAGCTGTCCAAATTATTTAATGAACATTGCTTTATCAAAAACAATGCTTTGCATTGTTTCTGGTTGCTTGAACACAGAGCACTTGATCTTAATTTAATAACCTTCGACTCCGGTTTTCCATTTGAGAATCATGTAAAAATCGCTGTTTTCACCATGTGCGAAATATTGCCAAGTTTAGCCCTGTTGTTTCTCATCCTAAGATGGAAATCTGAATTCATGTTTTTGTTTCATCTTGGCTGGATTACTGCAATTCTCTTTTCACTTGTTGAACCAAGACCTCCCCAGACCAGCTGCAGTTAGTACAAAATGCTCCTGACTCGATCTTCAGAATGTTGTCATGTGACTCCATTGCTCATGCAGCTTCATTGGCTCCCAGTTGAACATTGAATGCATTTCAACATCCTTGACTGGGCTTGGAGACCTCTGCATGGACAGACACTGGTCTGCATCTCTGGACTGTTACATCCCTGATGAAGGCCTGCTGATGGTCCGCCATATGAGACTGAAAACTAAAGGAGACGGTTTTCTCTTCTGTAACCCCAAGACTTTGGAAGTCCCTTCCTCTGACTCTGAGATCAGTGGACTCAGTGGTTTCCTTTAAAGTCCGGCTAAAAGCTTATTTTTAATTCAGAATTCGTTAAATTATGTCTTGTGTGTTTTTATTCTGTTTGTTGAAGCACTTTGTGATTTTTGTCTTGAAAGGTTTTATATAAATAATTTTAATTAGCTTAATGCTAATCTGGTCTTATTTCCAAATTCTTCAATACAAATCTTGGTCTTTATGCATATTCATACTGGACTTTGGTATTAATATGTATCATTCTATGAGTTATTTAATGTTTTATTCTTACATACATTTGGTACAGCTGTGTGATCACAACCTATTTTGGTGCAAACCAATCTTAATCAGCTGGAAGCTAATTTGACCTAATTTCCAAATTCTTCCAAATAAAGCTGGTTTCTCAATATTCACAGATCATACTGAACTGTGACAACATTTTTATGGGTTACTGGTTCTATTTTTATTTGTTTATTTTCACTGTGTTACTTTTTGGTAGCTTTGTCGTTTAGTTGACTGTTACGAGATCAGAGTTTGTTGATTAAAGTATTTTAATTGGAAAGCTGAATTATTTTTGTGATTGAACTTTCATCTAGTTGAGAGAAGTTGTTTGCGTTTATTACATATGTGTTGATCTATGTCGACAGAGCTGAACTTAATCCTTCATCTACTGTTATTTAATATCTAAGCCTTATCAGGCAGGGATTCATACACAATAACTGAGACTGAAACTATTTGGCCATTATTTCCTGATAATCAGTTGGTGCCCTGACTTGGTAATTTTGATCTAAATTACTCATTTTGTTAATAACTGCGTTTGGAATTTATTAATAGTTACTCATAGACAAATCAACCCTTTTGTTGCACATTATGAACGTAAACTTAAATGCCCATTATATTAAAATACGTAATCTACTTGTATTCTTTTTGCACTTCTTAATTTTTGGAAATACCCTCACTTTTCTCCAATTCCTCATTTCCTTTATTTAACCTACCCACCAACATTCACATTTGTGTGCTTGTAAGTCACACTGCAGCTCAGGCCTCCATGCTAAACAGCTACAAATCAGTGTAAGTGAGAGCAGATGGCGTGGAATCATCTCTGCGTTGAAGGACATTTGTACCTGAATGAGGCCTGTGTTATGAGGTGAAGTGGACTCTCCATTGAGCCAGCTGGCAGCTGATAATAAGCCTGAACTGCTCCAAGCTGTGATGTTCAATACAACACCCTTTGCATGCCACACAGGTAGGAATGAAACCCAAGGGTATCTTTAAATGAGGAAGAACGACACTTGACCAGTCCTGCCTTTAAAGCAAAAAGTTGTCAAAGTTAACAGAAGGAGAAAAGGGGAAATAACTAATCGAACATGGCTGTTTTTGGCTGCCATTAACAATGCAATGCAACAAATCCTCACTAAGCCAGAGTGTCCATAATCATTACCGAACCTTGTGAGCCATGGACAAAGCTGCATGTCAAATGAGGCATACTGGTTTTAATGGACTTTGCAATTTATATTCTCTTTGCCAGTGTGGCAAATCCTGCCATTTAAGTCCCATTGGCTTCATCTAATGAGAAGCAGCCTACTACTGAATATTTTTGTTCTCAGGACTCTGCAATTAAAGGCAGATTTGTTTGGATGTGTACTTTCACCTGCAGTCGCAGAGGAAAACCACAGTTCCACCTGCTTTGTTTTCCTATTCCTTTGGCTCTGTGCATGGCGGACAATGTCCATTTGCTTCTCAACTCCTTGATATTTCTGTTACATGATTCAATTCACCAGCTTGTGTCCACGTTTCATGAAAAAAACCTAAAGGCAGAAAAAGCTCAAAACAGAACTTCCAGGCAGGAGTTTCTCTCTTTGCTCCCACAAACTGTGCTTTAAAGGCGCAGTATTATGTAAAATCGACATTTTTGAGCTTTACATGATGTTATAATGTTATTCCCTCATTAAAAACATACCTGGAGTGTTGCTTTGAATCTTTAATGCATGTTTATTCTCACGTGGCAACCATTCAGCTGTGCAAAATGCCTGGGTGGATAGAGCTTCGCCTTCTCGGCGCTGCTCCTCCTCGGAGCTGCAGTTTTTAAGCTTCTGAGCTTCCGAGCTTCCGCCTCACAGAGCCTCCCTCCCCCGCAAATTCCCCACTCAGCTCCTTCAGACCAGCCAGCAGCAATGAGCAAAAACCTGGTGAAACTGCGCATGTACTGATCTCATTACACGAGCTACTTCTCAGTGAAATGCTTGTAAAAACGTTGATTAAGGATTAATGGAGGAGCTCTGTTATGATAACTTCCTGAAGGCAGACTTTCTTAAAGAGACAGAGGCTCAATTTTAAGGTGTTAAATTATGAAGCCAAATTTCTTTTCACTTATATTTGATATTTACAGCATTTTTGTAACAACAGAAGGTAACAGTTACTGGATTGAAATATAAAATTATTCAAAGTGGCTGGAAAACACATAATGCTCCCCCTTTAAGTTGAAAGTTAGGGTAGAGGATTACAAATTGCTAGTCATAGCTCTGTACAGAGAAATGTATGCGTAAAGGTACATGAACGCACATGCAAAGCAGTTTATGAATCATATCATATTTCCAAATGAAAGTTATGGAGTGGACCTGTTGGTGCGAATAGGGGAAGACTGCCGACCCCACTGTTACCGACGGTTACCTACACCCTCCATGAGGAAGGGAAGCCATAAAAGGTCAAAAAGCTGAAAAAGTTGGTTGTTCATAAAGCGCTCTATGTAGGCTTATTCAAGGAATGTTGACTGGAAGAAAATGTGATTAAAAAGGTGCAAAAGTTACAAAGAATAGCCACAGCCTGGACCTTGAAGTAGAGCCCATTCAAGAGTTTAAAAGGAGGTTGCTGAGGTCTGGACTTCAGCTTGACTCACCATGGACAGACGTGTCCATGACGAGGGCTACAACTTTTATATTCCTTGTGTTACGCCACTCCTATACCAGAGACAATGTCAGAGACATTACCTGGGCAGAAAATGTAAAATGTGATATGGAAATCAAGGTCTCAGATTCTGGGAAAAGAGTGGAAAGGCACAGATTCCTAGCGGATTAAGGTCCAGTCTGAGGTTTCCACAGTCGATGATGATTTGGGGAGAGCCAAGTCGTCTGCTGATTTTGGTCAGCTGTGTTTTATCTTATAAGGTCAGCATGGTTATCTACCTGGAACTTTTAGAGCACTTCATGCTTCCCTTTGCTGACAAGCTTTATGGAGAAGAGGATTTTATTTTCCAGCAGGACTTGGCGCCTGCCCACACTGAGAAAATACAGACATCTGCTCTGATGACCATGTGTTACTGTGCTTGATTGGCCAGCAACCTCATCCAACCTAAACTCCAGAGAGTTTATGGAAGACTCCATTAAAAACCTTTTTTTATTGGTTGGATTTAATATTGAAGATTTCTGAAAAATAGGATTTTTTGTTTGTATTAGCTAAAAGTCATTATCATCAAAATGAAGATAAAAAATAATTTATATTAGGGCTGGGTGATATGGCTGAAAAACGTATCATGATAAGTTTTTCATATCAGTAAATTTCGATAATTTTTGACTAAATTTTGTTTTAAATACGTGAAAAACGGCCAAATTGGTGACATGACCTTTTCTGTTTTATCCACAATTTTCTCTCGAGCTGTGCTCATTTTCTCCTTTCACTCCACACAGTTGTTTTTTAAGTTTTTAAGCAGCCATGAGGCACAGTATCAGAACTTAAAACTGCTGCTGTGCAGTTACTCAGCAGGTTGTTGTTAGCTCACCAAAGAGTGAGTGAGTTACTTGATGCAACCCATCTTGCTTAGCTGGTCATGAGAGGTTCAAAGCCTTTCCTCTGCCTACATCCCCCAGAATGCTGTGCTGTTCTGGATCAAACTTCAGTGAAATTATTAAACATTCTATTGGAAATATTTTCTATTGATACTGATCAAGTGTCTACTGCGATATATGTTGTTTTTGATTTATTGCCCAGTTCTAATTTATATAAAAACACAAGTTTCCCCTTTTTCAAATCTATTGTAATTAACTTTTCCAGAACATTCTAACATTTTGAGATGTGCCTGTACATCTAAAATGTGTTATAATTGGACCTTTCAAGTTTGACTGCTCACTAATATACTGTGCATCAGAAAGTTAACAGGAGAAAGATGATTTATAGTGATTGTATTGTGATTTTTAGTTTCATTATTTTCTTGTGTGGAGCAAAATCACCGGCACAGAGAGCACCTATAGGAGAGAAAAGCCCCTCAGAGTCGGTGGGTGTAATTGTACATTCACAGCACAGATCTATACGGAGGTACGAACAACAAACAGCCCAGGGGGGATTAAAAGTTCTGGACAAATATGCGAGATACAAGTTCAAGAAAACATGATTGAAACATGACAGTGTGTGTGTCAGGGGTGAATTGATGAGGCAATTGAATCAAAAGATCATCATGTATTATATCCACTAGTTTCATTTTCTTTTTGGTTCTGAATGTCCAGCACGCCCAGATTATTTTTCTGCTCTTCGCCTCCTCTAGTTGGGTAAATGGAAAGACTTATTTAGCCTGAGATGAAAGGCTGAGGTAAGACCAGGGATACTTCAGAGGCTTTGCCATGTGATGCACTGTTTGAAGCGCATGCAGACAGACAATTTCAAAGACATCTGGAGACCGAATGGCCAGTGGCACAGAGTTGCCATGGCAGCCATGTGCAGCACTATCCTCCGCTCTGTCCATGCAAGCTCTGGCTGGATTATAATTAAATAAAACAAAACAAAACAAAAAAAAAAATCAGTGCTAGACAGGAAGGTATTATGCAATTAAAGCACAAACCTTCTTCCTACCTTTTGAATAACCGAGTTAAACAAAATTAGATTAAACAAAAAGAAGATGATGATTTTGTGCAGTATTTAAATTATTTTTGGACACAGAGTAAACATGACTCCTCAGCAGCATGCTTAGAAGCTTTGGAAAAGAATCAGAAGCAAATGTGGAGATTTAAGACTATCTTCTGTCTCTCTTCTGTCTCCCTCGATGATTCTGCTTTGACACAATGTCCGACTCATTCCCGATACAACAGATACCATATCTGATTGATGATCGTCCTGACAAAGCATCAGTCAGTCTTTATAATGCAATAAATGAAACAAAATTAACAAAGTGCTTTTAAAAAAAAAATCCATATAAAGGAGACCAAAGTGCATAAACAAATGCAACCATTTTTAGTTAGTTCCTTTGTCTTGTTATATGATCTTGTGACAGTACTATTGGCTCCCATTGCTGAATAAACTTCAAAAATCGATCCATAGATGATGGCATCCATTATTCCTTCCGTAAACAGCGCGCTGCTGTGTGACGCCAACGTTCTTCCTATGTGATTCTGGCCTCTTTGGGGTCAGAAACCGCTCCCATAGAAATCTGATTGTGGTTGCATTTAATTAGTAGCATGAATGATCGCACGCAAAAAAACAACAAAAAAACAAAATCATAATTGAAGATCGAACCTGTTGTGAGAATGTAGCCTAAGTGTAAAGCAAGGTGAATACCTTTTAAAGATCTTTGTGCAGGTAGACTAGCCTCCAAAAAACAAACAAACAAACAAACAAACAAAAAACACATTGTTTCCTCGTTAAGTTTAAATGGGCTCTAAATGCAATCAGATTTGGTTGAAAATCCTTGTGACAGTGCATAAAAAACATGCAAAACACTGCTCAAGAAATGCCATGAGAGATAAAAAAAAATCCAATCCTATGTATGTCATGTTCCTGAGGAAACTTGACATACATTTAAACTCTTTTCTCTGCACGAAATTCCAGTCACAGCATCCAGAGCAGCTGTTTTTAAAGCTGCCAGTGTAAGACTGCAAAAACTTTAACATTTTTATTTTTCTGACATGAAAGAAAAGCAATTAGTCACAAAGCATGAGGGAGAAAACTGCATGCAATGAAACGCTGTAGAGACATCTTCACTTCAAGCACTGACTTTGTTCCAAGGAGACTTTGCTCCTGAAATGATAATTAAGTTTTATTCCCTGCCAACTCCGGAATATTGCTCAGGTATGTCCTCATACATTAAGGGAAAAAAAGTGTGTTGGTGCCTTTAGCATTGGAAGACATATGGAGCAGGAAGAAACAAACATGACTAAGAATATGTGGAAAAAAGAAAAGTTTTCCTCACAAGTACAACATGATAAATAGGAAAAAAAATAAAAAATCACAAGGATGAATAGAGCCGTGAGGAGCTGAACATAATCCAGGATTCAATCAAGCCGTGGGCTGCTCTTCACCGGGTGTAGCAGCATCGCCCTGTGGTCATAGAAAAAGGTGGATGAGGAGAGATCAAGAGGGGTAAATAAAGTAAAATAGAGGCTGGGAAATACACAGAGTTCAAGAAGAAAGTGCCTGAAGCTAAAAACAATCACATGAGCTCTGTTCCAGCAAGGTCCACATATAAGGTCAGAGCTTTCATCCTGACCTTTCATTTTGGAAGGAAAAACACAGACCACCTACTATGACTGTTTGCTGTTGGAGATATTAGTTCTGTTCTGGAGTTACTCTTTTTCCCCCTCTCTTTTTGTTTGTTTCTCACATAGAAACATCTTGGCTGGAAACTCTGACATGGGGAGGAGGAAACGTTCGACTAACAACACAAACTGTAAGATCCCTTCTTATTACAGCCTCAGAGCGTTATAATGGGTTTTCACTTCGATGATCCTAATCCAGGATAGAAATAAAAACCAAAGTGCAGTAAACCAGATGAACACTGTCATCAGTCTTTGAACTCACTTCATATAACTCCTGCAAAAATACTAAACAACAACAAGAAAGATCAAGTTAAGCAGAATGAAGCTTCAACCAGGCTATGGTACTGTTTGAAAATAACAATCTTTAAGCAGGTATTAAATATACTTTTCATTAAACCCACATTTCTTTGCTATAAAATGCTTTTTTATTGGTCTAATATAAAATTCTAATTTTAAATGTCATGTTTTTATTAACTAAGTGAAAAATAATAATAATTAACAGAAATAAAGGCTTTCAAACATCCATCTGTGCGTAATTAATATAAATATTGTGTTTTACTTAATGATAAAGTTCCTGAAACTTATTCAGTAATACTCTAATTTATGGAATGAGTCTATAGATTTAAACAATATAATCTCATGTAAAAATGTATATTGTTTTGTGGGATTCTGATGTGCTGCATGTATTGCTGGCTTCATTTCTGAGTTTAAATGCCTCTTCCATTCAGTGACATATAAATATGCTATTTAAAAGCCCAATCAAAGCATTTTAAAATGGCGTTGTGCAGTAGTTCAGCAAATCAAGTGTATTTAGCACCTTATTTTAAAGCAATGCAGAAAAACTTGTTTAGCCCTTAGGTACATATAGATCAGCCTTTCGTAATATTTTGGAAGTCCATTTCAAAATTTTTCAGCCATTTTAAAAGCCACAGATAAAATTCTGATGACAAATTCACTTCGTCTTTTGCTTTCGAGGCTAAGTTTCAAATAAAACTCCTTCTCCTCCGAAAGACAAAACATGACCACGATTAAAACCACGTATATGTGGGGATGTGGACGTAGGTCCTGGCAGGTAAGTAACAAGCACAAGCAATTCAGGAACAGCAAGGGTCTAACAAGGGGAATAAAGCCACAGTTTGGAAGTGTGAGCCCAGTCTTTATAGCTGGAGGTGATTGGAGTTGATGAGCAGGTGGGCCTTGACAGCTGCACACCTGGAGCCACTTCTGCTATGAAGCAGGAAGGGAGAGCCAGAGAGAGAAAGCCAAGCTTATGGGAATCCATTAGGCAGGACCCATGATGCTTTCCAGCCTTAAAATGATGCTCCACAATATTACTGTTGGCTAACTTGTATCCAGAGCTGCAGTTTCTGCTCGTCAGGACTAGATTAATGGGAAAAAAGTCTAATGTGCACAGGTAACCAAAATATCTGTGCTGTTCAATGTTTGGAAATTTAAAGTTTTACAAGAAATTTTCTGCAGTTGAGAAGAAACTGATTCTTATTTGTTACTGTTTTGAAGCTTTACGGTCTTAAAAGTTTTGAAAGAAGCTGGAATTAGTTGTTAAGCAATAATGAAACAGAGACTCCTTCAGTATGTCGGTGCTTACTTTTCATCAGTAACTTCTGTGAACTAACATAAGGAGAGCTTGATAAACACAACTGTTGTTTTGCGGCAGAAGAGTCCACTCTGGCACACAGATATTCAGGATGCCACTGAATCTCTTTTTACAGGTTACAGCAGTCACAAAATCAATCGTATTAACCTGTTTGTAGTAAAAATCAACTGTGAGGGTAATAAGGGTCAATTTCCTGTTTGGAGGCTTTTTCGGAAAGAGACTCCTTCCCCCAGCCTCAAAGGACGCTGTGTGTCTGTGAGCTCAGTGGCCTCAGCGCAAACACCAAGCACGGAGGATGCAAATGCATAGATTGACCCAAGGTCAGTCAATCAAACTCGAGCAGCAGGAGCCTGGCCCTTAAGGGGCCCACACCATTCCATTATATCAATCTGTCTGCCTTCAAAAGCAATTCCACAACATCAATAGCGTGCTATTGTGTGGACCAGACGTGGCCACAAGGGCCGATCGATGCTCATATATTCCTTCAGTGGATACCCTCTTTGTTTCTTGCAGGGGTTGAGGAGAGTATTTACCAGGTGTGGACTTTTCTTTGAGAGCAGCTCTAATTTATTGGCGAGGCCAGTGATGGGGAAAGCAAAGAATGCACTGATTTTGACACAGCTGACCACAGGGAGATCTACACACACGGTGAATATTTGACCGCTAAATTAATACAGTCACAAGAAGCAGCAGGGAAATAGAGAGAAATACAGCACCTTGGCCTTTTCGTAGACGGATGGAAAATAAGACATATCAGTGTGCAGGTAATCTGTGGAATATTTTAACATAAGATGATAGGTAGTGATTTATTGCTTATTAATTTGAGTAAAGCTGTAAATGATATAAATTCAATATTTGTATTGAATTTATATCATTTATCCAGCTATATAGCTCAGGTTAATAATTTGTAATTTAACAACCAGGGCTATACTGAAAGACTCTATTAGGCATAGCTTTGTAAAAAAAAAAAAAAAAAAAAATTCAGTTCATTTGTATTTTCTATACAAAGAGTGAACATAGCATTATGACCATACCAGCCAAGGGTGCTAGCCTGCCTTGCTGCCAGAATAGCATGGATCCATTGAAGCATGGGCTCTACTAGATCCCTAGAAGGTGTCCTGAGGCCTAATTTCTTCTTTGTGTGACTTCCTCCAATAATTCATAGTTTTTGTCTCATCTGACTATAAAACATTTTTCTAGAAGGCATTCGGATTGTCCTCGTGGGTGACTGTGGACTTCAGTCCAGCAAAAAGATGCCATTTTTTGGAGCTTCTTTCATGGTCAGCAACCTGGCAGACCATGTAAAACCGATATTGATACTGATGTTCCTGGATTGTTCCTGAACATCCTAACCAATTTCCCTTAATCTGAGGGAGACAAAGCAGACCTTGGGAAATTAGTCTCCGACTGTCTAAAAATGGCTCCGAAAGACTTTCCCAACTTGTATAGATCTACAATTCTCCTTAAAGATCTACACTTTGTTCCCTAGACTTTCCAGTTTTCTTGAGATTTGATCAATAGAGTGAGTGCAGTCATGCAAACCATTTTTATGGTGACAAAAATAAATTAGCTGCTGCGCTCAATCATGGTTACTAACATGAAGTGAAAGGCCTTGGTCTTATTGGTGTGATATATATTCTGTAACCTTCAGTTTTTCCTCATTAAAGAATTTAGGCAGGGGTCTCGTTAATGGAATATTTTCTGTATTTGACAGGTTTTTTTTAAATGGTGACAGAAAACCCTGAAGGCCGTTCATCATTTTGACAGATTACGATTCAGACACCTGACCACTTGGTGCAGATGTATAGACATCTTTAACTTTATGCGCAGAATACATCGCAGAGCTAACTAAATCAAACAATCAATAAAAAAAATTTTAAAAATCCCATCCAATCCGGGAACTGGCCAAAATTATTTGCTTTATGGTCGTGTGGGGTCGGGCTCAGACTTCTGTGGCACGTTTAATAAGCCTTCAATACATGCAGAGCAGAGAAAATTAATGTCCGTGCAGATCAGTTGGGAGTTATGAGACTGTGTGTTCAGGCCACAGAAGGTGAATGGTTCATTATTTAAGTGTGATCATTTAATTTCATTATTTACGTGTAGTTACTTGGGCCACAGTCAGTGGTTTTTGTCACTGCGGAGAAAAAGATACATGCATTTATCTGTCTGATGCGCGATGACTCGATGTGGATTTTCCATTTAGCTTGTTGAAAATCAATTAAACTGAACTGAATATGCAATTTTTTTATAATTTTGAAAATTGACAGGTAAAAATAGATGGCAAATTTTTTTGACTGTATCAGTAAAAATGAAAATAACCTCTGAATTTAGGTGAGTCTGGACATTTCTTCTTCTTGTGGGCATATGTTTAAAAAAAAAAAAAATCCAAAATAAATTCATACTTGTGCAATTCTTTTTTAAAAAAAAACAAAAAGCATTCCTGTTATTTGTTGCATTATCAATCCATCCTACAAAAATAATGGTTCAAATACACCAATAAAAGTAGCAAATGATAATGGAATTCATGATTATGTAAAGTGCATGTGAACTTCTGACTAGAATCAGTTAGTTGACATTCAATAGAAGTATTCATGTTTCTCACTAAATCTCAAGCGTAGATTTTTAAATTTATTCATTCAGTGGGAAAAGTTCACTTTAGGATTTCAGGTAAAGCTGTTGGATGAATGCCGAGGTGAATACAAAAAGCAGGCAGCGGCTATGCTTCACATTGATTGAAGTAATATTTTTCCATAGTTTTTCCTTTCCTATTTCTAAATGAAGATATTTTAAATCAGCTAAAAGACAATCATTTAATGAAAAAAATGGCCCTGTGCTGTCTCCTCACATGGCTGATCTCAGAATTGGTTCTTTTTTCTGCACTCATTCCATCTGCGTTGACCTCACACAGACATCATTTCATTCTCCATTACCCCATGGATGCAGTACAGTAGCACCGAAGGTCGGCTCGCTCTGACTTCCTGGCTCCAATCACTGGCCTCTCCATGCCCCACTCTATGACGTTTATTATACAATCACACGGCCCTAGAAAGGGCTTCTCTGTCATTCAGACTTCTATGCAACTTCTAAGCCTTCACTAGGTAAACACAGAGGATTCTATGTCAAAGAGTGAGGCTTGAAATAAATAACGCCAATCGGTTTCCAAATAAATACAACAAAGGCTGTGAATTGGTGTCATAGTGAACTGGATGATATTAACCTTGCTGAGAAAAAGCAGTACTCTAAAATAACTTTTGGAACAGAATTTTCTTCAAAGCTATTTAGGCCATTTGATTCAGGGCAGTTCAATACTAGGCACAAATAGGCACTGTATATAAGGTCTGACTGTAACTTTGTTTGTTTTTTCATAGTGCACTCCTTGCTATTCAAAAAAATGTTAAGTCTCTAAAGTGCCCAATATTCAGTTAGTACAGATCCATCAAGACCTCCAAGGATTTCCATAACTAAACACTATGAAAAATGAATTTTACTAAGGCTACAATTTATGTTTTTATAAACATCAAAAAATTTATAGATAGAGGAGCACAACATGGTTTTGTGGGCCAAATATGATAAATTTTTCAAAAACAGAGAAAGGAGCGTTGGACTGAGAAGTAGTTCGTGTGATAAGCTCAGCAGAAGCACAGTTCCACCAGGTTTTTGCTAATTGCTGCTGCCGATGGTCTGGAGGAGCTGTAGGGGGAAGGCGCAGGAGAGGGATCCTCTGTGAGGTGGGAGCTCGGCGGCAGCTTTGGTTAAATAGGTGGCGCTTTGTATGACCAAGCGTTGATGCACCCACAAATGGCTGCCACAGGAGAATCAAGGATTCCTCAAACATGCATGAAAGAATCAAAGCAACACTCCAGGTATGGTTTTGATGAGGAAATAACATTATGACATGATATAAAGCCCCAAAAAAGTCAATTTTACATAATACCCCTCCTTGAACAACCGGAATGTTTTTTTTTTAAAGCATCAAACATCAACAAATTAGAATCAAATGGTGCTCTATCCAGTTTGTACCAGTACATTTAGTGCAGAACCATAAGAGTACCAACATCCCAGTTTGGTGCCTGCAAAGCAACACATTAGTTAAAGGAGATCACTGCTCATTCCCAAAAGAGGAAATTTGCCTATTTTTTTTGTGCTTTGTGTTGCTGTTTATCCAACTATTCATTGACTATATCTGCTTGTCCTTGCAGAACACCTATGTCCAGTGGTCACTGTGGGCGGGAAACAGAGTACACCCTGGACAGGTCTCCCATAAGGTAACACAGAGACACACATGACAAATAACCATGTATGCACACACCCCTAAGGGCAGTTTGTTTCTGGACTGTGGGAGGAAGTAAGAGTATCCAGAGAAGACCCACTCATGCATGAGGAGAACATGTGTACTCCATGCAGAAAGATTTTAGGCTGGGATTTGAAACCAGGACCTTCTTGCTGCAAGTCTATAGTTCTCCCAGCTTCTCCACTGTGCAGCAGAAGAGTGGCTTCCACTCACTTCTGGATGTTATAATGGGCAATGATGACTGCAGAAGTATAAAGAGATTGTATCAACACAGTGCACCAGAAATCACTAGAAGGTGAGCCAGCAGATGGGATGTTATACCATGAAATATTGGGTCCTTCTGATTTATGTGGATGTTACTTAGATATATATCATCCACCAACACATTCTTGCAGACTATGAAGAACTTTTAATGGAAATTGCATAACTGGTGTAGCCTCTATCAGCAATTTAATGCACAGCAACCACATCTGAAGTGATCCTTGTCCTCCAAATTACCAAGATCTCTATTCAATCAACCATCTGTGGGATCTATGCAGAGCTAACATCGTAACTTAAAAGCCTTTAATGTGAATTATTTGAGGCTAGCATCTTGTTGCCAGATATTAATGCACACATTCAGTGGTGTAGCGTGCCTAGACAGGTCTGGTTTGCTTTAAATTTAATGCCTGATTGGAATATTTGTACCATAATACCCCTGGTCACACAACATCATTACACAAATGAAATTAAACAAACTTTTTTTCTAATCATACATTTTTAAAACATGTTTTTCTATCATGCTATAATTTAAAGATTACTGATTTTTTTGTGCTAATTTAAGGAACTGCATAAACACACACAAAAAATAACCTTGGGGTGTATGGATTTATGCTATTAAGTTTGCTCCACACTTCGGTCAGTGCCACATGAGGCACTGTTCGTACTGAGCAATGTGATATTCGTTGTGTGACTGAACAGCTTTTTTCTTCATTTCCTCCTCAAAGAGCATCCACCTGTTGCATTGCAGACTCCATGCCCGCAGGCTCCACCGTAGGAGCTAAACTACCCGAAAACAGCATCAGCTACTTGCTTTTGTAAAAATAGATTTTCGAACACAGCAACAATGTATGCACATGTGAAAAAAAGGTATAGAAAACAGAAAGACTGTGTTTGCATGAGATTACTAAAGCTAAATCCAGAAATCATGAATGTCCCCATTAATATATAAAATATTTCATTCCTCACTTCTAAAACAAAACCTACAAAAAATATGCAAATACCAAATAAGGGAATGTGAAAAACATAAAAACAATTTGGAGATGGGATGTCTGAAGTACAGTGAGAGGGAGATAAGTTATGGTAACACTTACTAAACCTCTCTGGAGGGTCTGAAAGTCTAAATTTCTGTGAAACAGTTGGTGTTTTCAAAAGAGTTGGAGTTCTTTGGTGAAGATGTAAAGCCATGATTACAATAATTAAACATGTTTCCTGACCTGAAAGAATACTGTATTGAATACCAACAGTCAAGGTTGGTTGAAAATGTGGACTATCAGAGAACCCATATATATTGTAATTATGGGTATGTAGCAACCACAAACACCTCAAATCTGACCTTTCACACACACATTAAACTGTCTCTTCCAAGGGCCTTTAAAAATGCTTGACAGACATCATGAATTAATGTGTTAGGGACACTTTTAAAATGATCTGTGATTAGTTAACTTTGTGATAAAAATGTAACAAATAACATGACGGTTATCTTCTTGGATTCTGAGTACAAACAATGTAATGGGAACAAAATAGCGGAATCTAATATTCCTTCTATCTGTGTTATGAAACGTGTCCAAAGTCTTACCAAAGTCCACCCTTTGGCTGTGTATAAAATAAGTTTTGTGAAAAGTTTCTGTCAAGTGTTGTCTTGTTTTTCCTCTGTACCTCCAACGTCTTCAGCATCAATTGACCTTCCTTTAGAAGTTTGTGTCCTTTTCAGTTCCACCAAAACTTACAACTGACTAAACCGAAGAACCAAGAGCCTTTCATAGCCAGAACAATAGCTGATGTACCAAGATGTTATTGTGAGCTGAGCTGAGAAATGGGGGACTTGCATGAACCACATTCCAAGTAGGTTCCCTGACTACGCCAACAGCCTGATTCCAGACCTTTAAAGTAGGCACTCTCTTCATGTATATCCTGGTGATTTTCTGGTGATGGTAAAATCAATGTTCCTTGATGGTTTGAAAATTTTGAATCCCTCTTAGTTTTTTTCTTCTTTTTTCTATCAAGTCTTTTTTTCCCTAAATTACCAAACTAACTCCAACTAAGGCCAATAAGCCCTTATTCAAGAGACCTTTCCCTTTTCCCTATAGCTTTGTGTTTTTGCCGAAATAAATATGCAAGAAAGTGTAACTGATAATAAATGCAATCACTGAATATGTGTAATTAATCTGACTGACAAAATATGTATATCCTTAATCTGATCACTTCTTTAAATCTGGGATGCAATTGCTCCCTTGGATAAGACAAGGATTCATCCTTCAAAACTGATTTTTGACAGATTTTAGACTGATTAAGACTGATTCTATTTATGTAAATTAAATTGTTTAATGTAGCACATCAATCCACTATAGGCATGAAACAGTGCTTACAGTAAATCTAAAATTAAATGTTGACTTTTCCTTTACTTCATGTCACATATTTCATCCATCATCTGCAATACTGTCTCCACATACAGGATTGTATCATTCCAGAAACATTTGGCCACTTAACGGCTCAGTTTCAGCATCAGTTGGTGTTGATCTGACCTAAATGTCAGAATCCGAGGACAACTCGTGTTGCAATAATTGCTGTGTGGGCTGGATATGGCCCTAATGACATATGCGAGGTTTGAGATGAGCTGCAGTGAGTGTTGATAATGAGCCAGGGCAGGTGGAGAGGAAATTGCTTCACTGCATTAAATGTATTGTATAAGTGTAGTGTGGAGAAATAACAGCTGTTTCACTTGGGAGCAAAGAAGCAAGTTAAAATCTACAGTGAGTTGGTTCCTGTTGTCAAATATGAAATCAGTTAAAAATGTATCTACTGCAGATGAATCTCTTAGTTTTGATTAGGAGGGGATTGGGTCAGGATAAGAATATCATTTATGAGACAAAAATGGAGTAACAATGGAAAATACGCTTTTCACACAAGCATTTCAATCCCTCTAAGATCTGGGCTTTTACTAGACCTTTGCAGTACATCTAAAGCGTCCACTCCATGCAGAATTATGGACTCTAAATAGCTTGGCAATGACTGTATAAACCCATCCCAGATAGCTTGGCAGAAATAGCTGGTAGTCTGTGAATGACTTTCCATTTTGACATTGTGTTAAAAAAGTGCAAGCACCAGAACATGAAACCCATACTTTATAAAGGTCAACACATAGTTAGTTTATAAATGCGTTTGATCAAAATTACATACAGTACTCTCCTTAACAATTTTGTAGTCTATTGTTTCCAATCCACCTGAAACCATAGCCAAGGTGGTGCACGTATACCACCAATGCCTGTTGATGCATATTCAGCATATACCAAGAACATATCAGAAGCACTTTGCTGTTATCCCAGCGGTCTGCATTATCCCCAATTATAGCCAATTTTGTTAATTTGCACAATGTTTAAATGATAACAATAACACCAATAATAACATTCCCTAAATGTATACAGGAGACCTCTGGTATTCGCAGGGGTTAGGGACCACAACCAATTGCAAATAGCTAAAATCTGAGAATCCTTCAGACCCCCTTTAAAAACACCTACAACTGCATATTGTGAAAGTTCAAACACCAAACATAGCTTAATATGCATTAATATGCACAGATGAAACCATTTTGGCACTACCTCAGAAGCTACCATCCATGCTAATTCCTTATTTTAGCTCTTGGGGGTACAGCCAGTCAGCACCAAGTAAAATCAATGACGCTCCTGGAATGGATGTTTTGCAAATTCCAGCCTATAATAGTGTGTCAAGTACATGAGATATTTGAGCTTTCCAAGCTGGATTTTCCTTTGAATATTTTAGTTATGCTCTACGACAAAATTTGTGAATAGAAAATCTTTCTGCGAATAATGTAACACAAGTTACTTTCCACAGAAAAAATTGTGAACACTGAATCATGAATAGGCAGGGGTCCACAGTATGTCTTGTTTGTGCTATATTGAAATTTTAAAAATATTATAAATCATTTCCGAATGTAAGGAGTCTCTGTGGGAGCACCAAGGTTGGACTCAGTTTTTCCACACAGTTTTTCTATTTTGGGTTCCTTTTTGTTTGGTTAATAATGACAGTGTGTAGGTTTATATATGTATTTATGATTCTTAATGTAAAAAACATATATATTGATGAACATCCTGTTCATCTTGAGTTCCAGCCTTCTGTTTCTATTGTGAAAGCTACCTGAAATATAAGTTGAGCGGTTTATTTCCAAAAGGGATCCTATTTACTCATTCTCAGAAATATGACAGACAACTGCATATTCTCAAAAAATATCTAGAACTGAGAGACAGCTCAATAGTGGCATCATAAATTTCTTCTGTCCACTGAGTTTCAGAGCCAGTCGTGCTAGTACTGTCTTTTCTTCTCGTCTCCTGCAGGGCCGATGCTGTCCAAGCAAACTAAATAACTATGACTTACAATGCTACCAGGCTGACAGGCCTTGAAAAGGTGCTGTCTGCCCCCATGACACACAGCTCCTTTAAACAACAACACTGCTCCAGTCATCATAAAAGCCTGCCAAAATGTACTTTTTCAAATTGCTTTTGTCTTCCTGTTCATCACACACTCATGTAGTCTTTTCTCTTCCTTTATACTTTCCAGTGCTCTGTTATGTTTCCCCAAATTCCTTTCCCATGCCTATTCTGGTTCTTCTTTGTACTCAGAGTTCCCAAATGGTTTCTCTTGTCTGCAGTCTCTTGATTTGGCTTAATGACAACATCTGACACTGGAAAGTAATCAACTGAAATAAGTCCCCCTGCAGCTAGTGAAACAGTGAGAGGAAAGTATTACCAGAGGACGCTGATTGGCAGCTTTTTCATTTGCATATCATCTGGTAAACTCTGCTCTCAAATTCTGGAATAGATTCTGACTTGACCGCCTGAAGGTACCTTTATCTAGATCTTGCGATATGACCGCAAAATTATATCTCAACATATCGGGCTATAGCTCTTTAAATTGTGATATTTCAAATTAGGCTCCTAATCACTGCATTAATGTTCAACTCTATAATGCAGAGGTGAGCCATGGGTCAGATTTCTTTTTCAAAAATTGCAGGATAATAGAACAGAAGAAACGACTCTTAACCCAGGTATTATGGGGATAAAGGCTTTATCCTTGTAATACCTAGGAATAACTCAACATCTCTTATGAAACTGACTGAAAATATATTGTACTGTAAGTGAAACTGAAGAAACATGTGACAGGCCAAAGGCATTAGCAGCTAGACTGCAGGGCACCTGGGAATTTTCACTGCTGGTTGAAAGACCTTGTCTCGGTATCAGTTATTCACTAAACATGGTGGTAAAATCATATTGCAATTGAAAATATACTTTTCTCCTCTCATGTTGGGGTGATAAATGCTGCTGTTTATATAAGCTAAACTCTCTTTAACATGCACAGTGTTCAGCAAACATCCATCTTGCTTAATGGTCTATCCTCACAACACAGATACTCTGACTTCAGGGTTGATGTTCAATAATTGGCCGCTCCTCTGACCGGTCTGTGAGAAAAGCAGCTCACATGTAGTTGAAATGCACTTACAAGTCAAACTCTCATTTCAGGTCCTGGTTTGATGTCAGTCTGTGTGATTCTATATTTCATGTAGCATTCTACAATCTTTGAGCTTTCTAATGTAGTCACATCGATCTGTAGTGATTCAAGCTGTGTGACATTTTTCTTTTCTCTACTTTAAAACCACCCATCCATTTTCTATACCTGCTTAAACCTTGCAGGGGGCTGCTTCCTATCTCCAGTGCTGAGTGGGAAAGAGATGGAGTATTCTCTGGACATGTCACTGGTTCATCACAGGGCAACCCAGAAACACAACGATGCACACATGTAACACCTGAGAGCAATGCAGGTGGCTGATCCACCTTACCCTACACATTTTTGGATGCTAAGAAGAAGTCTGAGTACCCTGAAAGAACCCACACATGCACAGGAACATCATGCAAACTACACACAGAAAGGTTCTTGTAGGGTTCAGACCCAGAACTTTCTTGCTGTGAGGAAACAGAGGTTAAAACTTCACCAATATGCAACCCTTAACTTAATTTAGAAAAATGTATTTGAGGTCTTAAGTATTAATATTTGGTATCTGAACCTGAGCTTAAGCTTGCATAAGGAATGCAAAACACGATTTTTCATGGTACCATTAGGACCAGTCAACTGTGAAAACCCTAAAAATTATTGTTACCAACAACACTCTCCAGCTTTACAGCTAGAAACTAGTGATCAGGCCCAAAATCTGGGTGTAGTGATGACCTTAGACCTGAACCTTCAGAGACACATAAAAACAGTTACAAAGTCAGCCTTCTATCACCTGAAGAACATTTTCAGGATTAAACGACAAATGTCTCAACAAGATCTAGAAAAACTCATCCATGTGTTTATCTTTAGTTGCATTGATTACTGAAGCAGTGTCTTCACAGGTCTGCCTAAAAAAATCAGTCAGACAGCTGCAGCTGATCCAGAATGCTGCTGCTCGTGTTCTCACTGAGACCCGGAAGATAGAGCTCATCACCCAGGTTCTAAAGTCCTTCTACTGGTCCTTCTCCCTGTTAGATTTATAAACTAACAGAAGACTTTAAAATACTTCTGTTAGTTTATAAATCATTGAATGGCTTAGCGGCACTCAATTTTTATGCACCACAAATCTGTAACAAACTTCCAGATAACTCCAAAACAGCTGACAGACTGAGTTCCTTTAAATCAAGGCTAAAACCCCAGCTGCCTTTGATTAGTAGTAACTGGAACACTGATCAATATTTTTGAATCATATTTGCTTGATGATATTTTCTTGATGATCCTCATGATCTTGATGCATTGATATTTGCTTGATGATTTTGATGATTTTGCTGTATACTTGAGTGATGTTTCTATGATGTGAAGCACTTTGAATTGCCTTGCGACTGAAATGTGCTATACAAATAAACTCGAAACTTATAGAAGATTCAGGTTCACATGGTCATGATCTCATGACCATTGATGAGAGTTGAAACATAGATGAAACAGAAAATTAAGAGGTTCTTCTTTCAATTTGGCTCATTCTGTACCATGGCAAATTGGGACACCAGTTGTACCAACATCAGAGAAGTAATGACGTCCCTTTGTAGGGTGGCTGACCTCTGTCTAAGAGATAAGGTGAAGAGTTCCATCATCTAGGTGAAACTTGGAGTAGAGCTGCTGCTCCTTTGCAGGTGGTTTAAGCATCTGCCTTGGGTGCCTCCCTTTCTGGGACATCCCACAGGGATAAGAACCTGGGGGAGATGTAATACTTTGAGCGTAAATGCCCATTAGATCCAGATTCAATCTGGAAGCTGGCTGTATGGAAAAACCATACAGTCAAACCATTTTGGCCCAAAAGTTTGAAAATGCAAACTGAGAGAATATACACCACTGAGAGTGTGATCCACATATGGTTAAGATGTTTTCTTTCATCTTGCTGCTCAGCCTCAACTGTTGATACTGATCCACTTTTAAGGTTCAATCTTGTAACATGTCAAGCATTAATCTTCCCGTGAAGTTTTAGAACACCACCCCTAAAGAGAAGCACTGATGTAAGTTAACAGCCAGCCAGAGGGAGGTAAATAAGCTCTAAATCACCAGTGACTGATCTACTACGTATCAGCTCTAAAAACCTCAGACCTCACTGTTGGCATTTTTCTCTGGGTTGTGTTAAAGTTTATTGAGGAAAGTGTTTTCAATCCTCCACATCTTGTACCTTCAGTCCTAAATGGGAAGAAGGACTTCATTGGTTTTGAACAAGAAAAATATTCAGGAATATCAACAACTGTATAATAAACAGCACTGGACTTTAAAGTTGGACAGATACAAGTATAAATGATCTTTAAAACACTTTTTCAAACATTGCATTGAAATAAATAATACAAACAAAAATCATGGTTAGATTTCTGTTGAAAAAATCTCCAGAGATGTTTTGGTTAAGCTGATATCTGGTAGCTGCAGAGACATCTCTGTGCTTTGTCTTGAAATTTCATCCATATTTTACTTTCTTTTGCTATAGGATTCTCTGGACTTTCTCTCAGAGCTGATCCAGCCAAACCTACTCCGGCATTATTGTGATCTATTGAGACCATGTTCATATTAATAAGACAGGATGTTTGTAAACATGTTTGTTTAATCTGATATGTATGAACTGTCATTTCAGTGTGTTGTAATTTTACTGTTAAAATTGAGGATTTTAATTTGTCAGCCCAACTCACCACACATCTATATTTAAATTTACCAGCTCCATGAATTTTGTTCAACATTTTGCAACACATCTGAACCTCTAAGTAAATTTCTGTCCATTGAAAACTTCAAATCTTTAACACCAAGATGAAGGCAGTGTTCGTATGCATCCACAGCAACCGACAGCTTCAAGTTTAAGACATTTGGCACAACATCAGGTGGCCCAAGAAGCTCTCCAATGCTCACTAGTGGGTGAAAACCAACAACAACTTGACCAACCTTGATGTGGAACTCCTCAAAGCTGGACTGAAGGGAACAAACCTTTCAGGGCTGGAGAAAAGGTTGGATGGACAGAATTGATTTAAACAGTGGTTGTTTGTCCCGTAATCGGTGAGTTGCCGGTTCGAGCTCTGTCAGTCTCTGTTTTTGAGTCCAAAACACTTCACCCATCCTGCCTGCTGGTGGTCAGAGGGCCTGGTGACACCAGTGCATGGCAGCCTTTGAATTTCGTGTCTTTTGAATTTCATGATTAATCTCAAAGCTTCCACTGCAATTTGGCATTGAAAAGCATGCACACAAATCACATGATCAGAATGGAAAACAGATGTACCAGCATCAACCTTCTTTTTGGTCTCAAAAGACAAACAGAATGTAGTTCTAAAATAAATTAAAAAAATCAGTTTCAGTTTCAGCTTTTTCATCAACCAAAGAAAGATGACTGTCAAGAAGACAGCGCAAATATTTCTATTGCAAAACAAACTCAATCTGTGAACCCTTTACAGAGGTGACTGATGGTTGATTATGGGACTTAAATTTTGAATTTGAGAATAACATGATGTTTGTTTCCCCTGAGGCTAAAGATAGCTTTAAAGCTGCAGTATGTAACTTTTACAAAAAAAAAAAAAAAAAAAAAAAAAAAGTTTTTCACTTATTTGTTAAAACTGTCACCATGTCGTGACAGTCCACCTCTTCCCGGAGCTACTATTGCCATCTAAAGAAATGCACCGCTCCCGACCTAAAACAACCAATCAGTGCCAGGAGGAGGGTCTTAATGCTATCAATGATCCTTATGTATGCGCTTCTAAAAGTGTTTATGGTGGAGAAACAACTTACCGTTCCAGGAAAACTGTTTATCCATAGTCACTGGTAGCCATGCTAACTAGCCTTAGCATTAGTGGCAGATGTGTTGTAGTGAACCAGCTGTAGCGTAGCAGAGAGCAAGGGGGAGTGTGTGAGCGGTGCATACTTGAGGATGACTGACAGTGCTAAGAGCCTCTTCCTGGCTGTGATTGTTTCTGACTGAGTGGTGTATTTCTGCAGTTAGTACTGGGAGCACTGGGAGAAGGCAGATATTTTCACAAGTTATCTGCCTTATACTGTCACAACATGATTATAATTTTGAATAAAAGTTACATACTGCAGCTTTAAGTCACAGAAATGTTTTTGTACCAAAATAAAAGCTGACTGCAGTTGGATTGGATTCTGAATCATATATAATTGTATTATCTGCAGAAAAATATACATTTGCAGTTGTGAAGCTGTTGTCAACATTATTGATAGTAAGAATCAGGAGTTGTCCAATGACAGACCCCAGAGGGATGCCATTAGCTACAGTGAGTGATTTAGCCCATCAAATGCTTCTGACACATCAGTGAAGAGTGCTGCACAGTAATGTTTAGTGTCAAGTGCTTCAGGGACGTCATTGATTGATGTCATTGCTGCTAATATTGTGTTTAGTTTCCAAACCAAGTCAGAACCTGAGATAAAATGTTATTAGGGTGGAGAAATCCTTTAAGAGCTTCCAGAACCTCTTGTGGCTTTGAAGCCTAAAAGTAACAGTGTTTGTATTCATATTTAAGTAGCTCCACTGTTGCATAATATTTGATAATCTCATGATATACTTATGTATTTGCATTAGTGTTCTTGCATCTGACTCTCTTTTAAGCCCTGTGCATTTACACATTTATTGATGTGCAATCTAATATTTCTGCTTTTCTGCCATTTGGTGAACTCATTCAGAAATAGCAGCTGTCTTCTGTTTTACCCAAGAAAACCCAGAATTTATTTCAGAAGTGGGCCGCAGTGTTCTGTACATCACCTCCATCTGTGCCATAAGGGAGTACTGCTGCTGATTTAGCTTCTTTCACATTACACCAAACATGACCAAGCAGCTCTAATTTATCTTCTCTCCTTGGTTCCTCTTGCTTTTTACTCCAAAGTTTCTCTTCTCCTCTGGGGTGACCACAAGGAAGATTTTACAGCTTTACATTTTATGCCTCACTGACTGAAATATGATCTAAATGTTTGTCAGTTTCCCTCTTGGCTGCTAATGTCAGTTCTGGTAAACCCCCTGCCCCCTCCACACAGACCGCAAAACTGCTACAATCACACATTTCCAAATGCTCAGTGTGGGCAGCTGCAGTTAAAATTACTTTATTGGCTGTATCGTTGTCTTAGAAGCTCAACTGTAAATTTGTCTGAGAAGTATGCTTTACAGCAGTTGCCTTATGCCCTCCCTTTTCCAACTTCTTAATTTCTTTAAGTGCTCTGAAAGGCAAATAATTTGGCCCAAGTAATAATCTGTGCTTCACTGTAATTTTCTTACAGTGTTTCACCACATTTGAGTAAGACTGGTCAATCTGCTTTGGGATATGAACTTTCTTCTAAATTACAAAAAGAACTAAAATAACAGGAAAGCTCGGAACATTGAAATCCTAAGTACAGTTGAGTCAGCGTTTCTCTTATTATGCTTTTTGCTAGGGCACACTGGACGACAGAAACCAGACAGAATGCTAATGGTCTTTGCAAGGTCTTCAATGGTATTTCAAGAAAACAGTTAGCACCCCACTGATAATGAGAGTTCCTTAGGGTTTTTGAACATGAAGGAAACTTTTTTAGTGAGGGCATGGTGCTTTGTTAACATGGTAACAGCATCCTGAGGGGGAAACAGAGGCAGCTAGGATGTCAAAACTAATCAGATCGTGGATGGTCTTTGCGGGGTCTTGGTAAGGCCAAATTGTAACATTTGCAAGGCACTGTAGATGCCAAGGGCTGCATGACGGCGCAGTGGTAGCACTGTTGCCTTGAAGCAAGAAGGCCTTGAGTTTGAATCCTGCCCTGAAGTATTTTTTAACTGAAGTTTGCATGTTGTTAACCTCATAGTATAAATGCCCAAGTCATATTTTAACATATTTGGAAAACAAGAAAAGACACATTTTTCAGTTAAAGGGAAGACTTAGGCAAATATGGATTTTGGACTGTACAAGTGTTCTGCTAGGCTGAGGACATATGCAATTAGGCAGGGTGGTGTAGCAGTGTAAGGAGTTCAATATTGCGCAGATATCTCAATTTGGCCAATATATGACTTAGGCAATTATGCTATGAGGCTAACAATGTTCTCCTTATGCATGTTGAGGTTCTCTCTGGGTACTCCAGCTTCCTCACAGTCAAAAATGATTGATTGTTAGAGTAATTGGTCTCTCTAAATTGCCCTTAGGTATGAGTGTGTGCATGGTTGTTGATCTTGTGTGTTTCTGTTGCCCTGTGATGGACTGGTGACCTGTCCAGGGTGTGCAACACCTTTCACCTATTGACCACTGGAGATAGGAACCAGCCCCCTGCGACCCTATATGGACAAGCGGGTATAGACAATGGATGGATGGATGTAGATGCCAATGTGCTTAATTTTGATAGAGCTAAAGCAGTACAAAATACACTGATTTTGCAGAAAATGTTTAATCAGAAATTAAAAGCTTATTAAAATTTGGAAAAAAAAGAACAGATCCTACCTTGCTGCCGGAGGTTTAAAATTTTTAAACACACCTGTTTTCTGCAGCGACAGATAGTTTATCTCTGCTTACACAAAGATCACAACTTTGACTTTCTCTTCATAATTACAGTCTGATTAAACATTGCCTCTAAATGCCAGAAATATCAGCTTTTCATGTGAATTTCTAACATTTGCTGAGCAACATTAGGCTCCATTTTAATAAAGCACTATAATTTAATGGCCCATTGATGTAATCACTTTATATGTACACTGCCCCTTCTCTAGGGACTAAGTGGATTTAACTGCTCAGTTAATAGAAACATTATGAAGTGATTTCCTTGTTGCTCTCAGAGAAGTCAACTGCTGTAAATACTTTACAATGAAGCAATGATATACAGATACATGCAGTATAGAGTTTCATGCAATTTTAGAAACACTTTGACTGAAGACAAACTGAAGTAGATCATTGCACTTTTTACAGCAAATCCTGCAGGCATGTACCATATTTGGTGTGTCAACAGGCGCCTGAACTGTAAAGCTCTTAGTAAAGACATTATTATTTGTGCATATACAAGTTAACGTGTTAGGTATATTCAAGGGGTGTAACAGTACACATCAATCTGAGATTGGTACAGCAGCAGAAGAAATGTTATGCCTCTTAAACAGAAAACAGTAAAATAAAAACGGCAAAATCAGACCCCTATCATAACAGGTCTAATGGATTATTACATGTCATAATTTAGGGAAATACTTTCTGAAAAGAAGAATGAACACATATACAAAGGGGCCAAAGTGTTGGGTAAAAAATAGGAGTAGGAAAGTAAAGAAATGTTTTGGTATGAAATTGTGGGCAGCAACTAATTGGGAGGTGTCTATACAAGAGGCTACTAGTAACAAAAAAGAGACGCAACTTGTTCTACCTTTCAGTTTCTAATTTATCTCTACAACTCTGCAAGAGTCTGCAAACTAGTTACAAACTGGTCATAAATCTAGCTCTATTTTTTCTTCTAAAGACCAAATTTTAAAATAATAAATGTACAAGCATAGGCTCATTTGTTAGGATACTATAATATTTCTCAGTTTGTTGGGTTTTCATTAATACTCACTAACAAATAGAGCCACCAGGTAAAGCTCCCAGAAGCATTGGTCTGATTTGGGGATGTAAATAACACTGCAGCTGACGACTGTATACATAAAACATGATGAAAGGACATGAAGTATACTTTGAGTGGTGTTTGCCTCAAAGGTTTCCCCACATGTGAAAGCTCCTGGAGAGAAAAGAGGGAATTCAACAGAAACTGTGAGATTAAAATTCTCACACCAACCTGTTGGTCTTTTTTTTAGCCGAGTCCTCAAACAGCATCAAAGGATTGTGAAATAGGAGAACACAGAGATAATTGATTTCACTTTCATATGTTTACTTCCATTTTATCCTTCCACCATGGCTGTTTGGATTATGTATTCACAGAAAACATGAAAAACACATAAGAAAATATAGATACACATGGCAGGGGAGCCTTTCACTGTAATGGTGGTCTCACAAAGCGTCTCTTTTATTCAACAAACAAATATTACAGGGGTTGAATCTTGGCTTTCATGCTTGTAATCTTGAAGCTTTCCACTGTAAAGTTTGTGGGTTAAATGAAACTTCAAGGTAGTGAGGGTATGGATTTGTAGAAGCAATAGAAAATAACAATTATCATCTTGTCTGTGCATAGATCGCATGCCAAAAGTCCATTGTCTCAAAAGGTCAAAAAACTGTAGCAGTGTTCTAATTCTTTAAAATTACAATGCATATTCTCACTTCCTTGTTTGGATCTAATGTTTTTCAGCTGGAAACTAGGGTCCTGACCCTCTGATTGGCCAATCTACCTTTTGAGTTACAGCGACTAAACAATTTTTTTTTTTTAATAGATAGGAAACAGAATTGAGAGAGTTAGGGAGGAAGACATGCAACAAGACCAGGAATCAAACCCAGAACACGGCATCGAGGACTGCAGCCTCTGCACATGGTGTGCTTGCTGTACCAACTGAGCCACCCAGTGCCCCCATAGGCAGACATTTTGACCAACCTGCTTCTCTGCTAACCTTGCAAATACACTGCCATTTAAAAAACATTTAGTTTGTTTGCATTTTGTTTTATTTCTGTACTCAAATCAATAAAAAATATGCTTTGATTGCTAAAAGGAAAATTGTGATTGTATACCTGAATAGTTTCAATGTAATCATTCATATTCCAATTAAAGTGTCAAGTGATTCTGAGTATACACTACCTGGCCAAAAACAGTCACAACATAAAACAAGGTCTCACTAACATTTCATTGAATCACCTTTAACTTGGACTGCAGCACACATTTGCTGTGGCGTTCTCTTGATATACTTCTGCAATGTCAGTAGATTTACTTCCATCCAGTGTTGCATTCAGTTTTCACCAAGATCCTGTATTGATTATAGAGAGTTCAACCACTGTGCAAAGCTTTCTCCAGCACATCCCAGAGATTCTCTTAAAGTCCGGACTCTGCAGTGGCCAATCCATGTGTGAAAATAATGTCTCATGCTTCCTGAGCCATTCTTTCACAATTTGAGCCCAATGAATCCTGGTGTTGTTATCTTGGAATATATCTGTGCCATCAGGGGAAACACATCTGTTGATGGACTAACCTGGTCATACAATAAATTCAGGTAATCAATCTGACTTCATTCTTTGGGCCCATAATGTTGCTGAACCTGGAACTGACATACTGCAGCAACTTCAGATCATAGCGTTGCCCCCCAGGCTGATACAGTAGACACTATTCGTGATGAGTGCATCACTTCATCTGCTTCTCTTCTTACCCTCCCATCACTCTGGAAGAGGGTACATCTGGACACAATCTTTATGCTCCTTAGCAAATTGAAGATTCTTTTTGATCACATTTCTTCATCGAAGATGACGGTTTCCCACTCTTTCTTGTTTTTAATAATGCGTTAGACAGTTCTTAACCCAATTTTTGTAGTGTCTACAATCTCCTTAGATTTTTTTTCTCTGTTTGATGCCAATGATTTGACCCTTCTCACACAAATGAACATCATTTCCACAATCACAGGATGTCATTTGATATGGTTGCTGAAGAAAGGAGAAACGTGGTTATCCAGCAGGATGTTCGTACCTATTTGCTTAATTCATGTGGAAACCTTTTAATTGGCCAGCCAGAGTATCTTTATGACAGATTCATCTCATTACTTAGCAGGGTTACTCAGCTCTGGTCCTTGACCAGAACATGAAGGACGCGTCATGTTTTAGATGCATCTCGACTCAAGCGCACCTAATTCAAATGATATTAGGATCTGCATGCCATCCAGTACTGAAGAAGCCTGTTAATCTCTCATTCATTCAGGTTAGGTGTGTGACAGAAGGGAAACACCTAAAACATGCATTGAAACACTGCAATAAAGTATGCAACTGAGGCTCATTGATTTAGGACGCATTCACACCAGCCCTGTTTAGTCCCCTTGAACTGAACTCTGCTTCGTTTGTCTGGAAAACCCGGTTTGTTTGGAGAGGCGTGACTGCGCAACTGAACTCTGATGAGAACCAAAAAAGCGAGCTCTGGTCTGCCTAAAAACTTGGGCCTAGGTTCAGTTGAAGTGAACTCTGGTACTGTTTGAATGCATATTTACATGCCAAGGAGACCAAAAAAAAACACTCCAAAAGCAGGAAGCAGACTATAGTGCAGGGAATTCTGGGTAAACACAACCAAAACAAACTCATGTGTCTAACGCTGGAGGGAGAAATGGCACGTGGTCTTTTACCAACAAAAGTGAAATCCTGCAACTGCTAAAATCTGATGTTATTTTTGTTGACTTTTCGTGAAGAAAGAAATTGTGCTCAGTGTCTTGTTCAGATGTTTTCTTGTTTTTTCCTTCAGTGGTTCTTGGTGCAATGCCACCGCAGGCAAGGCTGGGAACAGGTTTTTCAAAGGGTTTGGTTCGTTTGACACAGTGCAGTGTGAAAGCGAACCACAGCTGAAAAGGTATTTTTGTCCCCAATCGAACTGAGTCTGGCAGAATATCAGGCGTGAAAACACCTTTACTTATAGAATTTACCCTACAGTTTCATTTCTGCCAGATTTTAAATGTAATATTATTGTGGTAAAGTGATAAGAATGTTGATACATAAATATAATTTAATGTCGGTTATCATTTCCTACGCCTCTTTTCTTTTCACAGTCACATCATCTCAGTCTGTTAGGCTTGAGAAACCAAACATCCAGTAAACCGTTATTCTGATGCAGCTCATGATCGCAGCACACAGTGTAACCATCAGACGTCTGTTATGAAATAACAGATAACCCCCTCACCCTCTTCTCTCTCTTTCCCTTTTCTTGATCTTATTCTCTTGCCTGCCTTTTCAACAAGTTCTGTCTTTTCTGTCTCTCATCTATCGTTTTTTTCCCCCTTCCCTTCGACTGAGCTGTCTGCCTCTCTTTTTCACTGTGCTTTCATCTCTCTACCCTTATTCTTTTTCTACTCAGTTTCATATCCCCCATCTTCCTAAATCTCTCTCTCTTCCTGTCTGTCACGTCCTGTCATCTCAGTGGATTTGGCTGCTCTGCAGATGTAGGATCGACGATGACTTACTTTCCCCTCCTGAGTGCGCCCGGGGTGGGGCAGGCAACAGCCAGGCCCCGAGCGGGCATTAGCCTGAAACATAGAGCTTGGCTCTTAACAGCGACATTTGGAAAGCTGACAGGATTCACAGCTTTGGGTCAGCAGGGGCAGAGTACTGGGAGGACTCAGAGATTCTTAAATTAAGGCCAGAAAGAGCCAGGGGACAGCAACATCTTTCAGGCGAAAAAAAAAAAAAAAAAAAAAATCCCAATAGACAAAACAGTGCAGTGGTCTTTATTGGAAATGTGTTGGTCAGAGAACTTCTATCATTACAGCTTCATCATACAGTGGACCCCAAGTATTCACAGGTTTTAAGGACCAGAGACTCCCTCTAAAAACATGTATAACTGACTATTTTAATAGTTCCAACACCAGCTATAGCATAATATGCAATAATACACATAGTGGAACCTGTCTTAGCATTACTGCAGAAACTAACATCTATAGTCTTCCTTATCTCTGCTCTTGGGGGTACAGCCAGTCAGCGGCAAGAAAAATAAATGCAGCTCCTGGGTTGGCTGCTTTGCAAAGGCCAGCCAATAGCATGACAAGTAGCATTGCGCCTAGACATTTCAGCTTCTCAAGTTGCATTCTCTAACCAAAGTTTTGGGGAAATCTGCAAACTGCCAAATATTTTGGAGTTATGTTCCACAGAAAATCCATAAATACTAAACCACAAATAGGCAGGAGTCCACTGTATTGGATTAAATTCTGTATGGATCAGACCTGTCAAAATCTATGAAAGACTGTAAAGATTGTGATGCCTGAGATGGACATAAGACTCGTTGAGAACAGCTTGATGAAGTGCAAAATCATCCTCTCAACAGTGGTGTCATATAAAACAGTTGGTAAGTAATTACAGTTATAGCAAATGGTACATAAAAGGCTTTTTAGACTTGATCATTGGTTGCTCTACCTTGGTTACAGTTATAACAAGATAATAAAATATGGTGAGAGAACAAGGAGAGCAACCTATGTCTAAAGGAACCACTTGTCAAGGTAAATAAATAACCTGCAAGGATAAGAGGGTATATACAATGGATGGATGGATGGATGGATAAGTCGCCAGCTCAAAACTGTACTAATTAAATAGGATTGTGTATTAAGTGTTTGCAGGTATTTTCTCTTGGGTTTTCCTGGCTCAGGTATTGCTTTTTGCCAGAACACTCCCATTATGCACAACTATCCAGCGTGTGTACAACCAGGACTTCTGGTCATGACAGGTTTGTGTGTTTTAGAGATGAATCCCAACAGTAACCACAATTTAGATGAAGGAATAATTAGGAATTTTGTTTTATTCAAGATACAATGAGGTGAAAAAACATTTTCCCCCCCAATCTAACAGATTTCTTCAGTCTTTGCTTGTTTGTCACATTTAAATCCCCAGATCATGAGACATTTTTTGATTTTAGTCAAAGATAATCTACAAGTACAAGTGGTTCTCAATTGATGGTTTTATTTATTAAACAAAAAACTAAAAATTGTGGTTAATCTGATGGCTTAAATAAAGGGGAAAGCTTTTTCCCCTTAAAATATCACCCTGGTACAAAGAGAACAACCTCTATCTTGTCTGTATTTAAAAGCAGAAAATAAAAAAATCATCTAATTTTTATGTCTTCAAGACAGGCTTGTAGTCTAACTCTTAATCTCCACCTGGATTAACTTTATAAGTGTTATAATAGGTTCACCTGACGACCTGAATACTCAGAATGACCAGATAGTTCCATAAATTTAATTCTTTGTCCCTGATGGCATGGGCATTTTCCGAGATGACAATGCCACGATTCATCAGGCTCAAATTGTGTACGCATAGTTCAGGAAGCATGAGACCCTCATTTCACACATCGACTGACCACCACAGAGTCGAGACCTTGACGCCTTTGAGAATCTTTGGGATGCTGGAGAGGACAATCTGCGCATCACTCTGACTGTCTGATCATCTCCACGAGATCTTGGTGAAAAGTTACTGCAGCTCTAGAGGGAAATAAGTGTGAACGCATCATAGACCGGCAGTCTGAGTATCATTGCATAACAATGGAAATATTTCCTCTACTGTATGATTGTTTTTTTTTTTCGTAGGAAACAAATATATAGTAATGAGAACTGGCTAAAGCACTGAACCTACTCATTCTCCAGAAGGACCTATTGTACGTGAGGAATATTTATCATTAAAAGTTATCCTTAAAGCTGAAGTAGGTAACTTTTATGACAGTTTATTTTTTACATATTTATTAAAACTGCCACTATGTCCTAACAGTATAATATGGGACAGATAATTTGTGAAAAAAAATCAAGCTCCTTTGGCTCCTACCAGTGGTCCTACTGCCATTTGCTGAAATCCACGGTCCGAAACAACCAATCAGGGCCAGGATGAATGTCTTAGCAGCGTCAATCACACTCATGTAGATGCTACTCATACCCTTCCCCTGCACAGCTCGTACTCTCGTTCAACCTCAAGATTGCCAGTGTGCTGCAGCTGTGCTAATCGTAGAAAAACAACTTAATGTGACAGCAAAACTGCGGATTTCTTGAGGTCTCGGCAGGCTCCGCTGTCAGGGAGGAGCTGTGGAAGAAAGGCTGTAGCATAGCAGAGAGTAAGGGGGAAGGGAAGACAATTATGGACACAAGTCCATTATCTGAAACAGAATATCATTAATGACTTTACCTCTTAAAACAGGTTATTACAGTGTAAACTCTAACACAATTTATCAGCAACAATTTTCTTTAGAATTTTAGATAAGAAAGTTTAGACATTTGTGATGTCTGTAATTTATTAGATTAGGTCATCTTAACCCTGCTGCGGTCCTAATATTCTGTGTACAACCCATGTCCTCCGGGTCATAATGACCCACTTTCACTGAACCCCCAAAATAAATATCTTAATTTAATTTTAAACATGTTTTTTTTATATATTTTGCCTGAAGGAAGAACTTGCCAGTCACCACAAATTGAGTGAATGCCTGAACTTTACCTTTTCACATGGCAGAAAGACTCCATTTATTCAGGAGATACCACTCGTTTCTGTGAAACTGTTCACTGTATTATTTTTTGTATAGGAGGTAATATTGTTACATTGTGATCTTTTTGCCTTGTGTAAGATGGCAAAAAGGCACATATACTGACCAGGTGGCAATAATATTGTTACATCTCGATAATGAGCTTCTACATGTTCTCACATTTCCAGACACCCTAACGTATAGTGCCACTGCCTTCCAGGCAGTGTACACGCAGTGTATTCTGCTGGAGAAGACCACTACTACTGATAAATGTTCGATAAAAGCAAAACATTGTCACATCATTGTGGTGTGTAATTGATTCTGTGACTGTGGTTTCAATGCAATATGACTGTCAGTCAAAATGAACTGAAGAAGATATTTGTAACTTTTTGGTACAGCTTACATGAGAATATGAAAAGAAAAAAGAACAAAAAACGTTTTACTTTTTCTAATGCTGGGGTCAATCTAAGAAAAGTAATCAAAATTAAAGTTGAAAAAAATTATTATTTAGGGTTTTTGTCCTGATTTTAAATTTGGTTTTGGGTGTTTATGACCTGAAGGCAACAGAGGGTTAAGCAAGGTTACATTCCTCACCTCAAAAAACTTGAAAACTCAACGTAATTCCCTTTCCAAGGCAATAATTCTTCATGCCAGGGTCATCCCCTTTGATAACATGCGGCAATCAGCAATATTTCCACCATGACTGTTCCAGAGATTTCCCAACAGATGTTCAACCAATGTTGAACGAAAGCTACAGCATTTCAGATGGAAGCTTTGAATTAACATTGTGAAGGGGTACTTTCGCAAATTCACCTGTAACCACTACATAGCCAAGTTGGTGTATGTTTAGCTCCAATGCCTGTTGATGCAAATTTAACGCATATTAAGGATTATATCAGAATCACTATGCTGCCACCTAGTGGTCAGAGTTATGTCCAAATGTAGGTAATTTGCATATTATATATATATATATATATATATATATATATATATATATATATATATATATATATATATATATATATATATAAGCGTGTGTGTTATTTTCTAATAAACAATCTCTACGTATTTTAGAATTGTTTGAGAGGAACAATACATTTTTGTGTATATTTGGAAATAAATGCAGACAGTAAGATGTTGACATATCACATGTTTTCAGGAATAATTCTCTCATGTCAACTTGAAATAAAACATTAAGAATATTTGGAAATGTACTTGAAGAACAAATTTCTGGCCAAGCGCTTTTTCTGAGCCAAACTTATGGTGAAAAACAAAATTATAAAAACATGATCATTGGAGGAGGCTTTATGGGTGACTTCCCTTGTGTTGTAAGACATGCAGAAAAATTGCTCTTCA
Source organism: Anableps anableps (assembly GCA_014839685.1). Lineage (NCBI taxonomy): Eukaryota > Metazoa > Chordata > Actinopteri > Cyprinodontiformes > Anablepidae > Anableps > Anableps anableps. The sequence continues at coordinate 35,087,178 of CM026075.1, read as the reverse complement.
TTCATTTTTACCCATTGCTTCTTTAAGCAGTGAGCTTCATTCAGATGATAACTGATTTTTCTCTTCCTAAACCAAAGTCAAAGCCCTACTTTTCTGAGAGGAAGATAGTATTTTAAGAAGTCCATCTTTAAAAGGTGGCTTTTGAAATTGCCCCTCCTTCTTTACTGTATCCATGGAGAAGATGGGAATCAATGCTTTATACAGGGAAATGCGCCGTATGATCACTGACAGTGCAAATGGGCAGAAAAAGCCATTTCCGCTGGGAAATGAGAAGGCAGCGACTTGTGTAGACCCTCCAAAATGATACTTATCTGCCAATCAGAGGGGGAATCTGAGATAAGGAAAAGCAAATCACAGGTGAAGAGACTGGAGGAAGTGCAGTGTCAAACAAGGAGTAGGAAGGGTAAGGAGGAAGGAGAAAGAAACAGAGTGAAATACAAGGTGAAACAGGGACTGCGCGGTGTTCAGATTGTGGGGTGGAAAAAGAGCAGGATGTGAGGGAGGTAATAGATTGCTGCAGAAAAACCTCACTTGGTTCATGAAAGAGAATGAGGGTGTGCAAAGGGAGAGCAAGTGTGACTCAGACAAATAGAAAGTGGGTGAACAGACGTGGAGAAAAAAATGTAATGGAAATAGAACGTCAGACCTTTTTTCCCCCCACCCAGTGCAATTGGAGGAAGATACCACTTTTTCCCAAAAGGGAACATTAGATGGAAATGTCATCAGCATGCAGGTAATTTACTTCACCCTGCTTAAAATGTACCCCAAAATGATAAGGGTCAAGAGAGAATAGGGTGATGGTTTCTGGATCTTCACACTGTAATGAGGAGTGGGAAGAGCGGGCTGACGATCCCCCAGCGAGGAAAAATACTGGATATGAGTCAGTGTTGCTGTAGTTTGCACATCACAGTGACAAGGCTGTGGTCTGCATAGGTTTGGTGAAATGGTGACAATAAATTGACCTCTGCAGTGTAAGTGCATTGTGGATGGGATCAGCGTGGAGCAGGGTTGTCAAACTTATTTTCATTTCATGCCGCATCAAGATCATGAATGTGCTCAAAGGGCCGGTTGTGGCAGAATGTATCGATAAAACTACCCATTAACAAAGTGTGAAACTATTGGTAAAAAATTTGTCCTATTCAAATGAAAGCTGGTTTGATTTGACTGATAAAATAAGATTTAAGCACACAACTGTTATCTTAAAGTTCAATTTATGTGACCTTTGAGAGTCTAGAGGGCTAGATAAATAGTCATGGTGGACCAGATTTGGCCCACGGGCCTTGAGTTTGACCCCTGTGGCAGAAGGGCTTCAGCGCCCTATGGATCTGCTCCCTTCTGAGATCACACATAAGTCCTTATCTTTTATTTTAGTGAATTGTTTTGAATCATGTCGGTTGGAAAATTGAAAACAGTTTCACATGTTAAAGAGGATTACAGTGTTGGGAGAACAGGACAGGTTTTAAATCAGAAATCTTTGCATTTCACTTTGTTCAATGGTTCTGATCATATTTGAGTTACGGCACAGAGCTCTGATGTAAAGTACATAAGTAAACAATGGCTACTACACACGATACAGAAAATGGTGTTGAATATCATTAAAAAAACAGAATCCTTTTAAATTGATCAAATATTTCACAGGTAAAGAAATAATCTGAGACGAGAAAATATTTGTACACACCACTGAGAGAGAGAGGGAATCATAAGTTGAGGTGAGAGCTACTTTCTGGGTAACAATGTCTTTATTTCTCAATGTCGTCAACTGATCTGACTATAAAGAGATTTTTCAAGAATTCAAGGGAACTGAGAGAGCAAAGAAACCGGCCTGTAGTAACCAGACCTTTACCAATAATGTTCCCCAGCAGGAGCCGAACTTTGGAGCGAGAGAATACATCCTGGAACGGAACAACACTTCATCCAGTGTTGCTTGACAAATACGGCGCAGGAAGGGCAGCGAAGAGGCCAAAGCAGCGGCTTTATTGCAGATTGGAGTGTGTGTTTATATAAGCAAAACTTCACGAAGCGGGCATCTCTGGAGAAGTTGATATAGAAAAAACACACCCGATTTCTTTTACTGTATATATCGAAATAAAAACAAGTTTAAAAAAAACAAGCAAAACATTCTTTTTGTACAATTAAAGCTAATGCAAGTTTGAAAAATTAAGCAAAAAATGTTTAACTTCCTCAGAGAGGTTTCTCAAAAAGGAATCCTGTATTTTATAAAAACTCATGGTTCTCAGACCTGGACTGCAAAAAACAAAATCTCAGCAAGTATTTCTGGTCTAGTTTCAGGTGTAAATATCTTACATGCACTTGAAACTAGACAAAACTAACTTACAAGTAACTTTTTAGCAGATATAGGAGCTTGTTTTAAGTCAATAATTCCTATTATAATAATATTGATGAAAATGTTCTTGTTACAAGTGAAATAATCTTCCAGTGGAAAAAGACATTGTAATTTATAATACAGGAAAAATGTGTTGTTCCACTTGCAGATTGTTTCACTTATATTTCACTTATAACTAGAACTTTTTCATCAATATTAAGGAATTATTGACCTAAAACAAGCTCCTATACCTGATGAAAAGTTACTTGTAAGTTAGTTTTGACGTATTTCAAGTGTATTTAAGATATTTGCAATAGAAACTGAACCAAAAATATTTCATAAGATTTTGTGTTTTTGCAGTGTGGAAAGATTTTCCACTTGGAATATGAGAAAACTTGGGTGTTTCAAAACAATCTTTTAGACAAAAACACTGAATAAATCCGGATTTTTTTTGTGTGGTTTTTTTTGGATGTTTTATCTTTTTAATTTAATATAGAATTAGCATGAAAAGCACAGCAGATAATTACAGGAAAGAATGAATTTCATTTGACAGTGTGACATATCCATCACGACAACAAATTAAAGTTGCGCTGGGATTTTGTTTTTTTGCAAGGCTGGAAAACAAAAGTGGTACAAATGTGCCCCGGCTCTCCGGAGTGTAGCAGGCTTTTATTTCCCTGCAGGAAACATTCTCCTCTGGCAAGCTGGGTGGCTCAGATAAGCAAGTGTGCTGTCAACTCAGCACCTTGGCTCAGCGCTACAAAACAGCCCAATCAATACATCATTAATCATTGGTTTAATGTGGCCGAGCCCAATGTGGACAAGCATTAAAATGGGGGGATTAGTGGAAGCGACTACGAGCTTGACGGCTCAGATGTGAAGTTGGAGAGCTTCGAAAAAAAAAAAAGAAACCGCAGATTAATGATGGGAGAGAAACAAGAGCTCAAAGCCAACCTGATGGGTTGGACGCGGAGGTGGAAATGTGTCGGCGTGCTAAACATGTCCACATTCGTCTCCAACATGTCAGTTATGGTGGTTTTTGACATGTTTTCAGCATGTGAAAAGATGACTTCATCGCGTGAGTGCATTTAACCATTACTGCTGTGCCACAAACAGCATTTTAAGCAAACGATAAAGCAGTGATTCATAGCACTGACTCATATGTGTGGAGTTATTTCATATGCTGAAACAAAAATCTGACCACAACAACCATCTTACATCTGCTTCTGTTGCTCCTGAAGTCAAGTCAAGTCAAGTTTATTTGTAGAGCACATCTCAGCAGCAAGGCAGTTCAAAGTGCTTCACATCATGAAAAATTTCAATCAAGTATTCAGCAAATTATCAAAAACATCAAGCAAATACACACAACATTTATCAAAATTATTGAGCAAATATCAATGCATCAAAATCATGAGGATCATCAGGCAAATATAGTTCAATGTTCTACTTACTACAGCTCAAAGGCAGCTCTAAACTGGTGGGTTTTCAGCCTTGATTTAAAGGAACTCAGTGTTTCGGCTGTTTTGCAGTTTTCTGGGAGTTTGTTCCAGATTTGTGGAGCATAAAAACTGAAAGCTGCTTCTCCATGTTTGGTTCTGGTTCTGGGGATGCAGAGCAGACCAGAACCAGAAGACCTGAGTGGTCTGGAAGGTTGATACAACGACAACTGGTCTTTAATGTATTCTGGTGCTAAGCCGTTCAGTGATTTATAAACTACCAGAAGTATTTTAAAGTCTGTTTTCTGAGCTCCAGGGAGCCAGTGGAAGGACTGCAGAACTGGGGTGATGTGCTCCATCTTCCTGGTTTTAGTGAGAACACCAGCAGCAGCGTTCTGGACCAGCTGCAGCTGTCTGATTCATTTTTTTAGGCAGACCTGTTAAAACACTGTTGCAGTAATCAATGCAACTAAAGGGTTGAAGCACAACCCAAAACATTCACCTCATGAATGAATGAACTACCCAGTAAAACGGATCAACGCTCATTTTAGCCTTTTAGAACTTGCATTTGGGTTCTCCCTAACAACGAGTTGCCTCTTCAGTGTGTTCTACTAAATAATGAATCCGAAGCCTTCCTTTCCTCTCCTTGCCAAGCTGTTTGTGCCCCTGCTGTGGGATAGTGTGAGTGACAAGATGGCGACAGGGCCGCGCCAGCTCTGACAGGAACACTTTTCTCTTTGCTGATAAATTTTTCATCAGCGTCTCAAAGCCATTCGAGGTTATTGCAACGCTTGACCTCCTTCAATTGGGACATCAGCAGGGCGTTTAGCTCAATCCTTAAAGAACTATGCAGAAGCAGATATTTTAATGATGGTTTATTTTGAAAAAGAGAAGTCAGAATAAGACATCTTATAACCAATAAATCAACAGTGATCAAAGCCACGGTTCTTTCTGAAAACAAATTTTTCAAATTTTGAAAACTAACAACATGCAGCTTCCTCACAGAGAACAAGACTAGGATCTTTCATGTACTAGCTGAGGGGCAACACTGTCAACTACTGCAGTCACCATGCAGCTCTTCCATCAAATTCCATCCACTCATCCATTTTCTATACCTTCTTAACCTTGTCAGGGTCACAGAAAGACTGAAGCCTTTACCATTAGTCACCGAGTAAGAACTGAGATACACCCTGGATAGACCAAGCATCCATAACAGCGCAACACAGAGACTCGAAGCACACAACCATGCATGCAAGGTGAGCAGAGCCATTCGTTTTCAGGGAGTTTGTTCCAGAGCTGAGGAGCATAGAAACTGCATGCTGGGGTGAGCATTTATATCATAATTTCTTATCAGGATAAGAATTTTGTTCTGTTTGTTCAATGAGAGTATCAATAAATATCAATACATTTTTGTGGTATCCTGATTTAGTGGTGCATTTATGTTAGTTGTGTTACCAACCCCACGCCACTAGAGGCAGTAGCAGACCGTGTTAAAAACTGTAAGCTGTGCTGATGTTAATTCAAAGAGAGAAGTTCAAAGACATGTTGAGAGTGGACCTCCTTCCTAAGAGTGAAGATATCACAATTTTAAAATATGATTAAATGCAGTTACTGTGTGCAGTTTGGTGATACAAATCATATGACTGGTGTCCTGAAGAAGTATTACAAACGGATATGTTTTTCCAAGACTAGTGTTTGTGGAGCTATGATTGCTGTGCCATAGAGGCACAGCTACACAGTGACCTAAAAAATAAAAGGAATAAATAGTTCTTATCATCAGTTTTATCATTATCACTATAGTAGCACAGACTATTGTGATAAAACTTTAAGTTCACATAGCCCACCCTGGTTCTGGTCTTAGAAACTCTGAGTTAACAGGTTTCTGATGCTCTACATGCTTTATACCTGACTAGCGACTGAAATGTATTCAAGCCCAGGACCATTCAGCGTTTTATGGATTAATACAATTTTAAATTAGATACTTTTACAAAGAGGGAGCCTGCGCATTGTTTTCAGAAGTGTCTTTTTTTATTATTAGTTTTTTTTGGAATGTCCTAATTTTTTATGAGAAAAAATGGCATTTTAACAGGAGTGTTTACACTTTTGAGAGCCACTATACCAGGCTTCCTATTTCTTGTTTTCCTATGAAGTCTTTTATTCTAACGATGTTTTTAACATGATAGGACGATGTACTTGGACACATAAGTGAAAATAAAATTTAGGTCTAACCCCATAATGCCACATAGGCTTTTTGAATACTCCATGATTTTTACACCCAGTGAGACTGGTTAAGTGCTGAACTCAAAATAATAGTAATAATAATAAAAAGGATTGTTTTTTCTGTTTTAAATTGGAAGAAATGCTGATCTTTCCACTAATAGACACAAAAATATAAAGTTGTGTGACATACTTTTAAAAATATATAGATTTATCATTTCATAATTTGAGCTAACAAGAGCATACAGATATTGAATAAACATGCTGTGAGCCTTGAGGAACCCCAAATGGGATTTTTGTTCACGAAGATTAATAATAATAATTACAAAGCAATCACAGTTTGCCAAATGAGCTCTGAACTAATTTTGCACATTATCAGATTATTGCACCTGTTTTCGAGTCTTTTAATCAGTATGTTAGAGCAACTGTGTCAAAAACAGCACCATGATCTAGAAATACTGGGAAATGAGGTTTTTGATGCATCACTGTTCAGGCATGTCATTCAAAACTTTTACCAGTGGTGTTTCAGTCAAAAACTTGACTGGAAAGAGATATTTTTTTAATGAAAAAGATGGATTTTTTTTTTTTTTTTTTTTTTTTTTACCACATTTTACTGATAAACAGCACAATAACATGAATTGCTAAAACTTTCAGGCTGTTGTATCAGTCTTCTGTTGAATTAATTATAAGTGCTCATGGTGAACACTGGAGATTTTGTCATGACTCTATGCACCGTGCCTTAATTGGAGCGAGATAAAATGTGATATTTACTGGGGGCAAACCAAACCACTCAGCCTGGCAGGCGATATGTGGATTTTTTTTTTGGCTCATAATCTAAGTGCACTCTTTATTGGTGAACTCTAAATGAACCCAACATGACTGAAATATGGGATAATGATTCTTGTCTACACATGTGAAAGAATGCTCCGCCAAAAAGCCTTTTATTTCAATTGTGGACAAAATATATTGAGCCGAATAAGTCAGTATTAAGTTCAGATTGACCCAAAAACCTCCTGATGACCGATATTTGTCCATCTTTGTCGTTGTTCGCTGATTGCTGTCTTGTTTAATGGTTTTGTCATGAAAGGTCTGTTTATTGTGCAGACGTCCTGCCAGCTGATGTTTACACCTCCCACCTCAGCCTTTGGATGCGAGGGTCAAGCTTGTCGTCTTCATACGTTTTCCCAAATTTGAGCTCGAAATGAAAGCTGATTAACCCATTAGCCAACAGGCGTGAGACTGCAGAACAGAATGAGACATGAAAGGATTTCGATATGGCCTTTTGTATTGAGGGCGTGACAGATTAGTGTTTCCACCCATAAACCAAACCCTTCTGGCTCAAATAAAAGTTCACCCCCTTGATCAGAGCCAGGGGAAATGTGCCCTGAACTTCTTGTGACCCGCTCCCCCGAAAACACCAAAGCTTTTCATTCTTGAATGCGTCATCATTGTCACATCTTCATGATGGTTTGATGTTGCCAGAGCGTCCGTGGCTTAGCAATTATCTGTCTGTCAGATGTTCTTTATAGGATTTTCACGGTTCCACACCTTATATGCCAACAACGTTATTAACACATTCCAGACAAACGTCACAACTACTTCAATTTCTATCCAGTAAAGATTGAGTCCTTTCGAAGTATAAGTAAAGATGTTAAAGCAAAATAACAACATGATATGGCCTTTCCTAAATTTAATGCATATTCTACCACTGGCTAAAACTTCAAATGAAGTAACTGTCATGGCTGGTGGTGGTGATGGTGGACCCAAATGCAGAGCCAGAGACAGCGAGTAGATTTTGGTGATTTTCATGAAAAAATGAACAAAAAAAACTTACAAACACCACAGGGAATGGAGGGAGCCAGAGCAGAACAAAACACAGGAATCCAAGTGCAGGGTTTGATGGGAAGTTACGTGAAGGTAACGGGAGGAAACAACCAAGAGTGAGAGCAGGGGAGAAGTTTAAATACTCTGAGTGTGAATGCTGGAATGATAGACTGGGGCTAATTGGCTAACAGCTTGCAGGTGTGAGGGGAAAGAGCAGAAAGGAGACTAAGGAGAAAGAGAGAGAGGAGAGAGAATGGCAGCAGGTGGCGAGGTAGAGCAACATGGGAACCCGGAAAGTTAATCTAACAGAAACAGAGAATAACTAGACACAAGGAATAAATAAACGTAATTAAACTAGAATGACTAAGAAATGACTGAACTAAAGTAAAACTGAAACAAGGCTGATGTAATCAAAGCCCAAGTGCTTAAAAAAAAAAAATCACCCAGCCATTTTTTGGCAATAACTTTGTTTTTCTGGTGTCTGGAAAACGAACCATTTCAAAAACCTCCCGATTGTTAAGTCACAATCTATGGGCACTGTGTCGTTACCTAGCAACCTTAACCGAGCTTGGCCCCTCACCCAGCAACCCAAGCGGAGCTCAAGCACAACTGGTCAGCTGGTTTTACCACTGTAGGCACTGTACAGTGGCTGCTGGGAAAGATAAAATTTTGTTGTTGACTTACCATTCAGTAACGACTTGCTGCATTCTTCTTGGTTGCGCAGGAGGCTCTACTTCTGCTTTTGGGTCTGATTCAGGGTCAAAGATGAACGGTTGTATAACTGTGCATCTATTGGCAGCCATTTTCACATGTGAGTGTAATCGTTGAGTTGGGGAGCGTGGCGTGCAGCAGCTTATTTGGATTTAAAGTGACAAGAGGCCCTAAAACAGCTCATTCTGAAAGGAGCTCAAAATACGTAGAACTAACCAGACTGAAATCTAATTGTTTAAGAATGATTTTGAGCATAAAATGTAATGAACATGTTTTGTAGCCCATAGACCTATCCTAACCTGTTTAAGGAAGCATAATGGTCACTTTTAAGTACATCATTACAAAGGGAGAAAATGCATTTTGTTTCATTCAGAAATTTGATATAAACTTGTACTAATATTTTTCTTTGAAAATAAGTGCCTATTTAGAATTTTAATGGGTTACTATTACACTTTTAACAAATTTAACATTAATGTAAAGCAACTGAAAACAGTTTTTACTAGCTTGATTCAGTGTTGAAAGAAAATATTTGAAATACACCTGGCCTGCATGGTATCATAACTGCACTGTTGCCTTGCAGCAAGAAGGTGCTGCAAGGGAGTTCTGCATGGAGTTTCCACCTTCTCCATGTGCATTCGTGGGTTCCCTCCAGGATCTCCAGCTTCCTCCTAAAGTCCAAAAGCATGAAGGTTAATTAGTCTCCCTGATTTGCCCTTATGTATGAATGTGTGCATGCATGATTGTTCGTCTTTCTTGTCTCTGTGTTGCCCTGTGAAGGGCCTGTCCAGGGTTTGTCCTGCCTCCAGCCTATTAACTGCTGGAGATAGGCCCCAACTGTGGGTATAGACAAAGGATGGGATTTAGGAAGCCAGAAGAAATATCGTTCAATACCAATGTAAAAGAAAGCAAGTAAGTCTGGTTGTTTGGGAGACAAAATGTAAAGAAATGAGGGCTGGATAAAAGCTTTTTCAGTATTTTCCATTGAAAGTACAGTTTATACTGGCTGCCAAACTGTTGTTGACAGGACATTTTGAGTCAGCGCTTAGCTGGCTGTTTTCCAGCAATCCTTGCAGACTCTCTGGATGAAAGAATCCATGAAGCCATTAGCAATCACTGGAGTAATATTTCTCTGGTTCCTGTGTTTATAACTTTTACATTAGAGGAAAAGGCTGAGTGTAGCCCACACCCCTGCGCATAAGTGCTAGGGTGGTCAACTTTCACACATTCAGGCTGCCAAAAATCTCCATCTTCCCAGTGTTTTGTCTTTATCATGGGATGTATTAGGGCTGTTATAAAAAAAAACAAATCAATGTGCACTGAAAGGGGAAAAGAAAAATGAAAAGAAAAAGATTAAACAAAGAAACTGCCCTTCTGCAACTTATTTCAATCAGTGCTAACATTAGCCAACAGGTGCATATGTAAGTGTTGCCATTTTCTAGCTTTGAAAACAAAATGCTGAGTAGTGTTTTGGGTCGTCTGTGTAACTAGAAAACCAGCAACTAAATTCAGTCCATTTACTTCCTGTTTTCTGTAGTCAGCAATAAGTTGTTGTCACTTTCTGTCTCATATCAATTTTTTAAAGACTGGACCTGCATCACTGATCATTTGTAACAGTTTCATGTTTCATGGGGAGAAGTTAAAAGTCTGAGGTCACACTATTTGATGAAAACTCACTTTGAAATTGATTGTCTTTGATGTAATACAAGCAAAGTCCAGTTGGGTTGAAAGTAATTCTCCAAAAGGCTCTCAATCCATCTTGGAGAACTTTACATGTGCACTGGTTTTTATAAATTTGGATGAAAGTGGTTTAAGAAGCGGAAGTATAGGGGGCGCTGTGGAGCAATTACGAAATCCATCCATCCACCAACTGTCTATATCCCCTTGTCCTAGCACTGTTGCTGGGGGTGCTGGTGCCCATCTCCAGCATTGATTGTGGGTGAGGCGGGGTACAACCTGGACAGGTCACCAGTCCATAGCAGGGCACCAAAATATTTTTTTTGGCACTAGAAGAGACATGCAGCAAATGGCCCAATACCATAAATCAAATCCAGGACAGCTGCATCAAGAACTACAGCCTCTGTATGTGGTGTGCCTGCTCTACCAACATTGTACACACATACCTAAGGGCAATTTAGAAAGACCAGTTAACTTAACAGTCATGTTTTTGGACTGTGGGAGGAAGCTGGAGTACCCAGAGAGAACCCACACATGCAAGCTCAATGCAGAAAGACCCCAGGCTGGGAATTGAACCCTGGACCTTCTTGCTGCAAGGCAACAGTTCTACCAACTGGTCCACCATTCAACCCCAATCCCATTTTTTTATTTATTTATTTATTTATTTTTTTTTCCAATATGGAACCCCTAACACAAAAGTACATTTTTCATCACCATGGAAGTGTGTAATTTCACATTTGGAGGGAAGGGGGTGTTTGTTTGATTGGGAAATAGAAACAAAATGTGTTCCTAGGAAGAAGGTCACAGTCAACGGGAAAGTAAAGGTAGAACTTTTTAATGGCTTTGGGTCTCTCTACAGCACATGTGTCAAACTCGAGGCCTGGGGGCCAAATCCAACCCACCATGGATTTTTATGTGCCCCTCCAGACTCCAGAGGGACACATTAACAGAACCTTCAAGATAACAGTTGTGTGCTCAAATATTATTTCATCAATCAAATCAAAGCAGTTTGTATCTGTATTCTGCTAAATTACATCAATCAGTCCCTCAGTTTTTCACACTAATGCATAATTGTGAGTTTATTGCAAATTTTCTGCAAAAATGGTCAAAAACGTTGAGTTTATGTGATGCTAACTCCCATCTGCAGGTGGCAGTATTTCTTCCTTCGACTAGTCTGCTGCCTCAGCCTGACTTGATGTCAAGCTATAGTCTGTGATCGATGCGACGAGTAAAGAAAAATTGTCACATTTGCCGTCATACATAAACACAAATATCGCAAAATTCCTTGCAAATATTTTTGAATTAGCTCCACAAAATCAGTGATTTCTATTGGAATTTTTTAACAGTTTGTGAATGGGTTTTATTACTACATTCTGGCACAACTGGCCCTTTTATCCATGATCTTGATGTGGTCCAAAATGAAAATGAGTTTGACACCCCAGCTCTACAGTATCAGATTAAGCACCGAAGTTTTCAGCTCACAAATACACCTCCTACAGTAGAAGTCAGATATGTTTGATAGATTTCCATAACACAGCCCGAAAGGCGATTTACCATATATTGCCATCTGGTGTAAATTAAATCCTAAGCTTCCTATCCCACCACCATCAGCCCAATTTGGAAAAACGTGAAACTTCAATGTGAAATGGAGAAATCTGCACTGGAACGCTGACAGGAACCATGAATAACATCCCATCTCATCAAGCTCCACTGCAATACATGAGCCCGTTCACTCAGATGAGGCCGTTTGCTAGTCACTCAGCAGGCCTCATCAGTGTGCTTGTACTACTCTAATACATGGGAGGCACCCTGTCAACCCCTCCAATGCCACCAACCAAGCGACCTATTATTTTAAACCCCACACACTGGCACACTACTGCTGCTCTGAATGGACGGTAGATTGAAGGAGAAAATTGCTATATGCGCTCTTGTGTTTATGCATCATATGACCGAAGCTGTGTGTAGAAAGGGAAAAATGATTTTGTTACCTTGTCTGTCAGCATTTTTTCAACCTGAGAAACTCAACACCTGCAGCATATAACCGAGCCCTTTTCCATATTTCTACCTATCTCTGTGCTACATAAGCTTTCTGAAATGATTCATTCTGGTTGTCCCAGTGTGGGGCGATTGTTGAGTTGGTTACATTTTTAGTTAGTGATTTAAATGTTTCCCAGGTGTGTAATAAGACATTGCAATTATTCAATAACATGATTCTCATTAAAGTTAAATCGGTCTTGTGAAAATCTAGGTTTCTCTACTACTGTTACTAATGATTGTGGGAACATATAAAAATGGGAGTCCTGTACTTTGAGTTTAATATTTTGGAGTGAATATTTGGTCAGAGAATATCTGATATTCTAACAAGTCTTATCTGTTGCAAAATGACACTTTCCACTTTTAGAACATGAGAAAACCATGTTTAATGTACCATGGGGATTTCTCACAGACAGCAGAAGGAAAGGGCAAGAAGTGTGAAACTTTATTTGATTTATGAATTTATGTGGTAGACAACTGTTATTTTGATTCCTTCTTTTTTAAGACATACATGAAATATCTGTTTTTGCATGGGCAACCACAGATCTGTCTGACTTGCTACAAAGTAAGTCAGACTCTTGGTGGTTTCAAATTTCTTCTTAAAGCACATTTGTACTCACTAGCTTTTAATACAGCGTGAGAGTTTTTATTTCTTTCTTTATTTTCCTCTATCTTGTACAGTGTTTATATCTTGTTTTTATGTTTGAATGATCATTTATTGTTTTTTGTGTGCAGTACTTTAGCCAACGGCAGTTGTTCTTAAATGTGCTATATAAATAAATTTATTTGATTTGATTTGAAGGTAATTCACTATCAGGTTATATTCATCAAGGATATTATTTTTCATCATCATTTTTTTTCTTAATTTTTCTTTCATTTTATTCAGAGCCAAAAGTCCTATCAATAGTTTCTAATTTGTAGAAAAACAATACTCATGCTCACCTTTATTTCAGTTTTTGTTTTACAAACTCAGATCTAAGATTTTTTTGGTCAAAAACAAAAACCTTTTGAAAAAGTTTTTTTGTTTTTTTTTTAGTATTTTACCAGCCAAGTAGGAGCCAGCCAAGTCATTATTGGAAAATACAGATTGAAAACTTTTACAAAGAAGAAAGAAACTGATTTAATACATGTTGATGGTAATATCTTTAACTGCTTACAAAAGTACAACTAACCTATCAGAAATCTGTAAAATGGTCTTGATCCAAGCTTTAGTGTTCTAAATTAGTGAGATTTTTTTTTAAATCTGAAAATGAATGTCTGCATGAAATATTTCCAGTCAGTGAAAGATCTTTGTCGAAGACACTCTTCAATGGAGATTTAAAGATTTGACTTAAAGCTATTATCAAGATAAGAATATTTAACAAGATCTGCTCCTAAAGAGAAAAAAAACATGGAACATGTACGTTTTTTTTTTTTTTTAAATTTGTTTGTAAATAAAGTAAATGTAGTTTGATTTATCCTCACAGCAAATAGTTTTTCCAGTCATAGCACATTCTTATTTACCACATTTTCATTGTTCCCAGTACCCTGCTGTGCTCATATAGAGCGGCTGGAAGATATTGTACATTAATTCTAACAACCTGATATTGCATGCACATAACTCTACCCTGCTCACAAAAGTGCCATCTGTAATAAAGTCCCCCATCCAATGGGCCAGTGGTGCTTGATGAATGAAGAAATTACACCGTTGCTCATTTTGATGAATGGGCGTTTTCCTGTCATGATGACGCTCTGGTATATGGGTTATTTTCCTCAAGTGAATAAAGGCTGATGCATGCATTTTCTCAATCATGCCCGTGTAAGTGCCTATTTACTGTTCTGCCAGATTGTGTAACATAAAAAATTAACTGGACATATACTTCATGTGTCATGGGATAATACAGTGTGAAAAATATGATCTAACAAGCAGTGATGTCATTGTGCTGTAAGCTCGACATTGGTAAGAATAAATGTTTTCTTTTTCATATTCACCACAAAAGCTGTTAACTTTTTATTAAAAATAAAACCATTAAATATATAGTATGCTTCGTAGTTTCTAAAAACAGCAGGTCTCTATGTTGTTGCTCACTTTTAATTATTTGGAAATGCTGGTTGGTTAAGCCTTTCTCAGGAAGTCAAACAGATTACAGATGTATAAATGTATACATCAATGACATATTACACCCGTAAATACTCATTTCAGTAATTGTTTAATTATCATATTTCCTGTGGCGCAGCCCATAATAAAATATTTAAAATTGCCACCTGGACTCATTAAATAGACCCTAACAGCTGAATGGCTGATCTCCAAAGCAGCTTAACAACAGCCTGAGGGCTCAGGATGATCTGCAACACTGGTCTCTGTAATAATTTACTAATAACTACATTTTAGTTTTTAGTGGGTTAAATCATTGTATTGGTTTTTCAGGCCCATCCCAACAGATCCCCACCCCTCAAAAAAAAAAAAAAATCAGCAGCTGCAGATTATCCAAAATGCTGCAGCCAAAGTTCTGACCAACAGCAGGAAAATGGATCACATTTGCTCCGTCTTTAAATCCCTGCACTGGTTTGTAAAATGATAGAATCTAAAACGTTGTTGATGGTCAATACAGCATTGATTGGTGGGTAGGGTTAGGGTTGTATTTGGTCTTGGACCTAAATATTATTTCAGAGTTGCAGGGGTCACGTTAACTGAATAGTTTCTATCTTTGATCATTTTTTTTTTAAACAGTGATGAAAAAACCTGAAAGGCATCTGTCATTTTAACAGATTGTTATTCACGCACCTGACCACTTGGTGCAGACGTGCAGACATTTTCATTTTCAACTTTACCACCAGAGAGCATTGCAGATGTAACTAAACCAGTCAAAAAAACAACAACTGCTGACTATCATCTAATTCAGGTCCAAGTGAACCAGGAAGAAGTTATGAGGCTCTGATGGGTTGAAGCCACATCAGGTGAATATTCATAATTTAGGTGCGATTGTTTATATTCATTGTTTATATGTAGTTACTGGGACCACAGTCAGTGCTTTTTGTTACTGTGGTGAAAAAGTTACATTACACTGAATATGTTATTGTTAACATTTTAAAAATTGATGGGTAAAAATAGATTATGATGGGATTCTTTTGACCCCCATCAGTCAAAATAACAGACAATGAAAATGTCTAGTGTGACCTCTGGTTAGGGATGCCCAAACTTTTTTATACACAGGCTAAAATTGTCAAACTTAACAAACTGCTTAGTCATACAAATTTTCTTTGTATTAAAACTGCAAAGCAACATTATTTTGACTTTTTTTTTCCCTTGCTCAATAGTAAATTACACACACAATATTTCAATGAGAGAAAAAAAAAAGTCTGCTCTGGTAAAAAAAAAAAAAAAAAAAAAAAAAAAAAAAAAAAAAAAAAAAAAAAAAAAAAAAAAAAAAAAAAAAAAAAAAAAAGAACAAAATATCCAAAACTTCTGTTCTCCATTTTGTTGCACCAAGACATTTTTTCCCATTCATTCCTAAGAATGGGAGTGGGGACACTCATTCTTTATTTAGTACAGTCTAATGAATGGGTGTGCCCGAGTGGTGTTTTTGCACAAGTCACTGGGTGTGTGTGATCATATTTACTGTGGAATTAAAACTGAAGCAAAAATAATGGTAAATGAAAGAGAAATACTTTGCGTCTTAACTAACATTTAGCTTTTTAAGAAGAATGAAATATGCCTGCCTCTGTTTGAAAGGGCTTGCAGCAGTGAAAATTAATCCTCTTTAATTGCCAGTCGTTAGCATTACAAATTTGTATTTTGTGTCTAATCTGTCTGTATCTTTATTTCCTTTAAAGCACCTTGAATTAAACGGTGCAGCAATGGAGTTTTACAAATAATCTGGCCCTGTCTTACAGTGAGAGAATTAAGGCTACAAGACACCAAATCAAAAATGTTCTAGCTTAATCTGCATCAATTCTCTTTTCTTTTTCAGACACACACGGTTGATTAACTACATCTTTCTGTTAACTTATTTCTCTCTGCTGATGAAGAAAACTGTGGCGTTGGCTCTACTGTAGCGCTGCTACAGGAGAGGCGATTTAATCTAAAAGTTATGAAAGAAAAAAAAAGTGAAACGATAGCCCGCCGCCGCAGATTGTGCAGCAAATCAAGAAATCTAATCTAAATACGGTGTTGCAAATGTCACCGCCAAGAGATTAATATTGACTGGGGGAAATTAAGGCTCTTGGGGGGGAAAATAGTTGGAGACAGTTGAGATTGAAAAGGCAGTAAGAATTCATTCAATTTCCCATCTGCCTCTCAGCTCTTCCATTCAATATTCCCTTTCACTTTTTCTCTTCCAAAGGGTATTTTATTGGCATGACGCTTGTAGGCAAAATCAAAACAAAAGGTGTCAGAAATATTTCTTACTGATTAATATCAGGCTGTCACAGCTCACTACAGTTGGTATTTATGATAGTGTTGACAGGCTTTCTTATTGACAACAATAGAGCCATTTTTCATGTACTTTGTACCATCATTGTGCTTCTGATTTGTATTTAACAGCGGGGGACGGACTCCTCTCGGTATATCCCTTCTTGCTCTCTCACATTCTTTCCAATTTCACACATTAGCCAATTACAAACACAAGATAATCAAATCTTCCCTTTTAAACACACACCCTGGTCATCTGCTGGGCTGGAGGGATGGCATTAGTTCTCCATCAGTGGTGATCTCTGGGCTTAAGTTTCTATTGCATTACGGGGCTTGGCTGCAGCAGGTTAATTAGATTTGTCTTTAAGGCAGCTGCTTGATGAAGGGGTGTTAAGGGGATGGTCCGCTGGTTGTCTGTTTTGTTGTGAAGAGACATCTAAAGAATGTATGAGGTTTCTGTTCTACTACGCAACCACAGGCGTGTGTGTACGTTCATGTCTTTGGGACATTTGTGTGTTTCATTTAAGCTTCTGAATAAGTTTCAGTCCATGTGGTGGCAGGGTCAAGGGTTGATGGGTTAGATGGAGCCAACAGGAAGCGACATCTGTTGTCTGATGTCTGACATGGATGGATTGCATGACTGATGGGTTCCTAGGTTGAACAGCGCTCGCCTGGAGGTCAGTATTAGTCAGGGCCTTTTCAGAACTTTCTACTCCAGGAGGCCAATCAACTTCAAACACCGGCTGAACAAGAGGAGGGGTGGGGGGGGAGTAATTGCAAATCAAATTGACAAGTCATTCTGCCTGGAGAGCTCCTCTTGCTTTTTATGCAAAATTCCCCTTTTTCCTCTTCTTTTCTCCATTGGAAGTTGTCTTTTCTCTTCTTCTTTTTTTGGCTGCATTCAGGCAACATTTGTGATGGAGAACATTTCCTCTCATAAGGAAGTACCAGCACAGCAGGAAAAGTGCAAACTGGTCAACAAAACCACACAAAGCTGCATCTCATGGGTTATTTTATTGAGTAGTACTCTTGAGTGCCAGCTGACAATCATATAGACTCAAACGGAGCCAGCTGCCTCCAGAATACACTAGCAGATTTTAGCCCAATTCATTACATTAAAGTTTTCCAGTTTTAAAGAACATTTATATGCAGAGAGGAAGATGTTAGGTTAGGGATAAAGTAAGATGGAGGCAGATGATCTGCTGTAGAGACCCATGGAAGGAGACCAGAGGTATTGTGGTAATTGTTCAGTAAGGAACAGACATGGTTCTTCAGGTATAAGTAAATGGACTTTCTTTAGCTAGCACTTTTCTAATCATACCGACCACTCAAAGCATTTACAGAGGCACATTCAACTGTTCACACACCGATACTTAGGCATCTTCCGGTGTTGACAGTGCTGACCAGTATGCAATGACATGTGTATTCTGATTTGTCAGGAGGTGTTGCCAATAATTTTTTTGATTATTTCAGTCTTTTTACTGGAGCAAAGCTATTTTACTGGTGTAATTGTTATTGTGATAGAATAGTTTTTACATCCTATGAAGGTCAAGTTTACATTTTCCAATTAGTGAGCAGTCACAAAGACTATTTTTTATTGTTCAGCATCCAGAAAATGTAATTTTCCACTCACTGCTGAGTTTCTGTGCTGCACATTTTTCACATTATACTGAGGCTCATTGTACCGGAAACATGGCATAAGGTCTTGTAAGAGAGACATTGAATTGGAGTGAACTGTGCTTTAGACTTGAATGTTGTTGTGCTGCATCTTTGTTTGCTGCTCATGTATCTTTGATGCATTGAATTGTTGGCAGTGTTTTGAGATATGTATTGGCCACAAGGCAGACAAATCCAACCCTTGTGGGTACATACTGACAGAAACTGGGAAATGCATGGTCAGCTGAAGTAACAGATGCCCCAGAAACACCACTTTACCAGTTCTGTGACATCCGAAATCCTGTGTAGAGTCGCCATTTTGGGAAAGACCTTATCCCCCCTACTGCATGAATTTATCTATGGTTAAATAAAAAATACATTTGTTTGGTCTTGTGTTGTCAAACAGATCTTAAAGTAGGTAGAGATAGTTAATTTGAATATTGTACAAAAAAAACAGGTAATTGTAGGTATTTTGCATGTAAAATAGCAAACTTCAGGCATAATTCTGACAGTCAGGTAGATGCCAGTTACCTTCAATACAATCCTTTGTATGCACTGAATGTGCATCAAACAGCTTTGTTGGTGAACATACACCACCTTGGCTCTGTTGTGGTTTGAGGCAAATTTACTTTACAGTCGGTTGAAACTGTTTCACCCTTAAATCTCAATGGATTTTATATGTTCTCTCTGGTTCTTTGATGGTTTTCTCTTTTAATCTCCTCGTTCTATGAACCTAAATATTAAATACAAACTGACTATAGGCATGAATGTACATTGTTGATTACAGATGGTACATTTTTTTCTCCAGAATACAGCAGAGTTATAGCTTATGCTTAGCCTGGCCATTGCCTTCCTGCACTATTTCACTCGATTCAGATTTCACTTACAGCTTAGTCTGGGCTTTCTCCCACTGACTTGGAATCCTCTGGCAGTATTTCAAACGAGGCCATTCAGTGAACAGAAGTAGAAGTTGTGAACGATGACATCAATTTTCTGTGCTGTTTTAGAATTGTACTCAGCCTGTAGTTTTGGCAATAGCAGCAGAGGAAGTGAACAAAGCCACTCAGTCCGTGTTGGCCACGCTTCCAAATATTGAAGTAACATCTGCAGCCACCTCATTCAGCTGGGGACTTCTCTCTTCGCAGTAGAGGATGGTTGTTTACAGGGCAGGCAATTTTCAGTAAGCTTCGTAGCATTGAACTGGCGCTCTACATACATGGACAAACGTTAGCGATTGGGTAAAATTTAATACTCCAACAGATTCTGCACCTCCGGGAAGCAGTCGTTTCTCAATAGCCAAGTGGCCAAGTGGCCAGAGCTTTTGCTCGAAGCAAAGTGTTGAAAAAGGGTTGGTTTTTACCAGGCGAGCTTATGCTCAAAGAGTTGCAGAACTGCTCATTTACAACAGCCAAACCTGTGCCACCTGTGATGAGCCACAGTCCTTGTAGACAGCCAAATTTCAGCTGGTTGAACAAATCCTAGTTTGCGTGGACCATTCGTACGTCTTATCAGAATGTAGTTTCAGAGTTTGATTCTGTGTGTTTGTCAGTTGGTGTTCAGACTGATATGCAGCCACTTAAAGCCAGCTGCCACCAGAGTTGTACACAAAATGGTGATTGGGGGGAGCTTGTTAAAGGACAGCCTTGAGGCTAGCTTTCTCAGATTACTCCTGTGTGGCAACGGAAAGGAGAGCCCACCGTTCTCTTCGTGTTTTTTTTTTTTTAATTGCAGAAGTCAATACTGTTAACCCCCTTCTCTCCACAACACCACCGATTTGTCTGCACTTATTTTATACAACTCCATGGATAAGAAATACAACAGAACCTTGAGTTGTGTACATACTGTTTTATATATCTTTGAAGGGCTGATGGAACTAACTGGACCTGCTGTGTTTTCTTTTTCTTTTCGTCTTGCACTCAGCCATGCAGGATGTCCTTACACGCTTCTTATCTCTGCCTTTCTCAGGGGTATCAAGATAAAAAATGAACATCCTATAATTTCTCCTCGCTGCTCCAGGCACTCCTTCAATTACAACCTTTCAATTTAAAATGTTGAAGATCTCTCTCTCTCTCTCTCGACCAGTGGCTGCTGTAGAAATGGGTGTGAATTTATAGAAAGGTCAAAATTAAAATCAAAGGAGATGGAAGCTGCAGTGCGCCGGCATTGAAATAACCGTCACTCCATAAAAGTTATGGGGATATGAGGTTGTCGCTGCGGTGGCTCTTGGATTTGTTTCTATTAACAATGAGGCTACGGAGAGCATTACATGCATTTTCACAGAGCTTGAGTAACTGATACGCTATTTCCCTTATCCTTTAAGCCCTCCAAGTGTTAAAGCGCGTTGAAAAAAAAACAGCATGTTGATAATATAAAAGCAATAGATAAGACTGGAGTCTTTTTGGAACAGCTGTCAAATAAAAAGGCTTGACGACAGACTGCTTTTCAGCATAAGTGCAGCTGTGGGTCTGAATGGTGTTGGATTGCAATGTGACACAGTCATTTCACGCAGCTGATGCTGCTCGTGTGTGCATGATTGTGTGAATGCATTCATGAGAAAGAACGATCAGATTGGTTTATGGAGCTGTGTTCGTGTCTTTGCAGAAGCAGTTACTGTGTGCAGTTTCCTGTAGGTTCCTTTACCATTGCTGCATAATGATGTGCTTACCCTCCACTGCCCCCTTCAACACATATTTCCATGCAAACATGACACAGTTATTTATATGTTTCACTTTAGCTCAGGGGTGTCTAAAAATGGCCTTTGGAAGGATTTTCTGTGACCCTGGACCACAGTTTACCATATTTTTTTTTTTTTTAATTTACCAGGGATTTACCCTTGGGATAAAATCTCTTTTTCCAAGGGGGGAGGGGGGGGTTAAAGAATTACACCAATTTGACTTGCCAGCACAAGTGATTGATGCAGATGAAGACTCTCAATATCTTTTAAGGCAAGATTATAACTGAAAAACCTTCTTGAGCAGGAAAATTTTGGTAATGACACCAGGTATTTTTCTTTCATTAACCACACTTTTTGCATTCATTTTGCCAAAACATTTAGTAACTTTGACTAATAAGCAGACATAGGCACACCTATCTAAACTTCATGTCATAATCAAACTGAACATGAACTCCTTGCACTGATTAACTGACCAACTGTTTCCACCCCCATTAAAGCAGTTTTGGTCGATTGCCATTAAGGAACTTGCAAGTGTGTGTTAGCACAATGATATGGTTTAGGGTTAGGGTAAGGTGAAACAGAGCAGCCTCCCAAGAAATAAAAAAAAAAATCTGAAATATGGTAGCACGGCTAAGATTTGCAAAGTTTCGTCTAGATGAGATAGCACATCTGCACAAACATCTCCGACCAATTGCCGAGCAGCGGAGGGCTGATGATTTGACATAGTTTGAAAGCAAGAGGATCAAAATGCCTTGACTGATAAATTCATTTTAAAATTAAAATTTTTGAATTATAGGGAGTTAGTTTTTCAGATAGTGCACAATTTTTAGCTTATCTTTTCTTTTTTCTGTTATTCTTACAATATGGAATCTCTTGCATGCTTTTCTACCATTGAAATTGTTAATTTTCCCCATAAAGTCCCTTGCGTATTTTTGCGGCTGTTGAAATTAACGCAAAATCAACAGATCCCTGCATTTTTTTCACGCTAATGCATAATTGTGAGTTTATTGTAAATTTTGTGCAAAATGTTTAAAAATACTGGGTTTAAATGACTGCTAACTCCTACCTGCAGATGGCAGTATTTCTTACATGTGCTACACTGTTACCTTAGCCTTACTTGATGTCAAGCTATAGTCTGTAATCGATATGACGAGAAACAAAAAGTCATGTTTGTCGTCACACATAAGCTCAAATATCGCAAAATTCATTGCAACACAAAATCAGTGGTTTTTGTAAAAAAAATCACAAACACAATCGCGAAATCCTGGAGGGACTGATACATATACTGTAGTTTATTCATTTTATTCTCTCTCTTTTAAATCTCCTGGTTTCAGTCCTTCTAAGGTTGCTTTTTGTGTTATCTCATTTTCATATTTAACATGCTTTGTCACTCTGACCCAAATCAAATTACTCCTTAATTAAACTGTGACCACTCTGCAGCTTTTTATTTCAATTAATTCACTTTCATTTTTGGTTTTCCTCATTGAAGCACACAGTCAGTGTTGCAATAATTTATGATCTGGGTATTTATCATTGAAAAGAACTTCTCCACCTTCTTAATACATAAATCAAAAGAAGAAAAATACAGTTCATGGTTTTGTCTGCCTTGACGCCGAGTCTGTTATAGGGCTATATTGTTGAAAGTGAGTCAAATAAAATTACATCTTGAGATTTTGCATAGACAAGCCCGTTAGTATGATAATAACATGATCTACTATCAGTAAAGACTATAGTCTGAACCATCCCTTTGCATTTATTGTGGATGCACAGTTATATGCGTGCCAGTCTTGCTTCTCTTCTCTGTTGGACTCTCTCTGATGGATGCAACACTAGGGAGCACACTTACTCCAGAAATGAGAAGACCGCGGGAAAAAAGAAGAAGGGAGTTAAAGCGGAGGGGGTCGGAGATGAGGAGGTGGCTCACGGCTGCAGGGTGAGAAAATGAGAGGAGGAGAAGGAGAGGGAGCAAGTGTGTGAGCAACTCAGAATCAAGCTATGTGGGCTCAATGGAGAGCAAAGCAGGATCAGAGGCAAAACGAATACAAGTGTGAGGAAAAGGAGAACTGCAGTGTCGGGCTTGATTTCATTATGGGGGCTAATCAGGTCCATATACTTTAAGTGCTGCTTTAATTTGTCTAATCTCTGCAGGGTATGGCTGCTGCCCTGCAGACTACATGACTACTTTGACTTGAAATGCTGTTGAGGAGCACATAGACAAGCACCATCTCTGACCTGGGGACACAATCTGCTTTCTTTCTTCCAGATTCATGTCTTCATTCAGACTAGCACAGTTTCTTCTCAGTCATCATAGCTGTTAGATGAAGAATCACAACTGTGGCAAACACTGAATGACTCAATTTAAACATGCCCTGTTTGTGTTTGCAAGCACAGCTTCCTATGTGTCTGGCTGCACGGCATATTTGCCTGGAGGCTTGCATGAACTAATCTGTCTTCTCAAATTCTTATCAGGGCTGCAATGTAGGACCTTCACCACTATAGAAAGTGCATTCATTTTTTGCATAATTATTTCTAAAAAAAAAAGAGTTCTCGCAAAAATGTCATTTGTCTAGAAGTGCCTGTTATTGGAGTTTAATGAACAGTTTTACTGGAAGCAAACAGCACTGAGCTGATCAAATCATGCATTTTGATGGGATTTTTATGCGATAGACCAACACAAAGTACTGCATAATTGGAAAGTGGGGATAAAAGATGCAGTACCAATACTAGGTATTTTGGGATATATCTCCAGAGACTGAAATTTCTCCCTATTCTTCCTCATAAAACAGCTCAAGCTCAGTTAGATTGGATGGGGCAACAACCTTCTTCTTGCCACTCCTCCTTAAAGACCAAATTTTGTCTTAACAATGCAAAAACACAAAGTCTTACCAAGTATTTTTGGTCTAATTTCTAGTGCAAATATCTTGAATACACTTGAAATAAGACAAAACTAACTTACAAGTAACTTTTCAGCAGATATAGGAGCTTGTTTTAAGTCAATAATTCCTTAATATTGATGGAAAAGTTCTAGTTATAGGTGAAATAATCTGCCAGTGGAACAAGACATTTTTCCCATATAAGTTGAAATATCTTGGGGCATTTTAAATAGGAGCAAAGATAC
Source organism: Anableps anableps (assembly GCA_014839685.1). NCBI lineage: Eukaryota > Metazoa > Chordata > Actinopteri > Cyprinodontiformes > Anablepidae > Anableps > Anableps anableps. The sequence goes on along the minus strand of CM026075.1, from coordinate 35,063,121 downwards.
TTTTGCTCATGCATCATCAGTGTGGTCTTTATGTGCACCATGCTGGGGTACATTTGTGTTTTCTGGCTCACAGGTTATCAAGGAGCTGTTAAATATTTTAAATTAAAAATGTGAACTGTGATTATTTAAGTAATTCATCAGCATCTTAAACTGTGGTTGTGGTGCATGTAAGCATTCCTGTGTGGGCACTGATGCCTCCACATGACCCTGCCTTCAGCACCGCTGCACTCACCAGCCAGGAGTCGTGCTGTTAGCTTTTCTCTGCTCGCTGCTGTCTTGTCAGATTTGGTTGCACCTCTGGTAAAAGCTAATCCTCATGTTCTCACTTGCACATAACATCAAGCATTTATGGCTGCTGCTGTCAGAGGATGTGACAACATAGCATGTGTGTGTGCATGTTTGTGTGTGAGAGCGAGTGGCTGCTGTGTATAAGCGTGCTTTATTTAGGGTCTATAGTGAGCATGACAAAGTTCATTTATCTCTCTTCTATTACCCAGATTCTTGTTTTTTGCATTGTAGATTTCAGACTGTGGCATGAAAAGAAAATATTTAATGCAAATGTATTTTTTCATTTGAAAAAGACAAAATGATGTAACCACACTTATTTATAAGGTTGAGCTACAGATTATTCCTGTTTATTAAAACATTAAACTTATTCTAAAGCATAATCAGTAAATTTAGAGTTTCCGTGTTTGTGAAATAAAAACCCAATATATGCTTTTTGTCTCCAGGCATCTACACTGCAGCTAAACATGAAAGTGAGGATGACCTGCATGACCACACATACATAAGTCAGGAAGCCATTTTAGGTAGTAAGAGTTAAACTAAGATGAAATAAATCAAAGAAAAACAACATAAATTGCTCCAAAAATCATGCATCATAAACTTGGTTTATGCTTGATGCGTGTACATTCCACACAGAAAAGAGACATGCAGAATCAGGCCAACACAACTTATGCAACATTTATACTCTGATCAACTCGTCCCCACTATAGCTCATTTTCTGCTAGATTCTAGGGGACAGAGTATAACACGACGCAACATGTTTAGAAGTGAAAAACAGTCGGTAGTTGCAACATGGCAATACCCGTGAGCGTGGTGGTCTTCATGGGTGGAATCATGAGGATCTCCGTGTTTGCGAACCTCCACCATGAGGATCTTTTGCTCGTCTGTCATGTTGTTCTGTACACAGCTGTCTGTGAAGTTACAAAGTTTCAGAGGTGCGCGGTGCGGAAAATTTGGTCCGTGAGGACGCTGCGCAGAGGGACGTAATTGCTGAAATTATGTAATTTGACCTTGCGTTGCTACATAGACCTTTAGGACAGGTCAAGCATAAATCAGGCCTAAATTGCCTGGCTACTATGGTTATTAAGACAAATTAAAAACAAAAAAGCAATGTTAGCAATCAGGCATCAGTAACTTCTATGATAAACAAACAAAAAAACATCTAGAAGTTTAAGTTTGAGAGAATCACTCCCATAGTGTTTGAGGATATCAGTCGAAGAAAACTGACTGATTGATTTCTTTAGTTTTGACAATTTCTCAGTTGAAGTTTTTGGGGTTTGATTGAGAAGATTCAAAGGACCTGTCTCTGTTTCCTTCTCTGTTTAGATAGCACCATTTCATCAATCCATTGTCTATGCTCACTTGGGTCGCAGGGTCATTGGTGCCTATCTCCAGCAGTCATTGGCAAAGAGGAGGGGTACACCCTGGACAGGTCACCAGTCTATCACAAGGCAAAGAACCATGCACACACTCACACCTTAGACTGATTTAGGGAGACCAATTAACCTAACAGTTGTGTTTTTGGACTGTGGGAGGAAGCTGGAATATCTGGAGAGAGCCAACACTTGTTCAGTGAAAACATGCAAAATCAATAAAGAAAGACCCCAAGCTGGGATTCAAACCCAAGATCATCTTGCTGCAATGAAACAGTGCTACTAACTGTGCTATTGTGCACCCTGGCACCATTTCAATATTCTGGCAATACCATGAGTCAACTATATTAATGGGTTCACCCAATGGTAATCTCCTTATCTTTGTTGTGCTGAGAAATCTAGATTTATTTATTTCCTTCTTGTTTTATGATACAGTTCTGGACAAATAAATCTTTAAAATTATGGCATATGGAAGGTTTGCTTGATGAGCTATGCCAGTCTTGAATTATCTTTAATGGTCATTTAGTCTCTTTGGATAAACTAGAAGTGTAGAACCAAAACGATGTTTCAATGTGTCCTTTTTAGAGGGATATAAAGAACCCACCACCCCAAAACATTCTTCATCTTAATCAAAGCTCTCTTCACTGACTGGTTATCTTGTCCTCCATATTTGAATATTTAAAATGAATCTTTTAATTGTCATGTCTCAGAACTACTACATAATCTTTTAATAATAATACTCTAATAATACTCTAAGACAAATTGTCCCTTATACAAGATCAAGGCTGAACCAAAGTCTCCAGGACCTCTAAAACTGTTCAAAAATTGGCAGATCACAGCAAATTTTAATAAAGCTCATTTTAGAGTGTAGGTCATCATGGCACTGATGCTCTTTTTGTGTTTTTGTGATGGACGATTTTTCTTCCCTGCTCTTTTTTCAACCATTCAATCACAATGTTACCTCCATGGATATGTTGTGCTCCTTTGCTCAGCACTAGGCTCCCCATGGAAGCCTATTCCATGGGGAGATCTGTGAATACAGATCTGTATGTGCAAGGGCCCTGTGTTTATTGCCATGGAGGGGGTGGATTATTCATTGAAACTGCTTGGCGGGATCGTTGTCATAGTCAGAGTGGGGGGGTATGCTTCTCAATGCCACCAAGATTGTTACAATAAGTTTCGTCTCAGAACCACATTGCAAGTCCAGTCTGGACATGATGAAATTGAAACTTTGGCATGGCATTAGGGTTAGTCCCTTAAAGTTGCTGATGACCAATTTGTGCCAGTCTCATAGTGCTACCAGGATCCTCAATAAAGGACCAAGAACTCTGAATAGCTCCCAGTGCATAACAAACCTCACAGCCTACCTGTGGCGGTTTTGTGCATGCTTAAAATAGACAGAGAGCTTTCACACTCTGTCACATGTAATAGAGAGCTCAATGTTTTCTTGGTGCACCCTAGAAAACTGCTCCAAGACTGTACAAAGATCATCCATGAGCTGGCTGATTTTTCTTTCAACATCATAATGTGGTCTTGGTCTGTTGTGAAAGAGGCCAAAATAAAGACAATAACTGTTTTAATGTGAAAATGTACTGCTATTGCTTGCTATTTTTAATAAAATGTTTTGTCATGAAAATCTTATGTGGTTACAATGACAATTGAAACAACAAAACACCTTTACTTTTTGATTAATGATGGCCTTCATTTATCTACACGGGAGCTAGCACCAACATATTCTTTGGCTAAAACAAGCTTGATGCCACTCTGTGTAAAAAGATGGGATACGTCTGTGTAAAAACATCCCATCATGGCACTCTGAAGTATATTTATTTCTCAGATGGAGCTTGCCATGATGTGCCTCCAATGTGTTTGGCATCTCTTTTACTTATTACTGTTCCAGGGAGCATCAGTCTGATTTCCAGATATTGCTGTTTCATGTGGACAATGTTGAGATAAAAACAGCTTTCAGCTATCTTCTATCTCACATAATGCAATTCATTTGAATTCAGATAAACGTAAAGTAGGGATGGACAACAAGCAGTTACTGTAGTTTTTCTGTAAACAGTTGTTGATAGACAGCACAGAAGTAAACAGGCAAACAGGAAGCATTGGAAAAGAGCTTGTTTACTCCTTTTGTCTGTTTTTATTTTAAACCACAGTCTTCCGTGACCAACAAACAGCACATCATTATTACTCCCTGACCACATGACTTTGCTCCACTTCATATGTTGCCATCTATAGAAGCCTGAGAATATGACTTTACAGCCACCACAGAGTTTGTTATTGCTTTTGAAATGCATCATCCAATAGTGTGATCCCGGTCCCCTTGACATCCCCCATAATGATGAATCTGTTTATCTGCTGCTGCCAAGCTTGTAAATAAAACATTTCATACTTAGAGAATGGCAAAACCAACATGCTCGGCATTCCAATTACTGTTTTTCATGGCACAGAATACCCTGGCAGACACATCATACCTAATCTTATCCCTTATAGACCAATTAACCGGTATTCTTAACTATAGCAATAAGCCAGTAAAACAAATATAAAAGGACAGAATGCCTAAGCTCCTGACAGTCCTTTTTTATCGACCACTACTAAAAAGTCTTCAAGCAAGATGGAGACACAGATGGAAAGGACTATGATGACACATTATCAGAGCCTCTATGATTATACAGCAAAATGCTATTTCAGGTGACTATGGCAACAGATCTAACTTGGGCACCCTGAAGCAAATCATTTTTCAGGAGCAATAACCCCTTCTAGGTTTAATGCAGTTCAGTTTATTTATATAGCGCCAATTCAAAACAAATGTTGACTCGAAGCACTTTACAAAAAAAAGTAATTTCAAATCAGTCACACATACATTCCAATCAATCCTAGTTATCAAGCAGTACACTAAGCTCAGTTTATTATTCAACTTTGTTTTAAAAGTTTTCTAAGGAAACCCAGCAGACTGCATCAAGTCATTGACTTGCAGCATTCACTCCTCCCGGATGAGAACCTAGCGACAGTAGACAAACGCTTGCGTTGTTTCGTAGACTTTACAGTAATTCCTCATACATGCATGCATGTAGCGACAGTAGAGAGGAATGACTCCCCTTTAACCAGAAGAAACATCCAGCAGAACCAGAACCTGGCTTCATGAAAAATAATTATATGTATGTTTATATGTAAAAAATTGTAGTAGGATGGGAAAAAAATGCCAGTACATAGGTATAGAAATTGGGGTACAAATTGGTGAAGCGCCAAACTGACCCAGAGCCAAGAGACCAAATAAGATGGAGACACACAAGGAAGGAGAGAATAAAGACAACTGAGCAAAGGCAGCTCAGAGTTTTCAGAGAATTCAATTGACAAAGATCACTTACTGCTCTTGATTTTTTTATTTTTTTTATTTATTTATTTATTTTTGTTCTGGTTGGAATGATGTGCAAAACGCAAACACATGAGAAGTCTACAGACAACCTTGAACATCCTCTTTATGAGACTGTAACGAGTGTCAGAGGCTTCTTCAAGGACCTTGGCCGACCGAGACAGTAACAGAGTACAGTTTACTGTTTTAACACATTTTATGTCAACAGGATATAATATAAATTATATAAGGTTATTTTTCAAACAATTGTGGTTGACTGATTTAATAGTGTGCACACCAAAACCAAGAACTATCTAATGACTGCAGTGATTGCTGTGTATTATACACATGGCGGCCATTTTAGACTTTGGTGATAGAGTGGGTGAGAAACTTCTGACTTTACAGGTAATTCAGTGGAAAACACTGATACATGTACAGAGTATAGTGAATGAAATAAAATAAGCTTAAGTTTGAATGTAAGCTGAACAATGAAGAGTTTTGAAACAGAAAGTGTAAAAAAATATTACAGTGAACTCTGGGATTCTTGGGGTTTAGGGACCATAGCTAGTGAATAGCTAGTTCTTATAGCTGCGTATTTTAGTACTTCAAACACCAAATATACTTTAATACGTAATAATATGCACAGTGGAAACCATCTTAGCACTACGGCTGATGCCGATATCTAAGGTCTCTGCTCTTGGGGGTACAGCCAATCAGTGTCAAGGGAAATGTATGGCACTCCTGGATTGGCTGCTTTGCACACACCAGCCAGTAGCGTGTCAAGAAGCATTGCTTCTTGGTATTTCAGCTCTCCAAGGCTAATTTTCGCCGAATAATTTGGAGTTACATTCCACAGAAAAATCTGCAAATTAGTGAAACCAAGAATACTGAACCATGAATAGACAGGGGTCCACAGGATTGTTAGGCTTAATGTAATGACATTTTGCATATATAAGAATGCTTTTAAATGTTAATTAAATTTTAAACTCTTAAAAAAAAAAAAAAAAAAAATTTTTTTTAAAAATTTAAAAAAAAATTAAAAAGAATAAATCACATTTTTGCATTTTGTAGGAATTTGAAGAATTTGAACACAGAAAATGAGTTTTTTGATATTCATTTTTCTTTTGAATGAAAAAAATGAAGTGAACAAATAATCCAGAAATTCTAAAATTCTAAATTCTAAAAATCTCTTGTAATTCAAATAATCTTTTAACTATACTCAGAAAAGCTGTATAAGTGTAGCTTAATCTGATATGGGGAGAAAGAGCAACAGAATTGATAAAATTATAAATTTGTGATGTAGGAAAAAGCCTGAAAATATTTCTCCATAATTCTTTTTCAACAACATCTCGCTGTCTCTGAACATAAAGTCAAATATACTTTACAAAAAACACAACTTTAATCAAAGTTGTGTTTTTTTTGTTTTGTTTTGTTTTTGCATTCTTCATGTATATACAGAGATGGAATGATGCAGACGTTAATGTAATATTTGCTGCTGGGTCCTTTACAGGAACATTTAATTTTGTAGATAAACTGAGACGTTTGTAACACTGAGTGCTCCCTGAAGCAGCATGGTTATGTAAGCTGATTTGTTTGTTTTCCCTAATGATGTGAAGCCAGTGACACTCCCTGGAAGTGTTCGGGATATTGGAGAATAATTCAAATTAGAATAATGCATTCAACAGTCAGTTTCATAAACGATCACCAGCGAGGCTGATTTGTTAGAGCTGTACATGTTGGAAATGCTGAACATTGGCTCCTGTGTGGAGGGATCTCTGGTTGAGTAACTCATTTCAGCTCTTTTTATTTCCTTGTATCTGCTTTAATAATTGTTTAACAGCTGAAGCCACAGATTTTGGATGTGACAAAGATTATATTTTGTCCTGAATATGAACTTCTGGATGAAATCCTGACTAATAATGAATCATTATTATGTTTTTGAGTGATTGGGTTGATCACAGTCTGTTGGCTTTGGGTTTTGGTTTTTTTGTCAACTGACCACAGGTTTTCACTGGGGTTAATATCTAGGGAGTTTCTTGACCTCAGGTTCAAAAATTTCTGCTGTGTTATCTTTAAATCACTTTATTTAGACTTCTGACTCACGACATTGTGCCCATTCATGCAGAAAAATCCACAGATCATCACGAAATTGTTTGTGGATTGTTGTTTTCGCACCATGTTTAGATGACACACAGATAGCATGAGGATGATTGACTCGACTCTACTTTCTTTCTCCAGAATTTCCACACAAGCAAGAGACTCGTCTTTGCATCATTTTTTTGCTATCCATCCTTGTCCATTCTGCAGAATTTCAGTCTGGCCTTGACGTTTGTCTTCTCTGTTCCCCATCTTGCCATTTAGCTGTTGTCTGAAACAAGCAAGCTCAGCACTGGTGGCAACAAAATTCTCTATCACACTTCTTAGCAGGACAATCTTGAGCCCCTTTCAGATTTCAGACACATCTCAAGCACATTTGCCCTTCTTTTGTATCAGCACTTATCAGTTACATTGATAAAATCCTCCACCATTCCCATTGCTGAAATGAAGAAATTTGATTGATTAAAAATGACCTTTTGTTCAAAAGTAAACTTTCTTAACTAACCAGCTTTTTGCAATTAATTATTCTGCATCATTCCACAAAATAATGAGAGTAACAATGTGGACTGGATCAAAATAAAGCAAGCCCCACAAAGTTACTAAATTGTAATGTTTTTGTCAGAGCTCTTGGCTATGAATTTGCAGAGTCTAAATTAGCAGAGGATTTATATATATATATATATATATATATATATATATATATATATATATATATATATATATATAATATATATATATATATATATAAATAAAGCATGAATAAAAATGAACTGAACAATTATCCAGATTTGAGAAGCTGAGTTGGAAGCTTAAGAGATCACTAACCAAAACCATTCGTGGTTAATTAAAAATATCCAAATCAGCAAACAGCATTTCAGAGTTTTTGTGAAGAAAAATAAGTTTTCATCATTTGAATTAGTTTACAACTGCCAACAAGCACTTTTTTTTCTAAACTCTTAACATAGCAGTACACCTACACCACACGACTGGTTACATTTTTATTTTCTTCTCAAAAACACATTTTACTAATTACATTAACGCCTCATTTCTTTTTATTCTACAAACATTAACTGTATCAAAACAGTAAAATTCAAAAGGAAATATTCTGTCAAATAATAGAACCTTTTTTTCAATTAACAAGGTACATTCAGTCACTGAAAAAACAACCGGTGGCACTGCATCAACTGCCAGCTTCCAAAGACACCGTGGTTCACCATCTGTAAAATTCAGTTTCCTTATGGTACAGCACATTAAGAGCTGGAAATCAAAACAACTTTCAGATTCTAATGCACTCAGAAACTAATCAGTTTTATGTTCTATGATGTACACAGCAGGAGGTACAGTAAAATAATGAAGTACAGAGGAACAAGTGTTCAAAAATGTTTACACAAAAACCAGTAACAAAAAAAACAGAAGCATTTTTTTCCCATTTCTACAATTTTCAGGGTTAGGTTTTTTGTTTTCATCAAGATTGCAGTTGATGTCATCAAAAGACGTCATGTGACAGAATCTCTCGGACCTTTTGATCCACCCCTGGCAGCAGGACGGTGTTGCTGCTGCTTATAGACTTTCTACCTCCAGAAAAGGAAAAAAAACTCAGAGGGTTAGAGAACAGTTAGAGTAATATTCTCAGATGGGCTTCAGATTGTGTAGTGATGCTTGTCCAAAGTGATCACAGAGGTCCTCATGTTTCTTTACACCTGGTTCTGGCACTGGGTGTTTGTGGAGTTCTGGGAGAAACACAAGGATCTGCTCAGTATTGTATATGGCGTGTCTAAATTCAGAGACTGCATCCTTCGAAGGACCCAGTCGACATTGGCCCGGTTCTTCAATGACCACAAAGACCAGAAGTGAACAGCTATGAAATTGGACAGTTTTGTTTTCAGATGTATTTATTATTTTTCATATTACTGTATGATGTGTGGAGATAAATATATAAATAAGACAAAAACGATCCATAGTTTTGGTTTTAGATATAAGGTGCCTGTTAAGAAAATTGCAGGAATTAAGAAATGTGTTAATAGAGTGGCCACTACAGATCATGGTCCTGCTAATTGAATGTAGAGTTTGAAGAATATGACTACAGATTGGGCAAACTAATGGACAAACCTGTAAAAGGTCTACATCAGACATGGACAACTGGTCTGACCGACTGGTTTTATTGTGTCATGCATCATTACTTGGCTTGACTCGATCCTCAAACTTTGTTAATGGTGGATTTGGAGCTTTATTTGACTGAGTCATGAGAAAGAAATCATTAGAAATCCTTAAAAAGGTAATGAAATGCCCTGAAGTTGGTTTTAGTGAGAAAACAGCTCTCAGATGCATAAAAAACTAGATTAAGTCGTGACAAAGACATAATACTAACAGTGCCAAGACCAATATACAATGATTTGCTGACATCTATTTTGTTCAACATAAAAAGGTTGCTAAAAATATGTGAGCATCCTGTAACTTGGTCAACAGAAGCACTCCACAGCCAGGTCTCTTTTGTGTTACTGTAGGAACAGGTCGTTTAATTTGAGAACCGTCATTTTGTCCTTTCCTTTCTCTCAGAGGCCTCGGGGTTGAGCAGCAACCTTGAGCCACTTTGGAGGGATGGAGACTTTTTCTGTCACCTTCAAACTCCACCTCCCACAGCAGATATATATGGGACTCCTGCTGCCCTTAGCCCTCCTTGCTGCATGAAGGCCCAAGGGAGGAAATAACAAGCTGGGGAGCTGTTAGAAGATAGGCTGATGTATTTCTAATGGGTCTGCGAGGGTACGCGGGTCACTATGCTAGCCGAGCTGTTATTGATGACTATCATTGCAATGCCTGCATACAGAGCTCAAAACACCCACACAGGATGGCACCATTATACATGGGCATGTAATAGCTGCTGCTGACAGGGACCAGCCCCCACCTCTAGCACTTTCACTTTGGGCTCATGCAGCTGTGGAGTCTGGAGAAGGATCTTCATGAGGTAAGCAACAGAGCTGCTCCAGATGGACCAACACAGCATAAAAGCCACTGTGCAAAGTTGACAATACGGTAATCTCTAGGTTTTCTTCCATTTTTTTTTTCCCACATAGCAAGAGATGTAAGAAGATCTTGCAACACTGAACAACCAGGATAGACGGTGTGCTGTGTGCTATCCGGTTGCTTTCATCATGTGACTGATGAAGTGTGAGCCATTATGATGGTGAGTTATTTCAGCTCGACATGCAGGAGCCATGTCTAAAGACTCCCACATACTCGGGTGTATTGTGCATACTCTGTGAAAACGGTTGGGATTTCATGGTCAAGTGTACTGTTTACCTACATTTCTCATGACAAATTTCATTTCCCGCAATCCAAATAGATAGTAGCAAGTTTGATAAGTTAGTTGGGCACCGAGCCCCATTTCTTCTGTCTCCTTCTTGAACAAAATGATAGTCAGACATTCACATGTTGTTTGTTCTTCCATAGAATTGCTTGAAGAGATGAATAAAGAACCTTCAGAAATCTGTACCCAAGGATGAACCAGACTTGTTGAGGCCCATAATTCTTTGTTGTCACACATGGAGGCAACAGGTTTGCCTTGAAAAAAAAAATCCACAGGTGCCTCTCCATGTTTTGACAGTTTTGCAGAAGCTTACAAAAGTCCTGAAAAAAAAAATTGGTTGCATGTCTTTTAAGACAGTGTACATAAATAATCCAGTTTCAGAAAGGGATGCAGTAGTTCAAGTTGTAAAATTTTGTTTTTCTTTGATGAAGGCAGAACTGATGGTCATGTAAAATAAAATCTGACACAACTTGGCCTCTTTATTTACCAATGCTTTTCTTGACAAGAGAAATTAATTTAAAAACATACTTTCCATTTTTTTCTGTAGATCATAAATCACTGATACAAAACGTTGGAATAAACAACATCTCTGGGAATACCTGATAAACTACTGAGAAAGTAAATTAACCCTGATTTATTGCTTTGATTAAATTTTTAATGATAGCTCCCAGCAGACTGGACAATCACAACTGAAAACAGAACTAGCAGGTCATAATTAAACAAATAAAACCCTATCCACTGCTAACATGCAGTCATCATTCATGCTCACACTTTACTCACAAACCCACCACTGCCTCACACCTCTGCACATACGCAGATCAATATTCATGACAGCCCACAGTGAAACTCTGTCGTCAGTGTATGAAAGCAAACACCCTGGAACTAAATCTTCCTGTTTAGTCACGGTGGTGCGAAGCATCAGGAGGCTTGTTCACACTCACTTCTGAGGGAATCCACTTGTGGCTCCAAAAACATGTCATGTTAAAAACCCATGAAACCCTGACTTTATTTTAACACCTTCATCATTGCTTTCCTGCAGTCAGTTAGGCTTAGATGGATGTCACTGCCACTTCAGTGTATGACAACAAGTGAACACAGCTTGTTAGCGGTGCACATGTGGAGATACAGCAGGGTGAAATCTGGTATCTCAAAATATATAGCTTCACAGAGATTTAAGGTCTTCAGCCACCATAAGAATATGGAAAACAAATATTAGAATCAAATTAATTATCCCAATTACAATTAGTACAAGAAAACCAGCCACCTTAGACACAGTTCCTTCCCCCAGGTTGTCTCTGAACACCTTACAACCTGAATAGTCAGCGACTCTGCTGTGAAGGAAAATAAGCATATTTGCACTGTCACAACCTGCCTTTCAATTTTCTCTTTATATATATAAAAAAAAGGCTTTACATACATGAACCTACTGTGTTTTATCCTTTATTTCCTCTAAAGCTGAGATATTTATACTTAACGTCTGTATGCTGTGAGCTCTTGAAACCAAAGTCAAATTCCTTGTTTGTGAACAGTCTTGGCCAAAAAAGGGATTCAATTCAAATATACTTTGAATTAACCTACCACAGAGGCAAAGATAAAAGGGTCACAAAGGGGGCTGGTGCCCATCTCTAGCAGTCATTGATTGAGCAGGAGGAGGGCTACACCCTGGACAGGTTGCTAGTCCATCACAGGGCAACCTAGAGACACGACATAACTGTGCGCACACACACTCACTCACTCCTCAGGACAATTTAGAGGGGCCAGTTAACCTAACAGTCATGTGTTTGGACTAAAGGAGGAGGCTTGAGCACTCAGAACCCGCGGATGTACAGGAAGAACATGCTAACTCCATGCAGAATGACCCCAGGCTGTAATTTTTGCTGCAAGTCAATAGTTCTACCAACTGTGTGAATGTGGTAGATGTCAGAGATACAGATGAAGGATTTTCATGGAAATCCAGGGAGCACGGTAGAGGGCAGGCAGGGTTTGATAGAGCTTGTGAGGAACGAGGAAGAGGATTCCAGGAGCTGCCAGTGAAAGGTTTGAGATCAGAGTCTTCACAGGAGGTTTGTAAGTTACTTAAGACTGTCAGGTAAATTAACTGGAACAGGATCCAGAATATTATCAGGAGGCAACCTTGAAAGGAGCAGAAGACACAAGGAGATAAGTCAGGAAGATTTCCAAAGCAATAATCAGAGACCTCAGAGGGCTTGACGTTACCACTTAAAGTCAACGCTCATTCATTGAAGGACTGGCAGCATGCTCCTCTTGTAGTGCTCTAGATGAGGCTTGATTGAACACAGGTGTGGAGGAACACCTGCTGGAACCACCCAGCCAACCACAACGCCCTCTGGAGGATGGCTGAAAAAAACTGCAAAGATGAAGTGCAAACTCCCAGACCCCAACACTAGGATATGTTGCAGAGGAATACAAAGTCAAAATAGTAGAGATATAAAAGAGATTACATTAATACTTTTGAGTTACAACGTCATTAAAGTCTGCTCTGTGATTGTAAGGATTGTTGCGTTGCAGCAAGTCGCCCCTCAGTTCAAACCCTAACCAAGCCCTTTCTTTGTTTGATCTGAAGGTTTCTCCAGAGGGTGGGTTTGTTTTCTCTTGGTCCTATGACTGCCTAGTACTTGATTAAACTGCAGGAAGTCAAAAAGAACAAGTAAATATTGCAGCTATCAACACTTTAATACACAGAGGATACACATGAATCTTGAGGTCAGGTTGGTGAGGTCTTCATTTGATTTTATAAGTTGAAATTTGAACCACAATTTTCTTTTTTTTTTTTTTAAATTGGAACTTTAATTTCAGAGTTCGGAGACAAATGGAACACTCCATCAGGGTCACTCTTAAAGGCACCTTCTCTATCTTCCAGCTTAAAATAACACCCCTGTTGGAAAACAATAATAAATTCCAGTGCTTGCTTTCAGAAAGTTCTAGCATACAATAAGAAGTGATTTATACACATGTTTAAGGGGAACTGATTTTGACTTCAGCTAAAGGTCTAAAGCTAGAGGCTAGGGTGCATTTTCTGCTTTCTAACTTGGGGGATTCCCAGGGTTTGACCGGTAGGTGCTCTAGGCTAGGCTCATCAGGAGAAGCATAAAGTGGAGCTGGTTTCCTGAGACAGATGCCAGATTGCTTTGCTCTAGAGTGGTAATCAGGCTCTCATCTCCTTGTTCCTTGATCCTCAAAGCTCTGACTCTAACCCCCCTTATCTCCCCTGACAGAAACTGAATTTATTCGTTGATGTCTGAGTTCTGGACTCCAATAACCCGCTTCCTGGTTCCTATCATCTGCATGGAGAGCATCTACTTGGATCCCTCTCCTTCTCTCTGGTGCTCTGTCAGCCCTCCTGGTAACTACTATCAGAATCCTTACTTCTATCTCCACTCCACTAACCTGCTTGTCCACCCTCTGACACATCGTCGCTCACTCGCTCCTATCTGGAAGGAAATAAGAATGAAACATCACTTGACCATCATACATCAAACCTCTGTCAACCTCACCTCTGTGGATAGACTCACCCTCTCAACGAACTCCAACTATGTACAATGTTTTTAATCCCTGCTCACTTAATCTCCACCCATTACTCATTGTCTGCATAACGATTTTTAACCACCTACCTTTCCTGGAACCTGGTTGCAAAACCAACAGATTACCGCTTGTACCAGAGTCCTAAACCATCACAGTGGGAGTTTTCACTGATTTGGATAAACACTTGTGTTTCATAGTGAAAGCACTCGACTCTAGATTCAGTAGGGAAAACCTGTTGCTGTGGTTACAAAGAAGACACTTAGAGCATCAGAGAACCCACACAAAACATCAGTTTTGAGGACTGTAAGCCCTCTGCTCTGTAACATGTAAACAGAACAACTGAAATGCCCAGCGTACATCTCATCTGAACCTTAAAGTTGTAATATTATTTCAATTGGAATAAGATTAATTCTAGGTGTGAGTTTGTTCTTGAATACTTGCAAAATTGTTCATATCAGAACAAGATGTCGTTAAATGTGAAAAACATTGTGATATTAAAGAAATATTTAATTGAACATTCAACAAAGCCAACAATAGTGGGTAAATGTATGTAAATTATTGAAATTTATTTGTCTTTGTTGGAATGTCTTTAACCATATACACAACAGGGTGAGACCATTAATTCACCCTCTTACAGATTTTCTTCTGTTTTTGTTTTCTTCTGGCACTGAAAGTTTTCAGATTAAACAAAATTAAGATCAGACAAAGATAACAAAGAGGTTGCAAATAAAATAAAAGTTTTATGAGCATTTATGAAGAGAAAAAAAGCTGCCTAACCACATGGCTCTATGTGAAAAAGTAATTACCCCCTAAACCTAACAATTGTTTGTGTTACTCTCGTTGAAAACAAGTGCCATCAAGTGTTTTTGATAACTGGTAATGAGTCGTTTACATGGCTGTGGAGGTTGTCCCAATTCTTTTGCATAATTAAATTCATTCAGTCACACTGGGGGATTCTTGAACCTATTCAAGGGCATGCCATATAATCTCAGTTGGATTTAGATCTGGACTTTGATTAGGCCACTCCAAAATCTTAATTTGTTAGACTTGCTGAAATTCTTGGGATAATTCCCCTAATGCAAACTCATAAACCATTGGCCAGACATTCTTCTTCAGGGTTTTCACCTACAGAGAAGAATTCATGGTTCCACCAATTACAGTAAACTATAATTGGTGGAACCATGAGTATTTTTGTGACCTCCTGGATGATTTGATGCACTCTTGGTGTGATCTTGGTAGGCTGATCACTCTCTGGAAGTTTCTTCACTGTTCAATGTTTTTTTTCATTTGTGAACAATGGTTCCTACTGTGGTTCATTGGAGTCCCAAAACCTTAGAAAGACCGATAATCTCAATAATTAGATTGTTTCCTCATGATTAATAAGGTGTGTAATCATTTTCAAATAGGGCCAAGGTGATTTTGACAACTTATTTGCCTTAAAGCAGGGGTGTCCAAAGTGCAGCCTGTGGGCCATTTATGCCCTTTGGACTTATTTTTTGCGGCCCCCAACTGTAAATCAAGAATGATGCAAATTTAGCCCATCCAGCACAGGTGGTTGATGCAGATGGAGACTTTATTTTTAATCAGGGTAAAACTGTTACTGATGTAATTTTTTTTACAATTGAAAATGTTAAGTACAACACATATATTTGCTTTTTATAACCAAACTTTTATTCGTAGAACCCTGTCTATCCACAGACTTTTACTGAAAATCTGACTTTGCTGCTGACAAATCAGCTTTTAATGAATTTGTTAAACTTTGCTAAATGCTGTTACTTTTACGGAGAATAAATTTGTTCAATTGAGCCCAAAAGAATTTAAAAACTAAATGCCTTTCTTTTAATACAGCAAACGTGCAAAATCTTTTTAAAGTTTTGGATCTACAATGAATAACATCCCTTTCCTACAACAAAACAACAAAAAAAACGTATTACTTTATTTGCTTGGTTAAAATATTGCACAATTAGTTGAATGTCAAGCAAGTAAAAAAATCACAACAAAAAGTTCTTGGCCCATGAGTATTTTTGACTCAACGATTTTGGCCCATGTGGCAAAAAGTTTAGACACCCCTGCCTTAATCAATGATCACAATTTGAAAACTGCCTTTTGTAATTATCAGGTTATCTGTCTGATAAAGCAACAGAAAAGATAAGCAAAATAAATCTTTAAGCAGGCAAATAGTTTTCACAGCACTGTATAATGTATAGCTTGCAAAAGGTGTGCTATAAGAGTTTTCTGCTTCCTCTCTGGCTGACTATGTGGTCCCCATGGGAAATGTGCTAGCCTCACACAGAGTGATTTTACATCCTGAAACAGATGGCTATTGGCGAACTTGTGCATGACAGCCAGTCACTCTCCACTGTATCTTGTTCCGCTTATGCCTCAGTGAACATGGGCGCCTGCAGTAGTTTATGAGCTAATCATCAGAGCAAAACACTGGACAGTGATCTAATTTAAGCTGTTGTTGGGCGACAAAGCCTGGAGGAAAAGAGAAGGGAGCAACTGAGATATGAATTCATGGCTTGTGCACATCTTGACTAAAGATAACAGCAACATCTGTTCACTCCTTCGCCATCAGCCATCATGGCATATTGAAGCCATGTACCAACACTTTATGCCAGTACTTGCAATTTGAAGTCTGTTAATATCAAACGTTGCAGCAGAAAAAAAGCTGTTCTTTTTTTTTTTTTTTTTTTTTTTTTTTTTTTTTTTTTTTTTTTAGGAAAGAACAACTAAATTCAAGTAAAAGACAGAATTCATTAGCATTGGGAAATTTGACACATAGTAAATTTCTCCTGGGAGTCATTCACTGATGAAACACATTCTCTTGTTGGACAATAGCTTTAAAAGACCCAGTAAGAGTTCCTGGAACATAGACAGGATGAATCTTCAGACATGGCTGACAATTTTGCGCACTTGCCCGCAGACTACAAGGAGATATTCATCTTATCCCTTCATTTCAGTGTGACCTCTTAATGACGATGGAACAGGCCTGCAAGAATTCAAGCAATTTTCTAAATTGATTTTTCTCCTCAGACAATTTACTTTGCCATTAAGGCGTCATTCATAAGAGGAGATTTGACACAAGCCTCACTGTTTGTAGCAGAGTGAACTCCATGTCCTCTCCGAGAGCTTATTTCCAGTACTCACATTGTTATGTCTTTTACGTGTCTATGTGTAGAACCATGGAGAATATATATGATTTCCATCCATCCATGCTCATCCTAAATCACAGACGGAATAGGCCTTGGTGTAAAATCTAAACATCGTCCTGCTTTGTAGTGGCATTTTCCACCAACACCCTGCATAGATGGATGGATGAATAGGAGATAAATAAACACATTTTGTCTTTCAGTTCAGGTCCTTCTTCACCAAGCAAGACACGAGTAATGACTTTGTTGGTGTAGCTAAAGCTTTGCTCCACGCTGTGATCACTTAGGAACAAGACATCAAGGTAGTTGTGTCTCGAGGTGTAGTGGGTAGAGTGGGCGCCCCTTATACGGAGGCTTTAGTCCTCGTCACAGTTGTCCTGGGTTCAACTCCTGACCTTGGAACCTTTGCCACATGTCTTTTACCCCCTTCTCTACCCCTTTCCTGTCTACCTACAACCCATAAAATGTAAAAAGGTCACCTAGGGCCCAAAACAAACAGTAAAAAAAAAAAAGATAGTTGAACTCTTCTGATGGTGGCAGTCTTACCTCCAACCAGAGAATGCATCCCACCCTTTTTCCATCTGAGAACCATGACCTCTGACTTAAAGGGCTGACTTCTATCCTGGCTGCTTTACTCAAAGTTCATGGTTTGGAGATACCAACGGAACCACATAACCTACTGCAAAGAAAGATTAGACCCGGATATCACAAACTAGTTACCTTCCTCTCCAGGACTAAACCATGCATCCTGTGCATGGAGAGACAGTTGGCAGCCTTGTGTCCAATACTATATACTCTTTTGTGAAATGTAAACAGAAACTATGACACAGTACAGTTTAAAACACTATAACATGAAGGGCTGGGAGGGGAACTTGTGCTTCAAATATGCTTCATGTGACTGGAGGCAGAATAGTTCCTCCATCCCTGTCAAATACGATGCATGTACATTGCCAGAACTTCCACTTGCTCAAAGTACTACATTCCATTTTGGTTCTTCAAGTGTATTAGTATCTTTGGGTTGAACCCACAAAAAGCATTGCTGTGTGTATGAGAAAAACTGCCTGAACATGAAGACAAATAGGTTGCAATAGGTTTTAGGCGAACAGGCTGTGCTGATGGTCAGGCTGCTCGATAAAAAGAAAGATGAGGAGATGTTGTTCAATAAAGCCACGGGAACAGCTAGAAATGGACACACATAAACAGAAAGAGATGTATGAAAATGTTAAGTGGTGGACAAAAGACAGAAGAGGAGGAAACATGAGAACAGAAGGTAGGGATTTACAGCAGCTGCAGCCCTTTAGTAGATGACAGAATAACCTCAACTAATTTAATTTTAGATTTACATAAAATAACCAGAGGGAAAGGTTTGATTTTGGTCATAAGAAATTCAACAGAACAAAATTTCTAATGAAAAACTCACTTCATTAATTTGGTTTCATGAACTGACAAACGTTTTCAGTTGCTTGTGCCATTTATTAATTTCAGTGATAAGCATTGTCTTCATTTCCCATGCTGTGTTTAAAAGCCAAGTGGCTGGAAAGAAAAAGACAGCGAGAAGCTACCGGAGGACAGAGAGGAACTCTGTGCAGAGAGAGGCTTTCCTTTATAAATGCAATGTTTTGGCTCTGCTTTCCCAGGTGTAATTAGGGTTAAATCCAAGGCTGTCAGTCAGCCTGTCATTTATGGCCACTAAAGGAGCCATCTCCAGTGCTGAGGAGCGCAGGTCTGCCACTCCAATCAGCTTTATGATGCTGGGGGCTTGTCAGATAAGCAGAGACCTGGCAGAGGAGCAGAATACGTGCTGGGATGGTGGCGGCGGTGTGGTGGTGGGGAAATGATCTGTTCTTTCAATGAGCCAATTAATGAAGGAAGGAGGATGCAGTGTCACACGGCTGTGAAAACACTTAGCATTGTTAAACACCAGAATTGACTGAGCAATAAATCCATTGTGAAGGGTAATCCCTGGAATTACAACTGAATAGGCACTAGCAATTAATGCATTTTTTAAACTTTTCAGTTTTTTTAAAAAGCTAAGTTGCCACACATTCATTTTAGAGCAACATTACTTTGCTAAATTGCAAACCTGAGCCCTTAATTTCAGCTATTTGTTCTTTACTTTAAGTTCAGTGATGTTCACTTTAATTACTGGACCATCTTCTGTTTAAGGAGGCCACACCAGCAGCCTCACAACAAACTATCAAACCTCTCATGCAACAAATTCACAAAGTTTGCATGAGATTTTAACTGAATGGCAAAGCAGATGATAAATACACAGCATCTGCTTTGCCTGGTGTGCTACCCAGACAAATGTCCATGTAGGGGAACTGCACAGAGAGCAGCTGAAACCTCAGTCATAACATTGTATGGCGTTTAAAACGTTTGTCTGCAAACAATTAACTGCAGTGAAATGTTACAAGCTGTTGCATCCTAAGTACACAAAGGAGCATGATCACAGCTCCTTCTCCAAGCACCTGTAAGAGTTTATAACCATCACTTCTCCCAAAAAACTCAACAGTTCTTCATAACTGCTGTTATTTGCAGTTATTCTCATTTCAAATAACATTCCTTCTGTTTTTTTTCACACATTCCTGTTGTTTGCAGTTTTTTTCACTTCTTGTAAATATTCTGTAGTTGTTTTTAGAAATACTTGGTAAGATTTTGTATTTTTGCAGTGTACAGTCTCTTATTATTATTTTTAACCTTTGTGGGAATATACATGCTCCCACCTACCTTAACTCACTGCTGTGACACCTAAATTTCCCCATTGTGGGACAACAAAGGATATTTCTATTCTATTCTATTCTATTCTATTCTATTCTAACACTCTTACAGCACTTCAGCAAATCCCTTGGAATAAAAACATCAGCAGCAGCTCAAGCGAGATACCTCATCAGAAGCAAATGATAAAGCTATGCCTAGTTTAGGTGACATGTTATCAGAACATTATAATGACTTTATTAAATGAGTTAACCTGTGTTTGAGCAGCATGTTAATGCAGAACTCTTGGATAAAATATCTTTTTGGATGTAAGTAAAAACAGACAGGTGAGACAGCAGCATCAAGAATGTTAAATGTTATGCAGTCACTTATATTCAGCCAATTATTTACAGCCCAATCTCATTTTATTCAAAGTTTCTCAAAAGAAAACAATAGATAACAAGAGTTTACTTTAAAGAGAATCAAAGTCAATATAAATAATCCCTTATCATAAGCAAGAGTGGTGAGACTGTAGAGATGAATCTCTCCTTTCTACCTTGAGGAAACCTCGAGCTGAAACGAAGCATGGATGAGCTGATGTGGGTTTAAGACTGGAAGGAGACTCAGACTAACACAGAAGGACGGAGGCAGCTCTAATCATGGCCTTTACTGCAGTTTCAGTGAAAGTCACAAGCACATGCTATGTCACTGCGCTGACCATTGAATGGTTGTTAAGCACCCACAGCACTGGAACTTCTTGGCTTGAAAATGTGCTCATTAAAAATATTAAAGTTTCAAAGAACACAAAAAATAGCCTCTTTCTGTTTCATTCAATTTCAAGTTTCATTCAATTTCAATTTAGGTTTCACAGGGCAAAACATTCTCTTCAGGACTGCAATGGTACACAAATAAAACCCCTTTTATACTTCCTCACATTTTGATTAGCAACCTCACTTGAACAGAAAAAATAAAGCCCCCTCAGTCTGGCTTCATACAGCCCTCTCATTCAGCTTTGCGTGAAGATCTCACCATCTTTCACCACAGTTATGCAAACGTCACAGCCCTGTCTGCACACTTTCACAGCAAAAGCAGTGACTTGATAATCTTCTGCTGTCTTCCACATCAGATGATCTTCTGCTAAGAGAGCAAAGAACAGATAAGAAAAACAATCAGAATATGACAGGATGGGGGAAGAAACCAGTCGACAGGCTCTCATCTAATGATGGGTTTAACACCAGCCCAAGTGACCGACGTCTTCGGGAGGCCCTCTCTCCGTGGTGGTAAAAGTCTGAATCGTCACCAGTGGCACAAGTTAATTAGGCAAATGTCATGTGCCCATCTCCTCCAGCAGACAACAGCCTTGCCCACCCACAGTGAAATAATATTGTTAACCGATCAGAGTGGCTGACCTCATTAATTTCTCCAGACGTCTCCTGTCATCATCTGCTGGCAGCTTCACTTTTTACACCCATTTTTCCTAATAAGCCACAAAACTACCAGCAGAAAGAGCCAAGATGGTTTGGATCGGAGACCCCAAAGTATCTCATCTGGCACAGCCGTTACAAGAGAGTCAATTTCTTTGTGTCACGACTCACACTGGGCCTATAGCGGCTGTCCTCCCTCAACAATCACTTTGATTCTGATGTATATGGAAACAAAAATTGGATAAATAGGCAAACCAAGATTTATCTGATGTTATCAGTTTACCTTCATTTCCGGCATTTCGTCAAGTGAACGACGTCTCAGAGTGCTTTACCAAAGTGTTCCTTGAATATCTTCATTATTTTATCCTGTTATAACCACAAACGTAGTGCATACTTATAAAGTAGAAGGAAAGATATATGGTTTTGGAAGGTTTTTTAAAAAATCAGAAAATTGTAGCATGCATATGTGTTCAGCAATAACATCAAGTCTTCTTGGGTATGTCTCTTCTTAGCTTTCCATTTCTAGGAAACTGGAATAGGCAAAGCATTTTTGTCTAGTCTTCTTCAAAATGGTTCATGGTTATTCAGATTGGATGGATAGTGTCAGTGAAAAACTATTCTTAAGAGTTGCCTTTGATTCTCAGATCTATACTTTGACTGGACCATTTGAACAGACGAAAATGCTTTGAAAATACTTTTCCATTGCAGCTGTGACGGTATATTTAGGCTCGTTTTCCTGATCTGATGGCAGTTTTAAGTGTTTTGTGGCCTCTAACAGATATTTTTCAAGGATTTTTTACCGTAATTAGCACCATCCATCTTTCTATCAACCCTCTCCAGTTATTATATTTCTTATGTTATTATGTTATGTTTAAATATTTCTTCTTAGAGTTAATATTGTTTGACTCTTTACCAAGTACTTTCTGCTTTGCTGCTGTGAATGCAGGATGCAGTGTACATCATAAACTGTCTGGGTATATGCTGCTGAGTCTTTAATATTATGTCATAAAATTATAATTAAGATATCAAGTTTTGATGTTTGAGTTGGAGTCACCCATGTCTGACCCCTGTAGGTCTATCACATCAAAATCCCAATAAAATACAATGCAGCTTGTGGTTGTAACAGGGAAAAAATAGAAAAACTTCAAGGAGAATGTTAAATGTCACAAGCCAGCTAAGTTGATGTTTGTGAGATTACTCTCTGGGACAGCATCACAGTAAAACTTTCTATAAAACAGGAGCATTGCAGGGATTATTCAAACACCTGCTTTCCCTCCGTAAGCCTAAGACTGGATGGAACCCTGGCAGTAGGTAGAAATCTGAGCAGTTCGGGCACTGATGGATGGCTTAAGGAATTACTGAACCGTGTAAAATCTCACCTTGCCTAGCATCTGCTGTTCATGTGAAGCTCAGACCTGATAATGTGGATCTTTTGTCCAACTGCCCTCTTCTTGCCCCAGTAAAAGGGAGCTCTGGTTCTGCTGCAAAAATGAGCAATGTAATTTGATCTGGACACGAAAGCAGCTTTTATGTCTGGAATCGGACAGCCAGCACATCTGCAGGTCCCATCTCTGTGTAGCCTGGTCTGATTTGTTTGTACTTACTGCTTTGGCTTTTATCTGCACGTGCTGAGCTAATGTTTCTGACAGCCGTGATCTCAGAAGAAAAGGACTGCTCACAGCTCGACCCACTGTCCCTCCATCCAGTAGTGAGGTGTTCGCTCTTTCATCACTCTGGGATAGTTTTTGAGAAAAATATTCACTTGGTGTTTCTTATTTAGTCTAAAACTGGGAAAGAAACATCTTTCTCTGAGTTAGGATTTTTTTTTCAGAGAAAAGGGAAAACATGTAGGGAAAGAAAATGAGACATTTCATCTCGTTTACAATACAGTAGTGTCATCAGTTTCTAGTTGACTAGGCTAGTGCAGTGAATCCAGACACAGAGGCTTGTGCCCTGGAGAGCTGTTTGTAGCTGTTTAAGGTGTAGGCCCGTTCAAAAGCCGGTTTTATACCGTTAAACACTGATAATGTACAACATATGTCCACCTGCCTATTAAGATGTTGGTTAACCTTTTGCTTTAAATCCTCCCTGATCTTTCAAGACATGAACATTGAACCTTATCTTCTTCCTTTAATGTATCATGGTGCCATTTGTTTTCATGTAAGCGACAAACCTGCATCCGGTGATCCATGTGATGTGAAAGGAAATGTCATGCATCATGCCAGGTCTCGTTCTTCCATTGCTTTGCGGTCCCTTTCTGATGCTTACCAGATAAGCCTGCACAGACTGGGCAGGTTTTTTTACCCATAGTTGAAACTTTTTGGCACCTAAAACTGGTGCAGAGATTGGAAATTAATGTTACCATGCAGTTAAAAACTAACAGAGTGTTGTTTAATTATCATTTTAGTTTATTTGCAGGGTTTGGGTTAGTGTGCACTGATTAGAAAGTTGCTGACCAATTTCTTTGTACATCTTTTACAATAACCGTGTTTTCATCAATGTGTATTATGCAAATTTTAAAGTATTGCATTGGAAAAGGTTGATGGAAATGGCAAAATTCGAAATAACTTACTGAATTTCACAAAAAAAAAAAAAAAAAAAAGTTTGCTTTAGGTGGTTTTTGGCTTTTCCGAAAAATAATTTTTATGCCAAAGAGGAGATGGAAACACATCTGCTGAATAAGTTTGGATGTAGTGAACATTTACCTCACATGACTGATCATCTGTTTCTTTACTGTCTTTTCTCTACGTCTCCAGAATGCATGTAACATCTCCAATACTGGTTGACATGACAGAATATTTATAACTTACAACACATTCCTGGAAACCTCTCTCCATTTTTCTGAGATGTGTGGTCCATGCTAGGTTGCAACCTCTACTTCCTGTTTACTACAGCCATGCGTAACATCAACAGCTGACAAAATTATGCTTTGGGTAGCCAGGTTGTTTCACTCCAAGCTAGTAGATGAAAACACACATAACGTAACTAATAACAATAAAATATATTCTCTCTCTCTCCTTCAGTTATGTGCTTAAATTGCAAATTTGTCTAGAAAGTAAAGGAAGTGACATGTGAGCTGTTGATTTCTATGCCACCGGGAAAGAATGAATTACAAAGTGAAATAATAAAAGTGTAGCTACATATAAAAACACACAATTACCCACCTCCCCATACACACAAAGAAATCTGGAAAACTATTCCTGAAAACCACCTGGAAAAATTACAAGTTCATTTAAGAACCTTTTGGCCATGAAGGTGAATAAAGGTGGTCAAACCTAAATACACTTTACCTCTTTAGAACTGAATTCTCATTGGAGATTTGCCTTTAAAACTAAAAGACATACTCGGCTGTACCAACTAAACCCTTATGGCTGAAACTGGTTTTAGAAATATTTGTAAGTTACTCGATGCAGTAGTCTGCGATGGACTGGCCTGTCCAGGGTGTACCCCACCTCTTGCCCCGATGACCCCTGGAGAAAGGCAGCAGCCTCCCTGGTGACCCTGCAAGGATAAGCATGATGGATAATGAATGGGTGGATGGATACATGCAGTAGTTTATGTTTTAATAAGGAAATGTGAGAAGAGAAATGATCCCTACACAAGACCCCCCCGAAGAGATGTTGTTACCAACTCGATGGTAAAGAAATGGGCTCAAACTTCCTTTTGTGCTGTGACTAAAGCTGAAGTCAGGCCTTCTATACAAACATCAACCAGACTATAACAAATGCCAGGTTTTTACAGGAGCCAAATACAATTTCAATGTTATGATGAAACAACATATTTTATTTCCTTTTCTAAGCAAACTCATCAGATGATTGATGATCGTATAAAAGACCATAAACTACAGATGATTTTAGTAATTGTTTTTCTGTTCTATCATAGAAACCGTTAATGTGTTTTGCATGTTATTACATTAGGACGATGAGATGTCGAAGTCTGGTGCAGTTTGAGCTTGGTGGCCTGCTCATTCCCAACACTACAGTCTTCCTCTTTGAATAATACTTACATTTAATTTTAGTGCCAACATATTCTCAAAGCATATATATTTGTAGAAAATTAAACATGAGGTCTTACTTTGGTTAATTTTTGAGAAGCAAGGCATTTGGTTTTCAATGGACTCATTTAGCAGAATATGAACCAATAGGCTTCACTTACACTCATAGGAAATTAATTAAGGTACAGTTCAAACAGCAAATGAAACAGAAATAACTGCAGTCACAGTGGCAGGAACTTGGTCATGCACACGGTTTTTAACAACACTGGCTGTGAACGCCTCAAAGCAGAGCTTCCAAGAGTCAGGCAAGAGTGATAGACATTTAAAGCAACACCGCTTCTTCAATTCAAAAAGCTGTAAAGTTCGGATTTTTTTTCCAACTGCAGGGATGTCTTTTGAAGAGAGGAGTGGCTCTGAAAACTGAACTGATGTTGTAACTTTGTGTTATGCAGCAAACTAAGGCTAACTTGAAATTTGGTGGAAGTTCCAGCCGTGGGTAATAAATCTGTCACCCGTAATGAAACACAGAGTGTTGCCGTAACTTGCTTGAAGGGGTCTCAGGGCTACAGATGAAACATGCACGTTTGTGCTTCCATATGTGGGGAACAGCACAAGTGTGAAGAAAAGTCAAAAACATTAAATCATTTATTAAAGTTATTTATTATGCAGTAAAAAGTATGAGCAGACCAGACTCAGCTGTTTTGAGCTAAAGGGATCAGCCTGAATGACTAACTTTAGAGCAAATTTCATCTGTTGCTGCTGCAGCATTTTAAGCACCATTCATTATATTTCTGCATTATATTTCTGACAAAAAAGGCAGTGCAACTTTATATTTTGCATGGTATCGTACATTTTGTGGAACAATTATTACCAAAAACTGATAAAAATATTAAAATTAAAAGTAATTAATTAATTTTACCATGCAAAGGCAGACTTAAAGTGTGCAAACAAGTGGTTCAGTGGTTGAAAGAGAGAGAGAGAAAAGCAGCAAGAAAACACACTGGTTCTGAATTAGCACTGCACTGTTGGGAAAGTCCCTGTTTGAAGGACGAGTCAGTTCATTTTAAATCTCTGTAGATCAGGAATGTGACTGAAAAACAGCCTCTCACACATTTCAGATCAGGTCTTAAGTTTGCTCCTTACTCATAAAATGCTAATATGCATAGATGAAAGGGTGGGAGTAGAACAAGAAAGGTTTTCTTTGGACGGCTGAAAAATATGTTCCAGCATGTCCAAATCATTTTCATATAATGGTGAAAAAATACTAATCACAAATCTGAGAGAAGGCAAAGCTGGTGTAAATATTAGTTTATGATTTCCTACTCTGAGATTTTTTTTTTTTTTTTTTTTTTTTTTTTTTTTTAATGGACCTCTCCTGAAGTCCAAAAAAGGAAAAAAGTACTGGCCTCAGATGGTAGAGGGATGAAACAAACAGAAAGTAGACAGTCCAGGGATGATGAGGAAGCCTCCTCAGGAAGAGATGTGAGCTGTGGGGTGGCCCTTGAAACCTTAAAGGAACTTGGTAAGACACAGTGGCTGTGACTGACTATGCAGAGTTTCATCTTACTTGTAAATACAACTGGGTCTTAATCTTTAACCATAATGACCATTGAAAGATTGAAAAATTAGAGTCCTGCAAATATAGTGAGTAATAAATTTTGTATTTCATTGTTTTGCTGAATGTTTAGCACACCAGTGGTTCTTGCATGAATGGTACCCGTTGGAAAAAGTTCATATTTGGAAAAAACACTCTTGATTAAAATCTTCACCAATGGGCAAATTTTACACGGGTCTTTAAGGTTTGCTAGTCCGTATCTTTCTTATTCCTAGAAAAATATGCTGAAAACTGGACTTTTTAAGCCTTTTTCAGATCCTGTCCAAATGCTCCCCAATACAGGGGGACTGATTTTCAACTTTTATCCACATTTTCATGGTTAGACAGAAGATAATGTCATGTTTTTTTGTGTCTGTTCAACAACTTGCAAGGATGGTAGATCCTTGTGTTTCAAACTTTTTTCTTTTTTTCTTTTAAAGTGAAACATATCTTTCATGCGACTTCTTGAGAAACACACACAGCTTTTTGAAAAAAGGTTTTCCACTAGACCAGGACACCTAAAGTCCATCTACTTCCCTTTGGGGTCTCCAATCAAGCAGACAGAATAGGTGGAGAGAATGTCACCACAAGTAAAGCAACTGACCTGAGAGAGACAGCAAAAGAAGGCCAAGGCAAGCGTTCAGTCAGCTTGGACCTGAGGCTGTATCAACAAACCTCGGGCAGATGTTTGGTCACAAGTGAATGAAGTGGATGGTAAGAGGGTTCTGTTCCACACTGATACTGATGCACTGGAGTCAAGCATACAGGGAGAACTCAGAAACTGCATCAGTCATGGATGACAAAACTATAGCTTGATAACAATTTTATGGTTTCATCCAACTTTAATCAGGAGGTCAACACACTTATGGCAAAAAACAAACAAACAGAAAAACCACACATTTGTAGTCCTCTCACACGGCCATTTTGGTTCTTTTTTTTTTTCTTTTGTTTAGTTTGCAAAATTTTTTGAAATCCCCCATTACCCTATAACACATGATTAATTCCTCAGTTAAAAAGAAATAAAAACAGGGAAGGAAGGAAGATTCAATTCTTTTCCAGACTAAAATTCCCAGATTTCTTGAGTGTCACATCCATTTTTACAAAGCAACTATCAAAGTTACCTATATGTGTACAGTGTTCAGGGTCTGAAACTAAAACCTGCCAAAACCAGAGACAGAAATTAAGGAAGAATACATCGATGGAGAGACGGGTATATAGACTACAGGATGGATAAATAAATCAATAACCAGGTTCTTAAGAAGATTGCAGCTGCAAACGAAAGCGATTGAGAGGTCAATCTAGCTGAGAATTTGTGGTATGACTCAAAGACTACTGTACATCAACAGACCCCAACAAATCAAAACTCCTGTCACTAAAACATGCAAAATCTGTAGAGAAACTCCAAATATCCTTAGTACCAACTCGGGAAAAGAGGAGTCGGCGGGTATTGCTGCTGATTCAAGATTTATTCCCCTCCTCTACTCCTGTTTATGTTTATTTTGCAATTCCTACTTAATTCCATAGCCATTTTGACTGGATTGTTGCTTCTCCTACAAATGGTTTTAGTCAAAGCTTTAAGGCACTAAATGGAAGAAATCCCAAGAGTAGAGTGTTATGGATAGCACAACATAACATCTTCTTGATTGTGCCTTTAAAGTCAGTTTACATATTATTGAGGCATCATGTAATACGTTAAAAAGGCAGATAAATTTCAGGTGTTTTGGCAAGAATGAAACTTACTGTGCAAAATGCTCTTCTCTGAGCTAAAGGAAGCTAACTGATGTATTATCACTCTTGTGATTAATGCAGTAATGATTAGCCATATGTGTATTGTTGGGAGAAAGTTACAGTTCTACAGCAGCCAAGCCTAAACATTTGGCCAGTTGTAAGAGGTCAGAAAAGTGCCCTGAGGGGCCAGGCAGACTGAAACCAGACTTGACAGAGTCATGCAAATTATTGTTGCCTTTTTATGTTATTTTCAGAGACCACAATGACAGAGCAGAAAAAAATGAATATGCTATATAATGCTTATTTTGGCTTTCCAACATTAAACATGCTTAATTTAGCCGAAAGCACACAGAACATGGATGTTATGGTTAGTTTCCCCCTTTTTGTTGAATTGTTTGTTTGCTGAGTCTAACTTGGTTATTTTTGTAAACAGAGACAGAAAGACCAGAGACAGAAACAGGAAAACCCTGAGCAAATTGATCATTAATTGATCATCATTAACAGTTTTACTGTTTTAAGACTAAAATACCTCACAAATCATAGCCATTACACTATGACCACAAAATTAGCACTAAAAATCTTGGAATATTTTGAAAACTAGGACCCTGGCATTCAAATGGGTTAACAATGACGCATGTTTCTTGACCTTCCAACCTTAACATGTCTGCAGACCAGTTAAACCTTCATGGAAAGTTGGGTCCAACCAGTGGACCCACCCAAACATCAAGCCAAGGCAAAAAAACAAAGTGACTAAGGGTCCATTCATACCAGCCCTGTTTAGTCCGCTTTAATCAAACTCTAGTTTGTTTGCCAAGAAAGTCCGGTTCATTTGGGGAGGTGTGAATGCCTAATCAAACTCTGATGCGGACCAAAAAGCGAACTCTGGTCTGCCTACAAACCTAGGTCTTGACTTGGTTAAAGTAAACTCTGGTGCAGTTTGGATGTGTATGTGAGTTTGAACTGAAGTCGATGACGATGAACTCGGAACAAAGGCTGGTGGGCTTCGGTGTTGGAATTTGCTTCTGGAGTGATGTCAAACCCAACTTAACCATGTTCTAGTTCCAGGTTTAAGAGCAGTGGAATGTGCTAATTGATATGCTCAGTGACTAGTCTAACTACAATTAGAAATACAAGGGAATAATAATAGTTTTTTTCTTTCAAATGTTGTAGTACAATCTTTGAAAAGGTAGGTTTAAAATAATGTGATTGTGAAAGTTCTGAAGTGATTCAAAAAGTCAAAAATGCAGTCGTTTTTATCTTTTTGAAACAATAAATACACATGGTTACTATCAATGTATGCAAGATATTTCGACAGTGGTCTGGCTATGAAGATGGATCCTGCAAAGACCAAACTGTAAGAATGAAGACACTTGGGTGAATGGATGGAAAAAGAAATGGATGGTTGGACAGGCAAATGAATGGCCAAAAAATGTCTTAACATGGACACAGATACAGACACACAGGTATATGCAGACAAAGGAAAACATCCCTTAGTTAAGAAATTCAGGATTACAATATCAGTGTTTACAGCTTTCCATATACAGTGATATTTGCAGAGATTAGGGGCCAAAGCTGTGTGTGAATAGCTAAAATCCATGAGTATTTGAAACCCTGTCTAAAAATGTCAATGACTGCCTATTTTCATGGTTCAAACATCAAATGTACCTTAATATGCACTAATACACACTGTGGAAACCACCTTAGCGCAATTGCAGTAGCTAATCTCTAGTCTTCCCTTTCTCTGCTCTTGGGTGTACAGCTCATCAGGGCCAAGGAAAATTAATGATGCTCCTGGACTGGCTTAGCTAATAGCGTGTCAAGTAGCATTGCGACTGGTGTTTTAGCTTTCCAAGTTGCATTTGCACACACCATGCCTGCAACAACGTACAACAAAGTAATTCTCATACACAAAGAAGATATAGATATATTGATATTTAGTCCTTAAATTAAGTTATGCGTAAAAATTTAAAAGTACTGAACACATTTACACAAATTTGTTAAAGCCTTTTTGTGTCCTGTTTGATGAAACTGGTCACATGCATTGATCAGATTTGATTTTGACCCATTATTCCACACAATCTCTACAAATATTAAAGGTTCTGGCGTCTTTTCTATGCAATCTTACCTTCAGTTCTTTCCATAAAATCTCCTCTCCAAACAGTTCAGTTTATGCAGACAGCACTGATTCACAACAAATGTCCTTCTCAAAGCTCCTTACAAAGAACAAGATTATGTATATGTATAATATATATATATATATATATATATATATATATATATATATATATATATATATATATATATATATATATATATATATATATACACACACTACAAAGATGCCTGGGCCTACAGTCTTATTGAACCTTACTTTTTCATCACATCGGTTAAGTAAAAAAGCCTGTATTTTTTATTCATTGTCACAGTGGTAATGGCTTAGTTCTTGTTATCTCAGCAGGATCACTCCTATCTTGAAGAATTACAGAGAGAAAGATAAGAGTTTTAAGAGGTTTTCTTTCTTCCTTGAAAGGGGTTAGATTTGTATCTGAGTCCTTAAACAGAAATCGGACTGCCGTAGATCAGTCATGGTGGAAATTAGTTCCGTTTTTTTGGTATTTCTGTATTCTACACAGTATGTCCTGCAGCTAAAGCTTTTCTATCTATTGGCAAAATCTCCAGCAAACAAGAACATTACAGGAACTTAACTTTTTAATATCTACAAATAAGCGAACTCTGTCATGCACTTAAAGAAATTTCCATTTTCAAAGGTTAAAAACTCTTATTGCTATCTCTCCTGTGTTGTGGTATCTCCCTGCTGTCTGTGGCTATAAAAGCAGCAACAAAACCGTGCCGTAAATTGAGTTTTTTAAAAGATTTATATTTAATGTTTGTGGTTTATACGACAGTAAATGTCTAGTGCGATGGTCTGTTGTCGTTTCAACAGATGCACTTTCATTTATTTTTTTGACCTTGCCTCTGCTGCTGGCTTGAAGGGGCAGCCGCTGCCACCCTTTACTCTGCACATGGACCTTTTAATTAGAAGGATAAAGCCTGGAAGAGGCTTCCTGTATGAAAATGTCTTTACTTGCGACAATCTGAGACTGATCATCATAGAATGGCATAGTTTGTATATCCCCACGTACTGTCCAAATGACTCACATTGGTTTCAGACTGGTGTGCACAGTAATAAGATGGAGATTCATTTTTTTTCAAAGTGTGTTAGCTTTAAAAATACACAATAACAAAAATTGCTTTCATTTTATCATAAGATGAAAAGGTTTAGCTGCAGAAAAACAGGCATCCAAGAGAGTCCAGCAAGACCTGAAGCCATCTCCTCCTGTTAGAAGGCTGTACGAAATCATGTCTCCACCCGTGCAGAGCTTGCTCAACACTGACACCCCATGAGTGTGAGCACATATGTACACATAGTTGGGAAAAGACATTTCACCTAGAAAAGTACCAAAGAAAACCGTTATATCCACAAATAAACCGAAGAGACTGAATTTCTTGAGCAAGATATGAGGATGGAGAGCAGAAAAGTACAGTGGACCCCCAGTGTTCGCTGGGGTTGGGGACCACAACCACCTGTGAACAGTTGAAATCCACAAATACACTAGACCCCTCTAAAAATGCTTAGAACTGCTTATTTTTATAGTTGAGACAGCAACTATACCTTAATATGCATTAATACATAGAGTGGAAACCGCTTTAGCCCTACAGAAGCTGACATCCATGGTCTTCCTTTTCTCCTCTCTTGGGGGAACAGCCAATCAGCGGCAAGGATTGGCTGCTTTGCAAACACCAGCCAATAGCGTTTCAAGTAGTATTCTGTCTAGTTTAGCTTCCTGAGCTGCATTTTCCTTTGAATATTTTAGATATGCTCTACAAAAAAATTTGCAAATAGGCAGATTACCATTGAATAATTTGGAGTAACATTCCACAGGAAAACCTGCAAAAACGTGAATCTGTGAAAAACTGAAGTACGACTAGGTGGGGGTGCACTGTAGTGCAAAGCTATTTTCTCTGTCAAATCCTCTTTCAGATTATTTGGATATGTGGAAATTATTTGCTTAGATGGGAGAGATGGGAATTACCACAAGTCTTTTGTGGTGCCCAAGGTGAAGCATTCTCATGCAATTTATCTGTGGGGTTGTTTCCCATCTAAGGGAATGGATTCCCTTTGAAATCTGCACATGAACGCATGAATAAAGGGTGGCTCAGAAGGTCTCCAAAGAGCAACTTCTTCCAACAATCCAGGAAAAGTTTCATGATGATGTGTGGATTTTTCAGCAACTGTCATATTCCTTGTGTTAAACTAATCTTGAGCCAAGGAAAACATCAGAAACGTACCTGCTTTGAGGAGAAAAGGGATTGGACATTTGCTCAGTGGATCAAAGTCTGGCATTTTATTAGGAAATTAATATTCTGGAGTTTAGAGAAAGAGTGGAGAAAAGAATCCAAACTGCTCTAACTCCAGTCTGATGATTTCCACAGTCAATTGGTGATTTGGAGAGCATATCATCTGTTGGTGCTGGACCACTTCTCTCGAGCTTTAGGAGTATCATTTTTTTTGGTTTTCCAGCCGAAAAAGGAACCTTTCCACAGTCACAGAAGTATCAACACCTGCCCTCATGGCCATATTATCACTGTCCTTGATTGACCAACAAACTGACCTGACCTCAACCCCAAAGGGAATCTGAAAAGTATCTTCAAGAAGAAGATGACAGTCATCAGAGCCAACAATAAAGACAAGTTGAGGACTGCCATTAAAGCAACCGTGACTTCCTGAACACCTCTGCAGCTCAACGGACTAATCACCACCATGGCGCACTGCATGTGATGTCGTAATTCATGCAAAAGAAGTCTTGACCAAGTATTGAGTGCAGATACTAAACAGGACATGGTCAAACTTTTTAGCTGGCCCATCTTTCTGCATTAAATTCCTTTTCTTGCTCTTACTCATTAATCAAACTTTTCGAAAAATACAATTTTCATTAGTCCATAATTATTAAAGCCAGTACAAACATTTGAAATGCAGTCTGTGTAATGACTATATATATAGTACTGTATGAGTTTCACTTTTTAAATATTTTTCAAAATAAGTTATTTTTCTAATGATGTTCTAAATTATTAAGATGCAACAGGAAAAATACATTTGAGTGTTGTGGTTAAATTTAAAGATTGGCTTTGTATTTATTGCCTTTTGAAAAGAATTACTGGAGTCATTTTAGAGGACTGTGTGCTGCAACAGACAACTTCATATTTTCCATAAATTCATGCAGTATTCTGAAAATCTCTGTCATATAATTCCCCCTTCCCATTCAGAATAACTCAGCCTCCCCGTCAGGCCGTCTGTCAAACATAATTCACTCAAACCTCAGTCCACGGAAACGCTTCTCCAACTGACGGAGTGAGAGCTGGTATCCTAATGTGAAATAACTTTTCCATCAAAACAATTATCCTGATTTTTCCTTTAATAATCTCAATATGTGGGGACATAAAAGCTTGATCCCAAGCTGGTTTGGAATGGGGGGTCAGGTCTAACAGTCCTGCTTTGTTTCTATAGTACTTCATGATTCAGGCTTAGGTTTCAGGTTATTTTTAGGAGGGAATTATGTAAATGAAAAACATTAATAAAGGAAACATTTCAAATTCTGTGGACTCTGACGTATTTACATTATGTCATTAGGCATGAGGAATTTAACGATTTTGGACACTGTTTTACTCCATAAACAGAAACTCCTCTGAACATGGAAGATATTCCTGCAGAGCATTTGGCACCACAGCCTGGAAACAGTGACATCTGTGACTGGATTTTAAGGGTTGTGATGTAAGACCCAGCAGCTTAGGCGGAGGTGTGATTATTTAACCTAATTAAGCTAAGAACTAAAAGACAACCATAAAGTGGCAACATTGGCCTCTTACGTGTGGCCGTTTGAAGGAGCATAACAGCAATTATGAATTTTATGATCAGTTTTATTTGAGAGTTTTGAAGAGTAAACAAAATATTTTCCCACAACCACATAAAAAGTATAAAACAACCTATACTTTCATGCCCAGAGGTAATTACGTTCATTTACTTTAAACGCCATGTCCAATAAAGTCTTTTAATATTAGTTTTCATAATTTTGTCCAATGGGTGATTATTTTATATAACAAAAAGTTTTAAAATCAAAGATTGGTTGATAGATTTAATCTGCTCTGTTATACTTACCAAAGATAGCATGATGCTTGTTCCATGGGATAAAACTCATTAGCACTGCTGTGAAAATCAAGCTCAATGGGGTGGATCCAGTACAAGCTGCTTATTCCACAAGTATAATAATTTAATGTTACTTTTACCACATTCTGTTATGTCGGCATTGGTTGGTATGAGACTGTGATAGGATAGCAAGCCTTGAATCCAGGCTGAAATCTAAATGCATGTAGTTTAAATTGAGGAATTTGCCAGCGAGGCATAGTGCAGTATGAGACTCTGGTGGTATAACAACATGCTCAAGTAAAAATACTCAGGTTTTGAAGTATCCTGGTTGTTATACAAAAATGTATAACTTTATTGATTCTTCAAAAAACAAGACTTTTTTTTACTTCTGCAAACGATTCTGAGATGAAGTTATAATAATTATGGTCTTTTTGTGGATTTTTGTATTCTTGAAGAAATTTAAGACGAAAACCTGAAAAATTTAGATTTTTAAACTTAGCATGCTTATCAGGCAGAACACTGTACAGTGGACCTCCAGAATTTGTGGCGGTTCGGGACCACAGCCACCCGTGAATAGTTAAAACTGGCAGATAATTGAAACCCCCTCTAAAAATGCTTATAACTGCCTATTTTAAACACCAAACATACCATTATATGCATTAATACGCACAGTGGAAACCGTCTTAGCACCATCACAGAAGCTAATATTTACATTCTTCCTTATCACCGCTACTTGGGTGCTCCTGGATTAGCTGCTTTGCAACCACCTGCCAATAGCGTGTCAAGTAACGTTGCACCCTGATATTTCAGCTTCCCTAGGAATATTTCAGATATGTTCTGCGAAAAAATCTGCAAATAGGCAGATTTTCCATGAATAATTTGGAGATGCGTTCCACAGAACAATCCACGAATAGTTGAGTCTGCAAATACTGAATCGTGAATAGGTGTGGGTCCACTGTACTGTTTTTTTGGGGGGGTTTGTTACCATTCTACTCTTCATACTAGAATAGTTTTATACGGACTGGTTACTGGTATCAGTAACCAGTCCCTGCTTTGACAAAGCTGAACAACAGAGAGCCAGCAGGTTATTAAAAAACTACTTCACACACACCAGTAAAATATATGAACAAAAGTAGAAAAGAAATGTATGATTCTACTTTAAACGTGCTAAAAATCATTTTCTCTTCGGTGATCCTCTTTGTGAGTGAACTTTGGAGGTCCACATAATAGGAGTGTATCTTATGACCCACTAGTTGGCACCTCGCTAAAATGACTTAACAATGTTCTCACTCTTTGTTAAATAAACTTTGGCTGAATTCTGAGGAAGAAGATCAAGAACATGGTTCGTTTAACAGAAACAAACCGTGTTTGCGTTGAAAGGAGTCAGTTCGGACATTTGAACACGATGCTGCCTGGGTGCCTCCCTTTGGAGGTTTTCCAGGCGCATCCCACTGAGAGGAGACCCAGGACTCACCAAGAAAAAGGTTTCAAAGGACTGCTCAAGGCAGTCTAAGGAGCAGGTATACGCTCACAGAAATATTTTAACTTTTAAGATTTATGTCATTTTATGACATGACGAATGCCCATTTACTACTTTTAGATAATTTTAGCACAAACCTATCAAATAAACCTTACATGATGCATATTCATTAGTGTAATAAAGCCTATTTATTTTAAATGTAGAAAGATTTTGCAGAACTCAAGGTAGTATCCTGTCTGCCACTCAGAGAAAATGGGGTCCCGAATGAGCCCCAACAAGATTCAATGATTGTTTAACTTCCTGGAGAAGTAACTTACCGGATGTTCAATGTCCTCTTCATCTTCCTTGTAGAGAGACAGCTCCGATAAATGTGCCTGCAGCAGGACTATAAATCCCTTCTGGTCATGAAATGCATTATGATCCTCCAGAATGATCCAAATAGAGTCGTCTGGGAGACGGAAGCCTGGTCTCCCTTGTGGGACCCGTTGCTCCTACGAATCATCACGCCGAGATGGAAACACCAATGTATTTTTCTTTACGCTCTGTTTTACTCATTAGGGCCTGTGGAGGATGAGGATGAAAGGTGAAGATGCTGCAGAAATATTCTTTTTTGCACCATTTCTGTGTTAATGTTCCAAGCAAGGAGTTGCTTTTCAGCGGCAGCTTGGAAAACAGTGTGCAGCAAGTTTTAGAAACATTATGAAGATGGCACTGCAAACCCACAGAAAGGTGACACCAGTATTCATTTATTTTTGTTATATAAATATCTGAATTCACTTTTATTTGGTTCATTTATTTAGCAGCATTTCACAACAAATGCCATGTCAAACGAAATGAACGGATCCAATTTATATTAACTTTTACAGAATTCATTTCAGATCAGACAAGTTCATATAAATGGCAATACAATCATTTAACTTCCATGATATGTTGTCCAGTTCAATCCTAATTGTATTTCAGGACTGTAACTGCATCATGGCCCAACACAAGTCATTCTTCTAAATTTATTCATCTGTAATTTTGGTCACTTGTGGGCCCATTCCTTCTACTTATTCAGTACCCATTTCCCCTTTTTTTATGTGCATTAATAACTTTAACTTCCTTAAAAATTTTGCAAAAGCAAATCAGACTAATTCAGATTATTCTGAAATAATTCTAATGTTGCAAAAACACACACTTTTTATCATGTTGGGTTTGTTTTACACAATATCTTAAAGAAGTTTGACAAATGTTTAAAAAAATTCCACTTGTTTCTTTATTAAGTTATCTGTCTTGGGTACACATTTATTTTTCTCAATGCATTTTTAAGTTCTTCCATACAGATAGTCAGGCAATAGGCTTTTTATTTTTTTTTCTAATTATGACCCATCATCCTTATCCTAAATATTTTCTATTCATCCATACCCAGCTTTTACGATTCTGCAAACATCAGAGCTTCTTGCTTCCTTTTAAATCTGATTTAGAGCTTCTTTTTTTTTTGTTTTACATCAGACATCACAGCTTAGTTTCTACACCACACCCCAAGAACTTCACTATGGGGGGTGCTCAGCTTAGCCTTGAATGCACTTGAATTTATTTTTAATTTATTATTTAACAACACTACTTACTGTACAGTGCGTACATCAGTAAGAGAAGCTCGGGTTTCCTCATTAGCAGCACCAAAAGCAAGCAGCAGTAAAACAAATACGCCTGCCTGAAGTAGACATGGCAAAACTTTCCAGTGAAAGCAGAGTGATAGTGTATGGAAAGGCGTGCTATGCAAGCAAATGAAACCCGAACCCGCGCCTAAAATATTTTTATAACGGAACTCACATTCACTCGAGCCCTAAAGCAGCCACCCAAACTTCAGCTCCAAGAATCAGAGCCGCACTGTGTCTTTGTGTAATGTGACCTCATGTACAGCCACAGTAAAAAACGAAGACCACCCCTTTTTAATTTTAGGGTTTTAAATATACTCACATAGTAAAATTGTCTTCACCAGATTATTAAATTATTTAAATCTAAATCTCAAGTGAATAAAAACACACAATAGATTCCACACTTTTAAAATTTATTATGAACCATGAAGTCCAAATGTAAAGCTAGCGCTCCACTCCAGACTCTACAGTCTGGTTGAAATGGTATAAAATGTTAAAATTGATGACTATGGCTTATTTTGAAGAGCTGAAGGAGAAATGCTTTCTTAAAAGAACTGGCAGCCTGACTGCGAAACAGCAAGACTTCTGGAACAATGTAATCTGGAGAGAGTAGACCAAAATAGAGATGTTTAGCCAAAATGCACAGTGGTATTTCAACCCGGAGAGACTCACACAGAGAGAAAGGGGCAACTGGAAAGTTTTATTTAACATGAATAAGTAAAAGTTCTGACCCGGTAGATGACGTGGGTGCTGAGAGCTGCTATACGCTTGGATGAACATCCTAAGACTAAGATTAGACATGTCTTCCCCCCAAAAGAGGGTGCCGAGGCCGAGTTGTAGCTACGGGCAAGGTGACAGGTGACGAGCAAAGGAAAAGGCAGAACTGATACATTGGAGCTTATGGGCAGAAGGCTAGATGGCATGGATGCAAGGCTGGTAGTTGAAGGCCAGCCATGAAGGGTGTATTAGAGGCTGGCAGATGAGAGCCAGCCTCGGAGAAATAGAGGAATGAATTGCATGAATGCAAAAAGTAAGAGGGAATGGATGATGTAGATAAGGCTGGAGAGAATCTTCCAGATTGAATTTATACCTGGGTTCCATATCTAACAAAACCCCCCAAAAATGATCAGCACAGACACCTCATACAACTGTAAAGCACGGCGGCGGAGGAATGATTATTTGTGCTTGTTCTGCAGACACAGGACCTGGACACCATGCAGTCACTTAGAAAACCAAAAACTCCTTTGCATAGCAATGCATTCCAGAGGCCATGTGTCTGACAGCTGAAACTTGGCCCAGACTGGGTCACCAACAGTACAATGACCCCAAATAGCAAATCTACGAAAGAATGGGGGGAAAGAAAAGAATCGAGGTGTCGCAACTGTCCAAAGGCAACCTGGAAGGAGGAAGACAGCCAGAATTTTCTTGCACAAGGATGTGGAAGACCGAAACAGAAAATTTTACTGTAATGTCGTGCTTTTTAGCACAACCCACCCAAAATTATAATTTTTGAATCTGCAAAAGACTTCATTATTTTTGTTATGTATTAATTTATAAATCCCAAGATTTAGAAAAAGGTGTACTTTGATTTTTTTTTTTACTGAAACAATTAAAGACAGATGCTATCGAAACAAAAACAACAGCCGAGAAAGTTGATACTTTGACTTCAGTAGCTCATATCCATTTTCAATTTGCTGTAAAACCGAACATTTTGCTTTCTTAAATCTCCCTGTTTCTGGTTGATATGCAGACTTCATTGTTAAAGAATGTCTTGCATGTATTTGCCACCAACTTCCTGTGTTTTAATGAAGATTCAGCGCCTTCTGAAAGAGAACCTTCCAAACACTCTGGTTATGTCTGCGGGTCAGCTGAAAGTCACATTACTTCCACTTCAACACCTGCAGATCTGCGAGGTCGCCGAGTCGTGGTTGGATGTTTTGGGCCACATGACTGCCCTCCTGCCAACCTCAACCCAACGTCTTCACTTTTTTTTTTCTCTCTTTTGTGAAGCTGCCTTCACTGGTACTGATGGTCGTAGGCGTGAGCTGACAAATGAGGAATGGCAGAATGTGACCCACAACTCTTTGAATGTGGAGCTATTCCACCTGAAAGGGGGATGGTGAGCTTCCCATCAGCCCTTCCCTGCAGCAAGCCAGAACTCGGTGTCACTGCACATAATTGGACCTGATCTGGTGACCATTCTAGGGTGCTGTTTTCAAAAACAGTCTATCTGAATATGGAACCCAATCCTTTTTTTTTTTGTCTTATTATATAAAACAATTGCAATTTTTTTTACCCAACACTGACCACATGGTTTGCAAATATTGCATACGCATTATTTTGGGATTTACTTTCCGATGAGGTTATCGTAAGAGAAACCGCAATGTGTGAACCAGTAAAATCTCAGATTTGGCACCTAGTTTATTAGTGAAAAAGTTACATAAATTTTTTTCCCCTAGGGTTAGCAGTTAAATAGCACCAAATAACAATGTTAGGTAAATAAAAGAGTACCGAAAAGTACTAAAGATGACTTGATTCTTTCTGGATTATTACATTTAAATCAGTTAATGGCTGAGGTGGATCTTAAGTCTTTATTTTCAAGCCATTAATTTGTCCAACCAAAATCTTAAAAAAGCAAAATGTTGTTGAATAAACTTAATTATGCAATAAACTGATACCAGTCGTTGATCGATGCCCGTTTTTTCTAGAATAAGAAGAACACCAAATGTAACAAACAAGAATATTTGTAAATAAATAAAAAATCTTTAATACAATTTTCACAAGAGCTTTATGTCTTTGATGCAGTAAGTAAATCAATAACAAAATGATTGCTTGTGCACATCTCTTTAACAGAGTCCCTGTTGTGAACAAATTACTCAGTAAATTATGTTAAATATTACAGCCTACAATTTAATGACCTAAAGTCTCGTCATGTCCTGAGTTACTTTTTTCCTGAGTTACACAAGGATATAAGTTTAAGAACATATTTAACAAAATAAAAATAGTTTACAGGCAGCAAAATCTTCAGATATACTATGTCAAAAAACTGAAAAACTCTGTTCATAATACGTTTGTTTACGACATCATAAAGCAGTTTACAGTGTTGACCAGCAAACTCAGTAGATGGTCAAATTTGTAATTGAAACTTTAGTTTCCAAAATATTTGGTTGAATGAGCGATGGAACAGAGTTGTTGGTTTATGAGACATGACACCTAAATTACTGCAGCCCCTGAAGATTACGCCACAGAATTTTATTTGTATTTTTTAATGTAAAATTGCAGGTATGCATCAACAAACAAACAAAAAAAATCTAATATTGAAAATTTGAAAAGGTATACATACTTTAACAATAAAAAAAATTGTACATTTCTACCACAAGCAAAAAAAAAACAAAACAAAACTGAAACTGACAGCTATTAAAAAAAAATATAATAAAAAGTTAGGGAAAAGTATCAGCCATTCAGAGAAAAAAAGTAGCTACGGTTTATTAATATGCTATTTACCATTTTTATTAAATGAGAATTGAATCTCAAACACATTACCTGACAAAAGAAAAAAACATGCCCAAGTTGAAAAAAACAGAACAAGGAAAAATAAAATATGGACATAATATTGTAGTTTTCTTTATTCTTTTCCCACTTTCTAAAAGCTAAACATCATCTGTTCCAAAATAAATTCCTTAAACAAGTATTTAAAAATTGAAAATAAAACTAAACTGGTACCATGAAGTCAGATCTGCAACAGATAAAAGAGACTTATTTGAGCTTGTAGATTAATAATTAAAGTTTGTATTTTGGACATTTTTAACTTTTCCATTCATAAGTCAAAAAACAAACAAAACAAAACAGAATTAATCGTAATGCATTCATGCTAAAGCAGATTTCTGGCTTTCATTTTTTCTCGGGTGAAGGTAAGGATAAGTTTTGCAACCAAGTTCATGGTGACTGTGAGTTTTTGTGTGCTGCAGCCAGGAGAGCTAACCCTCGGTTGCTCAAAAACACAAGAATTCAGCTACAAAAATGTGAAGTTAATGTTTGTCTATAGATGATTAAAAAAAATTAATATTTCTTTTCTGGAAATGTGTGGAAACTCAGATTTTAGGAATTCACTGCTTGAGGGAAATTATTTTGCAATTTTTACTAATGTTGAATTTATAATTTATGAAACTCTTTCAATTTGATTTTGTTTGAATTAAAAAAAAAAAAAAAACCCTCAGGGCATTTTT
Organism: Anableps anableps; assembly: GCA_014839685.1. Lineage (NCBI taxonomy): Eukaryota > Metazoa > Chordata > Actinopteri > Cyprinodontiformes > Anablepidae > Anableps > Anableps anableps. The sequence continues at coordinate 35,021,027 of CM026075.1, read as the reverse complement.
CATGAAAACAAGTTCAGTTTAAATCCAATGAATTCACTCAGTTAATTTCAGTCACAACCACACAATCAATCCATATAAAAAGAAAAATCATTTCAACACAAGGAAACTGTGAGCATCTCTCCAAAAAGACAGAAAAAACTCCCAAAAAGTGGTTAGATAAAGTGTTCAGTTGGAGACTAATGAACCTGTTTTCCATTATTTAAATGAACATAATCCAAACTTAAAGCTAAAAATGTCCTGTTTGCCCTTGTTTTAAATCAAAGTCATCATCAGAGGAAGCAGATAAAATCCCCCTACGCTGTTATAGAAGCTCGATGTTTCATGGGCTGAATTTTATGGAAAAAGTCTATCTTCCCCTTGTCCCTGTTTGTCATTCTTAATTTGTTAAATTACAGCCAATCCTTTAAGAGAAGTCAAATCGATATGACAAAGCACCAAAGTCAAGTTTATTGTTTCTTTTCTTCAAATTCATGTTTACGAGACACAGGATAAATAAAAATTCCCTCTAAGTGGTTGTGCCAGGTCATGAATGCTGGCGCGCTCGTTTGGCGCTGGATGGCCTTAATTCCTTCTGTCAGGCAGTAATCAGGTCTGTTTCACATAACGGGCCATTAGTTTAAAGAGCAAATCTGCTTTCGGCACTGCTGACAATGGACTTTGTGTGTTTGTGTGTGTGTGTGTGTGCGACAGCAGTGAGGAGGAGGGGGTGGCGCAATGGGCGGGGCCAACCCTGAACTGGCAAGGCTGGGAAAGAGGAACCCACGGTGATGCGAAAATAGAAAAGTTTTAGTGAAAAGAAAGAGGGTTGGCTGTTTTGAGGGACGACACGACCACACTTGTCTGACCCACTCGAGGGAAGCGACAGCGACAGGTCAGCGTGTGCCCCGAAGATGTCTCCATCTCCACGCCATTCAGATGTGGAATCGCTGTCCTCTACATGAACCTGCTCCTCTCTTTACTTCATCGAGGGGGAAAATCTGAATCAAAAGGAGACAAACCTTACAAAAGGGCGGCTAATATCTGTCTCGCCCCAGAACACCTGGAAACCTTGAATGTCACGATATTCCCCGTCCTCTCTCCTGTTATCGGGAGGTTTTCCTGTCGAACTAGAAGAGCATGCAGGAGAGGTCAGCGCAGACAAGAGGATGCAAACACGGCGCTGTCTGCCACTAGCTCCGCGGAGCCCCCAAGAGATGTCACCATCTCCTTAGATCGTCCCCTTGCCGCCACGGTCCGGCGGGCAGCTAATTGGAAACATGGCAGTGCAAGAAGTCACACAAATGCCCAACATTGCACTTCCTCAGAGCCGTTGTGAAAGTTAATTCTCTCAAGTGAGAAGGGCAGCTCTGTGCAAGGCACTATTTTCTGTCCATCCATGTCTGACGGAGAGGACCAGGGGGGGGGGGGGGTTCAGGCCGAACCCTAATTCTTACCCTAATGGTTTCAGACACATCCAGCATTTGCTTTCATCTCTCAGGGGCAGCACTGACACAAACAATTTTCATTCCTCTCTGGCGTCCCTCCATTTGACGAGCTGCAAACTTCACTTTGTAATTACTATTACATTTCAATGTATTAACACAAGTAAGCATTTTAGACAGAAAACATATGAAAATAGAATGGAAAAAAAAAAAAATATTCCAGAGGGCAAAGTTGGTTTTAATGAGGCGACACAGAAATGCCGGAGCTTTACTGTCTCGTTTCACCACAGTCATGATTGAGATAAGCTGTGTAACTATGAGTGAAATTGTTTCAGATGGATCTGCATTGCTTCATTAAGTAAAAATAATTAAATTTTCTTTTTTTTTATAGGCTTGCTTGAACAGGGATTGAAAGCAGCATGTACAAAGCTGGACATAGTAGTAAATATTTCTTTAAATCCAGGTCAGGATCAGTCATTCATTACAAGCCAGACATTTAGGGGCTTCCAGCACAGTAAAAGGCAACATTATCTTTTATAGTTTTCCTAAAAAATGTTCAATTTGAACAGAAACGATTGTGTTTCTTTCTTTGCCCTGGTATAAATACCATTGAACCAGAAAGATTGGTTTGTTCTTGAAGCCAATCAACAGACATTTCTCAGTGGTTCCCTCCCTTTAAACCATCAATAATTATTAAAGACCTACAGCACAAGTGCTTCTCAAACAAATGCAAGTTATGCAAGTTTCTATTCTCTTACTATATAAAAAACAATTCTGGGAATGACTGAGGAGGAGATGTCAGGAGACATTGGGAACCTCTCCGGACATGGTGCAGAGTTTCCTGCCTTCTTGATGTTTCATCACATTTAATTTTCTTTTCACAACATTTTTACCTTCAAACTCTATTCTAATTTCTACAGACGCATTCAGTGTTTGTAAATAAAGACGGATGCGTGCGCATCGTAGCAATAGAGGTATGGTTGTTAGTAGAGGGTTGTCAAGCTACACCAGCACATTAACAGTGAAGCCTCCTTTAAAAAATTTATTTTAATAAATAGCAATCACCTTCCAGATCTGTGTACAATTATTGAATGGGAGACTGATGTTAGCAAGTGGCCAAATATTTATGCATATTTGGTGGGAAAACCTGCCGTTTACACCAGAGAAAAGCTACGCGCGTACAGATCAGTTGATGCATATGCCTACGTGATTTGCGGACGTGAACGGGTTAGATACCATGACATCAGCGCAGAGTTTGAGGCATGGGTAAATATTAATAAAGCTGAGAATTACATACACACAGCAAACTGCACTTGTATGGCAGACCTCATTTTGTTTATTAGCAACTAGCCGGCATTTAACAGCAGTAAATTATGGGTCTATGCTTTACATACCACTGTTGAGTTTCTAGTGAAATAAAAGTATAGATACAGAACCTTACCTGATATAAAATGGGCACCGTAAACCCATTCATCTTTTATAGCTTCCTCAGTCCAGTCCACCCACTTGATACCCTGAAGCCACAACCGCCTTCGGCTGCTCTGAAACGGTCGATTACCCCTTGGTATGCGGGAGAATTTAAGCCCGTCGTGTGAATACCACAACCTGACATTTTGACTCCGGTGGTGTTACTTGTTTAGCGTTAGATGCTATGATACTGTGTCATAATTGAAAACTGCTGAGGTTGGACCATCCGAGGAAATGCTCCCGTTTCGACGATGCGCGCGCTGCTTCTCGCTAAGCTGTAAATGAGTCCATGGTTTTTGACATGGAGAAGCTGCAAATATCCATAACAATCTTCAGAAAAAAAACTAATGCTTTATCAAGAATATTTTTCCACAAAAAACTCCAGACCATGAGATGATTTGTACTTGGAATACAACCAGTTTTTGCATCACTGTTTGTAACAACAACAGATAGTAATCAGCTGTAGGTTAACGTCTGACACATTTACATGTAAATGCATATTAATATATTCTCTTTCAGTTTTATCTTCATCACATATCGAGATGATCCCATGTTAATCATTGAGACATCCCTGATATTGGCTCAGTAGCAATTATTCCACTGTCTTCACACATGAATGAGGGGTCGAATATGATGGCAGCCCACACTTTGCAGCTGTGACACCTTCAACTCTTCAGGGAAGGGTTTTTTTTGTTTGTTTGTTTTTTGTTTTTTTTACAAGACTGAAAATTGTGTTTATTAAACTTTTTGACCATTTTTTTCAGAAACATCTGTGAGGTCAGACAGGGTTTGACTCGCAGTGTTTGCTCTTACTTATTCCAAACGTGTTATCGGGTTAAAGTCAGGACTATATTCATGTCAGTCAAGTTAATAACATCTGCACTAAACATTGTATTTAACACAATTCAGTCAGACAAGTGTGATTCTCCTAGCAGCTCTGACAAAATAAGACGGTTATCTCTACAATATGAACCTGTTCTCACAACCCAACCTATTGTCTAATAACGTGAACATGAGACAGTCATCACAACAACCTCTCCTCTCAAAGCAATGAGAACATGACTCAAGTCAAAATGAGCTCTGTTGAGATAATGAGAATATGAAACTGATAAGCTGTTATCTTGTAAATAAGATGCAAAAGATTAACTAATTACAAATCAAGCTTTATTATCTCTGTTTATGACAAAGCTACATTCATTATCTTCAGAAAATTAAAAAATTATAAAGTCATCTTGAGGAAGGACTCCTTTTGTCGAGAAAATGAGAATATTAAACTATTATGACAAAACAAGCTCCGTTATCTAGATACCTTAAGATATGGAAAATATTACCTGATGATAGAACAAAATTTAAATGCAAACATGGGATTATGAGGATTTGAGTCTCATATGACCAACTAATTAGATTATCTTGAAATGATCTGCAAAGGAGAGAGTCCCCAAAAACAAAGATGTGCTTTTAGCTCGAGATAATGGGAAAAAAAATTGAACTTTTATGACTAAAACATGTAAGGAAGATAAAATATGAACTTAAAGCTTGTTTAATCTTAAGATGAGGAAGATTTGAAAGATTTTTTGTCAAAACTACTTTAATATTCTTGAGATAATGAGAACATTGAATTTTCATCACAACAAAAAATCTATTTTGAGATGGGAGAATATAAGCATGATGAAAATAGCTCTTACCTTGATACAGTGAACAAGTTTTTATGACACAAACCTTGATGACAAAACCAACTCAGTTATCTCAAGATGACAAACATGACAGTGATGAGAACATATGCATCTTGGAACAAAAGAGCTGCAATATTAGGTACTTGAAGAAAATTAAACGAGAAACTGTTTCTTGTGTTTCTCACCCGTTTTAAGATCAAGAATGAAATATCGACAGAAAACACAAAATGACGTAGAAAGAGTCAAAATGACTAAAATGTTGCAATTACGAGAAAAAAAAATTTAAATGAGAAAAAGTAGAAAAAGCATAGAATTATTAAGCTGAAATAACACTGAAGAAAAGACACGTGACAGCCGTGCCTCACGTATAGGAGCTGGAAACGTTGTTTACTGCTACACCACGCAGTGCCCCAGGAAATATACACTTTGAAGATAAATCAAGATCTCTTATCTTGATATATTGAGAATATAACGCTTAATGTCAAAACTACATTGTCTTGAGAATACTGCAATACGTCGTCACGACAAACATCAAAAGGAACATTGAAAATATACTTAAGATGTAGCATTTTTCAAATAACTTATTTTTATCTTTAGATATATTTACACCTTTCAGATTCCCCATAAGCTGTTTAAAGCTGCAGTATCTAACTTTTATGAAAAATGTTTTTTACATATTTGTTCAAATGATCATTATGTTGTGACAGTATAATATCAGACAGATAATCTGACAAAAATCAAACTCCTCTGCCTTCTCCCAGTGCTCCCAGTACAAACTGCAGAAACAGCCAGAAACTACCAATCAGAGCCAGGAGGAGGGTCACAGCGCTTATTACATTACATTAATCTTTACTTAACCAAAATTGCGGATAATATAAATATGAGGGGGAAGTTAGTAGAGGATTAAAGCAGAGCAAAGACTGCATTTGAGAAAAATGTTTGTTGACAGTTGTGCTCATGGCGAGCTACTCCCGAGAACCGAATCATGTTTCAATAAAGTGCAAGGATAACAGTTGTGGAAATATAGCTGGTTGTCCTCCATTTCTCATGGGTTAAAAATAAAGATGTGGTTGATGCAAGGTTCAGATACTGGGACCCTGTCCTGATTCAGTGACCGTAGCTTTAGCTAATATTCATGACACATTCACAAGTTGTTTTTCATAGAGCAGTACAGAACACAATTTGTCACACATTGCAAAGTATCAGTTGCTTGGTTAGAGTTTAATTTTGGCAGCTGGATGTGCTCCATTCCTCAGTAAATCGTCTGACTGAATGAGAAATACAAAACAGTTGTTAGTATGCAATTTAATTAGCACTGTCGGCTGGGAGAGTGTCTGGATATAGAATGTAATTAGATGTTTCCTTACATTCAAAACAAATATCTTACAAGTAGCATAAAAATGAAATTGCATTATGCGTTATAAGGTTGTAAAAAGTGCATCAATCTTTAATCTTTATTTAGCAAAACAAGTATAAAGGAAATTGTCTGAAATATGGAGTAGGATAACATAAACAAATCAAAAACATTTAAGTAGGCAAAGATATATAAGTTTATAAAAAAAAACTGTTTGAAAAGGTCCCTTAATCATTAGATTAATTATTGACAGGTGAGAGTACAAGAAAGCATTTGCTAAAGGTTAATTCTTTCTAAGCAAGGCTGGGTCATTGATTATTGCCCAAGTTCGAGTTGCAAGTCTCTAAACAGAAACTGTAATATGTGGAGAAACATCATGGCGTCCAAAGAAATAAACTCCAAGGCACAGAAACAGTGGAGTGTTATTGGTGGACATATATTCACTGCTGTAAAATAAAAAAAAAACTGCCCACTGCACATTGCTTCTGCTTTTGTTTTTTTAGAAAATCAAACTGGTTTTGCTATCAGACAATGATAATCCAAATAAATACAAACTGCTATATTCAGATGATTTATTAGGGAATAAACGTTATCCAAGCAAACCTGAAAAAGTAATTGCCCCCAAAGCCTCGGGTGCCACCCTTGACTGTCAGTGATTCCTCTGTGGAGATGTTCTGGCCTGAAAATGTTGCTCTTTCTCTGTTTGTACAGTAGATAATAGCTCTTACTTAGAAATGGCTTTAAAACCTTTTCCAGACTGATAAATGTCCCTGACTATGGTTCTGATCTGTTCTCGAAGTTCTTCGGGTAAATTCTTGATTATTCAGGTCTGGCATTGATCAGGTCAGTATTTTATAAAGGATATTTAAGTCAGATTTGTAAAAACTGAAATTTATTGAAAAACGTATTTTTGTATTTACAGCGACTGCCCTAACCCCCAGTATTCATGGGGGTTAGGGACCACAACGTCCCAGAAAAGCCGAAATCTGTGAACACTTGAGGCCCCTTAGGAAACCCTTAGAACTGCCCATTTTAATAGTCGGAGCACCAAATATTCCTTAAGATACATTAATACACACGGTAGAAAGCATATTGCCACTACCGCAGAAGCTAACATCCACAGTAATGGCACATTAATGGAACTCCTAGACTGGCTGCTTTGCAAATGCCAGCCAATACTGGGTCCAGTAGCATTGCACTGTAGTATTTCACCTTCCCAAGCTACATTTTCTTTTGAACTTTTCAGATATGCTCTATAAAAAAAATCCAGGAACTGGTGACTTTTCTACAAACAATTTGGAGTTCCTTCCACAGAAAAATCTGTGAATACTGAGCTACGAATTAGCGGGGGTCCACTGTGCTCGGGTAATCTTGGGTTTCAAAATTAGTTTGACAATTTGAAACATGGAAGACTGCCAAAAAAAAAAAGAAAATCCAACTCAAAAGGAAAATCTGTACGGGGGTCAAATACCTTTGCACAGCTCTGCAGAAAGTCTAAACAGTCTCTTTTCGACCCCTGGTGATCTGTAATAGCCATTAAAGACAATCAATAAGCACCGCCTGGTGTTCAAGCAGCATAATTAAAAAAATGTATTTAGAACATGTTTCTTTTGCTTTTGACATTTTGGAAATTATCAAAGCAATGAACACCTGTTCTCCAGATTTCATATGAAACTGTATGAAAACTCCTGCGGTCCAACCTTATAAATTATTATTCATAGTTTTCGAATTACCCTTACTAGTTCATATAAATTTCATGCAGATTTCATTCAAAGAGAACATCAACTCTGTATTAATGTCTGCTTCAAGTCCTCAGCACTAATATGGTTTGTTCATAACACTTGTATAATCCCTGACTACAGTTTCATCCTGTCACAACAACAGTTTGGTATTTCTGCATGCTTTCATGGTTTACACATCATCCATATGTGTTCGGTGAGGTAGATTCTACATTAGTTATTCCTTTCTGAAGGGCTGTCTCCATACCTCGGGGGGAAACGTCCGATCCGGATGCTTTCCCTGTCCCGCCCTCCAGTCCTCCGCCACCATGTGAGGCGCAATGAAAAGCCCCCACTCACTCTCCTCCCTCCCTCCCTCCCTAACCAGCGACATGGCATTTGCACTGCTGAGGAGAATGTGAGCTAATGAAAGTGTAAAGCCTGTGTTCACTAGAGTATAAAATTCACATTTGGCGAAGACCGGCTGTGCAATCTGATATTATGAGCCTTGCTGCAGAGAGAACAGGGGGTTGGAAAAGACAAAAAAAAAAAAAAAAAAAAAAAAAAAAAAAAAAAAAAAAAAAAAAAAAAAAAAAAAAAATCACAGCAAGAGGAACAAACTATCGGAGCACATTTTTCCAAAATTATTTTGTAATTTGCAGTATTTTTATTAGCATAATTTCAACATTGTTGTGCAATAGTTACAGAGAAATGTCCAACGATCTGGAAAAAGGTGTGGAGTGAATAAAAACTCGGAGACGGATAGAAACGTCAACCTGGAGGCCTTATTCAAACGAAAGCAAATGCAAGAGATGAACGGAATGCAAGGTACCGTACGCCGCCATCTTGTTTCTTGTGTACACAGCAGAGAGCAGCCACTTGCCCTGTTAAATGGAGGTTTGCTGCAAACAGAAATGAGGTCAGAGGCGGCGTAAAGACATGACGCAAACAACCGAAGGGGGAGAAAAAAAAAAAAGAAAGGGCCAACCAGACTTATTTGGGTTATGACAGAATAAAGCAGAAAGAGATTATGAAACATTTACTTTGAAAATACAGAACAGTCGACTACAAAACACATAACCACAAGCTTCTCGTGGATTCATTTTAGCATCCTGGTGACTCGGCAGCTCAGTTTGCATCGCCGCTTTTTTACCACTTGCTCAGAAGCCACTTAAATTAAAGCAAACCAAAAACAAAATTATTAGCATGGAGTCCTGGATTAAAAGACAGTGGTTAGGTTCTGGCAGTAAGAAGGAGTCTGTTGTTCAGCGACTCGCTGCACTCCCTTCAGGTCGAAAGTTCAAACACATTAACACCGGCTGACCTATTTTCTCCACTGAACTTTGGAATCCGTCTCTTTTTTTTCTCCCCTCGGTTTATCCACTTCTCTCTATCCAGCTGGATAAGTTGGTAAAGATTTTCCCTAATACAGAAATGCGTCCTTTCCTATTTAAAGAAAATAATGATCAAATCTAAAAATGCAGAGCACCACAGCCCCTGAGATGACTCGTGAAAGAATCAAACCTCGTCTGAAAAGCTCTATTTTTTGATATCTCACACTGCAACTTCAAAATTTTATATCATCTTGTCCAGCATATTGCAGTTTATAAATCCTGAAGCACAAGCTTTTCTGTGAATATCGATTTTCTTGAACTGTCCTCACAAAAGAATATGTGTAAATGTAAGGATAACAGCAAATACACACATCAGTATTATTTTTTCTAATATTATTTCCTGATAAAATGTGTCTCCACGCTATTTTCTGATTAAGCTAAATAAAAAAATGTAGGATTTTTAAATGATCTAAATACAGAACAATCTGTTCCTTCTGCTGCTAAAGCTAACATCAGAACTGTTTCGAAGTTTATCCAAACTTTATTTCTCCTTGGGAATACGCAATGTGTACGAAGCTCCAACACTCATAGTCGTCAAAGTAGCACACTGGAATCTCAGCCTTTTGCAGACCATCTTTATGATTCACCGTTAGTCACCACCACGGTTCGCTCAGATGAGAGGGCGGATTGAGACTAAGGTCAGAAGTCAGATGTTTGTCAGCACCAGAATATGATCCGTGCTGCGGGTGAGCCGCTCGAGCATCCTGATGAGCAAGGTCGGCAATTATCATCAGGCAAATAGAGCTCTACCTACATGATTACATGCTATTGTGTTTCTGCAGAGCTATGCAAAGACAGCGTGGAAAATATAAACTCTGGCCATTAGTGTGGATTAATTTTTATGTACCATTTAGAGGCATATGCATGGGGAAGCAGGAGAGCACTGGCTCACCGAGTTCACTCAGAGTGTATGTAGGCTAGCATGTGCTTGAGAGAGCAGTGGCCCCTCAGCTATAGGCCAGCGTTATTCTAAAGATGTCTGACTTTTTTCTTTTTTTTCTGTAGCATCATATTCCCATTATATAACCAGGTGAAGCTGAGTTTGTTCACTGCAGGCGTTTGGACTTGTTTACTCGGAGCTCAGCTCAGATTAGCGTGAGGTGCAGCCTACTGTAAAGAGCACGAACAGGGTAAATAATATAATTAGACATGAAAAATAAAAATGCAGTGGATACAATTTCCATTTTATCTGCATCCAAAATGTCCTGCTCCTCCTTAGTAATTAACTCTAGTCATTTCCAGGATTTCAACAGAGTCACATTACAGTCATTTCAGTTTATTTTGTATTTAATTCATAAACACACAAAAATCCTCAACAAATTCTGAATATTTCACTTAGATGGTTATGTTTAAAAAAAACTACTATTCACTATTCAAATGTGATTTAGAGCATTTATCTATTGATGATTTTAAATTTAACATTAATATAGCAGTGAATAATAAATGTATCTGCAGTAAATTTGCCAAAATAAAAAAATGTAACAAAATTTTTTTTTTTTTTTTTTTTTTTTACAAAGTATGTAAGTTTACCCATAGTTAAAAGTAATAAATGTATCTTTTAGAAGGAATATGTAATAATAACACAATAAGATTAGCCTATTTAAAGCTTTGAAAGCTTCAATTAAGTTCTAATTGAGAGCTATTTTCTTCTATTTTAACTTGTTCGCATTGCTTTAGGTTATATATTACTTTATATGTATCCAAAATTTGATTGTACCCATAAAGAGTAAACACAACGCATTTATGTTCTTGTATTAGAGGAGAATTTAAAATGTGCATCATTAATTGCAACTGAAAACAGGTTAAATGCATGCGCTGACAATTTCATTGATTTTCTTACATTATGTTTTCTAAATAATGTTTTACACAGATTTTACACTAAAATATTAACTTAACATTGACATTTACTTATAAATGCAAGAGTAGGGATATTTTTAAATTCAGGCAACAAAGAAAAGATGGATATTTTGCACCTTTTTTTGACATGAAACACTTACAGAGAGCAGCTGAGGCTGGTGTGAGTGGGTGAGACTGGCTGGTCATCATCAGGTCAGGAAAGCAAACGGGGAGCGAGCACTAAAAGGGAAGTTGTGTTCGGCCACTTGGAGCTCAAAGGTGGATATTCTAAATCACGTTAAAATGTGGACAAGTCAAAGCTTGATATATTTATGTGCATTATAGTCACTCTGAGGTTGGGTGAGGTATTTTTTTTATCTGCTGATAAAATAAAACAAAGATCAACTCTCAGGGGATTTTCAGGTAAATCTTCTTCAGGTTCTCAACCTTTTTGGAACAAGACGGTAAAAATACATCCAAATCTCACTATCATAATTTTCCACTGCATAAATATATCAAATATTTAGAAATTAAGATAATACCATGCTGAACATTGTGTTTTATAAAGTTTTTAGTCGTGTGTTTTTTCCCACTTTTTATTCATCAATCGGTTAGTCAAACTTTATCTATAGATTACTCTTTAAACTCTCAAGTGTTACACAAAGTGCTTTGCAGAGGGAAAAACAAAAAGACAGACATTTAAACTGTAAAGAGAAACACAATAAAATGATTTAAATGAACAAATCAATTAAACAGACAGGAAAGTAATTACTGATGATAAAACACGAAGGAATTAAAAGTGAGAAAAATCAATCAGTTGTAGAAAAAAAGTAACTTTGGAAATGTAATCGTCTGGTTTTGATTAGTGAGGAAATACTGGAGATATATGTATGTTGTATAAGGAGAAAGCTAAAATTATTAGACGTGATGAAATGTTGAGAAAATACAAAGTAATCCTAAATAATGATAAAATCTAGAATTGTAGAGCAATATTATTAAAACATATACCAGTACTTTCCATGATTATTAACAACTTAAACAAAAATAAAATAGAAATAGATCATAAAGGCTGCAAGAACTGAAATAAAAATAAACAAAGGAGATAATAATAGCTACAAAATTCCACTAAAAAGTCACTGAGTTGTTGCATCTTTATTTTGCCTTCATAAACACCTCCTCACGAATGACTGCACGCAGTTTTAAAGATAACGTATGTGCTGATGATGCTCTGACCTCCACTTTGTGTTACATTTATTTGGATAAATGCAGCTTGTGTACCTGCTGTGCACTTGAATTTCACCTTGCATTAAACATTTCACTTCAAGGCAAAAGAAGAAAAAGAACTCTAAATGGAAAAAAAAAAAAAAAAAAAGTGCACATTTGTATTTTTATTCTTTTCCAGCTCAGAGTAGAGATTTTCTCTGCGAGTTTGTCCTTCGGTGTTAGAGCGGCTGGTCACAGCGAGGTCTCAGTCAGAGATGGACAGAAAGAGGATTCGTGTTCAACACGACTGCAGAGGGGAAAGACCCCCCCCACCCCCCATCCAATGCAGACAAATCAAATACACCTCTGAATGTATTTTTGTAACATAGCTGCAGAAGGTTTTGGGAGGACTTGAAAGGATGTGAGGAAAGAAGGTAATGCACTTTCAGAGTGCAATGCGTGTAGCGTTTCAGTTGCCAGACAGCTGCTCACCGTTTTTTCCATCCCAGAGTTAAGTCCACACTTCAATCGCACAGCTCCAGCAGTATTTTCTCTGACACCGTGCCCCCCGGTGCTTTCCCGAGTCCCGGCTTTGGACAGAGAGAACATCACACTCCATACCAATGACGGCCTCTGGCCCTTCACCTTGTTTGGACGAGACCAAAGATCCTACAGGTGAACGCCTTTAAAATCCACCGTTGGTATTCAGCTTCAAACTGTCATTGTAGAGAACGAGGAAATCGCTGGAGAAGTATGGATCTTAAATTGCGTGGAATGTGGTGTAAAATGAGCGCCGGCAGCTTAGGTTTTCCTCCTATAAGTCCTCACATATGCTGTGATTTGCAAAACTGTCAGCTCTGATTTCTCTGCAGGGCCAACTTTAAAATGTGTAAAAAAAATCGTTCTGTTGTACTGTTTTTTGGGTTTTTTTTATGGAGAAAGTGATGGAAAAAAAGAAACATATTCAGTCCAAATGAAATAAACCTAAATTCTTGAAAATTTACATTTTATCTTTTTTATTTAAATTTAAACTAGTTTTGATTCAATTTAAAAAAAAAAAAAAAAAAAAAAAAAAAATAGGACTGGATTGTATTTATGTCAAAATTACAGCAGAAAGCACTTACCTTAGTATAATTAAAAACAAAAGTATTGTTTAAAATTACACACATTATATATATATATATATATATATATATATATATATATATATGATAAAATGTTATTATATATCTATCTATCTATATATATATATATATATATATATATATATATATATATATATATATATATATATATATATATATATATATATATGACAGGTTTTTTTTAAATAAAAACCTCAAACCTATTCAATGAAACAATGAAATATATCACGACTATTTAGTATTTCATTCATTTGCAATAAAATCTGCCAATGTACATCTGCCTTTTTGTAAAATGTAAAAAAACATTTATGGTTTCATTCTATTTCAAGTCAAAAAATATTGTAATTAGCTGTTATCATAGTTCTTTCAGAAG